>JARHVA010005867.1:357500-1074844 GCA_037957365.1 Torreya grandis | reverse complement strand
TTATCATTGGTATTAAATTATATAGGGAGGCATTTCCCTATGGATTAAGATTTGTTCTTTGTGCTCTCATAGGTTTCCAGTCAAATTTGAGCATAGCATTATCTTCAATGAAGGATTTTGAGGAAAAGCCGTAGATTTAAACTTTTATTTATGTTTGGAAGAATCAGATATGAATGACACATGAAGGTTATAATATTGTATACTAATCATATGGAGACTAATATATAAGGGAGAAAGTGTTTAAATTAAAAGTGAGATATCATTTCACAAAGCTCATTATTCAATCTACATCAAACTTTCCTATTATCTGCATGCATTGAACTTCTTTAGGAATTCAAGAGATCAACTATTTCAATGACCTATGCACAAATATGATTAAAAAATATTATGTGTCAATGAGACAATTTTTTATATTAGGTGTTCCCTTAATTCATATATATCAACATAGGTAATAAAATTTTGAGTAAAATATTCATGGATTAGCTTCTAGTAGGCTCTTTGCATTTGTGAACTACAATTGTGAATTGTGCACTACTTAGATTTAGCTATTGGTTGAATTTGTAAAAGCTAATACAGTTGTTAGATGTTGAGATTACTCTCTAAGACATCAGATCCACATTTTTACTCTATGCACCTATTTTGATAAAGTGTTTCACCTTCCGCACTCCAATGGTGACATTGGTATCATGCTTGGCCTATTGGAATCAACTCATTCAAAGTCAAAACAAGCTGATACCATTTCATATATGTCTTAAGTTTTTTTATTTTTTGTTTTATTTTATTTTTTTTTATGTTATACTCATTCTCTTTAACTCAAGGCAATAACTCCATAGGAAAAATTCAAAATAAATTTCTATGAATAATTGTGATAAATTTGTTTTCAATGTTTAGGTTTAGTATAGATGTTCTATATAAATTTATTTTATGTTTATGATTAGACTAAATTCCTCTATTCATTTGGTCTATGGCTATTATTGCTTTTTTAAATTTAGGTCTAGTTTTTGATTTATTGGCCTTTAGTTTAGGTTTCATAAACATATGGTTATATAAATTGTAGTTCATAATGGTATGTTATCAAGTCATAGTCAAAATAATTCTTATAAATGTCATTGGATCATATTATGGGATATATTTTATAATTCAAATTGTCTAAATATTTTTAGAGATCAATTAATCATGTGTCATCATATTGTCAAAGTCAAAATCAATTATTTGTATAAAGATGCTTTATCAGGTGACCTTGACATCCATATGAGTGTCAATATTTTGGGGGGACCCTATTCCTTTAAAAATGACATAAATATAACCTTCAAATATTCATTAGCTAAGTAAGTACCTCCTTATTAAGGAGGTTGGAGGCATTGGAGGATGGAGGCCATTCAAGCCTCTTGTTAGCTACTAACAATGGGGCCACTTCTATTTTAGTGGCATGTGTTTTTTAGTTGTGTGGTATGGTATATATATAGTGTGTTTTGTAATGAGAACAAAGGTTCCTTCCTATTCACTTATAAGTATTCCCCATGTAACCCCTTTTGTATAAGCATTGTAGAATGTTGATCAAAATATATTGTAACAATCGTAATGTAAAAGTTATTGGTAAACCTGTGAAAAACTATTTGTGTAAGGTTTTTGGTGAACCTTAAAAACTAATTATGAAAGGTTACTAGTACACCTACAAAACCAATTGGGTAAGATTGCTAGTCAAGGTTGGGTAAAACCATTAAAAGAAAAGTATGGAGGTTGAACTAAAGTGTAGGTCTTTATTCATGCTTGAGTGGTGGTTATATCCATTCATGAAATCTACTTGTAGGAATACAGTGTATGGGAGTTTTGTGCAAGCTTGATATTACATAGTTGAAGATTTGATCATGAGCACATAGAGATAACACACTACAATTAGAGAATGAGATATATTTTACCATGTAGAAATAGGGGGAATGTTGGGGATTAGTATTTACATTGGGTAAATTAATAATTAATAATTTATTATATAGTAAATATTAATTATAGTATGATATATTAGTTAGTAACATTATTGTTACATAAAAATAAGGTATATTTGGTTAGTTATTAGAATATATTATATACTAGTAATATTGTTGTGAATAACAACAATAGTTACATATATAGCTTAGTATTATTAGAGAGATTATTTAGGAGATATTTTGGATTGTATAATCTCCTAGATTATAGGGTATGTTATCATATATAATTGTATTTTGTCAGATAAATTTGTAATATTGAATATTCATGGTGTGAGGATATATTAATATATTCTATGATTAAAATTAGTTTGTGCTTGGTTTTATTACTTAACCACTATCTATGAGATATATTTGTGATAAAATCCTTTCCAATACCTAACATACCCTCCTCACTTTCACTCTCAGATACATCGACACCAAAAATAGATGCCCTCATATCCCCTCTAGATGTCGATCAAGACCTTCATTGCCTCTCTCTATCCCATAATACTTCCAACTTTGCCACCACCTATGTATCCTCTCATTGTAGATGGATGTAGTCATCCACAATATTACCACTTGCCATACCCATAAAATTGGGTGGGGGAATAGATCACCTATGCTGATCAGCATGCACTTCATCGTTATAATTATCAGCTCATCAATATGTCATAGAAACAATGGTCACTCGATCAAATACATGTGAATTCATGCCGACAAGTCATGTGGCCCTCTCTTCTAGTCTATCATCAATGGCATCATTATGCACATGTCATGTCATATTTCATATGGAAGCCTCCAATAATGGTATCCAAATATTCATTGTCTCCTAATGATACACATACTCACATAGTGCATTAGATATTGCATTCGATTAGTCAAACACTAAAACTAAATAAATCATTTAAATACATATTGAAAACATACCCTTAACTACCCTAATATAAATAGAAGAGGAAAATTTCTTTCAATAAGTGATAAGTTGGATTTAATACAAATAGAGGTGGATTTAATAGAAATAGAGGTGGATTTCATACCACTAGAGGAGAATTATCACTTGTAGTAGAAAGACAAGAATATAACAGACAAGGGTTTCAATATTAGCAAAGAGGAAGAAAATTTTAGGGAGGATGAATATATGGTCATGGTATAGCATGGTTTTCAAACCAACATAGATCCTATTTTATAAATGCAGATAATAAGGACATAGAGTGCTTAAGTTTCCAAACTACCAAGATTAAGAAAGGAGGCAAGAAGATGACCCAAACGTGAATTTAGTTGAAGCTGAAATAGAAGAGCATAATACTAAAGTTATAGCAACATATATTGGATAAAATATCATGATGAGAAGAACAATGATTGCTCCAAAGAAATATCATGTGTAGAATAAAGAAGGTGGTGATACATGGATATTAATGAACATTTTTAAAACAAGGTGTACTTTAAGAGGTAAGATATGCAAAGTAATTATAGATGATGGTAGTCATGAAAATATATTTTTCTAAAGACATGATTGAGAAACTAGATCTATAGTGTGAAAAACAGCCTAATCCTTATTGGATTTCATTTTTCAAGAAAGATAATGAAGTTAAAGTAGATAAAATTTTCTTAATCAAGTTTTCTATAGGTAAAAACTACAAAGATAAAATATGGTGTGATGTTATACTAATGGATGCATGCCATGTGTTATTGGGAAGGCCATGGAAGTTTGATAGAAAAATAACTCATGATGGAACAAAGAACACATATAGTTTTTGGAAAGGTGGTCTAAAGGTATTCTTGTTACCTCTTAAAGAATAAGGGCAGGCTAAGAGCATCCTAACTCCAAAATAATTTATCAAAGACATAAAGATGATCGGTTGTTGTTATGTATTAGTATTGAAGAAAGAAGACACATAAGTGGTGCAATACTAGCAGAAGCAATAGTATATTGAAAGAATATTTATATTTTATACTTGATGAGTTACCATATGATTTACCACCAAAGGTATAGACTTAGCATCATATTTATTTGATTCCAGGATCAGTGCTACCCAATCAAGCAACTTGTAGGATGAGTCCAACAGAGCATGTAGAATTGAATAAAAAGGTTACTAAATTGGTGAAGAAGGGTGTAGTAAGGGAGAGCATGAGTCCTTGTACAATACCAATATTGATAACTCAAAATAAATATAGAGGGTGGAGGATGTGTGTGAATAGTATAAAAATCAATAATATTAGAATCAAGTATAGATTTCCTATACCTCATTTAGATGATATGGTGGATATTCTTGTAGGAGCAAAATATTTTTACCAAGATTGATCTTAAAAGTGGTTACTATTAGATTCAAATTCATGAAGATATGAATAGAAAACAAAATTCAAGAATATATATGGTTTATATGAGAGGATGGTGATGCCATTTGGGTTATCTAATGCACCCAAAACATTTATGAGGGAGATGAACATAATGTTACAAGAACAAAGTGATAAGTTTGTGGTGGTTAATTTTGATTATATTTTAATTTTCATTAAGATAAAATAAGAACACTTACAACATTTGATAATGATATTAGAATTATTAATAAAAGAGAAGCTCTATATGAATTTGATAAAATGTAAGTTTATGTAGAATAATTTGGTATTTTTGTGATTTGTAGTTGTAGCAGATGGCGTAAAAATGGATTAAGAAAAAGTAAAGTTAATTTTTGAGTGTCCTATCCCAAAGAGCATCATAGAGGTAAGAAGTTTACATGGTTTATAAATTTCTTATAGAAAATTTAGTATTCTTGTTTCACCAATAGAAAATTATATAAGAGGAAAAGAATTTGCATGGACAAGGGAAACAATAGAAAGCTTTGAGTTGTTGAAGAAAAAATTACAAAAAAGCCTATTTCACCATTACCATATTTTATCAAAGTGTTTAAAGTTTATTATGATGCTTCATTTGTGGAAATTGATGTTATGTTTAGTCAAGAAGGAATCCAATCACATATTTTAGTGAGAAATTGAATGAGGTAATAACAAAGCATTCTATGAATGATGTTAAATTATATGCCATTGTAAAAGCATTAAGACATTAGAGGCATTACCTAGTGTGTAAGGAGTTTATCTTATTTACTAATCTTGAGACTTTGAATTATGTGAACACTAAAAATAAGTTAAATAGTAGTTATGCAAAGTGGGTGTCTTTATTACAGGTTTATACTTTTTTGTTGAAGCAAAAAATTAAGAAAATAGAATCAAGTAGTTGGTGCTTTGAGTAGGCAAGTGGTGGTTGATAACTACTATGGTAAGTGAAGTAGTTTGATTTAAATTTATTAATTATTTGATATTGATCTATTATTTGGAAAGATAGTTGGGCAATGGAGGAATTATTGATAGGTGATACAATTAATGTTTATGAAGAGTATCTTAAGGTGATACAAGTAATTTTTATGAAGAGTATCTTATATAAGATGGTTATCTCTTCAAAGGGAAATAATTAGGTAGTCTAATTAGGTCTCTAAGAGACAATATTATAAGAGAATTGCATAGTGGTGGATCAAATCGACATTTTTGTAAGAAAAAAACAATAGATTTGATGGAGAATTATTTTTGTCTAAATATGAAGAGATAGTGATAATATATGTTTCAAAGTGTATGATATGTTAGGTGGCAAAAGGATATGCACAAAATTAAAGGGATTTTCATGTCATTATTGGTTTTAAGAGGACTATGGATAGATGTGAGTATAGATTTTGTATTAGGATTAACAAACACATAGAGATGTAATGATTCAAAAAAAAATTGGTTGTAAACTAGTTTTCTAAGATAGTTCATTCTATTTTATGTAAAAAAACCAATGATGTCACTAGAGTTGCAAAACTAATTTTTAAATATATTGTGAGATTGCATGGTGTTCCAAAAACCATTACATTAGATAGGGACACGAAAATTCTAAGTCATTTTTAGAGGACTTTATGGAAGAATATGGGTACTAAGCTACAATTTAGTAGTGCATATCACCCCCAAATAGATGGATAGATAGAAGTTATATACAAGAGCTTGAGACATTTATTAATATGCATAGTTATAGAGAATTCCAAGCAATGGGACTTGGCTTTCCCACAAACTAAGTTTATATATAATAGTTTAGTGAACAGATCAACAAGAAAATCAATATTTTTTTATTTTTTATGAGAGAAATCCTATAAATATTTTAGATTTGGTAAATTTTCAACTTTAGAATGAATTCATGATGATGTAAAAGCATTTTCATAAGTTATACAATGGTTACAATCTGTAAGAATAAAGTTAAAATAAACTAATAAGAAGTAAAAGTGGAAATAGATGTCAGAAGAAGGTAAAAAATATTAGAAGAAAGATATTTAGTGATGTTTTACTTGAGGTAAGAGAGATTTGTGAAAGGCAATATAAAAATTTAAAGTACAAATATATTGGACCATGTAGAATTGTGAAGAAAATCAATGGAAATTATTAAGAGGTGAGTTTACCATAAGATTTTGATATATATTTAGTATTTAATGTTTTATATTTATATGATTTATATGGATAAGGTGGGTGAAGATAAAGAACATAAAGAAGTAGATTGGTAGCAACATCTGTCAAAATGAAAAAAAGAAAATATAGTTCATGTTCTGGATGAGAAGACAACAAACATAATGGCAAGGATATTATGATAGGTATTTGGTATAGTGAGAAGCACTACAATAAGAAGACAACACTTAGATTACAAATTGAGAGTTAAAAAATATTGATAAGAAAAAATAGCAACAACACAATCAAAGCAACTTGTAAGAGCTGAGTTTTTTCTGACTAGAGGAGAATGATGCAGAAAAAGAGGCCAAACTTATGTAGGCCATAACTCCTCTTGAGCCCATCTTCATGCCAAAATGACCATATCAAAAATTTCAATTTAGCCATAAACTAACTTACCTAATTATGGATATTTATATTATTTTTTTTGGAGGCCATACATGACCATCTGAGGATCTGAAATTGTGGTTTAATATTTTCAGTATTTTTTTAATTTTAAAATTTTTATGTTATTTAACTATATCTGAACTTCAATTAAAACTCATTTGGTAGGTTAATTTTAATGTTTAATTTATTTTCAAAGATTTTTAGAAATAAATACACTTGCATGCAAAACTATTAAAAATAGTAGGTCAAGTTATATTTATTTTTATAATTATGAATTTTGCATTTCAACTCCAATTCTGAGTTGAGGATTATTTATACATGGTTTTTAATTATTTGAATTATTTAATACAAATCAATACATGTTATTGTTTCAAAAAAATTGCCTAATGTAATTTTATTGTCTTAATAATATTTGGGTTCATTATTTGGTATCAAATAAGACAAAATCTTGGAGGTGTAAGAGATTGTGAGAGGACAAAGAAGAATATCTCAAGAACTAGACTATAAAAGAGCTACAGAGAAAAGTAGAACAATTAACCAAGATTATTGTGAATCAAAGATAAAGAAGAGAATAAGATTATGTAGAGGATGACATAAATCATGAAGAATAAATTACATAAGAGGAGTAGCAAGAATAATAACAATCAATGGAAGTAAGGATGGTTAGATATTTACTAGGAAGGAAATTTAGTAGGAAGGAATGAAGGGATCAAGGCTAACATTCTAGATTATGGAAGGAGTTTAAAACAAAAATATTTTATAGATTGGATTAACATCATGGAGAATTTTTTTCAATGAAGAACTATGAGAGAAGACAAGAAGGTAAAATTTGCATGTATGAAATTAAAGGGTCATGCAAAGATTTAATGGGATCACATGCAAAAAGAGAGATAAAGAAAGGGTAAAGATAAGATCAAATTGTAAAAAAACATTAAGAATAAGTTGATAAATAAATTTATTTTTGAACCCATACATAAGATAGAAAAATTTAAGATAAAAAGATCATAATATACTGTTAGTGTAGTGCTTTTTTACTATTGAGTTTTGCCTACAGAGCATTATAGCCATTCTATGTCAATTAAGCTTCCTTAGGTTAGTTATAAAAGGGTCACATAGGCTAATTTTATTTTAATATAATTATCTAATTATAAAAATAAGAGGCTTCCTCATGTTGCTCTAACTTTTCCTATATATACCCCACTTTTTCCACTTTGGAAGGTTAGACATGTTAATGCAATTTTATGCAAGTAGATCATATTTTGTAATATTGTTGTGTGAGGACAAGTCTCTTCCTCTGCAATTTATCTATGATTTGATTTCTCCCATACATAGATTTACTTAATCTTTTGTGTAAGGATTCAAGATCTTAGCTAATCCAACATGGTATCAGAGCCATTTTTTTCAGTATTTTAGCAATCTTTATGGTGAAATCTTGTTACATTCACTATTCTAGCATAAAGAAGGGTTTGATGAGATTCCTTAGAGAATCCAAGAAAAAATTTCTACTAGAGCTTCAAATATAAAAAATGATTATGTTAATAGTTTTAGAAGATACCAAAACCCTTAGATCGACTATAAACATGACCTAGTTCTAGAATAGTCAAAATTTTCCTCTCTTTTTGGCATCCCAAGGCCCCATTTTTCATTTTATACAAAAATAAATAATTAATGTGTTTTGAAAAATACCTTCTAGGTTTTCTTCCTCAAACTAAAATCTTAAATGGGTCTCTTACATAATTTCCATTACTTAATTATTGTGGATACTTTTAGCTTGCTTCGATTTGCATACTGTCAAACCTCTACATTACTCAGACCTATAGGTGGTCATTACTTTGACTTTATAGTTGATCTACTTCATGTTTCATGAAATAGAGATTATAATAACCAATACAATATTTGGGAGGCCTATTACTCAGTCAAGAAACCAAATCCAAATTTCAGTGGTGAGTAACTTCACTTTTCTAAGTTGAGTTGTTTGATAAGTCCGCTTACTTGTTCGTAGACCAACTTAAACTTGTAGAGTTGCTTTACTTACAAATTCATAAAGTTAAGAAAAGTAGGTTTGAAAACTTGGATTACACTATTGTAGACCAACTCAGGTTTTTGAAAGGTCATTACTACCTTATTGAGGTTTTCAAATGCCAATTACTCTTGGAAGTTAAGAAGTGTGGAAACTCTAGATTACTCTTCCAAGACCAACTTGGGTTTTCTAGGGTCATTATCACCTTACTTAGGTTTCCAAACATTGATTACTTCTAGAATTCAAGCAGCCTAGAAACTTTGGATTGCTCTTCCGAGACCAACTCAAGATTTCAAATGATCGTTATTTCCTTACTCAAGTTTTTGAAGGTCGATTACTTGTGAAAGCAAAGAAGTTTGAAAATTTTGGATTACTCTTTCAAGACCGACTCAGAATTTTAAAGGGTCATTACTACTTGGAGTTATGAGGTACCTCTAATTAATTTTTTTTTCCATTTCTATCTTTTTTGAAAAAAAGCACCAAAAAAATTATTTTTGGAAAGGGTCCAGGAATGTGTAGAAGTAAGAACTTATCAAGGCCATAACTTTCAATCCATAGCTCTATTTTGAGTGATTTTTTTTTAAAGTACATATTTTTTTAAGCTCTACATATTGGTGGTATTGTTTTAGACCCTTTATAACATCCATTTTATTCATGGTGTAATGGCTTAAAAATCATTTCATCCTTTTATACCTTTCTTGCATGCATTATCAGTTGTGCCTGACTCCCCTCTCATACTCTCTGACACTAATTATCATAGATGCATTCTCAGTGGTGCCCAACATCTAATATTGAATGTGTGTTGCATTGTAACATAAGGGGGTCTTGTTGATAGTTCAAGGGGGTACTTGTACTATGTGAAATTTTCTCTTTACTTTCATCTTAATTCTATAATTTGTCTCAATTTAATCTATACTAATGGATCTAAATATTGAATCACTCACACCATTTAACTATCTTGATTAGAATTCTAAAATACAGCTCATCTTGAGAGGTAAAGGACTCTATCAGATCACTATGGGTAAGAAAATTAAGATGTCTATAGATGCAAAAAAGGTTAAGTGATACAATAAATGTGACAAGGCCTATGGGTTCTTATGCCTATCAATGTATCCTAACCTCCTATTTCATGTTGAATATGCAAAAATGCTCAATGAAGTTTGAACCATCCTAGATAAGCTTTTTGGAGTGCAGGGCATCATGAAGGGTCATAAGATAAAGAATGAGCTCACCACATTCAGCCCAGGTGACTATGACACCCTACATGACTTATTTAAAAAATTTAAATCACTAAGACTATAGTTGAAACAATGTGGCATTTTAAAAATAGATGACCAGTTGATTCTATTTGTGCTTGTAAAAATGGGTCATGACTATTCAGCGTTTGTCTCTACATTTCATGATACCAAAAATGTAATTAGATCCACTTAGAAAATGCCATCATTCAATGAATTTGTTGGTGATCTAACTCAAGATTAAGATAATTTGGTTTAAATGGGTGCACTGAAGTCTTTAAATTCACATTCTTTGATTGTCAATCAAGATAAGAAGAAGCCATCTAGCAGTGGAAAAAAGTAGAAGAAATAATATAAACCAAATCATGAGCACAAGAAGAATAAAAAATAAGATGCCAAACCTAAGGCATCATCAAATGAGTCCTCAAGTGGGAAACCTAAGAAGGATAAAATTAAATGTAACTTTTGCAAGAAACTTGGGCATGATGAATCTCATTGCATGAAAAATAAGATTGACACCTTGACCAATATGCTTGAGAAGAATATCATCAATGTTCTTGAATCCTCAACTCAAAACATGTCCACACAAGATTATAAAAAGGATAAAGATATTAAAAAGGGTAAAAATAAGGGAAAATCACTTATTTTAGTAGTTTATCAACCTTTGACTTAGGTTATTGACTCAGGTGCTTCTTATAACATGGCCTCCTCAAAAGATTTATTTTTAGAAATAGAGCCATGATTTGTACCTTAAATTCTCATGAATGATGAAACTTAAATAAAAGCTAGTGGTAAAGGATTGATTGAAGTAAGTGACATGACCTTCAATGATGTTTTTTGTGTTCCTTCACTATCCACCAATCTTTTGTCAGTGTACCAAATCATTTACATAGGTGTAAGGAAGTGAGTTGAGTTCACACCTAATTTAGTGGTTATCAAAGAGATAAAAATTGACACCATAGTGATTTATGAGAATGAAAATCATCATTCTAGGATGTATATCTTCTCATAATGTTCCCCAGATCATTCCTTAGGTGCACTACTTACTCATGTAGATGAAGTGAGCAAACTATGGCATGAACGGTTTGGCCATTTAAATTATTGTTACTTGGAACAACTCAATCATTAGGACATGGTTTTAGGGTTTCCTAAAGTCAAATTCTAGGATGGCCTATGTAATGACTACATTCTTGACAAGTATCTAGAAGAGAAATATGATAAGGGTAAAGCAAGGAGAGTTGAACAATGGCTGGAGATTATTCACAATGACATAGTAGGTCCAATTTCAAAACCTTCATTCAATAAGACTAGATACATGATCACATTCATTAATGACTTTTTGAGGTACACCTAAATGTTTTTTATTAAAAATAACTATGAGGTCTTTGATCACTTTAAAGACTTCAAGGCACTTGTGAAGAAGCTGTTAGATTATTCCATCAAAATCTTAATGACTGATAATGGTGGGGAGTATGTCAACAATAGTTTTGAGAAGTTTTGCACATTAAAGGGGATTCAGATGCAACACATATTTCCATATAGTCTTCAACATAATGTTTTGGCCAAATGTAAGAACCGTTCCTTAAAATAAATGACCAACTGCATGCTTCAATCAAAGTCTTTTTCTCCTCAATTTTGGGTTAAAGTAATTAAATGTGCATGCAAAATTTAGAATCTTGTTCCACACAAAGCCTTGAAAGGAACCACTCCTTTTGAAGCATGGGATGGTCACAAGCCCATAGTGGATCACTTTCAAGTGTTTGTATCACCAACAATGGCTTGTGCTCCCAAGAAGAAATTCAAGGCAATGGAATCTTAGAGTCAGTATTATATCTTTTTGGGGTATCCAGAGGGTGATAAGGGATACATGCTTCTCCATCATAATACTCAAGATTTGTTCATATAAAGGAGTGTCAATTTTCATGAGGGACCACTTGAACTCACTACTGGCACTCTAGACTCTTTAAAATTCTTACTGGATATTGATTCCACATCAGATAATGAATTGGATCCACCTTAAAATCCTCCTGATGAATAAGATAACTCTTCTTATTCTTCAAGTTCAAGTGATGAGGATTATCCTCCTCCATCTCACACTCACACTTTAGATGATGATGACTCAACTCCTAATTCTCTAATCTCATACAATTATGGTCCCACTTGGTCCAAATACACACTTCAAAGTGCTAGGAAATGGATTAGAAATACATTAGATACAAGGCAGACACATTCATAATTTTAGGGGACTTCACATGCCTAATTGGCCATTGCCTCAAATCCAAAAAAAATTCATGAGGCATCTTACATTCTAGAATAGGATTCTTCTATTTAGGAGTATCATTCCCTAATTAGGAAAAAAGCATGGGTATTAGTCCCTCTTCCTAAAAGAAAAAAATTGGTCCATTACAAATGGGTTTATCAAACTAAGTATAGTGTAGATGGGTCTATTGATAAGTATAAAGCTCATCTAGTTGCAAAGGGATTTTATAAAGTGCCTAACATAGATAAGATATTTGCTCATGTAGTGAATATGACATCTATTAGACTCACTCTAGCCATCGTAACCACACTTCAATGTGATGTTCACCAAATAGATGTCAAAAGTGTTTTTCTACACGGTGACATCAAAGAAGAGCTATACATAAAGAAACCACAAGGCTTTGTGGAAGATTCTTCCTTGGTCTATAGACTAAGGAAATCTATCTATAGACTCAAATAGGCTCCTTGAGCATGGTATGCCAAAATAGACTCCTTTCTTCTCACAATCAGGTTCACCAAATGCCACTCAGATCTGAATGCCTACATCTTATAGTAGGATGATTCTCTATTGATCCTATTTCTCTATGTGGATGACTTGTTGATTACATGGAGCTCATGATCATCCATCTTAGTAGTGAAAACTGCACTTTTAGATAGATTTTCAATGACAAACATGGGAGTATTGCACTATTTTCTTGAGATTGAAATCATTTAATCAAATTCTAGGATAACTTTATCACAATCCAATTATTATCTTAATTTTCTTGTGAGGTTTAACATTGTTAATTGTAAGCCATTTCCTAATCCCTTCTTGTCTAGTGTGAAGCTTGAAGCTGATTGTCCTACACCATTGGTTAATGCAACTCCATATCATCAACTGTAGGCAGTCTTGTCTATCTCACACACACTAGACCTGACATATCCTATGCAGTTGGCATGGTTTCTCAGTTTATGTAGGAGCCACATGAATTGTATTAGAAAGTAGTTAAGTAGATTCTACATTACATTCAGAGTTCACACGACTATGGGATACACTTCAGAGTAGGAATAAAGGTTGATTTGATCAGATATATAGATACAGATTGGGTTGGAGATATTCAAAATTGAAAGTCTACTTTAGGCTATAGTTTCTCACTTGGTTCAAGTCCAATAAGTTGGTCAAGAAAGAAGCAACATGCAATTGCTTTATCATCTATATAGGTAGAATATAGAGGGGTTATCAATGCCACCACTGAGGTAATCTAGCTTTAGGGGATTCTCACTGAGTTTGGTATCCAGTTTCATAATCTAAAAATCATCTACTAAAAACCAAATCACTTTCCAAATTTTTAGGAATTTGGTTCTCCATCAAAGGACCAAACACATAAAGATTCACATACAATTTATTAGGGAGCTTATCAACGAGCAAGTCATTGATCTTTGATATTGTCTAACATCAGAGTAAATTATAGATATTCTAACCAAGCCCTTCATAGAGAGTAAATTTAATCATTTATGAGCTCTCATTGGGGTTAGGGCTGCTCCACCTTATTCTTCCTCCTATGGAGGTTCTTCACTATGTACTTGGGTACCTCATCAATCTTTCAATGTTGAGACCCAATTCTCATCTCACCTAAACTATGCTTAAGGGAGGTGTTAGTGTAGTATTTTTTTCCATTGGTTTTTGCCTACATAGTCTTATGGCCATTCTATGTCAATTAATCTTCCTTAGATTAGTTATAAAAGGGTTACATAGGTTAATTTTATTTTAATGTAATTATCTAATTAGGAAAATTAGAGGCTTCCTCATGTTTCCCTAATTTTATCTATATGTACCCCACTTTTCTACTTTGGAATGTTAGATAGGTTAATGTGATTTTATGCAAACAAGCCATGTTTTATAATATTTTTGTGTGAAGACAAATTTATTCCTCTTTTGCAATTTATCTATCATTTCATTGATCTATACATATATTTTATCAATCTACTATGCAAAAATTCAAGATCATGGCCAATCTGACATATACAAGAGTTTATAGATGAGTTTTACAAGATTTACATATGAGTGGAGCATGATGAGATAGAAGAGTAGATGGCTACAAGGTATGTAAATGGTTTAAATTTTTCTATTCAATATTAATTAAGCATGTATAGAATACTTTTCATAGAGGAAGCTTATCAATTAGCTTTCAAGGTAGAAGAAAAACAAAATACACAAAATTTTAGAAAAGCATCTATTGGGCCAAGAAGAGGACAATCCCCTCTAATAAGGGGATGAGGTGTCTTTAATACAAATAAAGGTGGATTTAATACCAAAATAAGAGAATCATAATTTGGTATAAAAATAAAATAAGATAACATATAAGGGTTTCAATACCAGCAAAGAAGAAGATGATTTTAGAGAGGATGAAGCTATGGTGGTAGTAGAAGATGGTTTCCAAACGAACATAGATATTATGTTTGTTATAGATGTGGAGCATAAATAAATAGAGAGTTTGAGTGTCCACACCACCAATATCAATAAAGGAAGCAATAGGATCACCCAAGAGTGAATTTAATTGAAGATAAAATAGAAGAGAAAAATATTGAAGTTGCATCAGTAGATATTAGAGAAAATCTCATGATGAGAAGAACAATGATTTCTCCAAGGAAAGAGCATGTGTAGAAAAAATTAAGGTGGTGGTGTATGTCTATGAATGAACATTTTTTTAACAAGGTTTACTTTAGGATGTAAGATATATAAAGTAATTATAAATGGTGGTAGTTGTAAAAATATGGTTTCTAATGACATGATTGAGAAACTAGGTTTACAGTGTGAAAAACATCCTAATCTTTATCGGATTTCATGGTTTAAGAAAGGGAAACAAGCTATAGTAGATAAAAGGTGCTTAGTGAAGTCTTCTATATGTAAAACATATAAATATGAAATATGGTGTGATGTTATAACAATGTATGCATGCCATGTGTTATTAGGAAGGCCATGGTAGTTTGATATAAAAACAATTAATAATGGAACAAAGAATATATATAGTTTTTAAAAAGGTGGTATAAAGTTAGTTTTGTTACCACTTAAAGAAGAAGTGTAGGATGAGATCTTGTAACTGTAAATCAATTTATTAAAGATATGAAAATGATAGGTTATTGTTATGCATTAGTATTAAAGAAAGAAGACACAAAAGTGGTGAAAATACCATCATAAGTAACAATAGTATTGAAATAATCTGCAAATGTTATATCTGAAGAGTTACCAGATGGTTTAACACCAAAGAGAGATATCCAACATCGTATTATTTTGATTTTATGATCATATCTACCTAATCAAACAAACTATATGACGAGTCCAATAAAACATGCAAAATTGAATAAGCAAGTTACTGAATTGGTGAGGAAGGGTGTGGTAATAGAGAGCATGAATCCTTGTGAAACACCAGCATTACTAAATTCAAATAATATGGAGGGTTTATGATGTGTATGAATAGTATAGCAATCAATAAAATTACAATCAAGTATAGATTTTACATACCTCATTTAGATGATATGATGGATGTTCTTGTAGGAGAAAAATATTTTACCAGCATTTATCTAAGGAGTGGTTACTCTCATATCCAAATTTTTGAAGGAGATGAATGGAAAACTACATTCAAGACTAGAGATGGTTTAAATGAGTGGATGGTGATGTCATTAGGGTTATCTAATGTACCTAACACATTTATGAGGGTGATAAACACATTGCAAGAGAATATAATGGTATGTTTGTAGTGGTTTATTTTGATAATATTTTTATATTCAACTAGACTAATTATGACATTTGATAATGGTACTATAAGTTTTTAAGAAAAGAGAATCTCTATGCAAATTTGAAGAAGTGTAGGTTTATGGAGAATAGTTTGGTAGTTTTGGGATTTGTAGTTTTAACAGATGGTTTAAGAATGGATAAAGAAAAAGTAAAGTCAATTGTTGAGTGGCCTATCCAAAAGAGCATCATAGAGGTAAAAAGTTTCCATAATTTAGCAAATTTTTACATAAAGTTCATTAATAATTTTAATATTCTTGTTGCACCAATAAAAAATTGTATGAGAGAAAAATAATTTACATGGACAAGGGAAGCAATAGAAAGCTTTGAGTTGTTGAAGACTAAAATTATAGAAAATCCTATTTTAACATTACTAGATTTTATCAAAGTGTTTGAAGTTGATTGTGATTCTTCGTTTATGGGAATTGGTGTTGTGTTGAGTCAATAAGGTAAGCCAATAGAATATTTCAGTGATAAATTGAATGAGGTAAGAAAAAATTATTCTAAGTATGATGTTAAATTTTATGTCATTGTAAAAGCATCAAGACATTGGAGGAATTACTTAGTTCCTAAGGAGTTTATCCTATTTACTGATCATGAGGCTTTGAAGAATTTGAACAATAAAAAGAAGTTAAATAATAGGCATGAAAAGTGGGTGTCTTTCTTTTAAGGTTATACTTTTGTATTGAACCACAAATTAGGAAAACATAATCAAGTAGCTAATGCTTTGATCATGCAAGTAGGGTTGATAACTACTATGGTGAGTGAAGTATTTGGATTTAAATTTATTAAGGAAGTATATGATATTGGTCCATGTTTTGGCAAAATAGTTAAGTAATGCAGGAATCCATTGATAGGTGATACAATAAATATTTTGAGGAGTATATTATGCATTATGATTATCTCTTCAAAGGGAAACAATTATGTATTCTAATTGGGTCTCTAAAAGACAATATTATAAGAGAATTGCACGATGGTGGATAGGTTGTACATTTTGGTAAGACAAAGACAATATCTTTGGTGGAGAATAAGTATTTTTGGCCAAAGATAAAGAGATGTGACAAGATATGTTTTAAGTTATAATTTATGTTAAGTGGTAAAAGGACATGCACAAAATACAGGGTTTTACATGAAATCACCGATTCTAAGAGGATCGTGGACAAATTTGAGTATAAATTTTATGTTATAATTACCAAACACATAGAGAGGCAATGATTTAATTTTAATTTTTGTAGATAGATTTTATAATAACATTCATTTTATTGCATGTAAGAAAACCAATGATGCCACTAGAGTTGAAGAACTATTTTTAATGATATTATGAGATTACATGGTGTTTCAAAAACCATTACATAAGATAGTGACACAAAATTTCTAAGTCATTATAGAGGACTTTATGGAAGAAGATGGGGACTAAACTACAATTTATTAGTTCATACCACCCCCAAATAAAAAGATAGACATAATTGTAAACAAGAGCTTGGGAAATTTCTTGAGATGTATCATTGGATAGAAACCCAAATAATGGGACTTAGCTTTACTACAAGTTGAGTCTGGATATAATAGTTTTGTGAACAGATCAACAATAAAATCAACATTTCTGATTATTTGTGGGGGAAATCCTATGATTATTTTATATTTCATATAGTAACCAATTGTTTAATGATTTAGTGATGATGCATAAGCATTTGTAGAACATATACAATAGTTACAAGAAGTAACAAGAAAGTTGTAGGAAAGTAATGAGAATTATAAAGTAATAGTAGATATTAGAAGAAGGTCAAAAATATTTGATAAAGAAGATTTAGTGATGGTTTACTTGAGGAAAGAGATATTTTTGAAAGACACATATAACAAGTTAGATTACAAGAAAATTGGACCATGTAGAATTGTGAAGAAAATCAATGACAATGTTTATGAGGTGAGTTTGCCACATAATTTTGATCTCTTTAGTATTTAATAATTCATATTTCTATGATTTATATGGAGTAGATGGTAAAGGTAAAAAATATAAAATAGATTGGTAGGAAGAGGTGCTAAAGAAGAAAAAAAATAGTGTAGGTTCTAGATAAGAAGATAGTAAATACAAGGCAAGAAAGTTATGAAAAGTATTTGATATAATGGGAAGGATTACAAGAAGACAACACTTAGATTATAGAATGAGAGCTAAATAAGATTGATAAGAAAAAATGGAAGCAATACAATTAGAGAAACTTGAAGGATTCAGGTTATTTTAAACAAGAGGAGAATGATGCAAAAAAAAAGGTTGAACTTCTAAAGGCCATAACTTTTCATCCATAACTCCATTTAAACCCATATTCATGCTAAAAATGACCATCTAAATTTTTTTGGTGTAGCCATAACCCATCTTGTCTAATTATGGATGTTTTTGATATTTTTTAAAGGCCATATGTGTCTATATTAGGGTCTTAAATTATAGTTTAATATTATTTTTGTTATTTTTCTAAGTTTAAAAATTGTATATTTTTGTAAACAAATGTGAACTTCAGTTAAAATTCTTTCGATAGTTCAATTTTAATGTTTAGTTTACTTTTGGATATTTTTAGAGCTACACGTGCTTACATGTGAAACTTACTAAAAAAAACTAGTTACTAAAAATAGTAGGCCAAGTTTTATTTATTTTTAGAGTTCTAAATTTTACATGTCAACTCCAATTCTGAGTTGAGGTTTATTTATGCATAGTTTATAATTATTTGAATTATTCAATACAAATCCATTCAGGTTATTGTTTCATAATATTTAACTATTTGATTTTTATTGTCTTGATAGTATTTGGGTTCATTACTTCATATATTTAAAAATATGCTTGATCCCATTTAAGTATTGTAAAACTTTATACTCATACTTTCACTATTAACCTATACTTAATTTATAAACAAAATGCAAAAAAACAAGATTGTTGGCTTTAGATCTATCTCATTATACTTTAGTATTTGCAAATGATACTCCATTAAATTTCAATCACTTAGTTTTAAAATATTCAATCCATTAAATATGTTTTGCCTTGTCAACAAATACTTAATATTTTGCAAGGACTGTAAAAATATGGCTTACATTACAAGATATAGGTTTACAGACTATACCACTAAGATATATTCCTCCATATGAATTACAATTTATTGAAACCAACTCAAAATATTCCAATAAAACCTATTCTAACCTTCTACACAATTTTTCATATAGAGTTTTTTCAATCAATGAAACTCAATTTTTAAACAAATGTAGAACTCATGTTTTAAAACCTTATTCTATGGTCTACATGCACTGAAACTAATATATATTTCACTTTAGTCACATTATCAGAATATAACCACCTATATCACCTTAAAAACTTTTACCTCTATCTCCCTTTAAATTTTTTTGAAGTCTCATTTACTTGTTTAGAAGATATTTAAATTTTGGTTTCCTTAAAACCCTGTTTTTGGCTTATTCACAATCATATAGTAACATAATCACTAATAAATTATATTTAGGAGTATTTAAGGAATTAAAACAACTTATATAGATAAAATATCTCCTTATTAATCATAATTTAAAAAAATTGGATTTTTAATTTGTGAGATATGTAACATTTTCTCTTGATGCCCTAAACATGCATCCACACTAGCCGAGATCTTTAACAATTTGATATTTTGAGTTTTATATATATATTAAAAGGTTATATATTGGTTAATTATGACTTTATTAAGTCCATTTTACTATTACAACCTCTGTCTATATTTGAACATTCATAAAAATACATAAAAACCACTCTTTTCTAGGATCTTCTTAGGTAAAACCCTACTAATCAAACCTACAACCTCTTTTTTCTTATATAACTCAATGTCTATCACTTGTTTTAGTTTATTATGAACTATAATTAGGTATATATATGATATTATAAATATCTAAGTGAATTTTAACTCTTAATTAATATTTATAGTAAGAGAACTAACCTTTCTTATTGACTATCATAGTCAAAATTGAATATACAGACCTGAAAATCAACCTTTATGGTAATTTCAATTATTGTAGGATTTAAAAGATAAAAATTATATTTTTTGAGACATTTAAACACTTATTTTACTATTATATGTGTTAACCAATCATATAAACATTCAATCAATACTCCCTTTATCAAATTATACTATCAGACACTTTATATGCAGACTTTTATAGCTCAAAAGCCTTACAAGAACATAAAATAAAACTCAAACACAAGTACTTACACCTAAATGATGAATCCAACAAAACATTATTTATTAAATTGTCCTCAAAAGGTAGATTACAACTTTGAAGACCCACAACTCCATCATACAAACACACAAGAACCTCTCCCAAAAACCCTTTGCAATTTTAGTCTTTTCTCCCTATTTTATAGATTTATTAGGCTCTTTTTAAGATGATTAAAACCTCACATATTGTAACCAAGTTTCTAAAATTATTTTATTGTTGTGATAGACCTAAATTATCTCTCAAATTTCTTGAGACCTTTTCAAAACTTGCTTACTTGTTCATATTCCAATGTTGCACATGTTTTAGTTGGATAGAAGGAAATATGTACATTTAATTGGTAATTATAGGTATTTATTACATGTATTTAGACCCTATGGGACCCTAACCGAATAACTGAGCCCTTATAAACATGAGAAAACCCCTCAATCTCTTATTTAAAAATTTAACTTTTGAATTTCTTGGTTTTGGAGGGAAAACCAAAAACATGCTTTTAAAACCAAATTTGCACCTATAATGACCTTCCACACTCTTACATGACCAATATATTATAAAATAAATAAATATCAAGTTTATTATTAACCTATGTATAACTTAGTAAGCTAGATAAGCTAAAACTTTCATAATTTGATGATGTCCCTGCATCAAACACACAACTTGATTTTCCACCATCACCTCCATTAGTATAATATTAATGTTGTTTAACTCTTAATATATGAAAGGTAAGATAGGTTCAGTGGTCATGGATTTTAATTTAGGTACAACTATTTATTTAAACTTTCACTTTATAAAATCCTACATTACTAAAATATGAAATAACCACCCTTCCAACATAACTTGCACCAGAGAGGCAACTATTAATTATAACCATAAAAGAAACAAAATTGTATCTTAGTACATGTAATTTTTACAAAATTATAATGCTATCAAAAAAATATTATAAAATATTACATGATTACTCACTATAACAAACCCAACCCCAAAAAAAATTAAAAAAATTTAAAAAACTACTTTTCTCTTAATAAACCATACATTTTAACTTATTGATGATGATTTTCATAACATGTTTCAAACCAACACATTCATCTCAATTTAGAATAATAATATGAATGAAAATTTTATGAATTCCCTCCAAAATAGTTATGATTTTGTTTGGTTTAGCTCATTGTGACTAAAAATTAAAAGTGGAGAATTCTTCGAGAGGGCTTTCAAGTAATTAGTAAAAATGTACAACATAGTAGAGAAGAGTAAGATGCTTAACTGAGCACATTTTATTTGCTAAAATAAAGGTCATAAATTGTAGTAGAGGAAATAAATCCTTGGTAAGTTTCTTAACTGATCACATTTTATTTTCTTTAAAAAATGGCATAGATTGTAGTAAAGAAGAGTTGAACATTTACCAAACATGTTCATTGTATGCAATGTTGTTGATCAGAGCAATGTTGAGGTATGTTATTTGGATAGTGCATGTAGTAATCACATGAGTGGCGATGAGAATATATTTTCCTCCATTTTTAAGAATATTCAATTAAATATTAAGATGGAAAATAATGAATGAGTTCATGTTTTTTGGTAGAGGAACTTTCATAATTTGCACCAAGCAAGGTGAAAGGAGAGAAATTTAGGCTGTCTATTAAGCTCCAAATTTGAAACATAATTTGTTGAGTATTGGACAGTTGGTCTAAAAAGGATATAGATTACTGATGGATAATGGAGAGTGAAAAATCTTTGATGAGGAAGGAATCTAGAACATTATAGCTACAGTTTAGATGACAAAGAACCAAATGTTTCCTCTCAAGATGCAAATTGATCCTATCAAAAGTACAATAGTACTACACTAATAAGCCTTCAAGACAATCATGAAATAGACATCTAGACTTTGAAATTTTAGGTATGGGCATTTAATTTTTGTTGAATTAGATATTTTATATAAGAAGGATATGGTTACAGGTCTACCAAGAATAGTAGAACCTAAAAGAAGATGTGAGTCATGCATTCTAGGTAAACAACATAGGTATTCTTTTTAATCAAGAATCTCTAGAAGGATAAAATCACTTCAAAATTGGTGCACTCATATTTTTGTAGCCTAATGAAAACTCTCACCCACTCTAAGAATGTATATTTCTTAACTTTCATAGATGATTATAGTAGGAAATTTTGGATTTATTTTCTAAAGAATAAGTCTGAGACGTTTGAGAAGTTCAAGCGGTTTAAGGCATTGGTTGAAAAATAAAGTGGATATTTCATCAAGGCCTTGAGATCATATACAAGGGGATTTTTTTTTTTTAATAAATTCTTAAATTTTTGCAAGAATGAAGGAATTAAATAACAGTTCATAGATATATACACTCCATAGCAAAATGGAGTGGCAAAAAAGAAAAATAGGACCATCCAAGAGATCGCCGCAAACATGTTGAAAGCCAAAGGACTTTCAAAAGAATATGGGGGTGACACTATAGCAACAACAGTGTGTTTTTTGAACAAATTTCTGACAAAGGTTTTTTGAAACATGACTCCATAAGAAGCATGGACAAATAAAATGTATAGTATTGAGCATCTAAGAATATTTGGGTGTGTGGCATATGCACATGTGCCAAAGGAAAAGAGGCATAAATTTGATGATAAAGGAGAAAAGTGTATCTTCATTGGATATTATGAAGACACTAAAGCATACAAATTATTTAATCCTATTACAAAAAAGGTTGTGATTAGCAGGGTTATTGAATTCATTGAAAATGAATCATGGGATGGAACTATTAACATTGCATTGGGTATCTCAGAATCGATACTCATAAATGATGGAAATGAAGATGCTCAAATTAAACAAGTCATAGATCAGCAAGGTGAGCCATCAATAACACCTCCATCACATTCACAACATGTTCCCCAATCAAGCAACTCTAGTAGTAGTTTAGATCCAATTCTTGCTTCTCTTATGCCTAGAAAGACAAGGATCTTGAGGGAGATCTATGATGACTCAAGGTATGATGATGAAAATTTTAATTTTTCTATATTTTCTCTAGATGAGCTTACCTATTTTGAAGAAGTAGTAAAAGAATAAAAATGGTGCAAAGCCATGAATGAGTAAATAGATACAAAATAAAGAAGTAAGACATGGGAGTTAGTTGATTTACCTAAGGGTAAACAAGTGATTGGATTGAAGTGGCTCTGCAAGGCCAAGAGTACAACAGAAGGCAAAATTTACAACTACAAAGAAAGATTGGTTATTAAGGGATATAAACAAAAATCTAGTAGAGACTATGATGAGACTTATGCTCCTGTTGTAAGAGTGGAAATTGTGTAGGTTGTCTTAGTAATAGCTTCCCAACACAAGTGAAAGGTATATCAAATGGATGTGAAATCTACCTTCCTAAACAGAGTACTCAAAGAAGAAGTTTGTGTTGATTAACCACCTATATATGAAGTTAAAAGAAAAGAAAACAAGGAGTATAGGCTCAAGAAATCACTTTATAGACTTAAATAAGCACCAAGGTCTTGGTATAGTAGAATTGATTCATACTTCACTACGAATGGTTTCAGCAAAAGCAGTAGTGAGCCCACACTTTACATCAAAGAGATCCATGGTAAGATTTTGATTGTTGTGTGATATGTATATGATTTAATCTTCATAGGAAATAATGATGTTTTTATTGGTGAGTTTAAAGAAGTAATGAAAAGGGAATTTGAAATGATAGATTTGGGTTTGTTAAGATATTTTCTTGGTATAGAAGTATAGCAGATAGATCATGGCATATTCATCTCTTAGTCTAAGTATGCTTCACAAATATTGAAGAGGTTAAAAATGTTAAACAACAAGCCTACACCAACACCAACCACTAAGGTCTCAAGTTGAGTAAGAAAGATTACAACAATGTGATAAATTTAACTTTATATAAGAGCATGGTAGGTAACCTCATGTATTTGATAGTATCCATGCCTGATATAGTGTATGCAGTATGTTTTATTTATATATTTATGGAAACACCTATGGATACACATTGGCAAATAGGTAAGAGAATTCTAATATATGTCAATGGAACCAAGAACTATGACATTCTTTCTACTGCATCAAGTGATTTTGATCTAGTTGGCTATACAAATAACGATTGGGTAGGGACTATAGATGACAAAAAATCACATCAGGATATGTATTTTACATGGGTTTAAGAGCCATTTCTTGGGTATCTAAGAAGCAACCCATAGTTTCTCTATCCACAACATAAGTTTAATACATTACAACAAATGTAACAGCATGTCAAGCTATTTAGCTAAGGAGATTCTTAGTACATTTGAAGAAGAAAAAAATAGATGACACAATAATATTGTGTGATAATATGTATTCAATAGCCTTGATGAATAATCTAGTGTTTCATGGATAAAGAAAACACATACAGATTCATTATCACTTCATAAGAGAACTGGTTGAAGATGATGAAATCAAATTAGCATTCTACATATCTGAAGATTAGTCAGCAAACATCTTCAGAAAGGCACTAGAAAAGGAGACCTTTAAGCATTTGAGAAAAAATTTAGGAGTAATGGATATGTAATATATAGTGGAATAAATGAAGGGGGAGTGTTGGAAGTCTTAATTTCTTCGTAGTCTAATTTTAGTAAACTGGCTAATTTGTTTTACATTATTTTTTATTCCTTCTTTGTATCTACTGGAAGATATTAGAAGGTGATTAAAATAGCAAAATTGTTGTATCATATTTTTTCAAAGTATTCTTTATATTGAGGCATAATGTAAGGTAGAATAATTATGAAATAGATGCAGCAATAGCTATTTTTTGTGTCTGTAGTTAAGCAATGAAGTGCAGCAGCACTATGTTTTTTTTGTGATCTGTGTTTCTTGGCTCATAAAAAGTTGTTAATATTACAAGACATATTGATTTTTTATATTTTTTATAAGAATTAGATTTTTGTAACAATGATCTCCAAGTTTACTTGTTCAAACATATAACTGTTCCCAAGAAAATTGATTCAAAATTTATACCAGGAAATTTTAGAAAGGTAGATTAAAAATTGATTCGTTTATCCAAATCCCACGTGGACTATGACAAAATATATTCAAAATCATGTCTATGTAAACATAAAATCTGATGTAGAATTTTAAATAAAATTAAATCATAGCCAAATATATGCAATATTCATAATACAAAAGAAATAAGAATTGCAAAAATAAAAAATATTTCTTCAAAAAATTGGAATCATTCTCCTTCTTCTTCTTATTCTTGAAAATAAAGATCAATTACAATGTATTAATAGAATTGCATGTGAACATGATTTTCTAATTATTGAATAAAATATTTTAAATTTATCTAAATAATGATTTGCATGTAATATCAACTAAAACTAACTCTAGTCTTTCTAAGGCTTTATTTTCTCTAAAAAATATATTAACTAAAAATTAACTAACTGTCTAAATTTAGCTCCACAAAAAATGTTCATGCAAATTAAATTTACACTAATAGTCTAAAAATAGAACTGAGTGAATTGTACTTCAATATCACTTTTCAACATACTCCCCCTTGATGCTGAGCAGGCTCACAATTTGATCTCTGAATGTCAAAAATTGATCTGTTGCAACTGATTTCATGAAGATATCTACCAAATATTCTTTAGTGTTGATGTATTTCAATTCTACTACCTTCATCTACACTAAATCTCAGACAAAATGATGCTTTAAATCAAACTATTTTGTCCTGTTGTGATGGACTGGATTCTTAGCCAATTTAATAGCACTAATGTTATCACAAAAAATAATTGTGGACTGGACTTCAATCTCTCCAATTTCTTCAAGAATTTTTCTAAGCCATAATGCTTGTGTACCTACTAAAGTGACTACAACATACTCTTCTTCTATAGAAGAAAGGGACACTATACTTTGCTTCTTTGAGCTCCAAGTAATCAAACTAGAACCAAAAGAAAAACAATTTCTAGATGTTGACTTTCGATCATCCAAACTACCTCCCTAATCAAAATCACTAAAACCAACAAGATTGAACCTTTTAGAAGTGTAGTAATGAATACCAAAATCTAGAGTGCCTTTGACATACCTCAAAATTCTCTTGGCTGCCTTCATATGTATTTTTGATTGCTCTGCCATGTACCTTGAAATAAGTGAAACTAAATAAGTAATATCAGGTCATGTATGAGTTAGAAAAATAAAGCTTCCAACAATACTTCTATAGGCTATCTCATCAAGTCTTTCAACACCATCATCTCTACACAACACAACTCCATGAGCAACTAGAGTGGAGACTGGATTACAATCAACCATATCAAATTTCTTCAACATATCTTTAGCATAATTTATTTGACAAATAAAAAATTTATTCTCCCTTTGATAAACCTTCATTCCTAAAAAATATTTCATGAGGCCTAAATCTTTCATCTCAAATTCATTCATCATGGAAACTTTGAATTCATCCTTCATCATAGAACTGCTACCCATATACAACAAGTCATCAACATACAAACTTACAATTATAATATCATTACCTTCTTGTTTATAGTAAAGGGTAGGTTCACTCTTACTTCTTTGAAATCCATTCTCTCAAAAATATCCATCAATCCTAGCATACCATGCTCTTGGTGCGTATTTGAGGCCATACAAAGTCTTCTTTAACTTATAGACATGATTTTATTTTCCTTGCATTTCAAAACCTTGTGGCTATTCCACATATACTTCTTCTTCTAAGTACCCATTCAACAAGGCACTTTTCACGTCCATATGATAGATGCTCCAATTATTTTGAGCTGCTAATGAAATCAACATTATAATGGTCTCTTGTCTTGCTACTGGTGCAAATGTCTCTTCATAATCAATGCCATACTTTTGTGTGAAGCCTTTAACAACTAATCTCACCTTATGCCTTTCAACACTTCCATCACTGTTACACTTAGTCTTATAGACCCATTTGGTGCCAATATTCTTCTTGTCATGTGGAAGCTTTGTAAGCTCCCAAGTGTCATTTCTATTACTAGAATCCATCTCTTCTTGCATTGCTTGCATCCAAACCTCATTAGTAAATGCATCTTCAAAACATGATGGTTCAAAATCAGCCTTGGTAAGTAAATCAAAATTCAATGTCTCACATCTTGGATTTTCTTTATGTGCTTGATTTGAATTCCTTTGATAAATGTCACTTAATCTTCTTACCTTCCTTGTAGAAATAAGACTTGAATCTAGACTTAAACTTGGAATTGAACAACTAGATGAGGGGTTATTTGGTGGGTTTGTAGCACTTGGAACATAAATATTAGTGGGCTGCCCATGATCAATATCATCCATAATAACTTCATTTAAAACAGATTTTGACTTCTCCATATGTCCTTTTTGATGACAATAAACTCCCCTTTCATTAAAAATCACATCTCTTGACACAATAAGCCTATTAGTGAGAGGATTATATAACCTGTAAGCCTTACTTTCCTCACTATATCCAACAAAAATACATGACTCACTTTTGGGATCTAACTTTTTCCTCTTTTGATCAGGAACATGAACATATTCTAAGCAACCAAAAACTTTAAAATAATTAACATTTGGATTTTTCTCATACCAGGCTTCATACGAAGTCATCCTGTCAAGTGCACTAGTGGGACTCTGATTGAGAATATATATTATTGTAGCAACTGCATCTCCCCAAAAAGAATTACTTAATACCTTTGTTTGTAGCATGTTTCGTGCCATCTCTACCACTGTACTATTCTTCCTTTCAGCTACACCATTTTTTTGAGGTGTGTATACAATGGTGAGTTGTCTTTTAATGCCATTCATATCACAATAACCTTGAAAGGCTTTTAAACAAAATTATCCTCCATGATCAATCCTTAAGCATTTGATTTTGCACCCTTTGTCATTTTCTATAAGGGCTTTAAACCTCTTGAATGTCTCAAGAGCTTCATCTTTGGTCTTCAAAAAATAAACCCAACATTGTCATGAGTAATCATCAATAAAAGTAATGAAATATGATGACTTACCCAAACTCTTTGTCTACATAGGACCAAAAATGTCTGAATGAACTAACTAGAGTGGATAATGAGCCCTCCATGCATTGACTTTTGGAAATTTCTCTCTTGCATGTTTTCATTTAGCACATCTTTCACAAACTTGCTTGTGTTTACTTCAACCTTAGGTAAACCAGAAACTAATGATTTTGATGTTAGAATTTTCAAACTATGAAAATTTAAATGCCCATACCTAAGATGCCACAACCAACTTGTATCCTCATATGCCATATTGACAAGGTTCTTGTTATGTTTACCAAACTTCAATGGAAACATCCTATTCTTTGTCATAGGCACAACTATTACCACCCTATTTCCTTGATTCTTATCATAAATTATACATTGTTGATTTTCAAATACAACTTTATAATTCTTCTCACATAATTGTCCAACACTCAACAAATTATGCTTTAACTTTGGAGTGTAATAAATGTCTTTAACACTCTTCATACCTTATTTTGTATGGACTTCCATAGCTACTTTTGCAGCAACCTCCAATGATTTGTCATCACCAAACTTGATCTTGGATTTAAAACTTTCATCCATTATAGAAAAAAAAAATTATTCCTTGACATGTGGTTAGAACTTCCCGAATCTAAATACCAAACATCTTTAGAAATATTTTTAGCTTTGTCATAAGATAAAAATAAATTATCTAGAGGATTCTCATCACCTTTTTTAGCATAATGAATGCTTTTATCATTATTACCTTCTTTTAATCTACACTTATAATTAAAATGGCCATACCTGTTACAATGATAACACTAGATATTTCTTTTATCAAATCAACCTCTACCTCTTCCTCTGAAACCACCTCTTCCTCAAAAACCACCTCTGTCTCTATTTCCTCTTGAGTAATTTTGATTTTGGCCTCTACCTTGGCCTTGATTACTTTTTATGATTCTATTGCCATCTTCATTCTTTGTGATTTGTAATTTGGAGGAAAAAGCTTTCTCATCACTTTCCCCAAATGAATCTCTCAAATTTTCTTCATGAGACATCAAAGATCGAACTAGATGATCAAATTGAAGGGTAGACAAATTCTTGCTTTCTTCTATGATTATGGAAACATGGTTCCACCTTGGTGTGAAAGTCCTCAACAACTTTTTGATCACAACCTCATTGTTCATAATTTCACCAAGTGTAGCCATCTTATTGACCACATCTTTACTCTCACACAATAGGTACTCACACTTTCAGCTTCTTGCATCTTCAAATTCTCGAATTCTCTCTTCAATGTCTATAACTTGACAACTTTGACTTGATCACTACCTTGGTAAGATTCTTTTAGAGTCTTCCAATCATCCTCTGCTATCTTTGCTCCTATAATTTGTGGAAGTAAGCTCTTATCTAGAGCTATTTGAATATGAAATAAGGCTTGAGCATTCTTCTTCTTGGCCTCCTTCTTAGCTATTTTATCATTTGTTGTGAGGTCATTCCAATTAGTTGGCTCTACATAACCTGATTCAATAATCTCCCACAAATCTTTTCCTATCAAAAAAGTTATCATTTTGATACACCAATAATTGTACTCATTTCCATCAAATTTTGTAATGGGCAAGGAGTTAGAATTTGACATGATAAATTTTTGGCAAAATTCCAACTACTAAATAGTTAACCCAAAAGAAAAATACCTACTCTGATACCAGATGTAGAATTTTAAATAAAATTAAATCACAGCTAAATATATGCAATATTCATAATACAGAAGAAATAAGAATTGCAAAAATAAAAAAATACTTCTACTTCAAAAAATTGGAATCATTCTCCTTTTTCTTGAAAATAAAGATCAATTACAATATATTAATAGAATTGCATGTGAACATGCTTTTCTAGTTATTGAATAAAATATTTTAAATTTATATAAATAATAATTTGCATGTAATATCAATTAAAACTAACTCTAGCATTTCTAAGGCTTTATTTTTTCTAAAAAATATATTAACTAAAAATTAACTAACTGTCTAAATTTAGCAGCACAAAAACTGTTCATTCAAACTAAATTTACACTAATAGTCTAAAAAGAGAACTGAGTGAACTGCACTTCAGCATCACTTTTCAACATCTTTAACAAAGGTTGCATAGATCAAGAATGAGATCATTATTTTCTTTAGTAGAGGTAGCGTAGATTAAGAAGTAGATCACTGTAAATGACAGGCCTCCGTTACATTGGTATCATCTGTGCCTTTGGATGGTTCATTGAAATCACCATTCCCACCCATAAAGTGATGCATACACAGGAAAATCAAAGACCACTCAAATACATCATGAGAGGTAAGCACAGTATTCATTTTGATTGAAATAAAAAAAATTAATGTTGAAATCTTGTTACAGTCTACTTTATTAAAAAAAATGTGAAATCTACCTACAAAAGGAGAACGCAAGCCACCAACCAAAGCTTGGAAGGAAAGTGTGCAAATCTAGGCAAAAGTGTAGAAGATCATAAGGTGCTCATGGAAAGTTGTAAAGGAAGCATAGTCACCGGTGATATTTGTTGAGTTAGATAAGCAGTCTAAATCCATAGAATGGATGGATCAGAGAGTAAGAGTTGGAAGCATTCGCCAATGTTTGATGGTTAGAACTATGACATCTGACCACAGAAGATGAGGGTGATATTGGTGTTGAATGATTTATGGGAGTGTGTGATCAGAAATTTAACATATGTGACCAATCAAGCAGCCTATAATACATTGACAAATGCTCAGAAGACTCACTTGAAGGAAAATTGGAGGAAGGATGTGAAAGCATTGAATCTGATAGAGACAATGACAGAAGTCATATATCAAAGAATTGTAGCAACAAATTATTGAAAGGAAACATGGGACATCCTTCAAAAATAATACTAAGGTACTGATAAGGTATGGTTTCTAAAACTCTAAATGCTTAGAAGATAATTTGAAACATTGCAAATAAATGATAATAAGTCTATTTCTGAGTTTCATACTAGAATTTCTAGCTTAAAAAATTAGTTAAAAGTTAATAGTGAAATAATAGATGAACAAAGGATCATTGAAATGATCCATAGGAGTTTTATTATGATATATCATCCAATTTTCATAGCTATTGAGGAGGTCAAAGACCTCTCAAGGATGATAGTGGATGAATTGATGGGTTCTCTTCAAACCCATGAGCACCAGTTGAATAGATCTGGACCTTCTTCCCTAGAGCAAGCCTTCAAGGCTTAGACCAATTTAAGATAAACTGGGAGTGAAAGAGAAAATAGAGACATAAGATTTAGAGGTAGAGGAAGAGGAAGGAGATATTATGAAAGATCAAGTTCAAATAGTCAAGGAGTAAGAAACTCCCAATTAAATTTTCAAAACAAAAAAAAAATAATACTTCAAATAAAATTTATGATAAAAGTAATATTCAATTCTATTATTGTCATAAGTATGGTTATTTTTCTAGTGAATGTAGAAAGAGATAATATAACCAATCAAAATAATGTGCACGTGTAGACACTAAAAATCTAAGTGAACCTGAACATTTTCTAAACATATTCATTGTATGTAATATTGCTTAGTAGAGCAGTGCTAAGGTATGGTATTTGGATAGTGCATGTAGTAACCACATGAGTGGTGATGATAATATATTTTATTCCATTGATAAAAATATTCAATTAGATATTAAAATGGGGAATAATGAAAGAGTTCTTATTGTTAGCAGAGGAATTGTCATAATCTACACTAAGCAAAGTGAGAGGAGAGCAATCCAGGATGTCTATTATTTTTAAATTTGAAACACAATCTGTTGAGTATTGGGAAGTTGGTTCAAGAAGGATATAGAGTCTTGATGGAGAATATAAAGTACAAAATATTTGAGAAGGAAGCAAGAACATTATAGCTACAATTAATATGACAAGGAACCAAATTTTTCCTCTCAAGGTGAAAATTGATCCTCTCATGAATATAATAGTACTGCATCAAACAACTTTCAAGATAATCATCCAAGACACATCTCGACTCTGGTATTTTAGGCATGGGCATTTAAGCTTTTTTGGATTAGATATCTTATCTAAGAAGAATATGGTTATAGGTCTATCAAGGATAGTAGAACCTAAAATAAGAAGTGAGTCATGCATTCTAAGGAAACAACATAGGCATCGCTTTCAATCATGGATGTCTAGAAGGGCAAAAGCACCTTTGGAATTGGTGCACTCAGATTTTCATGGCCCAATGAAAACACTCACACACTCTAAGAATTTATATTTATTAACCTTCATAGATTATTATAGTATGAAAATTTGGATTTATTTCCTGAAGAATAAGTCTAAGAATTTTGAGAAGTTTAGGTGGTTTAAGGCATTGGTTGAAAAATAGAGTGGATATTTCATCAAGACCCTAAGATCAGATAGAGGGGGAGAGTATGTTTCTAAGGAATTTTTAAATTTTTACAATAATTAAGGAAAATAAAAGTAATTCATAGCTAGATACACTCAACATTGAAATAGAGTGCCAAAAATAAAAAATATGATCATCCAAGAGATGGTCGCAAGCATGTTGAAAGCTAAGGGACTTTTAAAAGAATATTGGGGTGAAGATGTAGCAACAGTAGTGTAATTTTTGAATAAGTGTCCCACAAATGTTATTCAAAACATGACTCCACAAGAAGCATGGATAAATAAAAAATATAGTGTTGAGCATCTAAGAATATTTGGGTTTGTGGCATATGCACATGTGTCAAAGGAAAAGAGGCATAAATTTGATGATAAAGGAGAAACATTTATCTTCATTAGCTATTGCAAAGACACTAAAACATATAGATTATTCAACCCTATTATAAACAAGGTTAAGATTAGTAGGGATGTCGATTTCATTAAAAATGATTCATGGGATGACACTATTAACACTGCATCAGGTATTTCAAAATCGATACTCATAGATGATGGAAATGAAGATGATCAAATTGAGCAAGTCATAGATCAACAAGATGAACCATCAGAAAAATCTCCATCACCTTCAAAACATGGCCTTCAATCAAGCAACTCTAGTAATAGTTTAGATCCAACTCTTGCTTCTCCTATTCCTAGAAAGACACAGAGCTTGAGGGAGATCTATGATGAGTCAAGGTATGATGATGAAAATTTAAATTTTACTTTATTTTTTCTAGATGAACCTACATGTTTTGAAGAAGCGGTGAAAGAAGAGAAATAGTGTAAATCCATGAATAAGGAAATAGATGCAATAGAAATAAATAAAACTTGAGAGTTAGCTAATTTAACTAAGAGTGAATAAATGATTGGAGTGAAGTGGGTCTACAAGGATAAGATCATAGTAGAGGGAAAAATTGATAGGTACAAAACAAGATTGGTTGTTAAGGATATAAATGATGACTTGGTCGAGACTATGATGAGACTCATGCTCTTATTGCAAGAATTGAAACTATGTGGGTTGTCTTAGCAATAGCTACCCAACACAAGTGGAAGGTATATCAAATGGATATGAAATCCACCTTCCTAAATTAATTACTCAAATAATAAGTCTATGTTGATCAATCACCTAGATATGAAGTACCAAGAAAAGAAAACAAAGTGTATAAGCTCAAGAAAAAACTCTATGGGCTTAAGCAAGCACCAAGGACTTGGTATAGAAAAATTGATTCATAATTTACTACCAATGGTTTAATAAAAAGTAGTAGTGAGCCCACCTTTTACATCAAGGAGAGCCATGGTAAGATTTTGATTTCTATGTTATATGTAGATGATTTAATCTTCATAGGAAATTATGATGTTTTTATTGGTGAATTCAAAGAAGTAATGAAAAGAGAATTTGAAATGACAAACTTGGGTTTGTTAAGATATTTTATTGTTATAGAAGTACAATAGATGGATCATGGCACATTCATCTCTCAGTCTAAGTATACTTTACAAATCTTGAAGAGGTTCAAAATGTTAAAAAGTAAGCCTGCTCCAACACCAACCACTATAGGTATTAAGTTGAGTAAGAAAGATTGCAGCAATGAGGTGAATTTAAATTTATATAAGAGCATGGTACATGGCCTCATGTATTTGAAAACATCTAGGTATAGTATAGTGTATGTATTAAGTTTGATTTCTAGATTTATGGAAACACCTAAGTATACACATTGGAAAGTAGGTAAGAGAATTTTACTATATGTCAATGGAACCAAGAAATCTGACATTCTTTATACTATATCAAATGATTTTGATCTTGTTGGCTATACAGATAGAGATTGGGTAGGTAGTGTAGATTATAGGAAAAACACATTAGGTTATGTGTTTCACTTGGGTTTAGGAGCCATTTCTTGGGCATCTAAGAAGCAACCCATAATTTTTCTTTCCAAAATAAAAGTTGAATACATTACAACAAATGTAGCAGCATGTCAAGCTATTTGGATAAAGAGAGTTTTAGAATATTTGAAGAAGAAACAAATAGATGGCATAATCATATTTTGCGATAACATGTCTTCCATAGCATTGATGAAGAATTCAATATTTCATGGATGAAGCAGGCACATATAGATTCATTATCACTTTATAATAGAATTTGTTGAAGATGATGAAATCAAATTAACATTCTACAAATCTAAAGATCAATTAGCAAACATCTTCATGAAATCACTATTGAAGGAGACCTTCAAGCATTTGAGACAAATTTTAGGTGTAATGGATGTTGTAATAGCTAGTGGAATAAATTAAGGGAGAGCATTAGAAGTCATAATTTCTTCCATATCTATTTTTAGTAATTTAGTTAGTTTTTTTGTTCTCCAGTTATATCTTCCTAGATGTTATTAGGAACTTCCTAAAATAGCAATTTCATTTTATTATAGTGTGTACAAGACCTCTTTATAATGAGGCACTATATATGCAAATTTAATCAATCAAGTAATAGAGTGTAGCAGTAGTTGTTTGGTGTTAATAGTATAATCTAGCCATAATAATAAGTTTATATTGAATAGATAATTACAAATAATAATACTTTCTATGATTAAAATTTTCTATTCAATAAAATATGTTTTACTAAATAGTTAATTATAAATAATAATAATTTCTATTGAATAATGAATTACAAATAATAATAACAGTTTCTATAATTAGTAGTTTTTATAGAATAGTGTATTACAAATAATAATATCAATTTCTATAATTAAAAGCAAATTATACTTTAGGACAATTCTTAATGTTACATCCTAGTAGAAACAAATCTAGTATATATGATTCTAGGTTATTGAGAATGAAAAAAATAGCCCAAAAATGATGAGTTTGGTTATTTCTAACCTTTTTAAATAGATTTTTCCCATCTCAACTAGGATATCTAAAACCATTTATAACCAATAAGCTTCCAATATTTTTACAATGATGAATTAATGACAAGTTTTTCCCATCTCAACTGGGATATCTAGACTCCATAGTTTGTTCAATAGATAAGTATAAAAATTTATAATATTGTTTTATATTATGTAAAATTAGTAAATAAAATTTTAGTAAAATATTTTTATATTGTTAATTTATCAATTAATTATTACAATTCTTTTACCAATTATAAAATTATATAGCGTATATTTATCTAATTTTTTCTTAGATTACACCTGAGTTAAATAGGATCCTACATGAACTTAATTCACGTAATGTTAAGACCAATGTGTGTAATGATGATGGTTGCCCATTTATTAGACTTGTGATAATTAATTTAATCAATCAATTACCGATAAAACTACTAACATTGTTCTTACTAACACTCACTTAAAAATAGTTTTATCAGATTTTTTTTATAACCTATCTTTCCCATATGAAACTGACTGTAGAGTTATCTTTATGTCAGTTGCATAGCCTTTGAACATCTTTGAAGAGCATCAAAAGATCATGGGCAAGTGGTTGTTCAGTGTTTGAGTTATCTATTTTCCCAATCCCTAAATAGAATTAGAAAAACACTCTACAATCAACAAAAGGTAATTACTAGCATCGATATTAAAATATTATTTCTAGGTACTGTACTTAACATATTTTTATATTTGGATCTCATGTTATTTGCTCATAGAAGTTAGATAGATTAGAATTGGAGATAAATATCAAAGATACATGTAGCTTGATAGAGTGAACCTCAAAAAAATAGGGGATACAAGAAATTTAAACACAAACACATAAAATCAAACATAGAAATGTTTAATTTTTCATTAATCTTCTTATGCCAAATGTTACACAATTTATAGTTCTCTTTGCATACAGAGTTGTACTGGTCTATTCTACTACATAAATTTATATGTTGCTTACATTCATCAGAAAATAGAGTAAGCATATATGTTGTTAGATATATCAAGAAGAATGTATTTGATTTCTCTTTTTATTAGAAGTATCTCGAAGTAGCATACCTCAAATAGAGTATGTAATAATATATTATTTATGAAAAATAGAGTAAATAGGAAGTGCAACATAGAAGATACTAGATGCCACTAGAAAAAGAGAGAAAAGATGTATTAAATGTAGTCATTGGAAAATGTTATCAAAAAGTCTCATGTCGCAAGGAAGACTAAAACAACTTAGTTGGATGTCCACATCTACCAACACTCCCCCTTAATCTTCACTACCATGTAAATCAGCCCATGCTTTCTCGAAGATGTTAAAACACATTATTTACAAGTGGCTTTGTAAAGATGTCTACTAGTTGCTCTTCAGACCTACAAAAGTCAAGACATATATCACCATTATTCACCAATTCATGAATCAAGTGATATCTAGTGTCTATATGCTTGTTTCATTTATGAAACACATGATTTTTAGACAATGCAATGGCTGAATTATTATCACAATATATCTTTATAGCTTATTCTTGAGTATACCTCAAATCTAAAAGTATTCTTCTCATCCAAACTACCTGGCAAGTTGTTGATGTGGCTACAACATATTCTGCTTTGGATGATGAGAGTGTCACAATTGGTTGTTTTGATGCCTAAGAGATAGGACTCAATCTAAGATGAAAACATAACCTGAAGTGTTTTTTATATCATCCATGCTACCTCCCCAATCACTATCTATGTAACCAATCATCTTGAAATCATTTGAAGATGTATACATGATACCAAAACTCTTTATTCCAGATATATATCTAAAAAAACAAATTCCAACTTTCTAATGAGATTCTTTTATATTGTCCATAAATATTGAAATAATACTAACTCCATACATAATTTTCGGCCTTGTGGTGGTTAGATACATGAGGCTACCAACTAATCTCTTGAATAAAGTTACATCAACACTAGAACTTTTATCCTCCTTGCTAAGTTGTAAATACATTGCAATCAATGTAGGAACTGAATTAACATTCAACATCTTGAACCTTTTTAAAAAATCATTAGAATATTTTGATTAACATATGAAAATTCCTTGCTCATATTGATTTACTTCTACGCCAAGAAAATATCTCATGAGTCCCAAATAAGTCATCTCAAATTTAGTTTTCATGGCTGCCTTAAATGATTCAATTGACAAGTTTTCGAAAAAAATTAAGTTATCCACATACAAACAAACTATCAAGATTTTTCCTTCATTATTCACTTTGACATACAAAGTTGGTTCATACTTCATTGCCACATTTTATTATCCACTGTTCATAAAAAAAGAATATATTCTACTATACCAAGCTCTAAGATCTTACTTCAATTCATATAAGGTCTTTTTCAACTTGTAGACCTTATGCTCTTCTCTTTGAATTTCATAAATAGGTTGCTATTTTATATAAACTTCCTCTTCTAATATACCATTCAAGAATGCTAATTTTATGTCCATTTAAAAAACTTTTCAACTATTTTGGGCTGCAATAGATAATACCATTCTAATAGTGTCATGTCTTGCTACTGGTGCAAATTTTTCATTGTAATCTATGTCTAGCTATTGTGTGAAGCCCTTAGCTACTAGTCTTGCTTTATGTTTCTCAACTTTCCCATTTGCATTAAACTTTTTTTTTTAAACCCATTTTACTCCAATCACATCCTTTCCTTGAGGAAGCTCTATAAGATCCCAAGTTTGATTCTTTTCAATTGATTGAATTTATTCAATCATAGCTGCAATCTAATTGTCATCTTTAATTGCATCCTCAAAGTAAATTGGACCAACTTGAGTTAGGAATGCAAAATCTGAACATAAATCCATATTTTTAGCTTCTTGTGATTCATCGTGAATTTCCTTTAGACTATGGGTCTTCTTTGAAGTGTTTATTGACCGTGATCTCAATGATGCAAGTGTATTAGATTAGATGATCCACTAATGTTATTACTAGCTAGAGTAGATGGATTTGGAGTGTTAGGTGCCTTAGAAGGCATTGTAGGAACATTTACTTTTTGGAGCTTGAGGAACATTTCCTTGTGTATCATCTTCTACCATCTCATTTTCATGTGGTATGCCTACTTTAATTGTATTTGTTTTATCAACGCTTTCATCTCATGCTTCTTCTTCAACAAATTCTACATCACGGCTTATTATTACCTTCTTTGTAACTGGATTCTATAGTTTGTTTGCTTTGAATTATTCACTATATCCCACAAAAATTCACTTTTCACCTCTATCATCCAATGTTTTTCTCAACTCTTGAGGTATCAAAGAGTATGCTACATATCCAAAGAATCTTAAATGTGAAACACTATGTTTTTTCTTACTCTAAACTTCTTTTGGTATCTTGTTTATCATTATTTTTATTGGACACCTATTTAAAATGTATACCACACATGCAACTACTTCAACCCAATATTTATTTGGTATATGCTTAGCTTTTATCATGTTTCATGTCATTTCTATAATTATTTTATTCTTTCTTTTTAATATTCCATTTGTTGAGGTGTATATCTTGATGTGAATTGTTTTCTTATTCCATTTGCCTTGCAAAAATTCATAAAAATCATTTGATATGTATTCACCACCTTGATCGGTTCTCAATGTTTCGATATAATATCTACTTTCCTTTTCAAAATTTTCCTTGAACTCCTTAAAAATATAAAATACATCTGATTTATATTGTAAGAAATACACCCAAGTTTTATGGTTAAAATCATCAGTAAATTTCAAGAAATATAGATTTACACTTATAGATGGCATTTCCACTGGTCCACAAAGGTCTGAATGGACTATTTCAAGTGGATGCCTTGCCCTATAAGATTTCCCAATTAGAAATTTTTGTCTATGTTTCTTTTCTAGTATGAAACTCTCACATTTTATTTTAAGTGGATTTATTTGTGGAAATCCATATGCCATTCTATTTCTATACAACAAATGCAAAAATCTAAAGTTTATATGCCCAAATCTTAGGTGTCATAACCAAGATTGATCCTTTGATGAAATTTGAATTGTTGCTTCAGCAATTATTTGGCATCCATGAGGTTCTAGACATATTTCACTTTGGATCTTGAGAGGAAACATTTTATTCCTCATCATTTCAACTTCTAAAATTATCATATTTCTAGGTTTCTTGTCCAAAATCACACATTCACCATTCTCTAATATAATCTATACCCTTTTTACACGAATTGGTCAATGATTATCAAATTGTGTTACAATCTAGGGACATAGTATACATCAGGGATATGCTTCTTTTCACCTTGTTTTGTTCTTATGTTAATTGATCATTTCCCCATGATTGATATGTTATGATCATTTCCCAACTTCACTTCTAATTTTACTTAATCATATATTTTTGTAAACAATTCCTTATTTACATTCATATTATTGATACACCTTCTATCCAAAAACCATACTTCCTTTGAGCTCTCTCATGCAACATTACATGTTATCAACATTGTGTTATGTTCACTAGTGTTGGGCTGATTTTTATTTGTAAAATTTGCCTTTTGTTTATTCATATCAAATTGCCTTTTTCTACATTCAAATGCAAAATGCCTAAATCTTTTACAATAATTAACTTGGATGTTGGATTTATCATACCTTTATCCTTGATGATGGATATGAAAATAGTTGATGGATCTTAATTTTGATGGTGTGAAAGATGTATTCAATCTTGATGTTGGTTTGCTTTCGAATTGATGAGATTCTCTACCTCCTCTTGGTGAAAAATGACCTCTGCCTCTATTGTAATTTGATCCATCCTCTTGTTTTGCTAATTGAAAGTTGAGGTTTGAATGCATTTTATAATGAAGATTCTCCTGAATGGTTTAGCCTTTGCTCATGTGACAAAAATGACCCCATTAATTCATCAACTAATAACTGAGATATACCTTTAGATTATTCAATGGCTACTATAACTGAATCAAATTTTGTAGGCAAGCTTCTGAGTATTTTCTCTACAGCCCCCTGGTATTCTATACTCTCACCATGAGTTCTAATTTGATTCACAATACCCATTACATGTGTAAACAATGAATCTATATTATATAACTCTTTCATATGAATATTCTCAAAATCTCTTTTAAGTATTTACAATTTAGTAGTTTCAACTTTGCTTGTACCTTGGTATGATGTTTGTAGGCTTTCACATGCTTGTTTTGACCTTGTAGCAGATACAAATCTTAAAAATATTGATTCCTCCATGCCTTTTTGGATGAAAAATAATGGTTTGGTATCCTTATTATTTTCCTTCAATAAATCATTTTATACTTGTGGCAATCCCTGATATGCCTATTGATTTGATAGCTCAGGGAACTCATTTTCAACCAAATCCCACACATCTTGTGAGCAGAATAGATTTTTTATTTTTATGCTCCAAAAATCATAATTTTTCCCATTAAAATTTGGTATTTGAGGTTGTAAAATACTACCCATCACCCCTGCCTTGGCTTCTCCAAAAATAATTTCTTTCTATTTGCTTTCCACTGAGAGAAATTTTCCTTTTCCCCTTTTAAAACTATGTTTCAGCAATATCTGCTCCTTATGCCCAAAATTTTAACAACAATGCTTTGAAATCAAACCCCTTTCAAAATATTTGAGATCCTTAGGATCTATGTTAAGATCTGATACTAGATTGATAGAGTGAACCTCAAAAAAAATAGGAGATACAAACAATTTAAACACAAACAAAGAAAATCAAACACATAAATGTTTAATTTTTCATTAATTTTCTTATGCCAAATGTTACATAGTTTATAGTTCTATTTTCATATAGAGTTACACTACTTTATTCTACTACATACATTTATCTATTGCTTACATTCATAAAAAAATAGAGTAAGTATATATGTTCCTAGATATATCAATAAGAATGTATTTGATTTCTTTTTTATTATAAGTCTCTCGAAGTAGCATACCTCAAAAAAAGTATGTAATAATATATTATTTATGAAAAATAGAGTAAATAAGAAGTGTAGCCTGGAAGATACTAGACTCCACTATAAAGAGAGAGAGAGAGAGAGAAAATATGTATTAAATGTGGTCACTGGAAAAGGCTATCAAAAAGTCTAACGTGGAAGGGGAGATTAAAACAGCTTAGCTAGATGTCCACATCTACCAAAATAGCTAAGGGGACTTTCCAAAAATGTTTGGGTCCAAAGAAATGATTTTTTCCATAGCACTATCTATGGTTACACACATAAAAATGGCCAACCCAATCATGGGGACAAAAGACTATTGTATAACATGTCTATTAGTGTAGTCACAATTAGATCATATAAATAAGTTCACATTCCTTCAATTTTTATTAGAACTACATGTAACCTACTCAAATTATCCTATTTTTCACACCCCCAAGAATAAACTAACAAGGGTTGATGAGTCTCACCTTACACTTGCTACAACATTTACATAAAATCCTCATTTGCAACCTCAATTTTTCTATATATTAAAATTGAAGAATTATGACCTTGAGACTCAGACTAGAATCCCATTTTTTAATGTAAACAAACAACTCAAAATCTATTTAATTACACAACAAAGAAAAGATTAAAAAATGCAAGTAAAGATCAGTAAACAAACATATAATATACATTCTTTTATTATTAATTATACAGAGCTTTGGTGCTCCATTACATCCACACTAATATAATATTTTATTCTAAGTCTAAACCAACAAAGCTTCGGTGATCATTCATACAAATGCAATAAAAGTTTTTTAACCCAACAAAGCTTCGCTATTTTATTTTATTTTTGCATACATTCTAAAAATAGAGTATATGAATATAATAAGCTTTTAAAAAATAAAGCATTCAATTGGATTCACCTAAAAGTCTCTAGAGGCTACATGAAAGAGATAGAAGAAAAAAACATTAACGTAGTTGGTAGAGTGGGTGAAGAGATTTAAAATATATTTTAGTAAAAACTGGCATGGCAGGGGAGATTAAATAAGCTGAGATGGATTCCATGTTTGCCAACACTCCCCTTTAATCTTCACTTCCATGTATATTGGCTATACCTATGTTTTTTTGGATATGATCAAACAATTTCTTTGAATTTGGATTTGTAAATATGTATTTTAGTTGTTCTTCATACCTACAAAACTCAAGATATATATCACCATTATTCACCAATTCATGAATAAAGTGATATCTAGTGTCAATATGCTTATTATGTTTCTTAAAAACATGGTATTTAAACAATGTTATATCTAAGTTATTATCACAATATATCTTTTGAGGATCTTCTTGAGTATGCATCACATTCGAAAGTACCCTTCTCATCCAAATTGCTTGGCAAACTACTAATGTGGTTGCAACATATTCTACTTAGATAATGAATGTGTGTCAATTAGTTGATTATTCAATGACCAAGAGATAACACCCAATCCAAGATGAAAAATATACCATGAAGTGCTCTTCATATCATTCATGCTACCTCTTTAATCTATATTCATATAACCAATCAACTTGAAGTCATCTAAAGGTGTATACATTATCCCAAAATTATTTATACCAGTTATGTATCTTAGAATTCTTTTTCTAGATTTCTAATGAGATTCTTTTAGATTGTCTATGAATCTTGAGATAACACTGACCCCATACATAATGTCCATCTTGTGGTAGTTAGATACATGAGTTTTCCCACTAATCTCTTGAATAAATTTGCATCAACACTTGAACTTTTGTTCTCCTTGCTGTGTTTTAAACTCATTTCAACCAGTGTAAGAGTTGAATTAACATTTAATATCTTGAACCTCTTCAACAAATAATTATCATACTATGATTGACATATAAAAATGCCTTTCTCAGATTGATTCACCTATATGCCAAGAAAATATTTCATCTTTCCCAAATCAATCATATCAAAATTAGTTTTCATGGCTGCCTTAAATGATTCTTTTGACAAATTTCCAGTAAAAATTAAGTCATCCACATACAAACATACTATCAAAATTTTTCCTTCATCATTCACTTTGACATATGATTTTGTTCCATTACCCCACTTGTTAAACCCATTGTTCACAAAATAAAAATATATTCTACTATAATAAGCTTTAGGAACTTGCTTTAATGCATATAAAGTCTTTTTAATCTTATAGACCTTGTTTATTTCTCCAAAAACTTCATAACCAGGTGGTTGTTTTATGTAAAATTCTTCTAAATTTCCATTCAAGAATGTTGATTTGACATCCATTTGATAAACCTTCCAACTATTTTGATCAGTAATGAACAATACCGTTCTAACTGTGTCTAGTCTTGTTACATGTGCAAATGTTTCATTATAATTTGTACTAGGTTATTGTGTGAAGCCCTTAGCCACTAGTCTTGCTTTGTGTTTCTCAAATTTCCATCAGAATTAAACTTTGTTTTGTAAATCCATTTTACTCTAATTACATCCTTCCTTCAAGGAGATTTATAAAATTCCATGTTTGATACTTTTCAATTGATTGAATTTATTCATCCATAGTTGCAATATGAAACACTATTCTTATTTATGCTCCAATATTCTTGTAGTATCATATTTATCACTACTTTTATCACTATATACACTATTCTTATTTATTCCATTTCTATAACTATCCTATTTTTTTATTTTAGCTACACTATTTTGTAGAGGTGTATATCTTACTATAAATTATTTTCTTATTCCATTTACCTTAAAAAAATTCAAAGAATCATTTGATATGTACTCACCATATCGATTGTTTCTCAATATTTTGATATAATATCCACTTTCTTTTTCAAATTTTGCCCTGAACTCCTTAAAATCAACAAACACATCTAATTTATATTTCAATAAATAGACCCATGTTTTTTCATCATTCCAAAAATATATGAATGGATTATTTCAATTGGATCCCTTTCCCTATAAGATTTTCCAATTGGAAACATTTATCTATGTTGATTTCCTAGTATGCAATTCTCACATGAGGTTTTATGTGACTCTATTGGTGGTAAACCATTTACCATTCTCTTCCTATGTAATAACTATAATCCTCTAAAATTTAGATGCCCAAATCTCAAGTTCCATAAGCAAGATTGATTTTTATATTAAACTTTGAAAGTTGCTTCAACAATTATTTGCAATCCTTGAGGTTCTAAATATAGTTCACTTTGGATCTTAAGAGGAAACATTATATTCCTTGTCATCCCAACTTTTACAATTATCTTATTGTTAGGTTTCTTGTGAAAAATCATATATTCACCATTCTCAAAGTATATTCTATACCCTTTTTCCACTAGTTAACTTATGTTTATAAGATTGTGTTGTAATCTAAGAATATAACATATATTTTGGATATGTTTCTTTTCACTTTATTTTGTTCTTATATTAATTGATCATTTCCTCATGACTAATACTTGGTGATCATTCCCCAACTTCATTTCTGATTTTACCAAATCATCTATTGTTGCAAACAACTTATTATTCCATATCATGTGATTTCTACACCCACTATCTAAGAACCATACTTCTTTTGAACTGTCTTATACAACATTACATGCTATCAACATTATGTTTAGTTTGCTAATGTTGGGTTATTTTTTATTTGTAAAAATTGCCTTTTGTTTATTCATATCATATTATCTTTTTATATATTCAGATGCCAAATGCCTAAATATTTTATAATAATGACATTGGATGTTGGATTTGTCACACATTTCTCCTTAATGATGGCTATAAAAATCATTGTTGCCTCTTCCTCTTGTTGGTGTGAAAAATGTATGCAGGCTTGATGATGGTCTTATGTTTTCAAATTGAGTAGATTCTCTACCTCCTCTGGGTGAAAAATGACTTCCACCTTTGCTATAATTTTATCTTCCTCTTATTCTACTGACTGAAAGCTTAGTTTTGAATGCATTTTTCAATGAAGATACCCTTAAATAGTTTAACCTCTACTCCTATGATAGATGTGACCCCATTAATTCATCTACTAAAAACTAAGTTAAATCTTTAGATTTTTCAATGGCCACTACTACTAAATTAAACTTTTCAGGTAAGCTTCTACATATTTTTTCTACAACCTTCTAGTCTTTCATACTTTCACCATGAGTCCTTATTTAATTAATAATGACCATTACATGTGTAAATAATGAGTCTATACTCTTAGATTATTTCATCTAAAGATTCTCAAAATACATTCTCAGTATTTGTAATTTTATAGTTTTAACTTTGCTTGTACCTTGGTATGTTCTTTGTAGGATTTCCTATACTTGTTTTGACCTTGTGGCAGCTACAACCTTTGGAAAAATCAACTCCTCTATTGCTTGATGAATGAAAAATAGAGCCTTTGAATATTTATTTTTGTTTTCCTTTAATAGGTCCTTCTCTACTTGTGAGAGGGTTTGGAATGCTTGCTGATTTGCTAGTTTAAGAAATCCATTTTCAATTAAACCCCAAAAATCTTGGAAGCAAAACAGAGTTTTCATCTTAATACTCTAATAATCATAGTTTTTACCATTGAACATTAGTATTTGAGGTTGAGAAATACTACCACTTACACATACCATGGATTATCTAAAAACTAATCTCCTTCTCTTTGCTTTATGCTATTAGAGTTTATCTTTCCCCTTTTTATAACACTCTGGGTCACTTCTGTTAGGGTATACAAGTTACAACTCCTATTTTATTACAACACTTCCTTTTTGACTTGGTCTCAAGTAAATACAAAAGGGTTTCATTCAAATTTGACTTAAAACTTATGGATTCTTCTTCTATTTTTTTTTAAATATCACTTGGCCACTCTGTTTTAGCTAATGGCACTCCTTCCTTTTGCCTTGATGTTAATTGATGGGAACGAAGACTAATGCAACATGTCCTTGGCTTTGCTCACCACTTCTCTTCCCTTTGACTTCAGATCTAATGAGTTTCTATTTTTCATGAATGTTAGATGCTCTAATACCATATTTGAAGGATTTATACCTTGAGACTTAGATTAAAATCTCATTTTGTAATGCAAACAAAGAGCTCAAAATCTATTTAATTAATATGCATTCTTGTATATTGATTATACAAAAAAGAAAAGATAAATAGAATGCAAGAAAAGAGAAGTATAAAAACACATAATATTCATTCTTGTATTATTAATTATATAGAGCTTTGGTGCTCTATTACATCTACACTAATACTAGCTTCTATTCTAAGTCTAAACTAGCAGAGCTTCGATGCTCATTCATACAAATGCAAGAGAAGATTTTTAACCTAAAAGAGTTTCTCTAAAAATTTTATTTTAGATACATTCTAAGAACATATTATATGAATAAAATAAGCTTTTACAACACAAATTATTCAAATGGATTCACCTAGAAGTCTCTAGAGGATACATGAAAGAGATAGAAGAAAGAAACATTAATGTAGTTGGTGGAGTGGGTGAAGAGATTAAAAAAATATTTTAGTAAAAATTGGCACGACAAGGGAGATTAGATAGATTGAGCTAGAGTCCATGTCCACCAACAAAAATTATCTCATTCCATGATACCACCTTTAGTATGAGGAATTATGTCAAATTATCCTAATATGTCTGTGAAGGCATTCACAACCACTCATCAGGAAGAAATAGGATTTTAATGATTTTTTATAACCATACCTTATTCTAAAGCTCATTATTGGAGTTATTGTGAGAATATAGAGAAAATATTTTTGAGTTTAGTTTTACACCTGCCAATTACTTTTTATATATATAAATTTTAAAGCTTTTTCAAGAAGCCTATTTTGTGCATATCCAACAATGTTTGTCAAAAACAATTATGCATCTTTTTGTTAGCATAGATGATTATAATTGTGAAATCAATTAGAAATACTACATTATTTTTAGTTATTGTTTCATAACTTCCCTGATCATATGAACACTCCCTAGATCCTTTGGATCTCTCACCTAAATTATGTTGTGTATCGTGGTGTATTTATTCTACTCTATTTCCATGAATAAATAATCAAGTTCATATTTTTGATCTTATTCTAATATAAAAGATTTCTAAGATCCTAATTATTAAATAATAGCTTGTACAGTGATGTGGGAAAGAGCATAATGGCCTAGTCAATGCCTAATACCTTTGTTGTAGAAGTAGCAAGCCAAGTCTACAATTCTGGTAAAAGCCTACAACTTTACAAGCATACGAAGCCCTACTAACCATCACCTAGTAGAAGGAAGGTTTGAGTGATCAAAGTCTTGAATTTGTGTAGAGTTTATTAGAATCTGAAGAAAACATTTACAGTGGTGAACAGTAGTCCTAATTCAGTTCAACACCTGCAACCTACTTGAGTTTGAATATGGTGAAGCATGGAGCTTCAGGAGAAAATATTGAAAACAAAAAAGTAGAATCAAATTCTTTAGTGTAGAAAATATAGCTAGCCTTAGAAGCAAATCATGGACAAAGCTTTGGAAAGATTGAATTGTTGATAAAGTAGTCAACCTCAAGAGACATGGGAAAAATGCAATGTGTAAAGATGCCTTCCTGAAGCTTGAAGGTTGTATAGATTTTTGCATGAAGACGTAGTCACAGTAGAATCTGACCAAATGAGAGGCAATCAAAGTTCATAAGTGGTAGTGAGATGCATGCCATCAAAACCTAGAACTGGATAAAGCCTAGAATCGATGATACACAATAGAAGTTTATGAAGGTTGAAGTGGAATTTCAAAGCAAAAAGAGGCAATAAGGTACTTTTTTTTGTAAATCATTTTGAAGTAAACTAATTTGAGTGTAATTCTTTGATCCTAAAACTATGTGTAAAATAAAATTAAAAAAGTAAAAATGTAAAAGATGTATGCACAAAAATTATTTCTCTTCGATGCCCAACTTCTCAAAATCCCAAACTATACCACCTAGAAAATGAATATGTGCACCATCCTTCAATTTGAATGACTGTGGGGCATCATGATAGGGACTGTGTAGGTTCCTACTAATCCTGATGCACTCATAAAATATGAAACAACTAATGCCAAAGCCTTGATGTTGATTATGTTAAGCATCATTAATGATGTGTAGCCACATGTCAAGGATGAAGATAGAGAAAATATAGCATGGGATAAATTAGCAACCATATATGAGGTGAAAAATAAGAGAAATATCCTCCATCTATAGTCAAGAATTCACATACTCTCTATAGATTCTGATGAGAAATTCAAGGAATTCTTACGTAAGGTGGCTAAGCTGTGAATGGAATTGTTAGTACTCAATGAGATGGTAGATGACCAAATTTTGGTCCTGATCACCTTGAGAGCACTCCCTTCCCAATTCAAAGTGTTCATCATGATGTTGAACATCTCCAAGTAGATAGTGTCATTTAAAGAACTCATGAACCTGTTGCAGCAAGAAGAAATCATCAATTCAATCCAAAATGAGTTGAAAGACAAAGATCTTATCTTGAAGTAGCAATGAGGTCAAAAGTCTCACAAGGGACCTATAGAGAAGAAACCATAGAAATAATTAGCAATAATAGTCTCTAAAACATCAAAAATCATAAAATTCAAAGAGGTGGTGTCACATATTTCAAACCAATACTCATGACACATACAAATGCTGGTATAATGGCCTAAAATAAAGATATTCCAATCAAAAAATCACATCGGAGTGTGATGATTCTTAGAAATCAAAAATAATCCCCATTAGTGGAAGTAGAAGGGACATCTCACAGCTCAACAAGATGATGGATTTGATGAAGAGACACCTAAAGAAGCCAATAAGAACTTAGTGCTAGTCTCCCAGACCATATAGCCCATGAGGAATATCTGATTGATACAGTTAGGCACCACTAAACACATGTTAGGCAATAAAAAGTTATTTGATTTGCTAACAAACCAACACACTGGATATCAAGTTAGGATCATTGATGATAAAGAGTATGTTTTAGAAGGAATATGCCAAGTCACCATTCCTATTAGAACATGTAAATGTACACTTTCAAATGTACTATATGTTCCTAAATTGACATCCAACCTCTTATCAATTAGTCATCATTTGAATCATCATCTAAAATTATAGTTTCTTATTGATAATGGCATCAAATCTTGCTTGATCTCATGAGAAGGTATGATTTTTGCTAGAGCATTTTTGAAATATAAATTATTTTCTTTAGATGATATTTCATCTTCTACAATAGCTTTATCTGCATCTACGATAGAATCTACTACTCTCTTGCACTACTATTATGGTCACCTATCTACTAGATCTTTGTACCAGTTGAGTTTAAAGGATATGGTACATGGACTTCCCAAGTTGTCTACTTCCTTGCCTATTTTCCCTAGATGTCTTGTAGGTAAACAACATAGGGATCTATTCAAGGCAAATAACTTTCATGCCAAGAAATGTTTGGAGGTTGTTCATACCAATCTAAATGGACTATTACATGCTTCATTTTTGGGATATAAGTACTTCCAACTATTCATGGATGACTAGTCTCGAAAGACATGGGTGTTTTTCCTAAAGCAGAAGAGTGAGGCCCTTCATCATATCTAGTTCTATTAGCATGTTGTGAAGGAGATTGGATAACCTCTTCTTCTACTCCACTTAGATCAAGGGGGGGAATTCACATCAAAGAAGTTCTTGGCATTCCTAAACCAACAAGAGATTAAATAGAATTTGACTGCTCCCTATATGCCCCAGTAGAATGGCATTATTGAGTGACACAATCACAAAATAATAGAAATGGCTTTCTATATATTGTCAACAACAAATCTAGAGAAATGATATTGGGTAGAATCAGTCCAGATAGTTGTTTATCTTCTCAATAGGGCACCAATAAATATTTTAAAGGACAAATCTCTAGAAGAGGTATGGAGTGGTAAAAAGCCATTGATTTCTCATCTATAAGTGCTTAGTTACATAACATATATGCATATCCCAGTTTAAAAGAGGAATAAACTTGAGCTAAAAACACTCCTATGCATCCTATTGGGCTATAGCACTACCTAGAAAGCATACTATCTCAAGGATCTTGAGATGAAGAAAATATACAAAAGTAGAGATGTGGTTTGTGATGAGTCATCCTTTGACTCAATGATGTAGAAAGAAGAATCAACACCAACCACATCTCACCAATTACTCTTCGAGTCAGGTGATGAGGAGACTTCTCATAGAGAATATGAGTTTCAAGGGGAGTTGTATGTTAATCTTGGAAAATTAAAAGATGTTACTATACATCCACTAGGTAGTTCATCGCATCATCAAAGCAATTCTTCACATCAGCAATAAAGTTCTCATTTGAAGTGGGTATGAAACACCATCAAAGACTCCCATGTGCAATCTCCCTAGAATACTTCATCTAGAGTCATAATAAGGATTCAAGCAAGAAATGAGTTAAATTTTACACTCATGAGTATAGTAGTTGATATCTCTGAACCTAATAATATTTGAGTAACACTAAGTCAACCTCAATGGAAGAAAGCCACAGATGTTGAGTATGACTCACTCATGTAGAATTAGATTTGGGAACTTATCAATCTACCTATAGGAAAGAAACCCATAGGCTATAAATAGGTTTTCAAAATTAAATGCAAGGTAGATAGATCCATCAACAAGCATAAACCATGACTTGTAGCAAAAGGATATGCTTAGAAAGAAGGAATTGACTATGAATATACCTTTACACCCACTATGAAGATCGAGACCATCAGAGTTATTTTCACACTTGCAACAAGAATGAATGGAAAATTTAGTAGATGGATGTCAAGAGTGTTTTCCTAAATAGTGATCTCAAAGAATAAGTGTGCATGACCCAACCAACAGGATTTGTTGATTAAAAGCATCCTAAAAGGATATGTCATCTCATCAAATCATTATATGGATTGAAATAAGCTCTTAGGGCATGGTACATTAAGATATATGATCACCTTTAATAGCATGGTTTTACTTGTATCCTCTTGGATTCCAAATTGTACATAAAGAAGGTAGGGATAGAAATCATCATTCTTATTTTATATGTAGATGATCTTGTGATCACTATAAGTTTAGAATATCAGGTTGATATTATGAAGAATGACCTCAAAATATCCTTTGACATGACTGATTTAGGGCTACTACATTACTGTCTTGGCTTGGAGATATGGCAGAGATAGAATCACATTTTTATCTCTTAGATAAAATATGCCAAGACACTCCTACAAAAGTATAGAATCTCATATTGTAAACCTCTTTCAACACCAATGGAGAAATTTTTAGAACTCTCTCAATTCTAGGACTCACCTCAAGTGGATGCAACTCTCTACAGATATCTCATTGAGAGTCTCGTCTACTTGACCTACACCAGACCAAACATATGGTTTGTTATGAGCTATCTCTCCAGATTCATGCAAGAGTCAAAGAAATGTTTGTTAAGCACAAGATATTATTGAGAGGGGGTGGTGAATTAGTAATAGATATATTTTTCATTTTTTACATAAATAATTATTATACTTAAGATATGTAATATAATCAAATCATAACTCACACAACACAAATTAATAGTGACACAAGACTTATATGTGAAAACCCTTTTAGGAGAGAACCATAGAGAAATAGATCTCAATATAAAAATTCATAGGCACCAACCCTCTGGATGAAATAACACTTCTATCTCTGACTTGTTGCTTACACAATAGATGATAGGACTTTGCTTCTTCATTTTTTTAGATGTGGTCAATTACAATAAATATTTTCTGCTATATACCTTTGTACTTTGCTTATGCTTCTTTGTTTCAACAACCAATTTTCTTCTCAAATATTTCTACTCTTTTTTTTTCTTTCTCTCTCACACTTATATGATCTTTAATCAAATTGAATGTTTGTTAAACTTCCACATCTCTTCTCCCTTATATAGTCATTAAAGGATATGTCCCATCCAAGAGGTACCTCTTCACCAAAAGATGTGACTGTTGGCATTTTTGTTCACTTCCATCAATAATTCCATTTACTTCTAGCAACAATTCCATTCACTTCTGACAATAATTCCATTCACTTTTGGTAACAATTCTATTTGACATTTTTGTTCATATCTGTTACAATTCTTTTGACATCAATGATAATATTTCCAACAATCTCCCCCTTTGTCATTAATGCAATCCACATATTGAAACTGTTCCCCCTTGTTACACTATCTTTTATGTCTAAATCCTTCTTTGTTGTAGCTCCCTCTTTTTGTGACATCCTCTTACTGTACTTCCCCCCCTTTGACATCAATGGCAAAGGGTCCATATAAGAGCTAATACTTAGCTCCCCCTCAGTTGATGCTTCCCTTTAGTGGCAAGAAGCAAAATAAATTACTCCCAACTTCTCACATAGGTACTCAAATGTGTCCTTTGAAAGTGCCTTCATGAAAATATATGTTATCTGCTCTATTTTATTAATGTATTCCAACTTGACTTATTGAACTACAACTTGCTCTCTAAAGAAATGGTATTTTATTGGAATATATTTCATTCTAGAGTACATCACTAGATTCTTCAAAATATTGATGGTACTAGTGTTGTGATAGTATATAGAGATAAGTTGATCATACTTCACCTTGATATCTTCTAGAGTCTGCTTCATCCAAAGCACCTGAGTGAAACATAGAACTACCACTATATACTCTACCTCTATTATGGATAGTGAAACTAAATTTTATTTCTTGATTAGCTAAGATACTAAGCTATCATAGAGGAGAAATGCACCTCCACTTGTACTCTTCCTATCATCTTGGCAACCTACCCAGTTTGTGTTTATATATGCCACTAAAGTGAAATCTTTCCCTATAGGATACCATAATCGATAGTCTAGGATCCCCTTTATATATCTAAATATCTTCTTCACAACTTATACATGAGTTTCCTTGGGGGTTTCTTGATATCATGCCACCATTCCTATCACCTGCATGATATCTGGCCTAGAAGTCATCAGACACAAAAGACTACCAATCATTGATCTACAGAGAGATTGATATACATCTGGTGATTCCTCATCCTTACTTATCTTGTTTCCTATGGCCATTGGTGTGCTAACAGGTGCAAAATCCTCAAAACCAAACTTTTTCAACATTTCTTTGGTATACTTGGGTTGAGAAATGAAGATTCATTTATTGGATTGAGAGATTTGTAATCCAAGAAAGAAAGATAACTCTCAAACCATGGACATATCAAACTCTTTTTGCATGTCTTCAATGAATCCCTTCATCATCTTCTCACTATCTCCTCCAAATATTATGTCATCAACATAGATAATAAATATCAATTGATTCTCACCTAAAGCTTTTATATATAAGTTCTTGTCGGTGAAACCTCTTTTAAAACCTTGATCTTGTAAATATTTGTCAAGTCTCACATACCAAGCTCTAGGGGCTTGCTTCAAGCCATACAAGGATTTATTCAATTTGTAAACATATCTACTATCATTTAAAAGGAGAAATCCTTCATGATACTTAATATATACTTCCTCTTCTAGTTTGTCATTCAAGAACATAGACTTCACATCCATCTGATATACTTTAAAAAAATTAAATACTGCATAGGCAAGAAACATTTTGATATCTTCTAACCTAGATACTAGAGAAAAAGTTTATTAAAATTCAATTCCTTTGATAGAGAATAACCCTTGCACACTAATCTCACTTTGTTCTATGTCACTTGACCATCCTTATTCAATTTGTTTCTATACACCCATTGTGTGTCAATCACATTCTAATTTATTGGTCTTGGCACTAGCTCCCAAGTTTCATTCTTTTCAATTTGGCCCAACTCCTCTTCCATTGCTTTCACCTAATGTTAATCATGGCTAGCTTCAAAAAAAAATTTAGGCTAAATTTTAGATAATAATTAAAAATTTACTTGCTCAGGATTACTTACCAACCTTCTTCTAGTCTACACTCTAGTATATAAATTTCTAATAATCTAGCTCTTGGCATGATTTTTTTAGATGAATTGAGATGGAGATTTGGGGTCTTGTCACTCATCTTCATCCATATTTTCAACTTCAATGTCTTCTTATTCAATAATTTCAAGGACTTCTAATGGATCACTTGCTTTTTAAACTCTAGCTTCATTTACTGCGACACTCACACTTTATATCATCTATTGAGTCCTCTTGCTCTAACATTTATATGTTTTACTCTTAGAAGAATATCCAAAGAATTCCTTCATTTTCTCTTGAATCAAATTTCCCAAGTCTTATTTAGGTCTCTTGATAAAGCATCTGCTACTAGATACTTTGAAGTAGCTAACAGAAGTTGGTCTCCCCTTCCATAGCTCATACGAAGTCTTGTCACTATTGACTCTAAGTTGTCCTCTATTTAGGATATTTACTATAGTGTGTATTGCCTCTCTCCAATATTTTTCTAGTAGCTTGGATTCATTTAGCATCATTCTTTCCATTTCTTGAACTATCATATTTTCTTGTTCTACAACCCCATTCTACTGTGGGGTTCTAACAGCTAAGTAATGTCTTTTTATTCCATGTTCTTCATAGTAATCAATGAATTCACTGGGCATGAACTCTCCTCCTCGGTCAGACCTTAGGCATTTGATTCTCAATCTAGTTTCATTTTCAACCAAATCTTTAAATTCTTTAAAATTGTTGAATGCTTCAAATTTTTCTTTCAATAATGTCACCCATGTCATTTGAGTATAATCATCAATTAACAGCATAAAATACCTCTCACCTTGAGTACTCTATGTTCTATTGGGTCCACATAAATCAATATAAATGAGCTCTAACATCTTGGTGGTAGAATACTCCTTTATTCTAAAATGTGCTCTGGTCTACTTTCCATGCTGACATTGTTTACAAAGTGTGCTTGAGGACTTTGTAATTTTTGGAATGTCTCTTACCACCTGCTTCTTGCTAATATTCACAAGGTTGTCAAATTTTATGTGACCCATTCTTCTATGCCAAATCTAAATTTATTTGACTTGACTTAAACGACATTTTTCCCCTTTGACATCAACCAGTATGTATAAGTTATTACTTATCATGTGAGCATCTCCAATCAATTCATTTGTGCCTCTCTTTCTGATTTCACATCCTTTTGTGAATAACTAGAGTGTGTGTCCTTGGTCACACATTTGACTCACACTTAAAATATTATGCTTAAGTCTTTCCACATATAATATATTTTTGGTTTTAGTTTTACCATTATCCAAGTTGAGCATACCTTTTCTCACAATTTTGGTTGTGGTTTTGTCTCCTAATTTCACCATACCTCAATTCATCTTCTTTAGTGAGATAAACTTGCTTTTATCTCTTGTCATATATCTTGAAAAACCGATATCAATGAACCAGGGTTGTCCCTCATCTCTTGAATGAAGTGTCGTCTAGACAATCATGAAATCTTTAGCTTGTTTCTTCTTCCATGTATTCATTTTATCCCTCTTCTTTATGATTTGAGCCTTGAAACTTTGATCCTTATTCACTAATTCGAACACACTCCTACAATAACAAGCTATGTGTTCATAATTTTTACACTTGTAACATACAATAGCTTCTTCATCAAAGCTTGATAAGGGAGAAAATGAGTTCTAGCTTCTATTTGAAGCTCTATGAGTTCCCTTGTCTCCATTCCTGAAATCATTATCCCTAGCTCTCTTCCTACAATCTAGCTTCTTGTGACCAAAATGGTCACAATAATAGCAATAACCATAAAAGTAATTACCAAACTTGGTTTAATTGGTGTATATTGGAGTAGGTGGTATTTTGTAGTTTTTTTCTTTTCTACTTTCTTTATCAAAGTTGGTCTTTATGTTCTTGGCTTTAATATAGTTATTAGTCTTTTCTATAATTACTTTTACCAAAGACTCTATGGAAGTTGTAGTCTTTTCTTTCTCCTTTTCATATCCAATGCCTATCTAGTTTGATAGTGATCTTTGTCTCCCCACAATTTCATTTAACATTTCAGTACTTTTCTTAGATTTTAATTCATTAACTACTTTATTATTCACCTTTTCAAGATTTGTTTTTAAAGAAGCAATCTCATATTCATACCTTTTACAATATTTTCTATTATCCTTTAATTAATTTATTGGATCTTCTTCAACTTTCTTAGATTTTTCAATTTGAGCTTGTAGATCAAAAATTATATTGTTTGATTCTTCTAGGCCTTTTGCCAATTTGGCATTGGAGTCCTAACTCTCCTTTTCATATTTATTGATTTGAAGATTCTATCTCAAATTCCTTTTATTGATAAATTTTATCTCCCCTAAGGCACATATAAGTTCTTCCTCAAGGTTTACTTTTTCTTCTTCTTCTTCCTCCTCCTCTATATTTCTCTTGCTAGTAAAGGCATCTTCTTCTATGGCCATGAATAGAATCTCTGTATTATCATTGTCTGAGTCACTGACTCCACTTTCTTTGGAAGATCTAAGATTCCTATTAGAGTATAGACTCTTATTTTATTTCTCAAACTTCTTCTTATCCTTGTTATGCTTTAAATTCTTTTTGTACTTGGGTTTACTTTCTTCATCGTCATTATTATCCTTTTCAGGACACTTAGCTGTAAAATGACCTATCTTACCATAGTTAAAGCATTTAAACAATAACTTACCTATGTACTTGCATGAGCCTTTCTTTAGCTTGTGAATGACTAAGGATTCCTTTTCATCCTCTTTATCACTTGAGCTATCACTCGATTCTAGCTCTTTGGCTTTTTCCTTCCTTGATGTTTTGAAGGTTGCTTCCTTTTTAGATGGTCTCTCTAATTATGTCCTTATTTCATAAGCAGTGAGAATTTTGTGTAGCTCATCCATCTACAGCTTGTCAAGATCTCTCATGTCCTCTATGACAGAGACCTTAGCATCAAATCTTAGTGGTAAATACCTTAGCACCTTTTGGACTATGGTAGACTCCTCTAAATTTTCACCAAGTCCTCAAATCACATTCATGATTTCATCAACTCAGAGAAGATAACTTGAAATGTTCTCTTCTTCCTTCATTTTTAGACTCTCAAACTCTCTCCTATGAGTCTAAAGTTTGGCTTGTCTAACCTTGCCATCACCCTCATAGATGGTCTTAAGCTTCTCCCAAATCCCATATACTAACTTACATTGCATAACTTTTACAAACATTTAGAAAGACTGCATAGAATAACATTCATTGCCGTAACATTATTTTTACTATCCTTCTTTCCAATAGGATCTGTTGGTGGTGTTTGTGGCTCTATGTATCCATTTACAATAGATTTCCAAATGTCAAACCTAAGGGCCATCAAATATGTCCTCATTATTATGCTATAGAAAGAATGATTGGTTTCATCAAACAATGGTGCCTTATTTGTTGAAAAACCTTCCTGACCTTGTGAACTAGCCATGTGTGCTTTGTCTGATCTACCTTCTAGAGGTTAAACTATATCTAAAGGAACCCACTCTGATACCAATTTTTAAGCACAAGCTATTAATTAGAGGGAGGTGAATTAGTAATAGATATCTTTTTCACTTTTTACATAAAAATTTATTCCACTTAAGATATGCAATATATTCAAATCACAACTCACACAACACAAAGTAACAGAGACACAAGATTTATATGTGGAAACCCTTTCGAGATAAAACCATAAAGAAATAGATCTCAATATAAAACTTTGTAGACACCAAACTATTGGAGCACCAACCCCAATATAATTTTGTAAGCACCAACTTACAGGAGCACCAACTCATCTACCAAGCACCAACTCAACAAATCTTCATGAGTACCAACTCATAGGAGCACCAACCCATTTGAACAAAGGCACTAACCCTCTAGATGAAATAACACTTCTATCTCTGACTTGTTGCTTACACAATAGATGATAGGAATTTTCTTTTTCTCTCTTTTAGATCCATCAATTACAATATAGTTTTGCTTCTATATGCCTTTATACTTTGCTTATGTTTCTTTGTTTCAACAACCACTTTTCTTCTCAAATAATTATACTCTTTTTTCTTTCTCACACACTTATATGATCTTCAATCAAATTGAATTATTGTTATACTTCCACATCTCTTCTCCCTTATATAGATGTTAAAGGATGTGTCCCATCCAAGAGGTATCTCTTCACTAAGAGATGTGACCTTTGACATTTCTATTCATTCTATTGATAATTCCATTCACTTTGGTAATAATTTCGTTCACTTTTAGAAATAATTTCATTTGACATTTCTATTCATATCCATTACAATTATTTTGACATCAATGATAATATTTCCAACAATGTCATTGGGTTACACCAAAGCATGTTTTGAGATATTACACTTGAGTATGATCTAGAATACAGGAAGAATACTCAGTTCTTCTTATAGGGATACACAATCTCATACTACTCTAGATCTATTGATGATAGAAAGTCAACATCAAGATACATATTTCACCTCAGATCTGGACTGATATTGTGGATTAGTATGAATAAAACTTTTGTTGCTCTCTCATCCATTGACATAAAGTATCACACTGTATGTGAATCTATGTTTGAAGCAATATGGTTACATCACATTCTTGTTGATATGGGCATTAGTGAAGAGAAGCCACCTATCCTTTATTGCAACAATCAAGGTGTGTTAAAGCTTGTAAATAATCATGTTTTTCATAAAATAACCAAGCACATTGAGGTTAAGTGTCACTACATTTGAGATCAAGTATTAAACCACCACATCCAGCTCCAGTATTGCCCAAAAAATGCATAGATAATTGATATACTCACCAAATCCCTTGGAAAGGTGAAATTTGAGCTATTTAGGGGGTACATTTGTAAAAATAATGTAATAAGGGGGGGGGGAGGGGGAATGTTAGCATAGATGATTAGAATTTTTAAATCATTTAGAACTAATACATTATTTTTAGTTGTTTCATAACTTCCCTGATCATACAAACACTCCCCAGATCCTTCAGATCTCTCCCCTGAATTATGTTGTGCATCATGGTGTATTTATTCTACTCTATTTTTCATGGATAAATCATCAAGTTCATTTGTTCGATCTCACTTTAAAATGCTTATAAGTTCTTTTTTTTTTGATATATTGCCCATCATTTACGACTTTACATTTTACTAAAATTTACTTTATTTTTTTCTTTTATGGATCTTTGTGCCCTAGTCCTAATCTCCCATTTGTAATGTTGGTTGCAAAGGTTGTTGAGTTTGGATTAAACCTTCCAATCACATTTATTTAAAATTATCCTTAACTTTTTCAATGAGTTTATTTTATGGATATCAAAAATAGCTAATTTAACATCATATGTAGTTTTCCCATTGAATACCAAATAATGCAAATGTACTTACACATATACAATGATTAAAAATTAATCCCACCATATTTGAGAAATATAAGGTTATATTTAATCATAGCTTAAATATCTCTCACTATTGGTGTCACTCAAAAATTCTTTTACCCATTTGTCTTTTCCCTAGTTCAATGCTTTGTTATGTTTCTTCATTTGCATTTCTACCCCTGAGAATGTTCTAGTTTAGAAGAGGTGTTCTAGTTATTATCATGGCATTTAATGTTCTCATTATTCCTCTTTTATGACTTGCTACCTAACCTTCAATTTCTAATGAATATTTTTTGATTTTAAGACCAAATTTGTTGAGCTTACTATGTTTAGTTTATAAATATCTTTTTTTTATTCTCGCATTGCTATTTTTATTTTCCTGGCCATTAAAATGGAGGACTTGAATATTTTTTCTATGATTAGCATTTGCTTGTATTGATCATCTTTGAACTTTGAAATTTTATGTATTAGCTTTGTTATATATATGTCCAATGCAAGTGTGATATGTCCAATTGAAATTTAAAATATGAGAGAGATTGTTTTTTTAATAATGCATGCATGGGTATCTCAAGTGACACACAATACACTTATTTTTCTATAAATTTGGTTGGTTCAGTTATAATGGTGTAAGGGACACTAATAACACCAATGGAATGGGATGGACAAGGCACAATTTGATCACTTGTTATGTCTTGTTTTTTTTTGAAAAAATATATGTGGAGAACATGTGAATTAATTGGCTGACTAAATTACTATATTGATTTCTTTGGAAAAATACTTATGATATTGTTAACAACCTCATATAACTCAATCCCATTTCTACAAGGGTTTTACACAAATAGTAACTAACTATAATGAGTCTATGTCCATTAGTACATCAAGAAAAACTATCTCAAATCTCACATCATAAACCATCTCCATGTATTCCATTATGTACATCTTATGGAATTGATATAAGATTTTTGTGAAAATCAATGGGAATACAGTTCTCATTGTATTGATCGACATGTTTATTATATTTACACTTGGTTTTATACATTTGTAATTTTATCCCCAAATAAGTAAGGAAAATAGATCTTGATGTCAACATAACAATACAAATATTCCATGGGGAGGGGCTCACTTAGTTCAAGTCCATAAAACCATAGAAATTTTCAAAAACTCCTAACCCATTTGAAATTAATTCCATGTAGACTTTAAAGGTTTTTACGTTCAAATTTATTCAGTCATGAAAAGTAAATCTATTTCTTATGCATGGTTCAGTTAGTTCATAATCGACATCAATTTTATATTAAAAACATCAAAATTTATATAAAAATGTTCTATATATAGCTTGACACTAATGTTTATAAATGTCCTAAGGTGTGATGGAATTAAATTAGAGAAATCTCCTAATGGTTTCCTTCTCACCTAGTGGATCTAGTGTATTAAATTTACATTAGGCTAAAATGAAATAAGATTTTGTATGAACCATGATAAAACACATATGAATATTAATATAAAAGATTAGAAACATTCATGCTTCATTATAAAATATAAAGGCAAGATCGGTCTCAATTCCCTATTTTGATTTCTTTATAAAAGTTTGTATCTAAAGGAAATATTAGTTTTAATCCCTTATATTCATTTATTTAAAAAATTACAATTATATTTTCATTTCTTGTTCAATCCCATCTCATGCATAAATATTAATTATAGAGAGACAAGATGTTATAATAATTCATCATGGTGTGCATTTATAGTCATGTATGACTTTTAAGTTGTTGGTTAACCAGATATGATACAACATAGTGTATTTTAGTCATAACACACAATATAACTATAATTAAGGTGATTCATAATATACTTGAGGTAAAACTCTATAAGTATAAAGCATGAAACTATCACATCTTCACACACATATAAGAGTAACATTTATAACAATAGCATAGCTCAAATTTTTCTTTATTTAGTTTTCCCAATACATTATATCACCTTCAAGACATTTATATGTAAATGTTGAGTTCAAACTTCATAAAAAAATAACACTATAATAAATTTATAAATTCTAATACATATATATGTAGTCCTTAATTGTATCCTAGATCCCACCCACTTAAGATATCAATGATAGGAGTAAAATATTGAATATCTTAAAATTATATCCATCTATTATTTTAATTTATTCTATAAATTTGCCATGAAGGGTATCATATCAGCACACAAGTAGCCAATACACACCCTAATTTGGTCAAGTAGCCATAATTACTATGTCTTTTGTTACTCTTTCATAGGAAGCTCTTAGTGATGAATGTGAGTCTTGTCCCAATGGTTACTTTGAGTCTTTTGATCTTTTTATGACTTGTTTATCCTATTTATTGCACCCCAATGGACCTATGTCATCCCATCCTAGTCCCATGGACCCACTAACCTATTTTTCATATTTTTTGCTCAGTTTTATGATCCAAAGACATTAGTGTGGTCTAGGACACTAGTGTAGTGCACTAGTGTCTAGTTTAGCTCTAGTATTTAACAATCACTTTTTCAATGTGTTTTGGGTACTAAACCTTCCTTGAGCCTTATCTTATGATTTTATCTCTCTCTTATGTCTTATTGGTTAGTGAATAATGGTTTTACATTCAAATCAAATTTCCTTGTAGTTAAAGAGCCTCACAAAGTATTTCACATTTATAACTTACTAATTTGGAACATAATTACATAAAACTAGTCAATAGTATAGCTCATCACATTGCATATTACTTAGTAATCATATATAGACTTTCATGCTTGATAAAAAAAGGTCCTAATATAAATTCATTCTAGGATATCATGCACATTTATTAGGTGCAATCCCTATAGGATAAATACATGTGATATGAGACCTTATCATTGGGGTTAATATAAGTAGTAGTTAGGATAACAATTGTTCTACATCACGTGATCGTAGCATCCCACAACTTATTTTTTATTTCCCTTTTACATTTGATCTTGTCATTGTTTCATGTGTGCATGTGTTCATTAGGTTTTGGATAAGATTTGGTAAAATAATGATGTAGATGGATAATCATAACCTAAAAAATCACCTATAGGTCACTAAAACATTCTTGAAACATCCCTAAAAGTCTCAAGTAGAGTTTAAATAGGATGTTAGCACTAAAACTTGGACATTAGCATTGAAACATTACTATCTTATGAATTGCACTATTGTCTGAAGCCAATTTTCATCACCAGTTCCAGAACAAAAGATTATTGATAGATCTTCAAACCTGTTCTATCCCTCTTGACCTTTGACAACTCTTGTTTCATTCTAGATAAGTCAATTTTCTCATTGTTCTTACTTTTTGGGTAAACTAGTTTGATATACCTATTTATAATATTTGTCTACATTTACCCCTATACCCAGGCCCTTTAATAAACTAATATTTATATGACTATGTCCTAAATAACTATTTGCAATATTTAGATGCATTTACCCCCTATGCCTATCCCCTTTAACAACCTACTATTTACATGATTAATTTATAAATAGTTAAAACCCACTTACTTTGAATATTGTTTAAAACCATAGTTCTATATTAGGGTTTGTTTTATACTTTTTTGTGTAATAAATTAGGGTTATAAAATTATGATTTTTGCATAACCTAATTGATCCAATTAAGTCCTTTCATAGGTTTCATAATTTAATATAATATAAATTTTATTTACAAAACCCTCAAAAACCATAGATCTGCATACTAGGTCCATATACATCCAAATACTAGCCCTTAGGGTTTCAAATAAAATTTTGAATTTGTTCCATACATTGGGCTGAATGTTTTCCATATTTGGACATATACCTATTTTAGATTACATTTTACTTATTGTGTGTTTGTTATTAATTGTTTACATTCTCTTCTTTGGCAAGTTTAAAACGACATCCAATAAACCTCTTTCCCCTCACCCAGTTGCTAAATTCCTATCCTTTTCTCATAATTCTAATCTAAATATGGATAAATTTTCAATATTTTACATTATCACATGATAATGATGATGATGATTTTTTTAATGATGGATATGAAGATTACTATGATCATGATAATGAAAGTGTTGATGAGGATAGATTAGACGCATCTTCTTCTCTTTCCTCTCCCAATTCTCCTACTTATCAAAATCAAATTAAAAATATAATGACAAAATAACCTCTTGTTGCTAATGCTTTGTTCCAATGTGATCCTAACTTTTCAACCACTTTTGTTATCTCATTATTCAAATTAAAATAATATAAGTGTAATAAATAAAATATAGCTTCTCATGATTCAATAAATATAAAAGAGCAATGCATATTATTTACCCTTCTTAGTTAAATTTTAAAAAGTATGTACAAATGATATTTCACCTTTTACCAAAGCACAAACTAAAGTGGATGAAATTAGACTATCACCTTCTTTTACATTCTAAGATCAACACAATGATTCCTTTCAAAAATTTGATAATTCAAATATATCTAACTCTTCTCCTACATGTCATAATATGCCAAATGAAAACATGATTGTTATGTCTTCTAACATTGACTCCAAGATTGAATATAATAAATATACATGCACTCCACTCATAGCTAGTGAAGATATGTATTACGTTACACCTACACATGATGATATATTACATAGTAGTAAAATGTTAAAATCTTCTTCTAATCTCTCTATTAATGAACATGCAAATTAAAATTCTTCTACTCTTACCTATATAAGTTATTTAAACTCTGATTTTGATGAACCTTGGAATAATTATGATTTTTGTGAAGGAGACACTGAGTCTAGTCCTATAGTTCTCTCACTACTTCAGCTATCTCTTATGTTCAAATTGATTTCTTATCAAATTTTAATTAAAATGATAATATGCATTCAGATAAAAACAAAATAATTTATACTTATGTCCATATTTTACACAATTTACAATCACATGATAATAATGTATCTTCTAGTCCATTAACATGTGATACTTCTTTGCAAACTAACAAAATAAAAGATACCAATAAATCTCCCTCAACCCCAATTACTATAGTAGAACTTTTTTCTCATCCTAACCTCCATGAGGGTGATATCCCATTTCCCTCTCACCAAGTCCAAACTATCATCCCTCATCCTTGATTCATTCCATGGGTTCCTTACAATGATAAGTACACCAACTCACATTGGTAAATAAAGCATACCACTCTTAGCTTGATTTCAATGCAATCTATGGTAATCCTATCCTATGCAAAAAATTTACTAAAAATTTACCAAAGAATTAATAATATTATTGGACTTCAATGGACATGGATACCCATACTTTCACATTCAAGATTATGGAAAAGACATGTCACATGTCAATAGCAGTTCAACTCTACTATAGTTATTTCCACAGTCTCTAAAGGGTGAGGAATTAAATTGGTTTTATCATTCACTCTCCAGTGGTTCACTACATAAATATGATGAGTTAGCAAAAGTATTTCTCATGCACTATGTATATAATAAATGACCTCAGGCCACATATGAGAGGTTGCCTTCACTACACTAGGATAAGTCATAAATAGTGGGTGATAACATTCTACACTTCAAATCATGCATGAAACAGTTGATCTATCAGCTGATAGATTTATAGGTACAACACATTTTTACCATAGGTCTCATCTTCCCTCTCAAGGATAAATTACTATATGAGACATCTAAATCATTATGGCATCTATGTAACATTACTATGGCATTAGATAATAATTTGGGACTAGTTGAGATAGATTTAAAAGTAGATTTAGATTTTGATCTCCCATAACCATAGTCATCCAATATGGTACAAGCACCTAATCTACCTATGAGTAAGGTAAAGTGGAACAAAAACCACTAATCAAGATACTCAATAAAGGCAAATAACCACTTTACACTTTAATGGATAGATCATAAGACACCAATAGTGGAGCTATACAATTTTCAGATAGAGATAGGCCTCATGATATATTACTTAAATTACTAGACAGAGGAATGATCACCCTTCCTTATACTCAACATCATCTAGCACATCATCTATATAGAATTAAAAAAAAAAACCATATTGAAACTATCACAAAATCAATGGACATTGGGAAAAAAATTATTGTGCTCTTAGAAATCATATTGACCATTATCTTGGGAGAGGCATGATAACATTCACACAGAGGGCATCAAGATCTCCTTCTCCACATTCTTCTATATCACACTCTTCTACGAGTGATTTATCCTAGGACATTCATTTTAAGTAACCATTGGTTACTCATCATACAATCCATGTGGTTTCTAGGACACCTACTTATATGAGATCTCATGTACCATAAATTTAGAAGAAATGGTAGCTAGTTAATAGAGATCAACCTAATTATAGTATCATGGTAAAAAAATGGAAATAAATCCCACCATGGGATCTAAGTTAAATACTAATTAAGATATTTGGAAACAATCACAAAAATTAGAGCACAAATCTAGTTTAAATACCAATTAAGATATTTATAGATAATCATAGAGATCATAGCACAGTTTCAGTTAGACCACCAATTATGATATTTTAAAATAATCACATAGATTAGAGCACATATTTAGTATGGTATCCAATTAAGCTATTTGTTATGGAGTCTACACATCTAACTAAAATAAATGCACCAAGAGTAGTATCAATTCTAGAGTCTAATTCTATGCCTACATAACATGATCACTATGGTCACTTGTTTACCATCCCATCTAAATTTAGATAGTGTAGGACATAGTCACATGATCCACACTCAACTATACTAAGGTGATTCTATAATAAATAACAACTAGCATTCCTAATCTGATATACATATCTACTATATCATCGATACACATATGAGCAATTAATTAAAATTACCTAGTTGAACAAATACATCCATATATCAAAAAATAAAGAACAAATACAACCAAAACACCTACTTAAGTAAACAATGCCACAAGTTAACATGCCAAGATAACACAATACTCATATAGCAAAAGGTAGGTGTGTGTGTGTGTGTGTGTGTGTGTGTGTGTGTGTGTGTGTGTGTGTGTGTGTGTGTGTGTGTGTGTGTGTGTGTGTTTGTGTGTGTGTGTGTGTGTGTGTGTGTGTGTGTGTGTGTGTGTGTGTGTGTGTGTGTGTGTGTGTGTGTGTGTGTGTGTGTGTGTGTGTGTGTGTGTGTGTGTGTGTGTGTGTGTGTGTGATTTGAAATAAGTTTTAATATAGTAATAAATTATCACTCAATAATTGGAGTTTGGTCACGATGGCTACCCTATTAGGGATTAGTATTTACATCGGGTAAATTAGTGGTTTGTAATTTACCATATGGCAAATATTAATTATGATGTAGTAAATTAGTTAGTAAAATTATTTTTATATAAAAATAATGTATCTTTTGTTAGTTTTTATAATATATTATATATGATTAATATTTTGTGAATAATAACAATAGTTACATATAGAGTTTGCTATTGTTAAAGAGATTATTTGGGAGATATTATGTGTAGTAGAATCTCCTAGATAATAGGGTATGCTATCCTATATAATTATATTATGTCAGATGAATTTTTAATAGGAAATATTCATGGTGTGAGAATATAATAATATATTCTTTGATTGAAATTAGTCTATTTGTTCAACTCCATTACTTTGCCATTATCTATGAGATAAATCTATGCTAAAATCTTATCCAATACCTAACAATGGCATCAAAGTGGGCATCTTGAATGAATCCTTGTGAAAAATGTTTTTTTATTTGAGACGAGGGAATTATAAATTATTTTATACTGCCTCATCTGATGTAAATCACATTACACTAAACTTTTATGTAGTTTAAGTGTTATTTGTAGTTAGAATTAGTATATGAGAGTGAGTCATTAAAACAAAGCTAAGAGTGTAACTACTCAAGTTGTAAGAGGTATTACATAATATAGGGAGGCATTTCCCTTTAGATTAGGATTTGTTCTTTGTTCTCTCATAGGTTCCTACTCAAATTTGAGCAAAATTTTATCTTCAATGGAGGATTTTTAGGAGAAGTTGCAGATCAGAACTGTTGTTTCTATTTGGAATAAAATGATATGAATGGTGCATGAAGGTTACAATATTCTATATTGATCATAGGGATACTAAATCTAATGGCTAAAGTATTTTAATCAAAATTGATATATCATTTCATAAATATCATTGTTCAATCTACATCAAACTTGCTTATCATCTTCACACATTGAACTTCTCTGGGAATACAAGAGATCAACTATTTTAAATACCTAAGCAAAAATATGATAACAACATCTTATGTGTCAATGAGATAATTTTTTATATCTGTTGTTCCCTTAATTTGTATAGATCAACATAGATAACAAAGTGTTAAGTAAAATATTCATGTATTAGTTTCTAGTAAGCTTTTGTATTTGTGAATTGCACTTGTGAGTTGTGCACTACTCAAATTTACCTATTGGTTGAATTTGTAAAAGCTAGTGTAGTTGTTATATGTTGACATGAATCTCCATGATTTTAGATCCACATTTTCACCCTATGCACCTATTTTGATAAAATATTTCACCTTCCACACTCTAATGATGACCTTGGCATCCTGCTCAGCCTATTGGAATCAGTTCATTCAAAGTTAAAACTGGTGGATACCATTTCATATGTGTCTTAAACTTTTTTTTAATGTTATACTCATTTGCTTTAACTCAAGTCAATAACTCTGTAGGAAAAATTCAAAATAAATTTCAAAGAATAATTGTGAGAATTTTATTTTCAAGGTTTAAGTTTATTATAAGTGTTCTATATAAATTTATTTTATGTTTGTGATTATACTACAATAGTATATTCATTTTGTCTATGGATATTATAGATTTTTTCAATTCAGGTCCATTTCTCAATTTATTGGCCTTTATTTTATGTTTCATAAACATATGGATATAAAAATTGTGGTTCATAATGGTCTTTTATCAAGTCATAGTCAAAATAGTTCTTATAAGTGTCATTGGGTCCATATTATGGTATATATTTTATAATTCAAAGTGTTAAAGTATTTTTAGTGAGTCATTAATCATGTGTTATCATATTTTCAAATTCAAAGTTAATTGTTTGTACAAGGATGCATTGTTAGGTGAACCTAATGTCTATATGAGTGTCAATCTTGTTGGGGGGGGGGGGGCGGGGGGGTTGGGGGTTATTCCATTCAAAATCACATACATATAAGCTTAAAATATTCATCAGCTAAGTAAGTAGATTATTATGAAGGAGGTTGGAGTCATTGGAGTATGGAGGTCATTCAAGCCTCTTCTTATCCATTAGTAATGGGGCCACTTCTATTTTAGTAGCATGTGTTTTCCAGTTGTGTGGTGTGGTAGATAAAAAAAAAATTCAGTGCATTTTATAATAAGAATAGAGGTTCCTTCCTATTCACTTCTAAGTATTCCACATGTAACCCCTTTTGTATAAGAATTGTATAATGTTGATCAAAATGTAATATAACAATTATTATGTAAAGGTTATTGGTAAACCTATGAAAAATAATTTGTGTGTCTTTTGGTGAACCTAGAAAACTAATTGTGTAAGATTTTTGGTGAACCTCAAAAATAAATTATGAAAGGTTACTGGTACACATGCAAAACTAATTGGGTAAGGTTATTTCTTGAAGTTGAGTAAAACCATTAGAGGACAAGTGTGGAGGATGAACTGAAGTGTAGGTCTTTGTTCATGCCTGGGTGGTGGTTGTATCCATCCATGAAATTCACTTGTAAGAATATAGTATGTTGATGTTTTTTTTAAGCTTGATATTGTATGGTTGAAGAGTTGATCATGAGTACATAGAGGTGACACACTATAATCCGAGAACGAGATATATTTGACCATGTAAAAACTAAGGGGGTGGGGATTTTGGGGATTAATATTTACATTTTTTAAATTAGTAGTTATTAATTTAATGCATGGTAAATATTATCTATGGTATGAAATATTAGTTAGTAACATTATTGTTATATAACAATAATTTAAATATGTTTAGTTGAAAGAATATATTATATACTAGTAATATTCTTATGAATAACAACAATAGTTACGTATATAACTTGGTATTATTAGAGATATTATTTAGGGGATATTATGGGCAGTTTAATCTCCTAGATAATAAGGCATTATCCTATATAATTGTATTATGTCAGATGAATTTTAATAGGAAATATTCATGGTGTGAGAATATAATAATATATTCTATGATTGAAATTAACCTATGTTTGGATCTATTACTTGGCCACTATATATGAGATAAATTTATGTTAAAATCTTGTCCAATACCTAACACATCCTCCTCACTCTCACTCTCAGATACATCAACACTATAAATGTATGCCCTCGAATCCCCTCTAGATCTTAATAAATACCTACATCTCCTCTCTTTATCCCATAATAATTCCAACCTGACCATCATCTATGTATCCTCTCATTGTATATGAATGTAGGCATCCATGATCCTACCACTTTACCAACCCATAAAAATGGGTGGGGGAATAGATCTCATATGTTTCTCAACATGTGCTTCATCCTTATAAGTAACAACTCACCTATACATGTCATAGAGGCAATGGCCGCTTAATCGAATAGATACAAATGCATGCCTACAACTAATGTGGCCATCTCCACTAGTCCATCATCCATGGCATCATTAGGGACATGTCATGTCAGATCTCATAGGAAAGCTCAATAATGGTCTCCCAATACTCATCATCTCTTATAGATACACATACCAACAAAGTTCATTAGATATTTTGTTTGATTAGTCAAACACTAAACTTAACAAATCATATAAATACACAATAATAACATACCCTCATCTACCCTAATATAAATAGAAGAGGATATCCCCTTAAATAAGTTGATAAAGTGGATTTAATCTAAATAAAGGTGGATTTAATACCACTATAGTAGAATCATCATGTGGTATATAAATACAAGAAGATGATAGACAAGGGTTTCAATACTAGCAAAGAGGAAGAAGATTTTAGAGAGGACAAAGTTGTGGTCATGGTAGAGGATGGTTTCCAAACTAGTATAGATCCTATGTTTTTTAGAGACTTGGAACACAGAGTGTTTAAGTCTCAAAACTAACAAGATCAAAAAAGAAGGCAAGAAGATCGCCCAAGAGTGAATTTAGTTGAAGCTAAAAGAGAAAAGCAAAATATTGAAGTTACAATGATATATATTGGAGAAAATCTCATGATGAGAAGAATAATGATTACTCCCAAGAAAGAGCATGTAAAAAATAAATATCATGGTGATACATGGTTATTAACTAATATTTTTTGAACAAGGTGTAATTTAGGAGCTAAGATATTCAAAGTAATTATAGATGGTGGTAGTTGTAAAAATATAGCTTCTAAAGACATGATTGAGAAATTAGGCTTGTAGTATGAAAAACATCCTAATGCTTATTAGATTTCATAGTTTAAGAAAGAGAATGAAGTTACTATAGATAAAAGGTTCTTAATCATGTTTTCTATAGGTAAAACTTATAAAGATAAAATATGGTTTGATGTTATACCAATAGATGCATGCCATGTGTTATTCAGAAGGTCATGGTAGTTTGATCTAAAAAATAATTCATGATGGAGAAAAAAACACATAGTTTTTGGAAAAGTTGTCTAAAGGTAGTTTTGTTACCTCTTAAATAATAAAGGTAGGCTAAGAGCATCCTGACTACAAAAGAATTTATCAAAGACATGAAGATGACAAGTTGTTATGTATTAGTGGTGAAGAAAGAAGACACATAAGTGGTGCAAATACCAACAAAAGTAGAGTAGTGTTGAAATAATATGTATATTTTATACTTGATGAGTTATCAGATGATTTACCACCAAAGGGAGATATTTAGAATCATATTGATCTGATTATGGGATCAAATTTACCCTATATTGTAGTCTATAACATGATTCCAATAGAACATACATAATTGAATAAGCAAGTTATTGAATTAGTGAGAAAGCATGTAATAAGGGAGAGCATGAGTCCTTGTGCAAAATAAATGTTGATATCTATAAATAAAGATGGAGGGTGGATGTGGATAGTATATAAATCAATAAAATTATAATTAAGTATAGATTTCCTAAACCTCATTTAGATGATATGATGGATGTTCTTGTCAGAAAATATTTTACCAAGATCGATCTAAGTATTGGTTAGTATCATATTTAAATTCATGAAATATATGAGTGGAAAACAACATTCAAGACTAGAAATGGTTTATATGAGTGGATAGTTATGCTATTTGGGTTATCTAATGCACCCAACACATTTATGAAGGTGATGAACATAATGTTATGAGAACACAATCGTAAGTTTGTGATGGTTTATTTTGATGATATTTTAATATTCAGTCAGACTAAATAAGAGCACTTATAACATTTGAAAATGGTATTAGAATTGTTAAGAAAAAAGAAGCTCTATGTAAAAATTAAAGAAGTGCAAGTTTATGTGGAATAGTTTGGTATTTTTGGCACTTATAGTTTCAACATATGGTGTAAAAATGGATGAATAAAAATTTAATTTAATTTTTGAGTTGCCTATCTCAAAGAACATTATAGAGGTAATAATTTTCCATAGTTTATAAATTTTTTATAGGACATTTATTAATAATTTTAGTATTCTTGTTGCACCAATAACAAATTATATGAGAGGAAAATAATTTACATGGACAAGGGAAACAATATAAATCTTTGAGTTGTTAAAGAATAAAATTACATAAAAGCCTATTTTAGCATTACCATATTTTAGCAAAGTGTTTGAAGTTTATTTTGATGCTTCATTTATGGGAATTGGTGTTGTGTTGAGTCAAGAAGAGGAGCCAATCACATAATTCAATGATAAATTTAATGAGGAAAGAACAAAGTATTCTACATATGATTTTGAATTTTATGCCATTGTAACATCTTTGAGACATTAGAGGCATTACCTATTTCCTAAGGAATTTATCCTACTTAATGATCTTGAGTTTTTGAATTATGTGAACACTCAAAAGAAGCTAAATAGTAGGTATGAAAAGTAGGTGTCTTTATTAGAGAGTTATACTTTTTGTTGAAGCACAAATCAGGTAAATAACATCAATTAGTTGATGCTTGGAGTAGGCGAGTGGGGTTGACAACTAATATGATAAGTGAAGTAGTTATATTTGAATTTATTAAGTATATGATATTGATCTAGATTTTGTCAAGATAGTTGGGCAATGCAGAAATCCATCAACAAGTGACACAAGTAATGTTAATGAAGATTATCTTATGTAGGATGGTTATCTCTTTAAAGGGAAACAATTATGTAGTCTAATTAGGTCTCTAAGAGATAATATTATAAGATAATTACATGGTGGTGGATTGGCTAGACATTTTTGTAAGAAAAAGATAATAGATTTTGTGGAGGAGAATTATTTATGGCCAAAGATGAAGAGAGATGTGACATGATATGCTTCAAGGTGTAGGATATGTTAGGTGGTAAAAGGATATACACAAATTGCAGGGCTTTACATGCCATTATCAGTTATAAGAAGACCATGGACAAATGCAAGTATGGATTTGGTGTTGGGATTACCAAAGATAGATAGAGGTAATGATTCAATTTTTTTTATTTTAAACTGGTTTTCTAAGATAGTGCATTTTATTTCATGTAAAAAAACCAATGACACCACTAGAGTTACAGAAGTATTTTTTAAGGATATTGTGAGATTGCATGGGGTTCTAAAAACCATTACATTAGATAGGGACATGAAATTTCTAAGTCATTTTTAGAATACTTTATGTAAGAATATGGGTACTAACCTAAAATTCAGTAGTGCATACCACCCCCATATAGATGAACAGATAGAAGTTGTAAATAGGAGCTTGGAAAATTTATTGAGATACATAGTTAGAGAGAAGCCCTAGTAATGGGACTTGGCTTTACTACAAGTTGAGTTTGCATATAATAATTAAGTGAAATTATCAACAAGAAAATCAATATTTTATATTGTTTACGAGAGTATGAGTGTTTTATATTTGGTAAATTGCCAATTACAGAATGAGTTAGTGATGATGTAGAAGGGTTTGTAGAACATATACAATAGTTGTAAGTAGTAAGAAGAAAGTTACAAAAAAGCAATAACAAGTATACAATGAAAATGAATGTCAGAATAGGGTCAAAAATATTTTAAGGATATTTAGTTATGGTTTGCTTGAGAAAGGAGATATTTTCAAAAGATAATATAGCAAATTGAAGTACAAGAAAATTAGACCATGCAGAATTTTGAATAAAATCAATCAAAATGCTTACGAGGTGAGTTTACCATAGAATTTTTATATCTCTTCAGTATTTAATGTTTCAAATTTATATGATTTACATGGAGAAGATGGTGTAGGTGAACATGAAGAATTAGATTGGTAACATGTGCCAAAAAAGAGAAAGAAAATATAGTACAGGTTTTGGATAAGAACATAATAAACACAAGGCAAGGATATTATAATAGGTATTTGGTATAGTGGAAAGGATTGTAATAGGAAGACAACACTTTGATTACAAGTTGAGAGTTGAATAAGATTGATAAGAATAAATTACAATAGTACAACCAGAGTAACTCGAAGGAGATGAGTTGTTTTCAACCAAAGGAGAATGATGCATAAAAAGAGACCAAACTTACACAAGCTATAAATTTTTAATCATAGCTCTGCTTGAGCCCATATTCATGTCAAAATGACTATATCAAAAAATTTAGTGCAAACATAAAATGTCTTGTCCAAGTATGGATTTTTTTTATTATTTTTGAAGGCCATACATGACTATCTGAGGTTCTAAAATTGTAGTTTAATATTATTTTTGACATTTTTCTAATTTATATATATATATATATATATATATATATATATATATATATATATATATATATATATATATATATATATATATATATATATATATTAACTGTATGTGAACTTTAGATAAAATTTGTTAGATAGGTTAATTTTAGTATTTAGTTTATTTTTTGAGTTTTTTAGAGCTAGGTGCACTTACATGCAAAACTTACTAAAAAATGTTTGTCTTAATATTATTAGTAAGTTGATGGATAAATTTATTCTCCAAATTTATCCGTCAATTAAATACTATAATTTATCCATCAACTTAGTAAGTTTTGCATGCAAGTGCACCTATCTCTAAAAAACTCAAAAAATAAACTAAATACTAAAATTAACTCCTAGAAAAATATGGAGAATAAGTTGATGGATAAATTTATTATTGTGGGTTATACACAAACTCCATAAAAAAGATTTCATAATTTAAGACAAACGTATCATAATATATAAGAGGTTATAAATGAGTTTTACAAGATTTCCATGAGTGGAGTATGATGAGATAGAAGCGTAGATGGTTGAAAGGTATGTAAATGATTTATAGTTTTCTATTCAAGATGAATTAATCATGCATAAAATAATTTGCATGGAGGAAGTTTATCAATTAGCTTTGAAGGCAGAAGAAAAAAAATACACATGATTTAAGAAGAAAATCTATTGGGCCAATAAGAAGACAATCATGTACAATAAGGTGATGAGGTGTTTTTAATACAAATAAAGATGGATTTAATACCACTAGAGGAGAATCATCATGTGGTGTAGAAAGAAAAGAAGATAACATACAAGGTTTTCAATACCATCAAAGAGGAAGAGGATTTTAGAGAAGATGAAACTATGGTGGTGGTAGAGGATAGTTTCCAAACCAACATAGATATTCTATTTTTTATAGACATGGAGAAGTAGGATATAGAGTGTTTTAGTATCTACACTACCAACATCAAGAAAAGAGGTAAGAAGATCACCCAAGAGTGAATCTAGTTGAAGCTAAAATAGAAAAGCAAAATAATGAAGTTGCAGTGCAACATATATTAGAGAAAATTTCATGATGAGAATAACAATGATTGTTCCATGGAAAGAGCATGTGCAAAATAAATAAAGTGGTGATGTATGGCTATGAACAAATATTTTTTGAACAAGGTGTACTTTAGAAGGTAAGATATGCAAATTAGTTATAGATGGTGTTATTTGTAAAAATATGGTTTCTAAGGACATGATTGAGAAATTAGGTTTGCAGTGTGAAAATCAACCTATTATCAATCAGACTTGCACCCTTGTGAAGGTAGTTTTAGGCATTCATAGTCTACTAAAACATGGAAACAATACTAGGTTGTGGGTGACCTAATCGATGGATTGAATCTCTAGATTATAAGGGCTAGCTCCCTTTGGTGTATCAATTAGGATCTTTGTTCTACCCTAAAAAATACCTAAGAAAAGAGAGAAAGAAAAATTGAAAGAAAATCATATCTAATGATGGTGATACACCTAAATGATTAGTTGATCCACTCAATTAGAGCTCTTAAAAACACTGATTTAGATAAGAGAAAAGTTGAAGTTTCAACTCTAATTGATCAATATGCATGATTATTTCATGAAAAGATTATATTTTTTTATCAAAGCTTGAGGGAAATGATGGAATAGGCCTGATTCAAGGCACTAACCAGCCACTTTCACCCACTGTAAACTCATCCAAAAGATATTAAACATGGAACATCACCTACATAATCTGACTAACTAATAACTATGTAAGAATCAAGACCTGACAAGGAAGAAAACTCTATCACTTATGAAAATCAATGATATAAATACATTATATCATCAACTAGAATCTAAAAACAATATTCTTTCTATTAATCTGAAAAAGGTTACAATTCAATCTTTGGCAGAATTTTGTCTTGCCAAAAAAGGGATACAATTTAAGGTTGAAAAGCCAACTTATATAAAAAAGATACAACAAGCCAAAAGAGTGGCTATGAAAATAGAAGAGAATTGAACTCAAATTCAACTTGTGTTGTCCAAGGATCAAAAATAAATCTATTTGTCTTATGCTTGCATGAAAAATATTTGGCATTGAAAAATGGATGGTGAGCTAATCTCCTTCATGCATGAACAACACGTCAAATATGGATATCTAAAATCAAGCTTGAATTGAATTGAAGCTAAATTGGAATGTGAGAATGTCTTCTATTACATGGAGAGCATGAGTGGATGTGACACTTGTCAATTAGTCAAATAGAGATCAAGACTAGTCAACCTCCAATGGTCTTTAATTGAACTGCTATAATGTTTGAAAGGCTCAGAACAAACAAGAGTGTGCATGTATGAAATTAATGTTAAGCTCTCCAACGTTAAACTCCTTATTTATTCATGCAAATGAGCCTCTATTTTAGAACTAAAGGTGTCATTTTTGAAATGGTTACATATCTTGGACATGTCTAATCCTATTTTGGGCCACTTTGAATGTTGTAGAACATGGTCATCTATTTATTGGCTATTGACATCTCTTGCATTTTTTGGTTCTTCATTTCTAAGCATGTCCTATTATTTGTATTTATCTTTTCCATAGACTTTTCTTCTACATGCATTTCCCTCTATATTTTTTCCTTTCTTATTTATTTCCATGGCTTTATCCATTTTTGCTTATGTCTATTTTCACTGTCAATATTTCATCGAATAAATTTCCTATGACTATTTGCTTGGTCTATCTCTCTCAGACCTTTTGTCTCTCTTCTCTTTCTTTGAACCATTCCTTCAAACAAATTGTCTAAAATAATTCATTCCTAACTTCCTTTGCCTTTTTTTCATAGGGCACAAACCCTTCAACATTGTTATTAGTGACCCCTTCAAATTTTATGAAATGTTCCTCTTGTCTTTGAAATTGCCCTTTTCTAAAAGGCATGTACCCTTCGAACAATTTGTAAAGGTCCTTTCCCATGGGAATTGTCTTAGGGAAATTTTTCCTTTGGACAATCTATTTGAAGGAATTAATCCTTTAGACTTTCTTCAAAATCACTTTCTCAAAGGGAAAGAACCTTTGGGTCTTCAAAAAAATTCCTAGGCCTTCTAAAACGTGCCCTTAAGTAAAATTGAACAGATCCCTCAGAAATTTTGAAATGGTCCTCCTATGGAAATAAAGAACCTTCATGTTTTTTTCTAAGGTCCTCTTCTCCTAGTGACCCTTTAGACAAAAATTCTAAAGGATTTAAACCCTTTGAAACTTTGACATTATCTTTGCCCTTTTGAGAAAAACCTTTATTCTTGTAAAACCCAAAGCTCTCTTTAGAATTTGCTCCTTTCAACTGCTTGAATCAACATTTGTTCATTCTTATGGGGCAAAATTTTTAACATTCTAGTGACTCAATTGGGAATCATGCCTATTATGCTTGAGAACTCAGACCATAAACATGATATTGAACTAATAAAAATAATGGTAAACCTAGTCCATGACTACAAATATCCTTTGACTAGATATGAAGTAACCTTCATCCTTCAAAATAAGAAGGGAAACACATGAAAATAGGAAAACTAACTAAACCAAGCAAATGTGCAAATAAATCACTTATTCAGAATAAAATAGACTGAAAAGTTTTTCATTTTTTACATCAACTAGGATACTAAATTGTGCCCCAACAGTAGCCAGCCTATAAGCATGTTTATTCTTATCTCTTGGTATTACCTGAATTTTAAAAGCATAAAAATATTCAAGTAAATCCCATATTCTATGCTTGAAGATTTAAGTAACAAATTTTTGCATACATTCAAACCTCTTACTTGGTGGACCATAAGTTCACTATCTCCAAACACTTATAAAGAATTGGCATTCACCTTCCTATCCCACTGCAAACTGTGAACTAGAGCTTCATACTCTACAACATTTTTTGAACAACCAAACTAAAATTTAATAGGAGAGAAATACCTTTGTTTTTTTGGAGAAACCAACATCATACTAGCTCCAATTCCATGTTATTTATTAATCCATCAAAAGTGAATTATCATAAACCTTCATTAGACTCATCTTCTTTGACCATAGCTGGAAACCTCTTACTTGGTGGACCACAAGTTCACTATCTCCAAACACTTGTAAAGAATTGGCATTCACCTTCCTAGCCCACTGAAAATTATGAACTAGTGCTTCATACTCTGAAACATTTTTTGAACAGCCAAGCTAAAATTTAATAGAAGAGAAATACCTTTGTTTTTTTGGATAAACCAACATCATACCAGCTCCAATTCCATCCTTATTTATTGATCCATCAAAGTAAAATTATCACAAACCTTCATTAGACTCATCTTCTTTGACCATACCTGGAATTGGTGCATCATTCTCATGAAGGCAACATACACCAAGTCCTTCTTCAATCATCTTGTAGGGATCATGCTCATGCAAGGTAGAAGACCACTCATCAAGGAACAAATCTGGAACTCCATCCAAAGTTGATTCACTTTCTACTTCACTAGCTTCTAGTACTTCATCTGAGATGACACAGTTAGCATTCACAACACTTGGCATATATGGCTCCATATGAAAACATGCAATAGGTTCATAATGAATTTTTACCTTGGTATCATACCTAGTTTTAAACATCAAAAAAATCTAATCATCTGATAAATATCCCCCAATCTTTGAGGTGAAGTCTCTTGAAAGGCACATAGTAAAGTAAGGAGGCAAGTCTACCACAACAACATCCTATTGAATAGTAACATTGGGACAAGCATGTAATGTCAATTTCAGATATTTGATAATGTCTACCATCTTTATTGGTGACCCATTCAAGTGCAATACTCCTTTAGTGTTTGAAACATAAACAAGTCCAAGTTTGTCTGCAATCTATTTAGATATGACTGTACTACTAGCTCCACTATCCACCATATAATTATGAACCAAAGTATCACCTACTATCAAAGAAAGGTAAAAAGGATTTTTTTAATATTTTACCTCATTTTTGTCCACCTTTGCCATCTTATTTACTTGTTGTACTTGTTGCTTTGTTTCTGATCTAAATTAGTTAAGACAACACCTTTCTCAACTGATTTTGGAGACAATTTAAGAGCTGAAAGCTCTTGAATGAGCTTATCCTTTTGTCCTAGAATGGAAAGATAATCCCACATACTAATTTTGATATTATATTTCTTCATTTTATCCACTATACTAAATTTATATCCACTAACATTTGATTGTACCTTCTAAAGCACTAGTTGTTCATAAACTAAAGGTAGTTGATGAACCTTACCAACTTCTATATTTTGATTTTTCTAAGTTGTAAGGATAACAAGTTGCTCTCATGTAGTCTTATAAATAACCCTAGGAGTAATTTAAGCATTTTTCATCTCTTGAGCCTCTTCAATGGCTCTTATTTTAGCTCTAGTTACAGCTACAACTTGACCACTTGAATTATTAGTTTCAACACCTGGAGTAAAAGCAACATGATCATCTACTTACCAATTTACATTAATGGCATCAGGCTGCCCTTAAACTTGATGAGTCTCTCCTTGTGATGTCAAACCTGTATCTTGATACTGACCTCCTTGAAAATAAAACTCTTCTTATGTCATTTGTGGCATAGTTATCTTCTGTGATACCAAGGCTTGGTTTTGAGCATCATTCAGATTTGAGGGTTGTCAACATGAATCTTGCATCATATTATTTTGAGGTGGGGTGGGAATAATGGCCTTTGAATTGGAAGGAAAATTAGGATCAAGAGCAGCATATGGCTTAGTTGGAGTTATGGCTCCTTGTGCCTAATAAGGTGGTCTATTCTCTCTGAAACTCTGATAAAGAGGCCTTTACTCTTTGAAGGGTTGATAGGTGTTTTGATTTTATTGTTGATAAGGCCTATTAAATTGATATTTTTGTCTTTTGAGCTATACTATTTCATTCCCAAAGGATTATATCAAACTTTTCAACTCTCTTATCTCACTAGCTTGACTAATAGGGCCTGCAATTTGAGCTTAACGTGCTAGAATAGGAGCTAAGGATGGAATTTGAGGAACTTGAGGGTCTCGTATAGAACTTATTTTTGGAAATATATGCATTGGAGGTCCTACAAAATGCTTACCAGCTTGTATCAAGCTATTTTTTGCCCTTAGTACAACCTCACAAGCATCTAGCAAAGTAGTACCACCCATTGATTATATAATCACACTAATGTCAAAATTAAGAGCTTTCAAATATTACAAAAATGCATATTAAGAGGATGGCCTTATCAACACAGGCATTCTAGTCCATGTCTTTTGGAATCTGAGGTTAAAATTAGACATAAACTCATGAGGAGCTCTTGATATGGCAGTTAATTTCTCAACTAAAGATAGGTAATCATATTTGTCCTTAAATTGCTTGATTAAGGCTGTACCCAATTCATCCCAAGTAGAAATGGAGTTTAATGGGTGATTTCTATACCATTTCAATGCTTTTCCTTTGAAGGAGGTAGCAAGCAATTAATAGCAACATTATCTTCAATAATATTATGGATTGAACAGAGATTAGCCACATCTTGGATATGTACAATAGGGGTTGTTTGTTTTTTTTATAAGAAGAATGGGATACTCTTGAAGGTAGACACTAAAATGTCATCAAATTGAGATAAATTTAGTGGGCTACCTTTATTGAATGGAGCAAACACTTGATTTTTGATGGCCATTTGGATAGTGGAGATTGTAGTGCTTAGAACAATAGGATGACATGAGGCAAATACTATTTTTGAGGATATGGTTTTGCCCTCCTAAATATTGATCTCTTATAAGATATAAATTCAAAAGGAATACCTTTGCTTGCTAACCTTGTGGTAACCTTTGGCATGAATGAATTACCTAAATGATGCTATGAACTTTGTAACTTGAATAATCTTTAGCTTGTGATGAAGATGAAAATTATCATCTCTTGAAAAACTTTTCTTTAGATTCAAACTTTTTTATATCTATAAATGATTTCTTTTCTAGTCCCATTGAGTGTGTCAAAAATTGTTACCAATCAGACTTGCACCCTTGTGAAGGTAGTTTTAGGTCTTCACAGTCTACTAAAACATAGAAAAAATCTTAGGTTGTGGGTGATCTAATTGATGGATTAAATCTCTAGATTATAAGAGCTACCTCCCTTTGGTGTATCAATTAGGATCTTTGCTCTATGCTACAAACTGCCTGAGAAAAGAGAAAAAAAAACTTGAAAGAAAATCCTATCTAATGATGGTGATACACCTAAATGATTGGTTGATCCACTCAATTAGAGATCCTAAAAACACTAATTTAGACAAGAGAAAGGCTGAAATTTTAACTCTAATTGACAAATATGCATAAGTATTTCATGAAAAGGTTCTATCTTGTGATCAAATATTGAAGGAAATGATGGAATAGGCCTAATTCAAGGCACTAACTAGCCACTTGCATCCACTATAAACTTAGCTAAAAGATATTAAACATGGAACATGACCAGCATAATTTAACCAACTAGTAACTAGGTAAGAATCAAGACTTAACAAGGAAGAAAAATCTATCACTTATGCAAATCAATGACATAAATACACTATACCAGAAGCTATAATCTAAAAACAATAGTCCTTCTATTAATTTAAAAAAGGTTACAACTCAATCGTTGGCAGATTTTTGTCTTGCCAAAAAAGGGATACAATTCAAGGTTGAAAAGCCAACTTATATAGAAAAGATACAACAAGCCAAAAGAGTGGCACTAAAAATAGAAGAGAATTTAACTCAAATTCAACTTGTATTGTCCAAAGATTAAAAATAAATCCTTTTGTCTCATGCTTGCATGAAAAATCCTTGGCATTAAAAAATGGACAATGAGCTAATCTCCTTCATGCATGAATATCACGTCAAATCTAGATGTCTAAACTCAAGATTGAATCAAATTGAAGCTAAAATGGAATTTGAGAATGTCTTTTATTTCATGGAGATCATAAGTGGATGTGACACTTGTCAATTAGTCAACTAGAGCTCAAGACTAGTCAACCTCCAGTGCTCTTCAGTTGAACTACTGAAACATTTGAAAGGCTAAAAAAACAAGAGTGTGTATGCATAAAATTAATGTTAAAATCCTTCTTTTGTCATGCAAATGAACCTCCATTTTATAATTGAAGGTGTTGTGTTTGAAATGTTTACATAACTTGGACATGTCTAATCTTGTTTTGGGCCACTTTGCATGTTGTAGAATGTGTTCATCTATTTATTGGCTATTGACATCTCTTGCATTTTCTAGTTCTTCATTTTTGTGCATATCTTGTTGTTTGTATTTGTCTTTTTTGTGGACTTTTCTTCTGCATGTATTTACCTTGATATTTTTACCTTTCTTATTTATTTCAATGGACAAATTACCCGTGACTATTTTCTTGGTCTATCTCTCTCAGACCTTTTGTTTCTCTTCTCTTTCTTCGAACCATTCCTTCAGATAAATTATCTGAAGGAATTCATTCCTAACTACCCTTACCTCTTTTCATAGGGCATAAACCCTTGGCATTGTTGTTAGTGTCCCCTTTGTATTTTATGAAATGGTCATCTCATCTTCATAATTACCCTTTTTTGAAAGGCATATACCCTTCGAACAATTTGTAAAGGTCCTTTCCCATGGGAATTGTCTTAGGGCACTTTGTCCTTCAGGTAATTTTATAAAGGAATTAATCCTTTAGACTTTCTTAAAAATCACTTTCTTGAAGGGAAAGAACCCTTTGGGTCTTCGACAAAATTCCTCGACCTTCCAAAACATGCCCTTCAAATTTCTTCAAAATATCCCTTCAGCTTTTCGTTTTGAACTTTCCCGAAGGCTAGATACCCTTCGATATTTTTTTAATGAACCTTCCCAAAGGGCACATACCCTTTGGGATTCATTTCCTTCAAAAAAAATGTTTGAAGGATTTGAACCTTTCTTTCCCTTTTCAAGTTGTCTTTTAGACTTTTCCAAGTGTTCCTATTGAAAATTTTGAAAATCCCTTCAGATTTTATGAATTCATCCCTTCAAAATTTTTACAAAGGTCCTTTCAAGATTTTGTAAAGTACCCTTCAGCTAAATAAATGACCCTTTGAAGAATGAAAATAACCTTATCAAAGGGAACATACCCTTCAGGATTCTTGACTTGGGTTCTTCGGCATTTTATTTGTCTTCTTCTAAAGGAATTTCCTTGGAGTAAGTTTTCTGCTTGAATTCCTTTGGATAATTTGTTTGAAAGAATTCACTTGGATTATTTGTTTTCCACTTTTCCATAAAGGACAATTCCTTCAAACAAATTTTTTGAAGGAAATTTCCTTTCAGAACTGTGTAAAATGGACCCTTCATCTGAAAATAACCCTTCAGTAAAATTGAACATATCCCTTGGTAATTTGTAAATGGTCCTCCTACGGAAAGAGATAACCTTCAAGTTTTTTTCTAAGGTCCTCTTCTCCTAATGACCCTTCGAACAAAATTTTTGAAGGATTTAAACCCTTTTTAACTTTGACATGATCTTTGCCCTTTTGAGAATAACCTCTCTTCTTGTAAAACCTGAAGCTCTCTTTAGAATTTGTTCCTTTCAATTGCTTGAATCAATATTTGTTCTTTCATGTGGGGCAAAATTGTCAACACAACCTAATATTTATTGAATTTCATGGTTTAAGAAAGGGAATGAAGTTATAATAGATAAAAGGTACTTAATCAAGTTATCTATAAGTAAAATTTACAAAGATAAAATATGATGTGATTTCATATAAATAGATTCATGCCATATGTTATTGGGAAGGCCATGGTAGTTTGGTAGAAAAGCAATTATTGATAGAACCAAAAACAAATATAAGTTTTGGAAAGGTGGTTTGAAGGTAGTTTTGTTACCTCTTAAATAAGAAGGGTAGGATGAGATCATATTGATTATAAAATAATTTGTTAAAGACATGTAGATGACATGTTATTTTAATGCATTAATAGCGAATAAAAAAGACACAAAAGTGGTACAAATACCATCAAAAGTAATAATAGTGTTGAAATAATATGAAAATGTTATACCTGATAAGTTACCATATGGTTTAGCACCAAAGAGTGATATTCAACATCATATTTATTTTATTTCATGATTATTTCTACCCAATCAAAAAACTTATAGGATGAGTCTAATAGAACATGCAAAATTAAATAAGCAGGTTTCTAAATTGGTGAGGAAGGGTGTAGTAAGGGAGAAAATGAGTCCTTATGCTACACTAGAATTTTTAAATCCAAAGAAATGTGGAGAGTGGATGATGTGTGTGGATAGTAGATCAATCAATAAAATTACAATCATGTATATATTTTACATTCCTTGTTTAGATGATATGATGGATGTTCTTGCATGAGCAACATATTTTACCAAGATTGATCAAAGGAGTGGTTACTATTAGATTTGAATTCATGAAGGAGATGAATGAAAAACAACATTCAAGAGTAGAAATGGTTTATATGAGTGGATGGTGATGTGATTTGGGTTATCTAATGAATTCAACACATCTATGAGGGTGATAAATATAGTGCTATGAGAATACAGTGGTAAATTTGTGGTGTTTTATTTTGATAATATTTTAATATTTTGTAAAACTAAATAAGAGCAATTACAACATTTAAGAATGGTTTTGTAATTATTAATAAAAGAGAATATCTATGTGAATTTGAAGATGTATAGGTTTATGTAGAACAATTTGGTATTTTTGGGATTTGTAATTTTAATAGATGGTGTAACAATATTTGAAGAAAAAACAAAGTCAACAGTTGAGTAGCCTATCCCAAATAGCATCACAAAGGTAAGAAGTTTTCATAGTTTAGAAAAAATTTAAATAAAGTTCATTAAAAAATTAAATAGTCTTGTTGCACCAATAAAAATTTGTATGAGAGGAAAATAATTTACATGGACAAGGGTAGCAACACAAAGCTTTGAGTTATTGAAGAAGAAAATTATAGAAAATCCTATTTTAACATTACTAGATTTTATCAAAGTGTTTGAAGTTAATTGTGATGCTTCATTTGTGGGAATTGGTTTTATGTTGAGTCAATAACATAAGTCAATAGCATATTTTAGTGAGAAATTATATGAGGTAAGAACAAATTATTCTAGGTATGATGTTAAATTTTATGTCATTTTACAAGCATTAAAACATTATAAACATTATTTAGTGCATAAGGATTTTATCTTATTTAGTGATCATGAGGCTTTGAAGTCTATGAACACTCAAAAGAAATTAAATAGTAGAAATGGAAAGTGGGTGTCTTTCTTGCAAGGTTATAATTTTGTGTTGAAACACAAATCGGAAAAATAGAATCAAGTAACTAATGCTTTGAACATGTAAGTGCGGTTGATAACTACTATGGTAATTGAATTAGTTAGATTTAAATTTATTAAGGAAGTATATGATATTGATCTAGATTTTGGAAAGATAGTTAAGCAATATAAGAATCCATTGGCATGTGATACAATTAATATTTTTAAAGATTATCTTATGTAGTATGGTTATCTCTTCAAAGGGAAACAATCATGTATTTTGATTGGGTCTTTAAGAGAGAATATTATAAGAGAATTGCACGTGATGGATTAAATGTACATTTTGGTAAGACAAAGACAATAGCTTTGGTAGAAATAAGTATTTTTGGGTAAAGATTAAGAGTGATGTGACAAGATATGTTTCAAGGTATAGATTATGTTAGGTGGTAAAAGGACATGCACAAAATATAGGACTTTACATGCCATTACCCATTCCAAGAGGATCATGGATATATTTGAGTATAAATTTTGTCTTGGGATTAACAAACACACATAGAGGTATTGATTCAATTTTTATTCTCATAGATAGGTTGTTTAAGATGGTTAATTTTATGCATGTAAGAAAACCAAAGATTCCGCTAGAGTTGCATAACTATTTTTTTTAAAGATATTGTGAGATTACATGCTATTCCAAAAACCATTGTAGTGATAAAATTTCTAAGTCATTTTTATAGGACTTTATGGAAGAATATGGGGACAAAGCTACAATTTAGTTGTGCATACCACCCCCAAAGAAATGAACAGACATAAATTGTAAACATGAGCTTGGGAAATATATTGAGATGCATTGTTGGAAAGAAGCCTAAGCAATGAGACTTGGATTTACCCAAAGTTGAGTCTGTATATAATAGTTGAGTGAATAGATCAACAAAAAAATATTTTAGCTTATTTATCGGAAAAAGCCTATGAGTGTTTTATATTTGGTATAGTTTCCAATTGCAAAATGATTTATTGATGATACATAAGTGTTTGTAGAACATATATAATAGTTACAAGAAGTAAGAATAAATTTGTATGAAAGTAATGAGAATTATAAATTAGTAACAGATGTTAGAAGAAGGTCAAAAATATTTCATGGATGAGATTTAATGATGGTTTACTTGAGGAAAAAGAGATTTATAAAAGACACATATAACAAGTTGATGTACAAAAAAATTGCACCATGTAGAATTATGATGAAAATAAATGACAATGCTTATGAGAAGAGTTTATCATAGAATTTCAATATCTATTCAGTATTTAATGTTTTATATTTATATTATTTCCATGGAGAAGATAATGAAGGTGAAAAATATAAAGAAGTAGATTAGCAGGAGTAGGTGCTAAAGAAGAAGAAAGAAAAGATAGTGTAGATTCTAGATAAGAAGATAGTAAACACAAGGAAAGGAAGTTTTGACAAGTATTTGGTATAGTGAGAAGGATTACAACAGGTAGACAACACTTAGATTGTGGAATGGGAGTTGAATAAGATTGTTAAGAACAAATGGTAGTAGTACAATCAAAGCAACTCGTAGGAGTTGAGTTGTTTTTAACTAGAGGATAATGATGTTAAAAAAGAGGATAAACTTTTAGAGACCATAACTTTTGATCCATATCTCTATTTGACCATGTCTTCATGCCAAAATGACCATCTCAAAAAAAATGGTAGCCATAACTTGACTTATCTGATTATGGATGTTTTTGATATTTTTCAGAGGCCATACATGACTATTTAAGGGTATGAAATTACAAATTAATATTATTTTTGGTATTTTCTAAGTTTATAAATTGTACATGTTTTTAACCAAATGTGAACTTTAGTTAAAATTTGTTAGATGGGTTAATTTTAATATTTAGTTTATTTTTAGAGATTTTTAGAGTTACACGTTCTTGTATGTGAAACTTACTAAACATAGAAACTTATAAAAATAATAGGCCAAGTTTCATTTATTTTCAGAGTTTCAAATTTTACATGTCAACTCCAATTTTGAGTTGAGATTTATTTATGCACAGTTTGTAGTTATTTGAATTATTCAATATGAATCAATATAGGTTATCATTTCATAAACTTTGCCTATTTTAAATTTCTTGCCTTGATAATATTTTGGTTCATTACTTAATATATTTCACAATAAGCTTGATCCCATTTAGATATTATACACATTTATACTCATAATTTTACTGTCAACTTATACTTAATTTTTAAACAAAATGCAAAAATACAAGATTTTTGGCTTTAGGTTTGTCTTGTTCTGCTTTAGTCTTCACAAATGATACTACTTGTACTTTCAATGACTTTATTTTCCACTATTCAATCCATTAAATATGTTTCACCTTGTCAGCGAATACTTAATATTTGTAAGGACTATAAAAATAGGACTTACATTGCAAGATATAGGTTTGTCGATTATAACACTAAGATATAATCCTCCATAAGAATTTAAAGTATTTAAACCAATTCAAAATCTTCCAATACAACATATTATATCCCTCTACACAATTTTTCATATAAGGTTTTGTCTATCTATGAAACTCAATTTTTAAACAAATGTAGAACTCGAGGTTTTAAGCCGTATTCTATATCTCTATAGGCACTGAAACTAATATAAATTTCAATTTAGTAATCATATAAATATTAAACCACCTATATCACCTTAAAAATTCTCACCTCTTTCTCCTTCTAAATTTTCATGAACTTTCATTTACTTGTTTAGAAGATATTCAAGTTTTGGTTTCCTTAAGCCCTATTTTTTTTTCTTATTTGCAATCCTAAAGTAACATAATCACCCATAACTTGTCTTTTAGGAGCATTTAAGTATTGAAACCACCTTAAATATATAAAATACCTCTTTGTTCACCATAATTAACAATTTTTGGATTGTTCATTTGTGAGATATGTAATGTTTTTTTCTTGATGCCCTAAACAGGCCTGCACACTTGCTGAGACCTTTAAAAATTATATATTTTGAGTTTTATAGATATTAAAAGGTTATTTATTGGTTCCTTAGGACCTAATTAAGTCCCTTTTACTCAAACAACCTTTGTCTATATTTGAACATTCATAAAAATACATAAAAACCACTTTTCCTAGAATTTTATTAGGCAAAACCTTACTAATCAAACCTACAACCTATTTTTTCTTATAGAACTCAATGTCTATCACTTTTTTCAGGTTATTATGAGCTATAATTAGGTATATATATTGTACTATAAATATATTATCACATTTTAATGATTAATAAATTTTTATAATAAGAGCAACTAACCTTTCTTATTGACTATCATAGTCAAAACTAAATATACAATCCTCAGAATAAGCCTTTATGGGAATTTCAATTACTATAAGCTTTTAAATATAAATATTATATTTTTTGAGACCTTTAAACACCTATTTTACTCTCATAGGTGTTAATAAATCATATAAACATTCAATTAATACTCCCTTTATCAAATTGTACTATCAAACACTTTATATGCAGACTTATGTAAATCAAAACCATTACAAGAACATAAAATAAAATAAAATAACACTCCAATATAAATACTTGTTCCTGCAACATGCAGCCAAAAAAACATTCTTTATTAACTTGTCCTCAAAATGTAGATTACAACTTTGAAGACCTACAATTCCATCATACAAACACACAAGAACCTCTACCAAAAACCCTTTGTAATTTTACTATTTTCTCCTTATTTTATAGATTTCTTGGGCTCTTCTTAAGATAATTCAATCCTCATCTATTGTAAATAGGTTTATAAACTTATTTTATTGTTTTGATAGACCTAAATAGTCTCTCAACTTCCTTGAGACATTTTCAAAACTTGCTTACTTTGTCATATTCCAATGTTGCACATGTTTTAGTTGGATAGAAGGATAGATGTATGTTGAATTGGTGATTATATGTATTTATTACATGTATTTAGACCCTAGAGGTCCCTCTCCCTATGACCAAAACCTTAGAAACATGAGAAAACCCCTCAATCTCTTATTTACAAATTTAAATTTTGAATTTCTTGGTTTTGGAGGGAAAACTAGATACATGCTTTAAATACCAAATTTGCACCCCTAATGACCTTACACACTCATACATGACCAATGTATTACAAAATGAAGAAATATCAAGTTTCTTATTAACCTATATAAAACCTAGTAAGCTAAAAAAGCTAAAAGTTTTATAGTTTGATGATGTCCTTACATCAAACACACAACTTGATTTTCCACCATCACCACCATTAGTATAATATTAATAGTTGTTCAACTCTTCATATATGAAAGGTAAAATAAACTCAGTGGTCATGGGCTTCAATTGAAATAAAGTTATTGATTTATACTCTTTCACTTTATAAAATCTTACATTACTAAAACAGAAAATAACCACCCTTCCAACATAACTTGCACCAAAGATGAAACTACTAATTATAACCATAAAATAAGAAAATTTTATCTTAGTACACGTAACCTAAACAAAAATAAAATTCCAGCAAAAAAATGTTATAAAATATTACGTGATTGCTCGCTATAACAAACCGAACCCAATTTGTTTTTAAAGAATTGAAAAAAAATCAACTTTACTTTTAATAAACTGTACATTTTAACTTATTAATTATGATTTCTCTAACATGGTTCAACCCAATACATTCATCACGATTTAGAAGAATAATATGACGAAAACTGTTACAATTTCCCTCTGAAAAAGTTACGGGTTTGTTTAGTTTGCCTCGTTGTGACTAAAAATTAAAAGTGGGGAATTCTTGGGGAGGGATTTCAAGTGGTTAGTAACAATGTACAATGTAGTAGAGAAGTGTAATATGCTTAACTGAGCACATTTTATTTTCTAAAACAAAGGGCATAGATTGTAGTAAATAAGAGCACTGGTTAGATGCTTAAACTAAAAACATTGTATTTGCTAAAACAAAGAACATAGATTATCGATTTATTATAAAATTGGATGGGGATTTAACTCTATCCGTGTATGATGTCAGTATCTATAAGCTAAACTGATTATTGGATTTCTTAAGAGCTTAATGAAATGACAGAACGAACATGATTTATAGTCGGGATTGCGATCTTATGATACTGACAAGGTTATTACTAAGAACCAAAAGAAATTAAAATTGAATATATGAGATAAAATTGGACCAAAAGAAAATCAAAAACAAAATTCACCTTTCATCTTAAGTTGAATTAAAAAATACTTAAAAGAGAGAAAATATTCATTTTACTAATCTGAGTTAGAAAGCGACAACCAAAAAATATATAAATAATTATTTTAAAGGTTCAATTTTAATAAACGTTTTGTTTATTAAAAAGTTGTAATGTAATTTGTGAGGAAGATGGTTATTTATATCTATCCATCAATAATTTTATCTAATAATTTTTTATATACAAAAATAAAAAACTGTCTTATAAAAAATAATAGATTTGAACTCAAAAAAAAATTATTTGAAATTTTTTTATTTTATTAGTCCATATTCATAAAAATATTATTGCATTCAGTAAATTTGAATTTTCAATTATTGGTTTTTTGTTATGATTAATTAAAACTTATAAAACAAAGTTGGTAAGTGTGTAGACAATGATTTTGTATTTGTTTTTTTTAATTTTTCAAACTATAAAATTTTAAATGATACATTTCATGATATCATATATTATATAAAAATAATAATATAAAAAGTTTATATAGACATAGTAAAGTAGTTGGTTGGTATTTATGGTTCAAATTTCTTATTGGAGGGATAAAAACTAATAAAACTCAAAGAAAAAATTAAAAATCAAACATGTTACAATGAACAATTTATGTAATAATTTATAATATTTGTTTGTTCCATTTCCCTTTGTTTAAATTGCATGTGTTTAAGTTATTCTATAATTATAATTAAATTTTAGTTATATACTCTAATTTATTTATTTAGTTAATTTATTTTTATAAATCCACATTCTCCTTAATGTAAAGGATTCATACCTATCCATCCTACCAAATTCTCTTAGAAACTTCAAACCAATTTCGACCTTAGTATTTAGTGAGTTTTATATCTTTGTGGATGGTGTGTCAATACACTTTTATCATCATTTTTACTATTTTACTATAATTCAATTGATATAATATATATAACATAATTTTTTAAATTCAATTCATGGCTTCGGATAGCCATGAAGCTTTCAAGTCTAGTTTTTAGGGGATTTCAATGGATCTTTTCTTATGGCTTTGGGATGGTAGCATTTTTTATGTACCTTTAATAAGGTGGATGGTCTAGTTGAAAATTTTATTGAAGGGTTTTTCCCTTATTTCAAAATTGTATTTTCAAGTTTATTTGAAGGAAAGACTTAGCTTAAGTAAAAGACAAGCTTTAGACATTGTGGGAGGCTTTGCAAGTCTCCTCAAGATTCCTAAGTATTTGTAATATTCATTTCACTTCTGTGAATGGAGAAACAAGGAAAAAGGATTTAGTTGGTATACTAGAATGTTTAATCATGTTTTCAACCTAGTTGAGGAGGATGTTCTTCATGATAGTAGCATGGAAGATTCAAATGGGTGCTCATTTCATGGATTCCCTAAAGAACCCTTCTTTAGCTAGATTCTGGGATTCCCTATAGAATCCTTCTCCTATGATTTTTCTAGGATTCCCTTCGAGAGACCTAGGCCTCCCATTGTGCCTAGGTTTGATGGTCTTTGTTTATTTGAAGTACCCCTAAAATGAATGGGGAGCTCCTTTGGTTGTTAGTTCCAGTTTCCATTTATGGATGGAAATGGCAGTCTGACAAACCTCCCTAGATCTTTTGTGATCTTTGATTCCTGATCCAACAAAAACTAATATGGAGTCTGGTGGGGACCCCACAGATCCTATGTACTTAGTTTCATTCATTGTTTTGTTGAGTTTTGATCCTCTTGGGACCCTAATGACTCTTTATCTCTTATACGGATGCTTGTTTGGTTGTTTCTTTGATTATCTATTCATGTTTACTAATTTGTTGTTCTTCTATTGGTTCCTAGTGCCTACTGGAAATGAGACCTGGGCCTCCTTTTATACTTAGTCTAAATTCCATATCAATCAAAAGTAGGTTCATCTTAATATATATATATATGATTTAGATTATCATAAATCAAATGCACATGAAATAATAAAATTTCACTCAAAAATATAAATCAATCTGATATTTTATTCAGGACATTATTTCTTCATAGGAGATCACAACATATAGGAGAGATTGATCCTCAAAAGAAGAAGTCAACTCTGATCTTTTCTTCCACAAATCCCTCTCTCTCTCTTGTTTCTATCTTATCCCCTAATAAACTCTCACACACTTATCTACATGATTTGTATAACAACTCACATACATCTATCCTAATATCAAAATATAATATTAATCAATTGTATGACAACTCATGATAATATTACAAATATACTACCTAAACAACTAATAATGTGAGCACTAATTAAAATGTTCCTAACATTCCCCCCTTAGTGCGAATATGGGGAAAATGTTATTCTGTATTACAACTCCCACCAAACTTAAATTATAGTTTTTCACTCGACTAACCACCAACCTACAAACATTAGATAGTTTCACACTTGGTTTATCACCAACCTAAAAATATTGTATGGTTTTACACTTAGTTTACCACAAACCTACAAATAACAAATGGTTTTACACTCAGTTTACCAACAATCTAAAAATAATGGATGGTTTTACATGTGGTTAACCAATAACTAACAACACATGATATTACAAAATAATTTTAGTCCTCATCACTATCTTACCTCAAGGGATTACATAGGAAATCCTGCTCACTTATTACAATACTTAAACAGGGATGTTCTTCTATTATTATTTATAGAAAATAAAAATATGTACAAACATGCTACTAAAACACTATGTGGCCTCATCATTAGTGGTTGATGAGAGGACATTATTTGTCCTCCATCCTCCTACATTTACTATTTACTTAGCCAATGTATCGATAAAGCTCATTTCATTTCTTATGACAATACTCCCTCTATAATTCGAATGTCATGTACAAGTAAAAATGTGTCCATGAGGCAAATTGTTTTTTCCAATTTTGACAATGACTCTAACTCTTGCCTCTTTTTTTAATTTTGACTCATAAAATCAACATGACTACTCATGATGATAATTTTAACTCTTAAAAAAACTTTATTGTTTTTACTTTTGACTATTAATAAAACTATAATAAAATAATAACAAAACCTAAAGAATTATAATAAAACTTCAAGATTTATAAATTACCCTATTGACTTGACAATTACTAATGACCACACAAAATAATTTTATGGTTTGACTAAAATATAATGTTAAGATAATAAAGTGGGCAAAGCCCAAGAGAAACTAAACTATAGTAATTGACTCAACACATAAACTTATGTTGACCATCTATGATGAAGAAATAAATAAATAAATTTTTACATGACAACCTCAAACACCATAAAATAATAGACCACTTTATAAAATACTATGAAAAACCTAAAACGTGGAATGTTCAAAATGGTGGGTGGAGTAGATTTTTGACTAGATAGGTGCTTGTGACAATCAAATTGTAGGAACAAAGGGTGGTCTAAAAGATGAGTTGAGCATGAATACCAAGGTGAAATCCCTACGTACAAAATGTTGATATCGTGGCAAGTCCAAAGGAGATATGGGCAAGGTAGATGAGCCTGAGATCTCATTGCATGTTGGATTAGGACTGCACATAAAGTGTGCATGAAATGCATGGGGGCATGAATGGATGTTCCAAAGGAATATCTGATTCAAAACTCTAAGTATTGAATAATTGATTGTATTAGTTCCTTTTTTGAAAGCTAAATATTGAAATCAGATTAGAGAATCTAAAGACTACATGGAGCAACAAGGTTAAACCATAATATCAATGATCTAATGCTAAATGAAACACCATTTGAGCCATCAATTTTGAGCAGATTGTAGTTATCGTAGTTAGAAAAAAATAGATATCTTACACCATGCAATAGTCTTGACTTTAATCTTTTTAGAGAGGCAAATGGTCAATGCTTTTGATGCATAGAAGATTTGTTTACATCTTGATAGCCACCTCGATACACCAAATGCCATTGATAACTATCAATGCTATTTTTTTCAATAGATTTACCTGATCTTAGCAAATGAATCTTCAAGATAGATGCATGCTTGAGGTAAGTAACACACATGCATGGGATATTTCAACATGGAATAAATAAAAGCAACAATTCAAAAATTGTGAAAACAATTTGGTAGAGGACGTCACATCTCATAACAATTGCATAGATAAACTCATAATTTCCTTCCATGCATTTAGATGCTCATCCAATCATCCCATCTCTAAAAGATCCATACTTCTGAGATTTATCTTTTACAAGTTTTCACTAGAATTCCTACTCTAATTCCAGATAATAAATTTGATTTAGATTATCATAAACTAAACACACATGAAATAATTGAATTTCACTCAAAAATATAATTTAATCTAATTTTTGTTAGAAACTGTAGTTAATTGCCTCCATTATGCGCATAGTTTGCATGATCAACTAGTTCAATCATCTCAATTTGCATGGATAACTTTAGTTAAACATCAGTCTATTTCTAGTTTTTTGTTTGTTCTTAATTCTATTAATGTAAGACCTGATCATAGATTTTAGCATGGAGAATGAATAAGATTCAAAAATATTTTTTATTAATTGTTGTAGCAATCTGAGTCTGTGAATATTTTATTTCTATTATTTTTTATGTTTTCTCTTTTGCTCTCTTTCAAACTGGTATCAGAGTCGTAGCTCATGGCCAACATTATAAGTATGGGAGCCGCATCAAAATTTTGGGTAGTGCAAGAGCCATTTGAAGACAAAGAGGGAGCCGTTGCAAACAAAAAAAAGCTCGTGAGTGATTGGAGCTAGTTTTGTTGAATTCAAATGAGTTACAGTCGAGCCAGCGCTCTTGCTGTGGGGAAAAAATCACATCACATCAAAATTTGTAGGGACCATCACCCCTCCTCCACAGTTTGAATCTTCTCCACAGTTTGAAATAGTGGACTACAACTAGCTAGAGAGTAGACCTAGAGCATTGGAGACAAGATCCAGGGAGAAGAAAGACTGCAACAACAGCAGCAAAATCCTACAATTGTAGATCTTTGAGGAGAAATTGAATGCTGTAGCAATTACTATTTTTTTCTGGTGTGATTTTTTAGCTTGAGACATGGCAACAAATAATAGCATTTCTCAGCTCCAAATTCCCATTTTTTATGGTAAGAATTATGATTTTTGGGCAATTAAAATGAGAACATTGTTTTGCTCACAAGATGTTTAGGATTTGGTAGAAAATAGATTTGTATAACCATAGGATGAGGCTACCCATCAGGGATTAACTCGAGCATAAAAAGAAGAGCTTAAAGAAAACAAGAAAAAGGATGCAAAATCTCTATTCCTAATCCAATAGGCAATGGATGAATCCATTTTTTCTAGAGTTGCAGCAACAATGAGATCCAAGTCGGCATGAAAAATCTTAGAGACCACCTATAAAGGTAATACAAAGGTGAAAGTAGCTAAATTGCAATCTCTTAGGAGAAATTTTGAAAATTTGCAAATGAATGATTCAGAGTCTATAGACCAGTTTATGGGTCAAGTATTGAATGTTGTAAATCAAATTAGATCTAATGGAGAAATAATAACAGATCAAAAGATCACAGAAAAAAATACTTAGGATTTTACCCAATAAATTTGATGCAATAGTTGTAGCTATTGAGGAAACCAAGGATTTGGAACAGTTATCAGTAGATGAATTAGTGGGATCTTTGTTAACACATGAATCCAGAATGAATAGGAATAACAATGCCTCTTTTGAGAATACTTTCAAGTCTCAGGTATTATTTGGTAGAGGAAGAGGAAGAGGAAGGTCAAACTTCAGAGGAAGAGGCAGAGGAAGAAATGGAAGGAATAATCCAGATCAAGGTGAAAATAATAATCAAAACTTCAACAATAAAGGACAAGGCAACAATCACTTCCAACAAATTTCACAGAGGTTTGATAAATCTAACATTCAATGTTATTACTACAAAAAATATGGACATTATGCAAGTGAATGCAAAAAGAAACAAGGAGATGTGGACAAGTAGAATGCTAATTACACAAATTAATCTAATTCTAATTCTAGAAGCTTATTCCTCACTTGTCATGTTTCTCAAGAAAATGCTATAGATATTTGGTTTTTAGATAGTGGATGTAGTAACCATATGACAGGGAATAAATAATTGTTTTCTAGTCTTGATGATTCTAAAAAATCTAAAGTGAAATTAGGAAATGATAATAAAGTGGATGTAATGGGTAAAGGAGTAATAAATGTTTTGGCAAACAATGGTGAAAGAAGATTTATTTTGATGTTTATTTTGTACCTAGACTAAAGCACAATCTTATGAGTGTTGGACAGTTAGTACAGAAAGGTTATAGAGTATCTTTCATGGATAATGTTTGCACAATACTAGACAAATTTCCAAAGGACAGGTTGATAAAAAAAGTGGAATGACCAAGAATCGAATGTTCCCTCTTCAAATTCAATGCATCCAAGGAGAAGAGGAAGCCCACTTCAAAACCATGCATCTAGACCAATCATGGCTATGGCATTTAAGGTATGGACATTTACATTTTGGAGGTTTGAATTTGTTACAAAATAAAAATATGGTGAAGGGATTACCACCAATAGAATAGCCAGGAAGTTCATGTGAGAGTTGCATTCTAGCAAAATAGTATAGAGAGAGCTTTCCAGTAGGAGCTTCATATAGAGCAAGGGTAATATTGGAGCTAGTCCATAGTGATTTATGTGGAGTAATGAAAATTCCATCATTTTGAGGTAGTTCTTATTTTCTAAACTTCATTGATGATTTTAGCAGAAAGACTTGGATATATTTTCTCAAAGAAAAGTCTAAAGCCTTTGGAAAATTTAAAGAATTCAAGGCTATGGTTGAAAAGTAGAGTGGCCTTTACATCAAGGTACTTAGATTAGATAGAGGAGGTGAATATGTGTCTAATGAATTTCAATAGTTTTGCAGATATCATGGCATTAAAAGGCAACTGACTATAAGGTACACACCACAATAGAATGGTGTAGCAAAAAGGAAGAATTGAACAATCATGGAGATGGCTAGAAGCATGTTGAAGGCCAAACATTTGTCAAATGAATATTGGGTATAAGCAGTAGCATGTGTAGTATATATTTTGAATAGAAGCCCAACAAAGAGTATCAAGGATCGAATTCCACAAGAAGCTTGGAGTGGTAAGAAGCATAGTGTACATCATTTTAGAATTTTTGATTGTATTGCATATTCTATTATAACACCTAAATTGAGAAGAAAACTTGATGATAGAGGTGAGAAATGCATTTTTATTGGCTATAGTGAAGAATCAAAGGCTTATAAGTTGTATAACCTCATTTCAAAGAAAGTGATTATTAGCAGAGATGTGGAATTTAAGGAAGAAGAAGCATGGGATGGAAGCATTGATAAAACCATCACAATTGGAGCACCAATTCTCTAAAATGAAGAAGAATCCAAAGATCAAAATTTACAAGGTGATCAATTCTCTCCGCAAGCAATAAAAAGCACTCCAATCAGATCACCTAGGCACTTAGCACAAGGTGAATCATCTGGTCATGCATGTCATCCTACTCCTAATTCACAAGTAAGTGATGAATCAAATACAACTCTTGCCACTTTAACATCAAAATTTAAAGGTAAGAAAATGAGAAACTTGAATGAGATTTATGATCAAGAAGAAGAGAAGATAGATTTATGTTCAAATTTTTCATTTTTATCTCAAGATCCTATGTATTATGAAGAAGCAGTTAATGAGGAACATTGGATAAAAGCAATGGATGAAGAGATGAATGCCATTGAGAGAAACCAAACATGGGATCTAATTAATCTACCTAAAGGTAAGGATTGCATAAGAGTTAAATGGGTTTATAAGACCAAATTTGATGCAGAAGGAAAGGTTGAAAAGCACAAGGCAAGGTTAGTAGCAAAAGGTTTTGCACAAGAACATGAAATTGATTATAATTAAACATTTGCTCCAGTTTCTAGACTTGATACTATTAGAATGGTTTTAGCAATAACTGCACAAAATTATTAGAAAGTATATCAAATGAATGTCAAATCAACTTTCTTGAATGGTTTCTTAGATGAAGTGTATGTGAAACAACCACCAGGTTATGAAGTGCATGGACATGAAGAAAAAGCTTATAGATTGAAGAAAGCCCTCTATGGTCTCAAGCAAGCACCAAGAGCATGGTATAGCAGGATTGATTCATACATGACAAATAATGGATTTAGCAGAAGCAATAGTGAACCTACATTATACACACAAATCAACAAAGAAGGTCAGATTTTGATTGTGTGTTTGTATGTTGATGATTTGATTTTCACTGGAAATTTGTCTATAGACACATTTAAATCAGAAATGAATAAAGAATTTGAGATGACATACTTGTGATTCATGAAGTATTTTTGGGGCATTGAAGTTGTACAATTAGAGAAGGGAATTTTTATTTTTCAAACTAAATATGCAAAGGATGTGTTAAGGAGGTTTAAGATGTTGAATTGTAAATCAGCACCTACACCAGTTGCTATAGGGACCAAAATTAGCAAAGAAGACAAAGGGTCTAATGTCGATTCTACAACATTCAAAAGACTAATTGGTAGTTTGATGTATCTTATAGCTACAAGACCAGATATCATGTATGGGGTCAGCTTAATCTCTAGATTTATGGAGTCACCAAAAGACTCACATTGGCAAGTTGGAAAGAGGATATTGAGATATGTGGCAAGAACAATAAAATAAGGAATTTTATATTCCACAACTAGTGATTTTGGTTTGATTGGTTATACTGATAGTGATTTTGCAGGTAGCATTGATGACACGAAGAGTACTTCTAGACATGTCTTTCTTTTTGGAACAGGTATGGTCACATGGGCATCTAAAAAGCAACCTATAGTGACACTTTCATCCGTTGAAGCAGAGTATGTAGCAGCCACATCAGCAACATGTCAAGCAACTTGGATGAGGAGAGTATTGACAGATTTATTACAAGCACAAAAGGAGTCAACACCAATCTTTTGTGACAACAAATCAGTAATTGCGTTGTCAAAAAATCATGTTTTTCACAAGAGGAGCAAGCACATTGATACAAGATTTCATTTTATCAGAGAGTTAGTGAACAATGGAGAAATCTATTTGGAGTTCTATAGATCTGAAGACCAATTGGCAGATATAATCACAAAGGCATTAGCAAAAGAGAGTTTTGATTATCTAAGACAAAATTTAGGCAGTGTAAATGTTGAAGTAGTTAGTGGTAGAAATTAAGGGGGAGTGTTAGAAACTGTAATTAATTTCCTCCGTCATGCATGCAGTTTGCATGATCAACTGGTTCAGTCATCTCAGTTTGCATGGACAACTTCAGTTAAACATCAGTCTATTTCCAATTTTTTGTTTGTTCTTAATTCTATTACTGTAAGCCCTGATTGCAGATTTTAGCATGGAGAATGAATAAGATTCAAAAATCTTTTTTATTAATTGTTGTAGCAATCTGAGTCTGCAAATATTTTATTTCTGTTATTTTTTATTTTTTTCTCTTTTGCTCTCTTTCAATTTTCTCTTTGAAATATTATTTCTTCATAGGAAATTACAATATATAAAAGAGATTGATCCTCAAAATGAGTCAACTTTAATCTTCTCCTCTACAAATCTCTATCTTGTTCTATCTTATCCACTAATAAACTCTCACAAACCTATCTACGTAAATTGTATAACAATTCACTTACATACATATATCATAATATCATAATATATTATTAATGAGTTGTATGACAACTCATAATAATATTACAAATATACTACCTAAACAACTAATAATGTGAACACTAACTAAAATGCTCCTATTATATTTATATATTCAATCTTCTATTTTATTTAGACTTAATTGTTTATTTATTTAAACTATTCTCAATTATTTACTTATTTTGTTTATTGTCACTATTCTCTTATTTAGACTTAATTGTTTATTTTTTTAAACTATTTTCAATTATTTATTTATTTAATTTATTGTCACCATTCTCTTATTTAGACTTAATTGTTTATTTATTTAAACTATTCTCAATTATTTATTTATTTTATTTATTGTCACTAAATGAGAATAATAAAAAATCTATAAAAAAATTTTGGAAAATATGATGAATAAAAAAAGTTGTTAATATTACAAGACATATTGATTTTTTAACTCTTTTATAAGAATTAGCTTTTTCCAACACAGATTTTCTAACAGCGATCTCCAAGTTTACTTGTTCAAACATATAACTATTCCCACGAAAATCGATTCAAATCTTGTCCGAAAAAAAATTAGAAAGGTAGATTAAAAACCGATTCAAAGTTTATCCAAATCCCTCGTGGGCTGTGAAAAAATCTATTCAAAGTTTATCCAAAACCCTCTCCATGTACTGTGTAAACATAATTAAAAATCTCTTACGAGAATATGACACATCTTGTAGCTCGCCGTACAATAACTGTTTCTCTCAGGCATACCTCCTGCGAGTAGTCTGTAATCTTCCGTTAATCTTTTCTATTCTTGTTTTTTTTCTTCAAAGGACAGAGAGGAAGTGTGTGTTGTTGCTGCTTCTTACAAATATATATAGTGAAGGTACACAAACAAACTCCATCTTTACGGTAATGATTTTTTGTTTTTTTCCAGTGCTTTAAATATTCTAATCTGTTTTTTCAGATACAGATTTCCTTGTGCTTATAATATTCTCTTTGAGTGATTTTCTAGCAGCCATTTTGTTTTCTGAATTTGTTCTCTCATATCAAAGTTGAAACTGAGAATTTCATATCAATTTAGGGAGGGCAATTTTACAGGGTTTCATTTTTTCGTCTTTTTTCTTCGATTCCTCTTTCCTATTACGGCCCTGCTAAATAAATATAGCTGCAGCTAGTTTAAGGTTTGCGTTCATTGCTTTTCCCCGAATTAGGGAGTTTACAACGTTGTTCGATGCCAATCATGTGATAATTTGATTCAACTTAATGAAGCCACGCTCAAAGTTTTGAATCTTTTCCCTCACTATTGTTTTTTTTTTAATTCTTTAACTTTTCTAGGGTTCTATAACGTTTATTCTAAAGCGGATTTCATCCATTCCCTGATAAGACAGTAGTGTTAGGGGTCTTTAAAAAATATCTTTCATTAGTATTAAATTGATATCATTTCATTCAGATTCAATGTTGAATCTTAATATTTTTTCCTTCATTAAATTTCTCCTTGATTTCAAGGACTAAAGTTAACCGGAGGCATTTCATTGCAATAGTGCCAGCGATCTCTTTAAAAAAATCACTTTTTTAGTATCAATTTTCTTCTGATTAAGTGTTGAATCTCAAAGCTTCAAGCTAGTTGGAGGCCCTCTATTGCAAAACAGCGATCGTGTTATTGCCTTTTTTGTTTTAATTCTTTACGGCCGCCACAATAATGTTACTTTAAAAGACCCCAAGGTTTCAAAGATAAACTTGGTTAAGACCGAGTTTGAAAATAATTATTATTATAAAATTTTGATATTTTAAATTTATTTTTATATTGAATATCTTTACGAAGTTGTACCCTGTAAAATGGTCTGACAACACCATATTACATTCATATCAATTTAGCTAGAACCCTTTAAATTGTGCCCTGTTATATCTTACAATTGAAAGATTACGACCTTGAGACTCAGATTAGAATCCCGTTTTCTAATGCAAACAAACAACTCAAATTCTATTTAATTACACAGCAAAGGAAAGATAAACAGAATGCGAGCAAAGAACAGTAAACAAACACAGAATATGCATTCTTGTATTATTAATTATACAGAGCTTGGGTGCTCCTTTACATCCACACTAATAGAAGCTTCTATTCTAAGTCTTAACCAGCAGAGCTTCGGTGCTCATTCATACAAATGCAAGAGCAGTTTTTAAACTCAGCAGAACTTTAATGCATTTGTCGCATACATTCTGAAAACAGAGTATGTGAATATAATAAGCTTTTACAAAACAATGTAATCAATTGGTTTCGCCTATAAGTCTCTAGAGGCTACGTAAAAAAGAGAGAAGAAAAACATATTGATGCACTTGATGGAGTGGTTGAACAGATTCAAAATATATTTTAGTAAAAACTGACGTGGCAGAGGAGATTAGATAGGCTGAGCTGGAGTCCACATTTGCCAACACTCCTCTTTTAACTTTCACTACCATGTATATCAGCTATGTCTATGGTTTTTTGGATATGTTCGAACACGTTCTTTGAATGTGGCTTTGTAAAGATGTTTGCTAGTTGTTGTTCGGATTTGTAAAACTCAAGATATATATTACCACTATTCATTAATTTACGAATAAAGTGATAAATAATGTCAATATGGTTGTTACGTTTGTGTTAAACATGGTTTTTGGACAATGTTATAGCTGAGTTGTTGTCACAATATATCTTTTTAGGTTCTTATTGAGTATGTATAAGATCTAAAAGTATCCTTCTCATCCAAACTACTTATCAAGCTGTTGATGTGGCTGCAATATATTCCGCTTTGGTGATGAAAGTGTAAAAAATTGGTTGCTTCTTCAATGCTCAAGAGAGCCCCGATCCAAAATGGAAAAAAAATACCCTAAAGTGCTCTTCATATCATCCATGCTACCTCTTTAATCGTTATCTGTATAACCCATCAACTTGAAGTCATCTGAAGGTGTATACATTATTCCAAAATTCTTTGTACTAGGTATGTATCTTAGAATTCTTTTTCCAACTTTGCAATAACATTCTTTTGGATTGTCTAGTTATCTTGAGATAAGACTAACCCCATACGTAATGTTTGTCTTGTGGCAGTTAGATACGTGAGGCTACCCAATAATCTCTTGAATGAAGTTACATCAACACTTGAACTTTTGTCCTCCTTGTTAAGTTTTAAACCCATTGCAATCGGTGTAGGAGTTGAATTAACATTCAGCATCTTAACCCTATTCAACAAATCATTAGCATACTTTGATTGACATATAAAAATGCCTTGTTTAAATTGATTCACTTTTATGCCAAGAAAGTATCTCATCTTTCCCAAATCAATTATATCAATTTCAATTTTCACGGCTACCTTAAATGATTCATTTGACAAGTTTCAAGTAAAAATCAAGTCATCCACATAAAAGCATACTATCAAAAATTGTCCTTCATCATTCACTTTGACATACAAAGTTGTTTTATTGCCACACTTGTTAAACCCATTGTTCACAAAATAAGAATATATTCTACTATACCAAGCTCTAAGAGCTTGTTTCAATCCATATAAAACTTTTTTTTTATGAAATATATCTATATATTATTAAAAATATATAATATACAAATAATTCACAAGTACATCTCGAGTCAAACTAGGCCAAGCCTACGAACAAGCCACAACAAAAACAAAAATATCACTAGGCCCCACCTAGGAATGAGCCATCACAATAGCATAAACAAAAAGGAAATATAATTAAGTTGTTAGTGCAAGGCCAGAAGGTGAAGGATCCATATCATCTGGACTCCAATCCAAGTTAGGCAAGTCATTGCCATCTAGAATTGGCTCCCAATCAGAACCTTGAGTAGTTTCCTTATCATCTTCCTATTGCTGAGTAGGAGAAATAGTAGGTCAGGACCTTGGAGATGCTCCTTGTGCGATGGCACAAATTTTTCCTTCCCCACCTGGGAATAATAGAGTTGCTAGAAGGAATGCTAGTCCTCTTATAGGTGGTCATCGACGTAGCCAATCTTGGTACCGTTCTTATAATGACAATCCATATAAAGCCTTTTTCAGCTTGTGGATCTTATGCTCTTCTCCCAAAACTTCATAACCAAATGGTTATTTTATGTAAACTTCCTCCTCTAAAATGCCATTTAAGAATATTGATTTGACATTCATTTGATAAACCTTGCAACTGTTTTGAGCAACAATGGATAATACCATTCTAACAGTGTCTAGTCTGTCTTCATTATAATTTGTACTGGGTTGTTGTGTGAAGCCCTTAACCAATAATCTTGCTTTATGTTTCTCAACTTTTCCATCAACATAAAACTTTATTTTGTAAACCCATTTTACTCCAATTACATCATTTCCTTCACGGAGCTCTATAAAATTTCAAGTTTCATTTTTTTCAATTGATTGAATTTTTTCATCCATAACTGCAATCCGATTATCATCTTAAATTTTATTTTAACAAACAATTACACCAAAACCTTGATGCATTAGTGAAATCCCCCTATCAACATTATAATATCCCACCACACTTTTGAAGCCCAGACTCTGGACTAGATTTGCACCTATACACCAAGATCCCCTATATGTACGAGTCCTAGACAAACACTGTCATGTCGACGTAGCCATCTGCTTTGTGACTTGAACCCCGGTGGAAGCTCTGATACCAAATATAATGAACCATTACACTAAAACATCGAGGCATTAGTGAAATCCATCCATCAAGACAATAACATGCATCCTGAAAGTAAATTGGACTAGCATGTGTAAAAAATGAAAGATCAGAACATAAATCTACATTTTCAACCTCTTGTGATTCATCATAAATCTCCTTTCGGCTATGTGTCTTCTTTGAATTTTTGTTGATCATAATCTCAATGATGCAAGCATTGGATTTGAAGACTCATTGCTATTATTACTTGCTAGAGTAGATGGATTTGAAGTGGTAGGTATTTTAGAAGGCATTGTAGGAACATTTATTTCTAGGGCTTGAAGATCATTTTGTGTATCATCTTTTACCATCTCATTTTCATGTGGTATTTCTACTGCAATTTTTGTTATCTTGTCAATACTTCCATCCCAATCTTGTTCTTCAACAGATTTTACATCACAACTGATTATTACCTTCTTTGTTATTGGATTATATAATTTGTATGCTTTAAATTGTTCGCTATACCCTACAAAGATGCACTTTTCACCTTTATCATCTACTTTTTTCTCAATTCTTGAAGTATCAAGGAGTATGCACATCCAAAGACTCAAAAATATTTATGCTTCTTTCTACTCCAAGCTTCTTGTGGTATCTTATTTATCATGGCTTTTGTTGGACTTCTATTCATAATGCATACCGTGCATGCAACCACTTCAAGGCATGGAATACTTGTTGGTTTGTTGGTGCAGAAAGTCTATTTTCAACAAAGTCTCTAACATTTTGGGAACAAAAAAAGGTTTTCATCTTAATGCTCTAATAGTAATAGTTTTTACCGTTGAACATTAATATTTGGGTTTGAGAAATACTACCACTTAATTTTGCCATAGCTTCTCGAAAAACTAATCTCCTTCACTTTGTTTTCCGGTGTTAGAATTTATGTTTCCTCCTTTTCTGTAACACTCTGGCTCACCTCTGTTAGTGTATACAAGTATACAAGCTACGGCTTTTTTGGTTTTATTACAGCACTTCCTTTTCGACTTGGTCTCAAGTAAAGACAAATGGGTTTCCTTCAACTTTGACTTAAAACTTACGGATTCTCCTTTTCTTTTTAAAAGAATTATCACTTGGCCACTCTGTTTCAGCTAATGGCGCTCATTCCTTCTACCTCGGCTCTGATTGATGGGCACGAAGACTAACGCAGCACGTCCTTGGCTTTGCTCGCCACTTCTCTTTCCTTTGACTTTGGCTCCAATGAGCTGCTATTTCCCACGATCGTTAGATGCTCTGATACCAGATTTGAAGGATTTCGACCTTGAGACTCAGATTCGAATCCTGTTTTCTAATGCAAACAAACAACTCAGAATCTATTTAATTACACAGCAAAGAAAAGATAAACGGAATGCAAGCAAGAGCAGTAAACAAACACAGAATATATATTTTTGTATTATTAATTATACAGAGCTTCGCTGCACCATTATATCCACACTAACACTAGCTTCTATTCTAAGTCTAAACCAGCAGAGCTTCAGTGCTCATTCATACAAATGCAAGAGCAGTTTTTCAACCCAGCAGAGCTTCGCTGCAATTTTTAGTTTTATTTTTTTTGCATATATGTTTTTAACAAAACAAAGTATTCAACTGGCTTCGCCTAGAAGTCTCTGGAGTCTACGTGAGAGAGAGAAGAAAAAAACATTAATGAAGTTGTTGGAGTGGGTGAAGAGATTCAAAATATATTTTAATAAAAACTAACGTGACAGGAGAGATTAGATAGGCTGAGCTGGAGTATGAAGAATTCTGTCAAATTCTGCTTATATGTTTGTGAAGGCATTCACAACTACTTATCAGGAAGAAATAGGCTTTTAATGATTTGTTATAACCATACCTTATTCCAAAGCTCATTATTGCAGTTTTCGTGAGAATATAGAGAAAAAGATTGTTGAGTTTGGCTTTACACCTGTCAATTGCTTTTTTTAATAAATTTCAAAGCTTAGCTTTTTTTTTAATTATTATTATTATTATTTTCATATCCAACAATGTTTGTCATCTAATTAGTGTGATCACATATGACAGTGATCAACCTTTTTTTATTGCATCTTGTCAAAACATTTGTATGCATCTTTTGTACGCTTCTAAGTTCTACAATATTAGATATATTGCCCATCATTTACGACTTTACATTTTACTGAAATTTACTTTAATAATTTATTTTAGGGAGCTCCACGCCCTGGTCTAAAGCTCCCATTTGGAATGTTGGTTGCAAAGGTTGGATTACACTTTCCAATCGCATTTATTTAAAATTATACTCGATTTATTCAACTAGTCCATTTTGTGGATATCAAAAATAGCTAATTCAATATCATATGTAGTTTGTGTGACTGCAGAGAGGAAAAAACCAGAAAAAAATATGCACGCACAGCAGGAAACAATTGCTACAGCAATAAAATATTTTTATTGATTTTTTTTTTTTTTTTTAAATTCTTTATATAAAAAAAGTGATCACAGATCTACATATATAGAATTACAATCACCTTTCAAATAAAAATAAAGAATTAAAAACACTATTGTAACTGAAAATAAACTGCACTAAACTAATGTTTATTCATGCATAAGGCATGTGGGATACCTGATTGTCCTAAGAATGAAATCATGCATAAGGCATGTGCGATAACTGATTGTCGTAAGAATCAAATCTCATGCAAACTGCTTGCATGATAGAATCTAAATATAGTTGAATGTTATCTCCATGCGATGTGGAGAAATTAGTACTGCAGTTCTAACACTCCCCCTTAATTTCTACCACTAACTACTTCAACATTTACAATGCCTAAATTTTGTCTTAGATACTCAAAACTCTCTTTTTCTAATGCCTTTGTGAATATATCTGCCAATTGGTCTTCAGATCTGCAAAACTCCAAATGGATTTCTCCATTGTTCACTAACTCTCTGATAAAATGAAATCTTGTATCGATGTGCTTGCTCCTCTTGTAAAAAACATGATTTTTTCACAATGCAATTGTTGATTTGTTGTCACAAAAGATTGGTGTTGACTCCTTCTGTGCTTGCAATAAATCTGTCAATACTCTCCTCATCCAAATTACTTGACATGCCGCTGATGTCGCTACTACATTCCGCTGATGGAAGTGTCACTATGGGTTTCTTTTTGGATGCCCATGTGACCACACCTATTCCAAAATGAAAGGCATGTCCAAAAGTACTCTTCCTGTCATCAATGCTACCTATAAAATCACTATTAGTATAATCAATCAAACCAAAATTATTAGTTGTGGAATATAAAATTCCATATTTTGTTGTTCTTGCCACATCTCAATATCATCTTTCCAACTTGCCAATGTGAGTCTTTTGGTGACTCCATGAATATAGAGATTAAGTTGACCCCATACATGATATCTGGGCTTGTCGCTGTAAGATACATCAAACTACTAATTAGTCTTTTGAATGTTGTAGAATCAACATTAGGCCCTTTGTCTTCTTTGCTAATTTTGGTACCTGTAGCAAGTGATGTAGGTGCTGATTTACAATTCAACATCTTAAATCTCCTTAACACATCCTTTGCATATTTAGTTTGACAAATAAAAATTCCCTTCTCTGAGTATACAACTTCAATGCCCAAAAAATACTTCATTAATCCCAAATCAGTCATCTCAAATTCTTTCTTCATTGCTAATTTAAATGTGTCTACGAACAAATTTTTAGTGAAAATCAAATCATCAACATACAAACACACAATTAAAATCTGACCTTTTTTGTTGATCTTTGTGTACAATGTGGGCTCACTATTGCTTCTACTGAATCCATTGTTTGTCATGTATGAATCAATCCTGTTATACCATGTTCTTGGTGCTTGCTTGAGACCATAGAGGGCCTTCTTCAATCTATAGACTTTTTCTTCATGTCCATGCAATTCATAACCTGGTGGTTGTTTCACATACACTTCTTCATCTAGAAAACCATTCAAGAAAGCTGATTTGATATCTATTTGATATACTTTCCAATTATTTTGTGCAACTATTGCTAAAATCATTTTAATAGTATCAATTCTAGCAACTGGAGCAAATGTTTCATTATAATCAATTCCATGTTTTTGTGCAAAACCTTTTGCTACTAACCTTGCCTTGTGCTTTTCAATCTTACCTTCTGCATTAAATTTGGTCTTATAAACCCATCTGACTCCTATGAAATCCTTACCTTCAGGTAGATTAATTAGATCCCATGTTTGATTTCTCTCAATAGCATTCATCTCTTCATCCATTACTTTTATCCAATGTTCCTCATTAACTACTTCTTCATAATACACAGGATCATGAGAGAAAAAGGCAAAAGTTGAACACAAATCTAAATTCTCTTCTTCTTGGTCATAAATCTCATTCAAGTTTCTCATTTTCTTACCTTTAAATTTTGATCTTAAAGTGGCAAGAGTTAGATCTGATTCATCACTTACTTGTGAATTGGGAGTAGGATGACATGCATGACCAGATGATTCACCTTGTGCTAAGCTCCTAGGTGTTCTTATTAGACTGTTTGTTCTTGCTTGTGGAGAGAATTGATCACCTTAAAAATTTTGTTCTTCAAATTCTTATTCATTTTGGAGAATTGGTGCTCCAATTGTGATGGTTCTATCAATGCTTCCATCCCATGCTTCTTCCTTAAATTTCACATCTCTACTAATAATCACTTTCTTTGAAATGGGGTTATACAACTTATAAGCTTTTGATTCTTCACTATAGCCAATAAAAATGCATTTCTCACCTCTATCATCAAGTTTTTTTCTCAATTCAAATGGTATAAGACAATATGCAATACAACCAAAAATTCTAAAATGATGTACACTATGCTTCTTACCACTCTAAGCTTCTTGTGGAATTCGATCCTTGACAATCTTTGTTGGGCTTCTATTCAGAGTATATACTACACATGCTACTTCTTTTACCCAATATTCATTTGACAAATATTTGGCCTTCAACTTGCTTCTAGCCATCTCCATGATTGTTCTATTCTTCCTTTCTGCTACACCATTCTGCTCTAGTGTGTACCTTGTATTCAATTGCCTTTTAATGCCATGATATCTGCAAAAAATTTGAAATTCATTAGACATATATTCACCTCCTCTATCTGATCTAAGTACCTTGATGTAAAGACCACTCTGCTTTTCAACCATAGCCTTGAATTCTTTAAATTTTCCAAAGGCTTCAAACTTTTCCTTGAGAAAATATATCCAAGTCTTTCTGCTAAAATCATCAATGAAAGTTAGAAAATAAGAACTACTTCCAAATGATGGAGTTTGCATTGGTCCACATAAATCACTATGAACTAGCTCCAATAATACCCTTGCTCTATTTGAAGCTCCTATTGGAAAGCTCTCTCTATGTTGTTTTGCCAAAATGCAACTCTCACATGAACTTTCTGGCTGCTCTATTGGTGGTAATCCCTTCACCATATTTTTCTTTTGTAACAAACTCAAACCTCCAAAATGTAAATGTCCTTACCTTAAATGCCATAGCCATGATTGGTTTAAATGCATGGTTTTGAAATGGGCTTCCTCTTCTCCTTGGATGCACTGAATTTGAAGAGGGAACATCCAATTCTTGGTCATCTCATCTTTTTCTATCAACCTGTCATTTGAAAATTTGTCAAGTATTGTGCAAACATTATCCATAAAAGATACTCTGTAACTTTTTTGTACTAACTGTCCAACACTCATAAGATTATGCTTTAGTCCAGGTACAAAATAAACATCAAGAATAAATCTTATTTCATCATTTTTTGCCAAAACATTTATTACTCTTTTACCCATTACATCCACTTTATTATCATTTCCTAATTTCACTTCATATTTTATGAAATCATCAAGACTAGCAAACAATTCTTTATTCCTTGTCATATGGTTACTACATCCACTATCTAAAAACCAAATATCTCTAGCATTTTATTGAGCAACATGACAAGTGAGGAATAAGTTTCCAAAATTAAAATTAGATTCATTTGTGTAATTAGCATTCTACTTGTCCACATCTCCTTGTTTCTTTCTGTATTCACTTCCATAATGTCCATATTTTTTGCAGTAATAACATTGAATGTTAGATTTATCAAACCTCTGTAAAATTTGCTGGAAGTGATTGTTGCCTCGTCCTCTATTGTTGAAGTTTTGATTTTTATTTTCACCTTGATCTGGATTGTTTCTTCCATTTCTTCCTCTGCCTCTTCCTCTGAAGTTTGACCTTCCTCTTCCTCTTCCTCTACCAAATGATACCTGAGACTTGAAAGCATTCTCAAAAGAGGCATTGTTATTCCTATTCATTCTAGATTCATGTGTTAACAAAGATCCCATTAATTCATCTACTGATAACTGTTCCAAATCTTTGGTTTCCTCAATAGCTACAACTATTGCATCAAATTTACTGGGTAAACTCTTAAGTATTTTTTTTGTGATCTTTTGATCTATTATTATTTCTCTATTAGATCTAATTTGATTTACAACATTCAATACTTGACCCATAAACTGGTCTATAGACTCTGAATCATTCATTTGTAAATTTTTAAAATTTCTCCTAAGAGATTGCAATTTAGCTACTTTCACCTTTGTATTACCTTTATAGGTGGTCTCTAAGATTTTTCATGCCGACTTGGATCTCATTGTTGCTGCAACTCTAGAAAAAATGGATTCATCCATTGCCTATTGGATTAGGAATAGAGATTTTGCATCTTTTTTCTTGTTTTCTTTAAGCTCTTATTTTTGTGCTCGAGTTAATCCCTGATGGGTAGCCTCATCCTATGTTTATACAAAGCTATTTTCTACCAAATCCCAAACATCTTGTGAGCAAAACAATGTTCTCATTTTAATTGCCCAAAAATCATAATTCTTACCATAAAAAATGGGAATTTGGAGCTAAGAAATGCTATTGTTTGTTGCCATGTCTCAAGCTGAAAAACCACACCAGAAAAAAATAGTAATTGCTACAGCATTCAATTTCTCCTCAAAGATCTACAATTGTAGGATTCTGCTATTGCTGCTGTAGTCTTTCTTCTCCCTGGATCTTGTCTCCAACGCTCTAGGTCTACTCTCTAGCTAGTTGTAGTCCACTATTTCAAACTGTGGAGAAGATTTAAACTATGGAGGAGGGGTGATGGTCCCTGCAAATGCTGATGTAATGTGATTTTTTCTCCACAGCAAGAGCACTGGCTCGACTGTAACTCATTTGAATTCAGCAGAACTAGCTCCAATCACTCACGAGCTTTTTTTTGTTTGCAACGACTCCCTCTTTGTCTTCGGATGGCTCTTGCACTACCTAAAATTTTGTTGTGGCTCCCATACTTATAATGTTGGCCATGAGCTATGACTCTGATACCAGTTTAAAAGAAAGCAAAAGAGAAAAAATAAAAAATAATAGAAATAAAATATTCACAGACTCAGATTGCTACAACAATTAATAAAAAATATTTTTGAATCTTATTCATTCTCCATGCTAAAATCTACGATCAGGTCTTACATTAATAGAATTAAGAACAAACAAAAAACTAGAAATAGACTGATGTTTAACTAAAGTTGTCCATGCAAATTGAGATGATTGAACCAGTTGATCATGCAAACTATGTGCATGATGGAGGAAATTAACTACAGTTTCTAACAAAAATTAGATTAAATTATATTTTTGAGTGAAATTCAATTATTTTATGTGTGTTTAGTTTATGATAATCTAAATCAAATTTATTATCTGGAATTAGAGTAGGAATTCTAGTGAAAACTTGTAAAAGATAAATCTCAGAAGTATGGATCTTTTAGAGATGGGATGATTGGATGAGGATCTAAATGCATGGAAGGAAATTATGAGTTTATCTATGCATTGTTATGAGATGTGACATCCTTTTCCAAATTGTTTTCACAATTTTTGAATTGTTGCTTTTATTTATTCCATGTTGAAATATCCCATGCATGTGTGTTACTTACCTCAGGCCTGCATCTATATTGAAGATTCATTTGCTAAGATAAGGCAAATCTATTGAACAAAATAACATTGATAGTTATCAATGGCATTTGGTGTATCGAGGTGGCTATCAAGATGTAAACAAATCTTCTATGCATCAAAAGCATTGACCATTTGCCTCTCTAAAAAAATTAAAGTCAAGACTATTGCATGGTGTAAGAGATCTATTTTTTTCTAACTACGATAACTACAATCTGCATAATGTCCATATTTTTTGCAGTAATAACACTGAATGTTAGATTTATCAAACCTCTATGAATTTTGTTGGAAGTAATTGTTGCCACATCCTCTATTGTTGTAGTTTTGATTATTATTTTCACCTTGATCTAGATTGTTCCTTCCATTTTTGTCTTTGCCTCTTCCTCTGAAGTTTGACCTTCCTCTTCATCTTCCTCTGCCAAATGATACCTGAGACTTGAAAGCATTCTCAAAAGAAGTATTGTTATTCCTTTTCATTTTGGATTAATGTGTTAACAAAGATTCCATTAATTCACCTACTGATAACTGTTTCAAATCCTTGGTTTCCTCAATAGTTACAACTATTGCATCAAATTTGCTGGGTAAACTCTTGAAATTTTTTTCTATGATCTTCTGATCTGTTATTGTTTCTCCATTAGATCTAAATTGGTTCACAATATTCAATACTTGACCCATAAACTGGTCTATAGACTCCGAATCATTAATTTGTAAATTTTCAAAAAATTTCCTAAGAGATTGCAATTTAGCTACTTTCACCTTTGTATTACCTTTATAGGTAGTGTCCAAAATTTTCCATGCCGACTTGGATTTCGTTGTTTCTGCGACTTTAGAAAAAATGGATTCATCCATTGTTTGTTGGATTAGGAATAGAGCTTTTGCATCATTTTTCTTGTTTTTTTTAGGCTCTTCCTTTTGTGCTCGAGTTAATCCCTAATGGGTAGCCTCATCCTGTGGTTCTACAAAGCCATTTTCTACCAAATCTCAAACATCTTGTGAGCAAAACAATGTTCTCATTTTAATTGCCCAAAAATCATAATTCTTACCATTGAAAACAGGGATCTGGGGCTGAAAAATGCTGTTGTTTGTTGCCATGTCTCAAGCCGAACTTTTCAAAATGAACTTCTTTAAATTTCTACTCAGTGACTAAATACTCCTTCAATCTACTCTAACAATCTAATGCCCCTAATCTTTTTCTCTGCTTTGATACCAATTTGTGACTGCAGAGACAAAAAAAAATAGAAAAAATATGCACACACAGAAGGAAACAATTGCTACAGCAATAAAAAAAATTATTGATTCTGCTTTTTTTTTTTTAATTCTCTATATAAAAACAGCGATCACAGATCTACATATATGGAATTACAATCACCTTTCAATTAAAAATAAAGAATTAAAAATACTGTTGTAACTGAAAATAAACTGCACTAAACTAATGTTTATTCATGCATAAGGCATGTGGGATAACTGATTGTCCTAAGAATGAAATCATGCATAAGGCATGTGCGATAACTGATTGTCGTAAAAATCAAATCTCAATCAAACTGCTTGCATGATAGAATCTAAATATAGTTGAATGTTATCTCCATGCGATGTGGAGAAATTATAACTGCAGTTCTAACAGTTTGGACACCGAATACCAAATAATGCAAATGTACTTACACATCTACATGATAAAAAATGAATCCCACCATATCCAAGCAATATAAAGTTGTATTTAAGCTTTGTTATGTTTCTTCATTTGCATTTCTAACCCTGAAAATGTTCGAGTTTGGAAGAGGCGTTCTAGTTATTATCATGGCATTTAATGTTCTCATTATTCATCTTTTATGACTCGCTACCTAACCTTCAATTGCTAACAATTGTTTTTTGAGTTCAAGACTAGAGCTGCTGAGCTTACTGTGTTTAGTCTATAAATATCTATTTTTTCTTGTCCTTGTATTGATATTTTTATTTTTCTTGGCATTAAAATGGACTTGAGTATTTGTTTTTTTATTAGAGTTTGGGTGTACTGAGCGTCTTTGAGCCTTGTAATTTTATTCATTACGTTTGTTAATGATACATTTTTTCATTTCTTATCTGCATTATTTGTAAACATTTAGCTTGATGTTGTCTCTGATTCTTGTTACATCTTTTAGGTGCCCCACCTGTTGATGGCACATTGAAAATTTGAGATGTGTATGTCAGTTTTGATTTATATCCTTCTATCAAAATGTAGTTTTAATTGGTATTTTGTTCATCAAGTTAGAAATTGTTTGATATGCCGATAGAGAATGGGATTAGATTAATTTTAACATTCTTTACGTTGAAATGGAAAGCAAGACTTATCAAAATACAGTGGTCAAAATTTAGAATGAATATATTTAAGGATTTATGGTTTTATGTGCCATCTTATAATTGGAGATGTTAGCCTGATTAAAACTGAATCTGTACTACTAAAACAGTAGGAGGAAGTTTTAGTTTTTCTATGGTATTAGGAACAGATCTTATAGGAAACTCATTGCAGTGATTGCAAGTATACAACTAATTACATTGCATGCATTTGCCCATTTTCTATTGCATGAAATTTCAAAACTATTTTAAACATAATGATTGCAACATCCTAACATTTGTAGACAGTATTTTTCTTTTTCACTATTTAAATCCAGGATCATGGGCAAAGATAACAAGGCAATAGGCATCGATCTTGGAACTTGTTATAGTTGCGTTGCTGTATACCAGAATAAGCGAGTTGACATCCTTGTAAACGATGAAGGAAATAAGACCACTCCATCTATGGTCTCTTTCACTCCCAGGGAGAGATTAATTGGTGATGCTGCAAAGAACCAGATTACTCGCAACCCACACAACACCATATTTGATATCAAAAGGTTGATGGGAAAATGTTTCAGCGACGACTCAGTACAGAGAGACCTGGTTTTGTGGCCGTTTCGAGTTGTTTGTGGAAATAATAATAAGCCTTTGGTTGAAGTAGAGTACAAGGGTTTCAAAAAGAAATTTTCCCCTGAGCAAATTTCTTCTATGGTGCTGTACAAAATGAAAGCAATTTCTGAAACCTATCTAAAATCGGAAGTCAGAAATGCGGTGATCACTGTACCTGCATATTTCAATGATACCGAGAGGAAAGCTACTAAAGATGCCGCGGCCATTGCTGGTCTTCATGTGTTGCAAGTCATGAGTGAACCTACTGCTGCTGCCATAGCATATGGGTTAGACACAAAGACTTATTCCTCTTCCAAAGGAAAAAAAGTTTTAGTTTTTGATCTTGGGGGTGGCACATTTGACGTCTCTCTTATTTCAATAAAAAATGGTATATTTAAAGTGCTAGGAGTGGATGGGGATACTCATTTAGGAGGTGAAGATTTTGACAGCAATTTAGTTGATTATTGTGAAAAACAATTTGAAGCCAAAAATCAAAAGGATATCACATGTGATGCTAGGGCCCTTCGCAGGCTTCGCAGTGCATGCGAAAGGGCAAAACGAAGTCTCTCTTATGCTCTGGAGACAGAAATAGAAATTGATTGTCTTTTCCAAGGACAAGATTTTCATGTGAAAATAACTAGAAGCAAATTCGAACTCCTGAATATGGAACTGTTTGAGAAGTGCATGAAAGAAGTTGACAAGTGTTTGGCTGATGCAAAGGTGAAGGAGGAGGAAGTTGACAACGTTATATTGGTGGGAGGCTCTACCCGCATTCCAAAGGTGCAAGAGATGATTCAAGAACAATTCGTCAATGGAAAGGTTCTCTGCAACTCCATCAATCCTGATGAGGCTGTTGCATATGGAGCTGCTGTGCAGGCTGCAGCACTCACTAGCCAACGAACTGATCTAACAGTAATAGATGTCACCCCTTTGAGCCTTGGAGTGGATGTTAAAGGTGATCTCATGTCAGTTGTCGTACCCAAAAATACTCCCATTCCAACCTTAAAGGAGCGTTACTATACCACAGCATCTGACAATCAAAAGTGTATTCTCTTTTGCTGTTATCAAGGTGAAAGAGCCAATAATGAAGACAATTATTTTCTTGGTAAGTTTCATTTGTCTGGAATTCCAGCTGCTCCCAGAGGAGAGGTGTCAGTCAAAGTATGTTTTGAGATAGATGGGAGTGGAATTTTGAAAGTTTCAGCGGAGCACAAGACAACAGGCATAAACAATGAAATCGTAATAAATAGTGAAGATGTTGGTGGATTGAGTAAAGAAGAGATGGAGAGAATGATGGTTGATGCAGAGCGATTCAGTTTTGAAGACATGGAATTGAAGAAGAATGCTGCTGCCCGAAGAGCAGTGGAAGACTATGCTTACAAGATGAGAAAGAGAGTTAATGAAGAGATGCTAAGGGGGAGGATGGAGATGAAGCAAATAGGAGACCTTCAAAAGGTGGTGGAGGAGGCAATCAAGTGGGTAGACGAAAATCAAAATGAAGAGACTCACAAACTTGAGGAGAAATTAGAGGAATTGAAAATACTATGCAATGCTCTTGACCCACTTCGAGGAAGAGGAAGAGGAAGAGGAAGAGGAAGAGGAAGAGCGCTGGGCTTGTCAAAATAAATCCAGTTTGTGAGGCATTTTGTGGTGGATGCGCCTTCAATGTTTGTTTCTTCTCTACAGATGGGAGGCGTTTTAAATAGGAGTATGTTTTATAATAATATAAGCAGAATAGTATGTATGTAAGGAAAAATAAAGAGAGAGTATACTCTTTTATACAGCAGCAGAAATTTGTGGGTAATCGGTGTCAATGTTTTACGATTGCATAAATTTAAGTTTTGTTATCTGTATTACTTGTTTGAATGCATTCGAAATGTTCTTAATTACATAAATTGAAGTCTTGTTCTGTATTACCGTTGCTAGGATATCCAAACCATTGATACTCTTTTTATATGTGTTAATTTAAATGGAAAGTGCAGTTTGATTGATTTTTGTTTTGATGAGACTCAAACAGCCTAGCGTTATGAGAAGAAGATAAAGTTTAGGCTAAACTTTGCATCATATTTCTTGGCAATTTTTTTTTGTTGTTGTGGAAAACATTTCTCGAAAGATATCAGATTCTATTGATATTCATTTTATATGTGTTAATTTAAATGGCAAGTGCAGTTTGATTGATTTTTGTTTTGATGAGATTCAAACAGCCTAGCGTTATGAGAAGAAGATAAAGTTTAGGCTAAACTTTGCATCATATTTCTTGGCAATATTTTTTGTCTTTTTTTTTTTGTTGTGGAAAACATTTTTTGAGAGATATCATAATCAGGTAAGATTCAAGGAAGCAGGGGTATCTCTTTGATAAAAAAATACTCAGAGAATGCACCTAATCAAAAGATAAACAATCACCAGGCTTTATATGTAGCAGTCATAAAAATCAACAACACTGATACCTTTTGGCTCATGCAAAAACAAGGTCAAAAAAGAAAAACATGATTTCAATCAAGCCCAGAATTGGAAGCATGTTCCAATATGACAAGAATCCATGGAGAGGAAGCGTTTGACTGATTGAAGAAAGCCAAACCCAAAAACAGAATTTTGAATAAGAAATGAAAGCCTCCAAAAAAAAATTAACAATATGTTTTCTCACTGTCTAGAGCTTTAAAATATGCAAAAGATCATTCCTTAGCTTAGCCAACCACCATAGAGGAGGAAGGCTAAAACCCTTCACCACCGATTGGTCAAGAACCCAATTGACAAGACCATCCGTAACTTTATTGAAACCCCTAAGAGTGTATAAATAATAGAGCCTATCAAAATTCTTTTGAAGCCATTGAATTTTGTTAAAATTCTATAAATTTTCTAGTCCATAGAGATATTAGATCTGGGATCTGAGAGCAGTTTAATCCAAAACTTAGAATCAATAGCCAATTGGACTTTCTTCGATCCCACCTTCCAAGGGATCTTTAGACCTTCGACAATAACTTGTCTTTCAACTGAGTTGTTGTTGGTAATCCCAATTCTGGTAGAAAAAAGAAAGTAAAATAATTGTCCAACTTCCTACCAATACCTCTAATGCTTGCATGCCCAAGTTTTTCCTTTGAAGCTCTATCTATAAAAACTCTGTTAATCCCCAAAATGAGAAGCAAGGAACAATCATTGGCTTTAAAATCTAATTGGAGTCAAGGGAGAGATGGAACAATGTGAAGACCTTGAATAATCAGCATCCAATGTTGAGAAGGACCTTTGGTGATTCTTTTTGTTATTGTTGTATAGTTTCTTAGGTAACTTTTTATTATTATTTTATAGACATTTTTTTTCTATCATGACATGTTTTTATAATGCTAAACTTTTTTTTAATATTCAATAATATTTCTAATAAATTATTTATTTTATTTCATCAAATATTAATATATATAAACCTTAAGAAACTTTTTTATTATTATTTTATAGACATGTTTTTTCTATCATAACATGTTTTTATAATTCTAAACTTTTTGTGAATATTCAATAATATTTATAATAAATTATTTTTTTTTCATCAAATATTAATATATATAAACCTCTTATAAATTCTAAAGTTTAACAAGAAACTCGATTGTCCAAACTTGGGTCCAAGTTTATATAAAAGTTTACATGGCATAAGGATTTAGTAATAGTTTTTTTTTTTAATTTTTGTTTGAAGTAAATAATAGTTGAAACTTTAATAAAGACATGTATATATATAACTAGCAGTGGTGCAAGAAACTCTGATAGAATTGTACCTTTTTATTTACAATTATATCTAATAAGTGTTTTTTTTTTTTTTAAGAATATATTCCTTTTTATGTATTATATTGTGATAGACTACTTTTATTATTTGTTACACCAACACTATTATTAATGTACAATAAATCATCCATAGTACAAAAATTTAAATAATATTATTCAATTTGAAACTCAATCATGCAGGAACTAATACAAAAATTCTCACATCATATTATGCTTGTCAAATGTTTTTTGTTTTTTTAGTGAGGTATATTCCCCTTTTAACCAAATTTAACCCACTACATTCTCTCCCACCTGAGACTGATCATCAAGCGAGGATATTTTCTCTTAAGTGGTGAAATGAACAAATAGAGAGATTCAATTTGTAAGCTCATTTGATATGGTGTACGTCAAATGTAGATTCTTTATCAATAGAAGATGGCACCATCATGTAAGCTATAAACTGCCTTATAGTGTATGATTTCACATGAAATATCATGTCAATAGAAAGGATAATAAAATAAATTATTCTAAAATATCACATTATCCAAGAGTCCATTATTGAATATTAAAGTATTTCTCATATTTAAATCTCATCATTGATTATTATTATAATATCGCATTGTTAAATTTTTTACCAATTTTTAAGCTTGACACAATTATCGTTGGATCTTATAAACATAATTAAAACTATTTCATTTCAATTTAATATATCTAAACCACCCATATGAATCTTTAATATGAACATTTGACCCTAAAAATTAAAATTGGTCTAAATTCATGCATTCATCTTATCCAAATGAAGCTATCCGAATGTCGGCAATGAACAAAGGATTGAGGTCATTCTTTTTTTTGGCACTCTATTATTGTAGATGTAATATGTTCTTCAGTCTTCCTCTAGACTTTAATATCTAAATAAAATTAAAGCTTACAAACTTTAAATGTAAACATAAAATGTGGTGTTGTGTATAAAATCATGCGATAAATGCACAGTAATGTAAGTGCGTGGAAGGTCCGAAAACTCAAAATATCTTTCCTAGTGATGTTTTCTAACAATTGATTTATGTCAAATAATAATAATTGAAATTATAGTAACTTAAAATTATACAATGGAATATAAAATTTATAATAATTAAAATCTCATTTTAGAAAATTTATTTAGAAATTAAAATTTACATTTAATTATATAAAATGATTAATGTATTTTTTTATTGAAATATTAAAATTTTAAACTTTGTTAATTGAAAGAAGATAGATCATTATTTAAAAATATAAAATAAATCACCACCACCTTATAAAATATTATATTGATAATAATAGAATTATTCAATCTTAATTAATGAATAATTAATAAAAACACCACCATTAAAAAAATACATATATATTATATTAAGTAATGAACATTATATTTTTTTTAATTATATCCATGTGTACCACTTCCATCCATTATATGTGTACCACCATTACAACTATCAGTTGACAGTGAACCCAAGTTACACTAGAAGAGATGTTTATTTAATTTTCATTATTTTTTTTTGTAAGTGTTTTATGTTTATTTGTGGAGTATATTTCCCTTTAAGTGTATAATGTGGGAACCTTCTACTCTATGAGAATTAAACCTACCAACTATCCCTACCACTCTAAAATGATTGACAATCTATCATCTTTTCTCTCAATTGGTGACTTCTTTATCATGACATTCACCTTATATCACGAGTGATGCCTCCTAATGCATCTTTGTGGCATACATTTTGTAAAAGTTTCATGACATTATTGATTCGTTATGCATATCAAATGTTGAGTCTTTCAATAATCAAATAGAAAATAGTTAATAAAAGATGCCACTACCCTGCAAGATGCAAACCCCTTTGTAATGGGAGTAGGGTATATAAATATAATAACTACACTGAGTTGACGCATGTGTATGATATGGGCCATTTGATGTATGCTATCATATAAAATACTTTGTCATTGCCCCTCGTGAACCTCAATGTCTTGTTTTAATATTATTGATATTACAAAGTTGATTTGATTTACACATCAAAGATGGAGCCTTCTTGTAATCAAATCAGCATCATGTTGTCATTGTCAACCCTTCACAATAGTAAACTTCTAATCAAAGACCCTACTACCTTACAAGTTATGTACCCTTTTCTAAAGGATGTAAGTCATGTACATGTATTATAATATTATCATATAATAAATGTACAAATAATAGTATAATATTTTTATATATCAATACTTATTATTATATTAATATTATATAATACATATTATAATGTTTTTAACATTAAATATTAATTATATATTCAAAAAAATTCACCAACATGGAACCCAACTTCTTTCCAACTTTTTTTTTTTTTTTTTTTTTTTGTTGGTTTGGTTGAAGTTTTTTACCATGCCACATATTTACCAAACATTGAAATGTGTCCATAAAACATGTTAAGCAAAAATGGGTGTAGTTGATTTAAATTATTTATGCATGGTCCAATTTGTTGGTAATAGTAATTGAGAGATGCTATCATACAACAATTTAGAAATACATCTTCCAAAATCACAAATTTTTAAATTATCATATATGAAATAAGAGATTGTGTGAAAATCAATAATTTCAAAGTTTTTTAATCTATATATATGGTTATAAATCTTAATTCCAATAATATTTTTCATAATTTTACAAAGTTATGTATATCATTATGGCCATAAAAACCAAAAAAAAAATCCAAAACCCCATAATCTATGAAAATACATTTGTATTATGCGCAAGATTAACACTTTTTATCAACATAAAAGACTGAGTAAAAGCAAGGGAAATGATCTCACCTGGAGATTGAATGGCATATGATCAAGTGCATATCAAGCAAACTATTCATTGGATGAGGGAAGAAAAACCTTTAGCTATTGTTACCATTTTCCAAAATATCTCAGAATAGTTGCTACCAATCTCCCTTTATGGAGCCTCTCTGATCCTTTTACACCTATTAAAATAAAATAAAATAAAATAAAATAAATCTCTCCAAACCACTTCCTTTGACTAACATTGTTTCACCAAATTCCTAGGAAGACATTGTAAAAGGAAATTTATCATGCTTGGTTTAGGCCTATTATAGATGGGAATCTCTCATTTCCCGCTCTACATCAAACCCCAAGTGAATTGAAAAATGCTTTAACTAAAAAATAATTGAAGCAACCAAGTGTCAATAAATTAAAAAAACATCTAGCATGGCTAAAGGCACATGGATAGCCTAGAGGGAACTGATAGTAAGGAAAAAAGAACCTAGAAGATCTAGCCTAAATAGGGATAAAGCCTATGAAACAAATTAGGGAAAAACTAGAAGAAAGAAACAAAACTTCATGGCAATTTGAGGAGGTTTGCATAGACATCAAAAGTTTATCCCTAGTTAACAAAGAGGGGAAAAGTTGTATGTCTAAAATCACCAGGCCATTGGAGGAAGTGATTTGAGCTTAAAACAAGAAGTGTTTGGCTGCCTATTAATTCCCCCAAATGTGGTAAACAATGAATACCTATGTTTGGTTTATTTTTTTATGCCTATATGAGATGTAAAGATTATTTTTTACCCCATAATTACGAACCAGATAATTGTGTTTGGGAAACAAGATCTATGAAAATAGAGATAATAATTTTATAGATTCTCTAGTTTCAAATGCATATGGAGATTATATGTGAAATCCAAAACAAAAAATAAAATAAAATTGGATTCATACAAAAAAATATATTGTTTCTTTAACATTTGTATTAATTATAGGCCAATATCAAGGGCATCAATGAGCATGCCCAAGAGCAAATATACAAGATTTCTGAATTTACATGATAGAGAGTGGATCCCCCCTAATAAGCCTACGCTTGAGATCATGTTTCTTCTACCACTCAGACATCCATTTACTCACCTAAAATGCATCTAGGATCATTCTGCTACATTTTCTTGAATTTTGTTGGACATCAATACAATTTTATTCAATTTAAAGCTGTGTAGAGTGCTTTGATTTTTTGATGTCATGAGGTCAAATCTTAGTGGGAAGAGAGTGGGAGTGATATTGAAGGTGATAGATAAGGTTCTCATGTAACAGCAACCTCCACCAGTGCAGATTGCTTTGAGAGGCATCGTTGTTAATTTGTCTCGAGTTCAAACCACCATTGATATTTATAATAGCAAGAGTAAGATTTATGTGTTCATCAATTGTAAAATTCTCTCATAAACATTGTAGGAAATCATAAGGAGTATTAGTAATTGGTTATAAGCACTGTTGGACCTTGGCTTGCAAAATAATAATGATTTGTAGAAGAAGTCAGATGCCCTATTGTGTGAAATGTAGCAAGCTCAATTTGTCATAATTTTTTCATTAACTCTTTTAATTATACAAAACAAATTTCATATCAGTCACCTTGTTTGTCCTCTACCATGCCAGCTAACCATATATTAAATTGGTCTTCAAAACCAAAATACTCAATCCTGAAACCACATAGTTGTTGTTCATCATGTCAACATTCGAATGGAGCAAATAGTATATGTTTTACTTTATCTCATGTGAGATTAATATTGAGGATTCACCCCACCATATAATCCTTCGCTAATAATTTAATTTTTTATTTTGGGATGAAATAAATTACAAAATAAGGTAAAAATTTAAATTATTGTAAGAGTGCATTTTTTTATTATAAATTATAGAATAAAAAATCATTCAAATTTAATTTGGTCTATAAATAAAAATTATTTGAAACACTCTTCTTACCTTTTGCAAAAAAATTCAAAATTATAAATAATACTAAAATACTTTAAAATATATATAATTAAATTTAAAATGCTTACAATCTTTAAAATTATAAATAAAATTAAAATGCTTGCATTCATAAAAATTAAAAATAAAATTTATTGTAATTTTAAAAATTATAAATAAAGTTAATGTTTTTAACTTTTATATATAAATGTAAACTATCAGTACATTAAGTACAAAATATTGACTTTTTTACCATGAGACCTACGTAACCAAACACATTAGAGTAGTTACATTTCAGAATGAAAATATTATCCTTGATCAAAATGGTAGTAAATTTTTCATTTCTTTTGAGCATTAACTTTTTTTCTCTTTGTTGCTTTTAGATTTTCTTAGTGTTTTTTTCACTATTTGTGGTGGCTTTTATGTTAGCCATTTTTTTTTATTGTTTTTTTTTTTTTTTGGTTGTTGTTAAGAATGGTCTTCATTTATGTCCCATTCCAATTCATAACTCTAGTTAAAATATTTACTTTATTAAATTAAAAATAAAAATATGTTATTAATATTTTTCCAAATTCTTAACTCAACATTTATTGGAGAAAAAATTATTTCTTTAAATATTAATTGTAAAGGTCAAAGGGTTTTTCATAGTGAAGGCCACTTCCTTTTCACACTAATCAATTTAGGCCCACTACATGATTGTGAAGCTCATACTAGAAATGATAAAAATTATTTTGATAAATATTTGGTGGGTGTTTAATATTGGAGAAAAGCTTGTGACTTCGAGGAATGAATTTAAAATAGTAATAATGAATAAAGTGACGTAATAGGTTACTATTTTAAAATATTATATTCTCTAGGATTGTTTAATTATAAATAGATAATATCTTCATTGAGGAATTTAAGGTATTTATCTATTATGGTGTAATTGTTTAAGATAATATTATACATCTTGTGTGCAAATTCCTTCTCATACCGTGATTAATTTGGGCTTACAATGTCACCATAAAATTTATATTATAAATAGTTAAAAATGTTTTGATAAATATTTGGTAGGTATTTAATAAAGTATATAAGTTTGCGACAATAAAGTAAAATTAAAAATATATATATATATATATATATATATATATATATATATATATATATATATATATATAAGAAATAAAGTGATAAAATAAAAAGATAATATGATAAAATATTATATTTTATGATAGGACTATTCAGTTAAAAATAATTCCACATTTTAATTGTAACATTATATATTTTGTGTCAAAATTCCTTCTCATACTATAATCAATTTATGTTTATTATGTGACTATGAAATTTGTATTAATATAATAAAAAATCATTCAATACCTCAAAATATATAAGATAATAACTATAAAATTATTTGGTGGGTCAGTTATTCTAACATAACATACCATTTCATTATATGACATTTAGATTTGTTATTCCATAAAGTAATAAAATTAAGCAACATTATAAAGACAATGGTACATTTCTCTATGCATCCTTGAAAGAACATTAATTTTTTTCTCAATTATCGAAGTTGAAGATATATTTTATTCTAAACAATGCAAGTATATTATTTAGGTTAAGTGTAATATATATTATACATTAATTATTCAATAGAAGTACATTTATATCACACCTTTTCTACATAAAGTTATATCAAACCTTTATTATATTGTTGCCAATTTTGTTACATCCAATGCATTTATTATTTGAAAAAATAATGTTGTAAAAGTGTGCACAATAGATGAAACATTTTTTTAATGCATCTTATTTTCATACTTTATATGTATTAAAGAATATAATAATTAAAAGTAACTGTAATTTGTTTAATTTAATCTGACTAACATCATTTGGATCAAGTCTAAATACATCTATCCATAATTCATCAAATATGTATTCACAAAGCATTTAATCATTCTTTGATTATGAAATTTACTCAAATATTACATTAATAATTTTATATTCATGACCCAATTTTTTTATAATTAAATATATTCCAAAATTACAATAAAGGACAACTACTTAATTCTAAATTTCATAACAAAATTAAAATATTCTATAACAATGTAACAAGTACATGGAAATATAATGCATATAGAATTCTCTAAATTTATGTAGTCTATCATTGTCATTGAAGACCAGAAGAGATCATAATAGGGAAAACATCATTAGAGGGTTTTTTATCAAACTTAAAAAACTTTCAGATCCCTACACTCCTCCCATCCATTGAGATTGGTCATTCCATTCCCCAAAGGTGCTAGATATAGACAATCAATTTAGTAGAGATAATCCCATAAAGTATAAATAGTTTAACATACCACTCCACACAATAGAATAGTTTAATAGTATATTACTCCACATAGTAAAAATAGGTTTGACATATTACTCAACACAATAAAATAGTTTGACATATTAGTTCACATAGTAAAATTAGTTTGAAATACTACTCCAAAAATTAAAATAAGTTTCACATACTATTCCACATAGTAAAATAGTTGGCATACTACTCTACATTGTAGAATTGTCTCATCAACTTCAAATCTTATTTATCCATTTTTATGCACATATGGAAATATTACTATTTTAATAATTATGATATCAAACTAGGACCTAAAGCTAATTTTAATTTTGATATGTATGTAAGATAAACATAAATGTATCACCAATCCTAGGGTATTCCCCAAGAACATGATCAAAACCATATTTGATAAAAAAAAAATGATGATTCCTTTGAAGTGGTTTTATACCCATATAAATTTTAATAATAGGTTTAAAAAATATATATTTAAATTAGTTTCCTCATAGGTAAAAAATTTATTTAAAATAATATAACTTTCCATTACTTGCGTTTTATTATCCCAGGTTGTATAAAAGTGAGACACAGGTTCTCAATCTCAAGGTTTTATCTTATGATATGTAACTCCATTTATAAATCATCTTCCATAGTTATCTTATAAATGATCATAAAGGTTTAAACACATAATTCCCTAGGTGTCATACCATGGTTTTTCATTAAAGGAATTTTATCATTTATCAAACATACAAGGTGTATCAATCAATTAGCAATGGTTAATTTTGTAAAGATCCACAACATAGATTAAATGTTCCATAAATAAATATTGCCAATATCTTAATGAGAACACATATCTATCATAGGGTTAAAAAACATGATTTGGTAGTTGATCAAATTATTGGCATCTCTTATAATATTTCTACATGTAAACATCCATAAAAGATCATAAACTAGTTGTGTGTTTTAATGAACCACAATTCACAATCTAATTAATATTTTTATCATCACAAGTTAACAATTTAAAAAATAGTAATTTTCCTTTAAACACCTATCAAATCTTACTTGAACAATCAGCTAAGCAACCACCAAGTATTAGGTTAGAGTAACATTTATAAAAGATAATTCAAGCTTCCTGATTGGATCTTTATATATTTCTTCTCACAAATAAACTAGTTGATAGGTGTAATATATTAATGAGTCACATCTTTAAACTATTCATTAATAAGAATAGATTTATTACATTTTCTAAAACCCATTGTTCCTTTTTTCATTATTGCTAGCCTTAGTTGAGTAGAAGGATCTAATAATAGGTCCACCTTTATTTAGTTTACCATTTTATCAACCAATGGTAAGTAGATAATATTATTATATAATCTCGGTGAGATTGATTACCATGATAGGTTTTAACATACCTAATTGGATCATTAGGTATCTATACTCATATTTGTATACTAATTTACACATATGTCATATGATTTTTTTAGTTAGTAATACCTGAAAAACGTACCTATCCATACCACATTCTAAAATTCCCTTATTTAAGGTAATGTATAGTCAAAGACATTATTATCAGGGTCTAACTAACTTATACAAGTTCAGTAAAAGAACTACCTAGGCATTCTTGGTTCATATAAAAATATTCAAGAGATTGAAAAATAGGCATCTTGGTTGCATTATTTTTATGTATAATAATAAACATCAAATGACATATATCTCACCCTTCCCATGGATCAAATTAATTCTAATGAACTTATGATCTCATAGCAACCAAGGGAGAATCTTATAAAACATGGATTCAATATTACTAGAGTTTAATAACTTAAATGAGTGACTATTCCTTAAAACACTATCATGTCAAAATAAACCAAGAGGCCCAAACCCATAGAATTCTCAAACTTTGAATAAACTTTAGAAAATCTTAAGAACATTCTTAGGTTTCCTTTGGGTTATAGTTTTAATTTTAATCACAAACATAATAATCCCATAAAGCTCTCAAAAAATTTATCTTTAACTTGAGATTCAAAAAAAAAAAGCAAATCTAGGTCTAATTGTATCAATCCCACAAATATCTATATTTATTCATCCCTATATTTTGATTTTTAAGATTTTAATCCAATTGTAGTAATTATTATTCATTCCATTTCTTCTTAATAGAAAATTACTTCACTTGCATCTTATAAATATGTTATTGTTACTATTGGGAATTAAAACATATTTATTTCACCATTTATACTTAAAATTCATAAATTAATATATAGATGATAATATACCTATTATCATTCCTAACTACACCTAATCCTTCTCTTGTAAGTCTTTATTTTAAAGGTATCATTCTTGCACTTTTAAGAAAGCAAAACATTGATATATGTATCCCTATATTTTTAATACTATTTCATATTATCTCATATACCTACCACATAATATTTTATTTTTATTCACCACTTAACAATATTATCAAAAATCAGGCATGTATTGGCCAACACAAGCCTTAGAAGAACTAGAAAGGTATTTTTAGCTAGTATAACTACCTATTTTATTACAACCTAATTTTTAAAATATATAAATTTATTACAATATGTTTAAGTCTTCAAAGGAAAAAAATTACCATTGAGATTAAGTGTTAGGGTAAGAAAGGAACCTCAAGAAAGTGCCTCTTCCATTATTCTCATTTTCAAGAACCCCATTATTATGTACATTTTTACTAATCTATAAAATAGAATCAAATGTGTTGAACTGACTATTGGGAAGTGCAGAAAGTTAGGGGATAAAAGGGTGCTTACTCATGGATACATTTTTTCTTTAGAAAATCCATAATTCTCAACTTATATAGATTATTTGAGATGGTTACACTCAAAATTTGAAGATAGTATAGTTTCTAAAACACTATTTTTTTAAAAATGGTTAATTATAAGTAGGTTAAATATCTAAAATTTGAAAAGGAACTCATATTTTTTTAGAAAAATAGAGTAGATAGTTGGTCATGCGACCCCTCATTTTTGGAGCATTATTTAGTATTGTTTAAACCCCTTTAGTGGAAATTTAGATAAGATCATTTAGATTGTGATCTATGGTTTTTTTTTTTTAAATAACAAATAATTTTTTGGTTGATTTTACAAGTAAACAAATCCCAAAAACTAAAAAAAAAATGGATAGCCAACCATGCATCCCCTAACTACCTTGTAAAATTGAAATTAGTTTGTTCCAATGTGTATATAATTAGATGTAATTTATGACCATATAATTTTATTTTATTTTGGATCAATGAAAAATAATAATAAACATATATATGCATGTATATTTGTGGCATATAGTAGCCTAAGAAACCATAGTTAGAAATCAACATAGATGAAAACCTTAAAATAGTCAAAAAATTATAAAAATAACATATGTTTTGAAAGAAGAGAGTGTGCTCGACATTATATTAGTAAGAGATTTGATTTTTTCATAGTCCATGTAATTGATTATATGATTTCCAGATAAAAATATGTGCTTATTTTTCATCGATACGTTTCAAATCACAATCTATGATTCATCCTCAAAAAAAATCATGGATTAAAAACAAGCACACAATTTTATCCAAAAATCATATGATCAATTGTATTAATAATTTTATGAAATGTCTCATTGAAATTCATAGTTTTTTTATGATGGAAGTTGTATTTTCTTATTTTATATCAAAACACTCAGATTCAGCTATGTTTTTAGGTCCAAACAATAGGCTTGGGAATCCAAGCTATTTTCAAGCCAAACAATGTGGTTTTTCAAATTACACATAGTATAGTATGTACACACTATAATGAATATGTGTTATAATGAGTACATTTTATAACAAGTACATGCTACTTTGACATTACACAAAAAATAAAATGGATCTATGTATATGTGTTTATGTTTATGTATTATCTATTCTCATTTATAATTTTTTATTTTTTATTTTAAAGTGAAGTGTGTCAATATATACACTACCATACAAAGGACATAATGGATATAGTGATGCAATTTTGGTGAATTCAAGCCCACAAACATAATTTTGACTATATAGAATATGATTTAGGGTTAAACTAGGTGCAGTTTCATTACAAAATGAATGAAAGAATCAATTATTTCAATGATGGATGCAATTAGGGCCAATTTAAACCCCTTTAACATAATTAGAACTATAGGATGTGATTTGGGGCTCAAATTGCTTAGATTTCTTGATATATTGACTGAATTAGTGAATTGGTACAATCAGTGATGTGATTTGATAAAAATTAATCCTTGTGAATGTAATTTTGACTATAAAGTATGTAATTTGAGGATCTTGACCCCAATGTCATAATAAAATAAATAGTCCATCAGTTCAATTCAAAGGTAATTGGAGCTAATTTTAGTGCCTTCAACCTAATTTTGACTATAAAATGTGATTTGGGGCTTAATCAACACCTATTTCATCAAAGAATGAAGCAAAGAAACATTTGGTTCAATGACATATACAAGTTTGACATGCATAAGATGTGGTTGGGCTCATTAAACTCCAATGTCATCATATAATGAATGGAATAATTGATTGGTTCAATTGTGGAAGAATTTAGGATCAATATGAACCCCTTGAACCTAATTATAGTTATAAATGTGATTTGAGGCTAAATTGGCTTTGATTTCATCATAGATTGATCTAATTAGCCAAATGGTGCAATCAATGACATGATTTTGGAAAAAATGAGCCACACAAACCTAGTTTAAAGTGTGTATGATGTGATTTGGAGTGAAATTGACCCTAAAGTCATCATATAATGAATCAAATAGTTGATTCATTCAATCAAAGAGGCAACAAGGCCTACTTTGAGCCCCTTAAACCTAACTACAAGAGGAGGACAAGATTTGGGACTAAATTAGCTCTAATTCCATCATGAATTGATCCAATTAATAAAATGGTGAAATTAGACATGTGGTTTGGGCCAAATTGAGCCTCCTGAACCTAATTTATGTCTTAATCAATTATATAGGATGCAACATGTGGATTAATTGACCCTAATTTTATCACAAATCCAAACATAAAGGTAATTGGGGCCAATATGAACCTATTGAACCTAAATGTGAGTATAGGATGTGATTTTACAACTAAATTGGCTCATATTTCCTAACATATAGAGCCAATTAGTCAATCATTACAATAACTGATGCAAGTTGGATAAAATTTAACCTCTTGAACCTAATTTTAACAATATAGGATGTAATTTGGGGGTAAATCAACCCTAATATCATAATAATATAAACCAAATAATCCATTAATTTAATCACAAAGGAAATTGGGACTCATTTGAGCCCCTTCAACCTAACTACAATAGAAGGACATGATTTGGGCCTAAATTAGCTTTTATTCTATCATGAATTGATATAATTAATCAATGCATGTAATTATAGATGTGATTTGGTCTAAATTAAGCCTCATGAACCTAAATTATGGATCAGTCGATAATATAGGATGAAACATGTGACTTAGTTAACCCTAATTTTATTTTTTTAAGTAAACACATAAGTAATTGAGGCTATAATTTGAACCCCTTAAACCTAATTGAAAGTATAGGATGTGATTTGGGGCTAAATTATCTAATATTCTATTGACAAATTGAGCCAATTAGTCAATTTATATAACTAGAAATGCAATTTGAACAAAATTAAACCTTGTGAAACTAATTTTGACCATATAGGATGTAATTTGGGGGTTAATCAACCCAAATTTCATAACACCTTAAAGAAAATACTCCATAAATTCAATCAAAAAGGAAAATTTCATCAATTTGAGCCCCTTCAACCTAATTGTGACTATAAAATGTGTCAAGATTCAATCAACCCACATTTTATCATAAATGCAATCACAGAGGTAATTAAATATGAACCCCTTAAACCTAACTATGAATATAGGATGTTATTTGAGGATAATTAAACCATATGTGAACCTAATTTAAATTGTATAAGATGTGATTTGGACATCAATCAATCCCAATTACATCACATAATATTTTAATAACTTACTTATATCACATATGTGTGTGTGTGTCTACATGCACGCATGCGCGCGCACGTGCGCACACACACACACACACACACACACACACACACACACACACACACACACACACACACACACACACACACACACACACACACACACACACACACACACACACACACACACACACATCTACATATGTGTTATAATACATATTCATTACTTTCAAAATAGAAAAAATATTCATCAAATGTTTATTTTTAACCTCTTTCTAGAATTTTTTTCCCACTTAAATTTTTTGCATCATTGTACGCCCTACATAGTTGAAGACAAAAGGTATCAAGTTATTTTTTTGGACCCCCCATTAAAAGTTATCAAGTATGTCTAGTCATGGGTTACATATCTCATTCAAAGAAGAGGAAAATTTTGAATCACAAAACATCAGAGTAATTATAAGTGTTGAGAGAAAAAAAGGGTACAAAATTAATTTTTTTCTCAAGAAAAGGTACACACACACACATAATGCATATCTGTTATAATGAGCCAAATGTCATATATAGTAATGAATTGAATAATGACAATGAATGTTTACCTAAAAGTCTAAATTATGTTTCAATTCCACATTCAAAGTATGAATTTTTAAATTTTGTTGATGATGAATTTATGCATGATGTTTTACCCATTAATAATGAATAAAATTACATAGAAACATAGAATGATGAAAATGTTTAACCCTAAAATCTAGATTAAGTAATTTAGGGTGTAAAGGGTACAGATATCCTAGGGAAAAAAGTTAATAAACTATATCTATAAGCAAGGTAATTAATTGTAAAGTTAGATAAACAATATTCTAAATTTAAATACTAATATAGATTAAAAATAATAAGTGCTACAGATGATTGATATTTTATTAAATGTAAACAATGGTACTTAGTTGGATTACTATGCACATTTAGATCTTATACGAAACATGCTAAAAATAGACTAGATTTAGATTCTTGATCATTCATCATGTTCTAGAAATTTGACTATTGTGGCCTTGAACACTTGCATCGACCTTAGACAGTTGCATCAATGCTTATGTATAACCTAGATGAAGGTGTCTTATATAAAATACTTGATGAATCTAGATGTAACCACCTAGGATATTATTGGTTATGTGTCACATTCACTCTAGTGTGATTAGATCTATATCATGGGTTGTTACTCCTTTTTAAGTAAACAACCCTATTTATTAATCTTCGTAGTGACCTTGGGATTTAGTGGGTGTGGCCTACATATCCATGACTTTGAATAGGGTTTTAGACTGATGTAGTTCTCCCCTAATGTGTTGTCATATATGTGCACAAGGGTGCAATAAGTAGAAATAAAGTATAATAGTGACCTAGCTTATAACTTGGAAAATAGGATTCATTTATTTCTCCTTTAGTAATTCAAACCTATGGATGTGTTTTCCCTATGACTGATATTAAAATAGAAAATAATAGGTAAGCTTTGCTTGATTGAGTGTTTTTAGTAAGTTTCCGTATGAGCTTTTAGGACTCTGTTAGGTGGGGAATGAATGAGGGTTGATCATGTATATATATTAATCTTTTTTGGAAATATATCACATTAAAAACTAAGTCTAACCATAGGTATATGTTTCATTTCCAAATTTGATGAATTTATGACATTGGGCACTTGTGTTGGAATAGGACACTAACATTGATGTAGGTGTCTAACTGGGATGCAAGTGTCTAGGAAGTTATAAAATAGACACATGTCCAAAAATTGTAGAGTATGATAATAAGAATGTTTATATCATTTTAATTACATGATAAAAGGTCTAGGTCATCAAAATAACATTGATCTAACTAAGAGACAAGCACTGAACATAGATAGATAATGGATACAAGCTTTTGGGTAGTTAAAAAAAATAGAACTAAGAGGAAAATATAATGTCTATATTCACCAATTGTACAAGACTGGAATGATATATAATTAATAAATAGTGTCTAAATTTCCCCCCTGTTGATCTAGTAATGAAATTATTACTTTAAAGTAAAATAAATGCATACCTAGGTGTTATAACACACATTGCCTTCGTGTGAGCCCAACTTGAGTGATTTTTTGGTGACTAACTTGAAACCAAGATCTTGTTATACTACATAATAAGTGCATATAATCTTAAATCAAAAGCATTGAAATTATTGAAATATAAAGATAAAGGTTTAGGAGTACACATGTGATCAATTCAAGCACCTTACATTTTGACAACTTGATTTGAAAAGATGCATCATTATGAATCATTGAAACTAATATTAGGATAAGTATAAATCTATAAATTTCATAAATATATAAATATTTTAGAACACATACCCCCAACCTTGGAGAAAAATATTATTTGTCACCCACTAGTTGAGATTAGCTCAACTATGCAACTCAATCATAATTATAACCTAGTGAGCACGAGTGAACCAATTCAAATCACTCTATAAATATAGTGAGGTTGGATTATGTAATCAAGTCCAACATATAAACTTGACAAGATTGAGTGATTTAATCACCTCAAGCATACCAAAAAGAGAACCAACTACCATAGTCCATTAGCTTGATATAGTCCATAATAGTCCAACCTGGTGAGCTAAAGTTCATAGAAGTGTTTGAAATATAAAATCTGATTTGATTTTGTAATTTAAGTTCAATTTTTCATAAAATACACACCTTGTATTTGTCTCATGATAAAACCTGGTTATAACATGGTACCAATGTATATAATTCTCCCACAATTATATATCTGAATCATACAACTATGAATTTTATCCAATTTTAAAACTATGTAAGTGTGGATGACATGTTTCCATAACATGCACCTACTATAATATTAAACTAAAAACTGATTTAAATGTGGATAACATGTTTCCAAAACATGCCCCCACTGTATATCTAAATCTTTGAACTATGACAAATGTGAAGAACATGTTTCCATAACATTCCCCCACTATATATCTAAATCTATGAACTATGAAAAATGTGGAATATATGTCTCTATGACATGCCCCCACTAATATTCCCCCATTTTAAGGTGAGGGGAATCAAAAAATGGTAGTCACCTTAACTCAAAAGGATAATATAACTGTATAATATATGAATGCATCATGTAACAGATAGAAGTATCATGTCTATGTAGATATAACATTGAAGTGTGCAAAATGTGATCACATCAAATCCTAATATGCATGATATAGATCATGGATATGTCTAGATAGTAACAATACAAGCTCAACATGCAATCAAACATACACACAAAGCCACTTAAAATCAAATCAAAAGGTCATGGTCTAAGGAGACCTCAAGCAAGGGGCATGTTCAAATGATACATGATCGAAGTGAAATAACTTAGTAACATGTCCACAAGGCAAGAAATGAAAAATTCAAATGTCCATACAACAAACAATAGCATATTCAAATGTCAAAGAAGCAAACAAAGGCATGGGGCTGCAAAAAGTGGATTATATTCAAATTCTCAACAAGCAAGACACGACACTCAAGGAAGTGCATAAATAAAAATCATAAGAAACTATCATAAACATAACATATTATCCCATGCATCATATGTTTTATCAAAAAATGTTAAGTACATATCATATCAAGTAAACTATAAGAGATATAAGCATGGATAAAATCATGTGTAAGTATATAAAGTCAAACATGATAATGTAAAGTGATTGTGGAATGATATAATTTGGATGTATCATGATCAAAGAAGTGGATGCCCCCAATGTCCACATGACATAGTAGAGGGAAGGCCCAAAATTAAGAAGTGAATATATCATGTATCTGTTTATGCCTAAATCACACTCAAATGATGTCTAAAACACGTGTATATATAAAATACTTATATGCCATCTACCAACATGGAACCAAAAACATATATGCCATGGATCCAATAAAACATGTAAATGTTACAAATATTTTTGGATTTTTTATTTATTTTTTAAAAATTAGTATTTTTAGAATATTTGACACTACTATCCTATGATCTTATTGTTGGGAGAGGTGGAAGATAAATCCAAGAACAAACACACCTGTTCTAATTCCACCTGTTAGGATCTTGCTCCTCAGAAAGAGCACAGTATGATTACCAAATATAAGCAATTGAATATGCGGAAATAACCAGAACACAAGTAACTAGAATTCACCAATAGCACAGAATATGAGAGACAATACACTATCTTGTATTAACACTATACAGAAAAGAATACAACAAAGAGCCGCCACACTCTTTCACCTTACAGAGGATCGCCACACCTCAAGTGTTCAGTAATTCTTCTCACACACTCTCCTACACAAAAAAATGGTCCCAACAACCAACTCACACACAGAATTGGTGTTCACCTCACCAACCAGTCAGTAATAACCCTACCGGTACACCAAGCACTCTATAGCACTTCAAGCTGATCTCTCATGAACCTGCAACCTGCAATTCAAAGACCAAACTTACATGTAGATCTCCAATGAGCTTGCAACAACCTGCAACTCACAGATCTTACAACTAGAAGGAACTCTTCCTTTCTATCTCATGCTTATACAATACATGCCAATGGGTCTATAAATAGATCCCTAACTCAGACAATAACTTAGACTCTTAATTTAGACAATTGTCCTCGCAGCTCAAGACTCTAACTGGTCTCAACATGCAAACTCTTCGTTCACTTAACTAACTGTCCATGAAATGAGCAGTTCTGGAACACACAGGCGACCGACGTCGGTCCCTACTTGTTTAGTTCTGCCGACGTCGGCCGACTTCCTGCCGTCGCCGGTGGCCTTCTGCACTGGTCTCTGCCAACGTCGATCCTGCTATCGACGCCGGTTCTCCTGGATCTCAGCAACCATTGTTCCTTCAGTTTGCAAAGGGTTGAAGCTTTTAGCTCCACAACCTAACACTTATTCAATGTATGCTCATAGGTATATCCCCACTATAAACATGGTGAAATAAACTTGTGGTATTATCAATGAGCATGTATAAGTGAAATATATGTCACTATAGACTCTATAATGTTTTACGTATGTATAATATGACCTTATGGCCATGAAGAAACTATAGGAGTAGGGGTTCATGGTACCCATCATTGAATGGTATGTGGTTTCTATGGAATGCTAGCAATAGGAACATGTGTAGGTGATCTGGATATTTGAATATGGTGTGTAGTAGATCAAGATTTTTTGGAGCCCACTATGGATCTTTAATGCAATGGTTTCTCAAGTACTAGCTACTAAGTAAATGGGATATCTTGTTGCTTACCCTTTTGCATAAGATTAACCTTAGTAGGTTTGATAATTAATTGTATGGGTATAATTTTCTCTTGTTTATGTGGATGTTCATATGTAATTCTAGAAACTATAAATACCTAATTAGCATCAATGTATTTAGCACAACCATAAGCTATAGAAGGTACTACTCAAAGTGTATGTATCAAGGTTCATCCCAATAACAAATCAAAGACACATGTAGAAGGTATGACTGAGAAGTTAGTATCCACATGTCCAAGACCCACCTATAAATTTAAGTCAATCTCACCAAGAACCTATTATGAGGCCCACCAAAAGCTCTAGTTGATCTGGTCAAAGGATGTAAATCATGATTTGTATAACCCAAATGCATAATTAATTTCATGTTACAAACAGATTTTATTTCACCATTATTAATTATAACATTGTGTATATGTTGGTGATCAAGGTATGGTCAAATGAATAAAGAATGAATCTCTAAATCATCATCCAGAATATAATTATCATCAAAAGTAATAGAGGGTCTCTAAACCATAGGATGTGTATGCCATGTATAAGTACCAATAATACCATATAATGGGTGTTCATGATATGATGGAAGAGGATGTGCATTATATATCATTTTCACTTTTATATCCTTATTAGAATAGTCATAAAAAGGATTGTTAAATATTTTCTATATTTGGTGATTACGAGGTTGTGAACTTGATTCCTTTAGAGGATCATAAAATATAATGGTTTTTCATCGATGAGGTCTTAGATCTTATTCTTCAAGGTAAAACATATATTTGTATAATGCATAGGGTCTTGAAGATAGGCACAATAATCATTCACATCATACCCTTTGGGTATAGGTCTACTCATATGAACCTCTATAGGATGAGGGAGAGATATGAAGTGACACTCTAAAATCTGTGGGAGTAATGAAGTTGGAACCTCAGGGAAGCATGTAAATTATCTCCTTGATGCATTGGATAAGATAAACCAATTAGGTTATTATGACACCACATTTTTTAGAATCACAACCACTAAAAATGGGGGTGAATCAGTGTTCAAACCTTACATTCAATTCCACTTATCATTCATTAACTAGTCAAACCAATATAGTGATTAAGCAATGCATTTAGAACCATTCATATGAACATGAAGCAAAAACATAACACATGAACATAAGATCTATGTGGGAAACCCTCATGGGAGATAAAACCCACTGATACATATCCTTGACTATATTCCTATATTCAATGAATCAAATTCATTTGAACACCAACCCAACAAGGAGCTCCAACCCCTAACTAGTCAAGTACCAACTAACTAGACTTTAGCAAGCACCAACTTGAAAGTAGGCACAAAACCCCTAGATGAATTAACACCAACTCAGCCACTTCAAGGACACTTATTCAAGCACCAACCTACAAGGAAACTCTCACTCCCTCTTGACTAAGCACCAACTTGGCCAAGATAAACTTTATCACATTCACAATACCTTGTTGCTCAACTAAAAAATGATGACCTCTTATTTAGATCTCTATCTTCTCTATCCACTATCATACATCAAGAACACATATCTAATGCAACTCTAATAGTCTCTCAATATAAAATCAACACAATATCCTCCTTTAACACTCTCAAATTGCCTCTTCAAAAAGCAAATCTACCCTTCTACTTTGCTCAAATAGCCCTCATATATCTTGAAACTGGTCATGAAAGAATTAATGAAACCCTATATATGTCTATCACTAATTCATATAATTTATTTAATGTGTTTCACTACCTATGTAATCTCACACAATCCTTTTCTTCTTCACTTCGTATCTACACATATGCAGCTAGCCAATTAGGCCTATTAGGCCTCATTCTTATTCCAATCACTAGTTCATTATTTTCTCCCTTTCATTAAGCATCATAGACATTAGTCACATGAATATGAGGTATGGATTTATATCCATCGTTTATTCTCTACTCTACTCCTTAGAATAGTTAGATATTCAATTCCTTTTCTCATATCACCTCTAGAACAAATAGGCCTACCTAGCCTTATATTAATACAAATTACTTGCTCACACACTCTTTTGGTTGGCCACAAACCTATCCACACCTAAATTAACCTTAAAATGGTTCAAATAAAAAATTTAATACATTAAACATCCACTACATAGGTCTTCCACCATTCATAAGGACCAAAACCATCATTAGCCCTAAAGGAGACCTAATGTAATTAGGCCTTCTCAAGCAACATGTTACACTTAACCCTCTTGAAAATTATTGAGCCTCCACACATGGATGAAAAACTTCACACACACCTAAAATAAATTCCTTATAACATCCAATTTTTCCATGCCACCTTTTAGTCTAATTCACTACTTGGACCACATCATTAGCACTACTCACAATTAGGCCTTCACACACCTAGAACATTTATCTTGAACAACTGAAGCATAAAACTAATTTTTCCACATGCCCGTAAAAAAATCACATATTAATAACCTTCATGACCTTATGGTCATTAAAAATTTCATTATACACTTCAACATAAAGCTTAAAGCCTCAAACTCACTTTTGCAACATGACCACTCAGAACTCCCTGAATGCTCCAAAACTCACTCATGAAAAATTTACCACCAACCTATACACAAGGAAATTTCATGACTCTAAATTCACTAATATTAACCTTAGATACCTTTATAACATCTTCATATTCATTATACTCTTAAACTCTAGGAAAATCACCTCAAACTCATTTTTGCTAGATGATTACTCATAACTACCATAAACTTCAAAAACCATTTAGCATGCCTTTGAATTTTCACACTAACATAGAGACTTATCATGATCATAAATAAATTCATATGATCATATGACATCCCTATAACAACTTAAAATATAAAAACAACATGGTCTAGAAGCAATAATTTAACTTGTAGACCAAACACTAGTCCTTATTACACATAGTCATAACTCACTTAGACAAGCAACTTTGTGACCAACTTATCAAACACTTATAATAAATTTCATATTTTATCCAAGGAATTAATAGGAATCAAAATTCCCAAACAACATATTCAATCACTCAAGAGAAACAATCTGCTATGTCAATGCCATCAACAATAATAATTCTAGAAACACACATTTTTCACTACAAGACTAATTAGCGAATGGCTCACTTGGAAGACCAAAAATATTGACATAGAGGCTAGATATCATCTTAAAAACTTTATGGTCATAAAATAAGAGTATTTAAATTATCCCTTCATCCATTCAATTCATCTGTTCAATGTAACTTTTGAGAACTACACAAATGTATTTACAAATATGCATGTAACTGATCATTTTCTCTTTCCTCTCTCTAAACAATGCCACATGGAGGTGATTCAGAGAGTTAAATCCAAGATATAATCATCACACTAACCTTTCAAAATCATTCTAATCACTTTTAAATAATATCTCTAATATCTGGTTCAACTTAAGGTTTTAAGGCACTAAAAACTAGTTTCCACTCTTAGCAATCATTCATAAAGGATTGACCCTCATTCAAAAAACTAATGCCTAAATAATACACCTATGACCTTCCCCAACTACCATGAACTACTCAATATCCCATGCAAAGGATTAATGATCCAACAAGCATGAGAAAGTCCTCCTCAGATCTTCATCTCTTCATTCTCTTCCAAACCTTGACTGAAGAAGGCTATTGGTTGTTCCAAAGCCTCATGATTTTGTTGCATAAGAATGCATGAAATGGTCTCTATGTTAGCATAAGTGTAAAAAATAAAATCTTTCATGAAATATATATTTATAAGCATAGGAGCACTAGCTATGGCATTCTTAATACCTTCAAAACTATTTATTCCTTCTTTGGACCAGCTGATGCTCTTATCCTTCTTTAGCATGGTTGTAAGTGGCTTAGTTAAAATGATAAAATCTGAAATATATCTCCTTATGAAGTCTATTTTCCTAAAGAAGCTTCGAAAAGCCTTTTTTAGGCAAGGAGATTATAAGAATGGATTGAATCCTTTCAGCATATATGCTTAAACCATGCTTTGAAACAACATGCCCAAGAAGCTTACCTTCATGAACCAAAAAAACACACATTTTGGGATTTAATACCTTCAAAACTATTTATTCCTTCTTTGGACCAGCTGATGCTCTTATCCTTCTTTAGCATGGTTGTAAGTGGCTTAGTTAAAATGATAAAATCTGAAATATATCTCCTTATGAAGTCTATTTTCCTAAAGAAGCTTTGAAAAGCCTTTTTTAGGCAAGGAGATTATAAGAATGGATTGAATCCTTTTAGAATCTATGCTTAAACCATGCTTTGAAACAACATGCCCAAGAAACTTACCTTCATGAACCAAAAAAACACACATTTTGGGATTTAATACCTTCAAAACTATTTATTCCTTCTTTGGACCAGCTGATGCTCTTATCCTTCTTTAGCATGGTTGTAAGTGGCTTAGTTAAAATGATAAAATCTGAAATATATCTCCTTATGAAGTCTATTTTCCTAAAGAAGCTTTGAAAAGCCTTTTTTAGGCAAGGAGATTATAAGAATGGATGGAATCCTTTCAGCATCTATGCTTAAACCATGCTTTGAAACAACATGCCCAAGAAGCTTACCTTCATGAACCAAAAAAACACACATTTTGGGATTTAATACCTTCAAAACTATTTATTCCTTCTTTGGACCAGCTGATGCTCTTATCCTTCTTTAGCATGGTTGTAAGTGGCTTAGTTAAAATGATAAAATCTTAAATATATCTCCTTATGAAGTCTATTTTCCTAAAGAAGCTTTGAAAAGCCTTTTTTAGGCAAGGAGATTATAAGAATGGAATGAATCCTTTCAGCATCTATGCTTAAACCATGCTTTGAAACAACATGCCCAAGAAGCTTACCTTCATGAACTAAAAAAACACACATTTTGGGATTTAGAGATACCCCAAATTACCTACACCTTTCAAACACTTACTTGAGATTAACCATGTGATCACATGCATTCTTTGAAAACACCATTATATCATCCAAATAAATAAGTACAAACTTGTTAAGAAGGCCTTGGAATGACATAGCCATGGCTCTCTAAAAGTTTGCTCATGCATTAGATAAACTAAATGGCATCTTTCTATATGTAAATCTCTCCCACTTGGTTGTGAAGGTTGTCTCAAATTGGTCTTCTTCCTTGACTAAAATCTGATTTTAGCCACTATATCCATCCAACAAAGAAAACCTCTCTAAACCTGTAACAAGCTATAAAATGTGTTTCATTGATGGCAATGGATAGTGATCTTTAAGTGAAGACCTGTTCAAATCATGAAAGTCAACACACAAATGAATATCACCATTCTTCTTTCGTACTAGAACAAGATTTGCCACCCAAGTTGAGTACTTCATTGGAAATATAATAGCTGATTTTATGAGCTTGTGAAGCTCAACTCTCATCAAAGGTTCAAGATTTGGATTGATGGGCCTCTGTCTTTATCTCACTGGCTTAGTTTCTTCCTCTAACTCAATGGTGTGTTGAGCCAAACTTGGATCAAAACCTTTGAGATCACTATACTACCATATAAATATATCAGCAAAACTTATACATAACTCAATGAAATCTTTTTTTTAATGAAGGAGTGCATACCTTACCCAATTTTAAAATCTTACCAATTGTAATCTCTACATTGGCATAGTGTTCTTCCTTTGTTGACAAGGATGACTTCTCTTTCCTTAGCTCATCATCAACACTGAAAATGTTCTCAAGTGTGACCAATCCTTTGGGTAGCTTATTCATTTTCAATTGCACAATTTGATCACCATATTATTTCAAGTGCTTTGACTAGTTTCTTAAAGAAAACTCAGCCTTTTCTTGCAACAATCTCATAATTTGATTGTCATCTTCAAACACATACCAATTCTAATGATTATATAGAATAGAAGGCCTTACAACCATATTTATATGTGACTAAATTTTTTCATTTTTTACATCAGCTAGGATACTAAATTTTGCCCCAACAGCAGCCAACCTATCAGCATGTTTATTCTTATCTTTTGGTATTCTCTGAATGTTAAAATCCTAAAAATCTTCAAGTAAATCCCATATTCTAAGCTTGTAATATTTAAGAAAAAAAAATCATACATTCAAACCTCTTACTTGGTGGACCATAAGTTCACTATCTCCAAACACTTGTAAACAATTGGCATTCATCTTCCTAGCCCACTGTAAACTGTGAACTAGTGCTTCATACTCTGCAACATTGTTTGAATAATCAAACTAAAATTTAATAAAAGAGAAATAAATTTATTTTGTTGGAGAAATCAACATCATACCAGCTCTAGATACATGTTTATTTATTGATCCATTAAATTACAATTGCCATAAACCTTCATTAGACATAACCTTCTTTGACCATAGCTAGAATTGGTGCATCATTCTCATGAAGGCAATACACACCAAGTATTTCTACTTCAATAAGCTTGTATATATCATGCTCATGTAATGTATAAGTTCACTCATTAAGGAAAAAATCTATAACTCCATCCAAAGGAGATTCACTTTCTACTTCACTCGCTTCTAGTACTTCATCTGAGATGATACAATTAGTATTCACAACACTTGGCATATATAGTTCCATATAAAAACATGAAATAGATTCAGAATAAATTATTGCCTTGATATCATACCTAGTTATAAACATCAAATAAATATAATCAACTAATAAATATCCCCCAATATTTGAGGTGAAGTTTCTTGAAAGGCACATAGTAAAGTAAGAAGGCAAGTCTACCACAACAACATCCTACTGAATAGTAATATTGGGACAAGCATGTAATGTCAATTTCAGATTTTTGATAATGTCTAGCATATTTATTTTTGACCCATCCAATTGCAATACTCCTTTAGTGTTTGGATCATAAACAAGTCCAAGCTTGTCTACAATCTGTTTAGGCATGAGTGTATTACTAGCTCCACTATCCACCATATAATTATGAACCAAAGTATCACCTACTATCAAAAAAAGGTAAAAAGAGAATTTTTCATTGACTTTACCTCATTTTTTCCATCTTTTCCATCTTATTTACTTGTTTTACTTGTTACTTTGTTGGCTGATTTGAATTAGTTAAGACAACACCTTCTTTCTCAACCAATTTTGGAGACAATTTGAGATTTGAAAGCTCTTGAATGAGCTTATCCTTTTATCCTAGAATGGAAAGAGAAACCCAAATACTAATTTTGATATTAGATTTATTTATTTGATCCACTATACTAAATTGAGATCCACTAACCTTTGGTTGTACCTTCTGAAGTACTGGATGTTCACAAACTAGAGGTAGTTGATGAACCTTACCAACCTCTATATTCTAATTTTGTTGAGTTATAGGGATAGCAAGTTTCTCTCTTTTAATCATATACATAACCATAGGAGTACTTTAAGCATTTGTCATCTCTTGAGCCTCTTCAATGGCTCTTCTTTTAGCTCTAGTTATAGCATCAACTTGACCACTTGAATTATTAATTTCAACACCCTAAGTAAAAGTAACATGATCATCTACTTGCCAATTTACATTAATGGCATTAGGATGCCCTTAAAATTGATGAGTATCTCCTTGTGATTCCAAACTTGTATCTTTATACTAACCTCCTTGAAAATAAAACTCTTCTTATGTCATTTGTGGCATAGTTATGTTCTATGATACCAAGGCTTGGTTCTGAGCATCACTAAGATTTGATGGCTGAAAACCTAAATCCTACATCATGTTATTTTGATGTGGGGTGGGAACAGTGGCCTTTGAAATGAAAGGAACATGAGGATCAAGAGCAGCATATGGCTTAGCTAGAGTTATGGCTCCTTGTGCCTGATAAGGTGGTCTATTCTCTCTGAAACCCTGATAAAAAGGCCTTTGATCTTTGAAGGGATGATAGGTGTTTTGATTTTGTTGTTGATAAGGCCTATTGAAATGATATTTTTGTCTCTTGGGCTATACTATTTTATTCCCAAAGGATGGTATAAAACTTTTCAACTTTCTTATCTCACTAGCTTGACTAGTACGGGCTACAATTTGAGCTTGAATTGCTAGAATAGGAGCTAAGGATGGAATTTGAGGAACTTGAGGAGCTGGTATAGAACTTAATTTTATAAATATAGGCATTGGAGGTCTTGGATAAAGCTTACCAGCTTATATTAAGCTATTTTTTACCATTATTGTAACCTCATAAGCATCTGGCAAAGTAGTACCACCCTTTGACTATATCATCATAGTAATGTCAAAATTAAGAGCTTTCAAATAGTACAAAAATGCATATTAAAAGGATTCCCTTATCAACACAAGTATTCTGGTCATGTCTTTTGAAATTTGAGGTTAAAATCAAACATAAACTCATGAGTAGTTCTTGGTATGGAAGTTAATTGCTCGACTAAAGATAGGTGATCAGATTTGTCCTCAAATTTCTTAACTAAGACTGCACCCAATTCATCCCAAGCAGAAATGGAGTTTAGTGGGAAATTTTTATACCATTGTAATGATTTTCCTTTGAGGGAGGTAACAAGCAATCTAGTAGCAACATTATCTTCAACAACATTATGGACCGAATAGAGATTAGCCACATCTTGGATATGCTTAATAGGGGTTGTTTGATTTTCTCCTAAAAAGAATGGGATAATCTTAAGGGAAAACACTGGAATGTCATCAAACTAGGCTAAATTCAGTGGGCTACCTCTATTGAATGGATAAAACACTTGATTTATGATGGCCATTTTGATACTGGGGATTATAGTGCTTAGAACAATAGGATGATTATGAGGCAAATACTATTTTTGAGGATATGGTTTTTCCTTCCTAAATCTTGATCTCTTATAAGATATAAATTTAAAAGGAATACATTTGCTTGCTGACCTTATGGTAACCTTTGGGATGAATGAATTCCCTGAATGATGCTATGAACTCTATAACTTTAAGAATCTTTAGCTTGTGATGAATATGAATGTTCTTGTCTCCTAAAAAAAATTCTTTAGATTCAAACTTCTTCAGATCTAAAAAATATTTGTTTGCTGGTCCCATCGAGCTTGCCAAAAACTATTGTCAATCAAATTTGCACCCTTGTGAAGGTAGTTTCAGGCCTTCACAATCTACTAAAATATGGAAACAATCCTAGGCTGTAGGTGACCTAATCAGTGGATTGAATCTCTAGAATATAAGGGCTATCTCCCTTTGGTTTATCAATTAGGATCTTTGCTCTACACTATAAACTACCTAGGAAAAGAGAGAAAGAAAACTTAAAAGAAAATCCTATCTAATAATGGTGATACACCTAAATAATTAGTTGATACACTCAATTAAAGCTCCTAAAAAAATTGATTGAGACAAAAGAAAAGCTAAACTTTCAACTCTAATTAACCAATATGCATAAGTATTTCATGAAAAGGTTTTATCTTGTGATTATAGCTTGAGGGAAATGGTGAAATAGGCCTGCTTCAAGGCACTAACCAGCCAATTGCATCCATTTTAAACTCATTCAAAAGACATTAAACATGAAACATAACTTAAATAATCTAACCATCTAGTAACTAGGTAAGAATCAAGACTTGAAAAGGAAGAAAACTCTATCACTTATGCAAATCAATGATATAAATGCATTATACCAGCAGCTAGAATTTGAAAATAATAGTCCTTTTATTAATCTAAAAAAGGTTGTAACTCAATCTTTCATAGAATTTTGTCTTTCCAAAAAAGGGATACAATTCAAGGCTGAAAAGCCAACTTATATAGAAAAAATACCACAAGCCAAAAGAGTGGCACTAGAAATAGAAGAGAAGTCAACTCAAATTCAACTTATGTTGTCCAAAGATTAAAAATAAATCCCTTTGTCTTATGCTTGCATGAAAACTCCTTGGCATTGAAAAATGGATAGTGAGCTAATCTCCTTCATGCATGAATAGCATGTCAAATCTAGATGTCTAAACTCGAGCTTTAACTGACTTGAATTTGAATTAGAATGTGAGAATATCTTCTATTGCATGGAAAGCATGAGTGGATGTGACACTTGTCAATTAGTCAACTAGAGCTCAAGACTAGTCAACCTCCAATGGTCTTCACTTAAACTACTGAAACATTTGAAAGGCTCAAAATAAATAAGAGTGTGCATGCATGAAATCAATGTTAAGCTCTCCAACATTAAACTCATTCTTTCTTCATGCAAATGAGCCTTCATTTTAGAACTGAAGGTATCATGTTTGAAATGTTTACATATCTTGGACATGTCTAGCCTTATTTTGGGCCACTTTGCATGATGTAGAATGTGTTCTTCTATTTATTGGTTGTTGACATCTCTTGCATTTTTTGGTTCTTCATTTTTGTGCATATCCTACAATTTGTATTTATCTTTTCCACAAACTTTTTTTAGCATGTATTTGCCTCAGGCTTTTTGCCTTTCTTGTTTATTTCCATGGCTTTATCCATTTTTGCTTATGTCTATTTTCACTATCAATATTTCATCAAAAAATTGCTTATGACTATTTTCTTGGTCTATCTCTCTCAGACCTTTTGTCTCTCTTCTTTTTCTTCAAACCATTCCTTCAGACAAATTGTCTGAAGGAATTCATTCCTAACTGCCCTTGACTTTATTCATAAGGCACAAACCCTTTGGCATTGTTGTTAGTGACCCCTTCATATTTTATGAAATGGTCCTCTCATCTTCAAAATTGCCCTTTTCTGAAATGCATGTACCCTTCAGATAATTTGTAAAGATCCTTTCCCGAAGGAATTGTCTTAGGGCACTTTGTCCTTTAGAAAATTTGTCTAAAGGAATTAATCCTTAAAAATTTATTTAAAATCACTTGCCTAAAGGGAAAGAACCCTTTGGGTCTTTGACAAAATGCCTCGGCCTTCCAAAACATGCCCTTCGAATTTCGTCAAAATGTCCCTTCAACTTTTTGTTTTGAACTTTCCTGAAGGGCAGATACTCTTCAATATTTTTGTAATGAACCTTCTCAAAGGGCACATACCCTTCAAGATTCCTTTCCTTTAGACAAAATGTTTGAAGGATTTGAACCTTTCTTTCCCTTTTTAAGTTGCCTTTCAAACTTTTCCAAGTGGCCCTGTCAAAAAATTTGAAAATCCCTTCAGATTTTATGAATTTGTCCCTTCAAACTTTTTACAAAGGTTCTTTCATAATTTTGTAAAGTACCCATTAGATAAAGAAATAACCCTTTACAGAAATGAAAATAACCTTCTCGAAGGGAACATACCCTTCAAGATTCTTGACTTGGGTCCTTCGACATTTTGTTTGTCTTCTTCCAAAGGAATTTCTTTGAAGTTTTTTGCTTGAATTCCTTTAGATAATTTGTCCAAAAGAATTCACTTAGATTCTTTATTTTCTGTAATGGACAATTCCTTCGAATAAATTATTCGAAGGAAATTTCCCTTAAGAATAGTGAAAAATGGACCCTTCATCTGAAAACAATCCTTCAGTAAAATTGAACATATCCCTTGGTAATTTTTAAATGGTCCTCCTATGGAAAGATATAACATTCGCATTTTTTTCTAGGGTCCTCTTCTCCTAATGACCCTTCAAACAAATAGTCTGAAGGATTTAAACCCTTTTGAACTTTGACATGATCTTTTCCCTTTTGAGAAGAACCTTTCTTTTTGTAAAACCCGAAGCTCTCTTTAGAATTTGCTCCTTTCAACTTCTTGAATCAACATTTATTCTTTCTTGTGGGGAAAAATTGTCAACACAACCTAATCCTTATCGGATTCCATGGTTTAAGAAAGGGAATGAAGTTATAATAAATAAAATGTGCTTAATCAAGTTATCTATAAGTAAAACTTACAAAGATGAAATATGATGTGATGTTATATAAATGGATGCATGCCATATGTTATTGGGAAGACCATGGTAGTTTGATAGAAAAGCAATTAATGATAGAACCAAAAACACATATAGTTTTTGGAAAGGTGGTTTGAAGGTAGTTTTGTTACCTCTTAAATAAGAAGTGCAGGATGAGATAATATTAAATATAAAATAATTTGTTAAAGACATGTTATTGTTATGCATTAATAGCAAATAAAGAAGACACAAAAGTGGTACAAATACAATCAAAAGTAATAATAGTGTTGAAATAATATGAAAATGCTATACCTAATGAGTTACTATATGTTTTAGCACCAAAGAGTGATATTCAACATCATATTGATTTGATTCCATGATCATTTCTACCCAATCAAAAAACTTATAGGATGAGTCTAATAGAACATGTAGAATTAAATAAGCAAGTTTCTGAATTGGTGAGGAAGGGTGTAGTAAGGGAGAAAATGAGTTCTTATGCCACACTAGCATTTTTAAATCCAAAGAAATGTGGAGAGTGGATGATGTGTGTGAATAGTAAATTGATCAATAAAATTACAATCATGTATAGATTTTACATTCCTCATTTAGATGATATGATAGATGTTCTTGCATGAGCAACATATTTTACCAAGATTGATCAAAGGAGTGGTTACTATCAAATTTGAATTCATGAAGGATATGAATGAAAAAAAACATTTAAGAAGAAAGAAAAGATAGTGAAGGATCTAGATAAGAAGATAGTAAACACAAGGCAAGGAAGTTTTGACAAGTATTTGGTACAGTGAGAAGGATTACAACAGGAAGACAATACTTAAATTACAGAATGGGAGTTGAATAAGATTGATAAGAACAAATGGTAGTAGTACAATCAGTGCAACTCATAGGAGTTGAGTTGTTTTCAAATAGAGCAGAATGATGCAAAAATAGAGGCCAAACTTTTAGAGACCATAACTTTTGATCCATAGCTTTGTTTGAACCCATCTTCATGCCAAAATGACCATCTCAAAAAAAATGGTGTATCCATAACCTGACTTATCTAATTATGGATGTTTTTGATATTTTTTAGAGACCATACATGACTATTTAAGGGTCTAAAATTACAAATTAATATTATTTTTTATATTTTCTAAGTTTATAAATTGTACATGTTTTTAGCCAAATGTGAACTTCAGTTAAAATTTGTCTAATGGGTTAATTTTAGTATTTATTTTATTTTTAGAGATTTTTAGAGTTGCACATGCTTGCATGTGAAACTTAATAAATATAGAAACTTCTAAAACTAGAAGGCCAAGTTTTATTTATTTTTAGATTTTCAAATTTTACATGTCAACTCCAATTTTGAGTTGAGATTTATTTATGCATGGTTTATAATTATTTGAATTATTCAATACGAATCAATATAGGTCATTATTTCATAAACTTTGCCTATTGTAAATTTCTTGTCTTGATAATATTTTGGTTCATTACTTAATATCTTTAACAATAAGCTTGATCCCATTTAGATATTGTATAAATTTATACTCAGACTTTTTCTGTCAGCCTATACTTAATTTTTAAACAAAATGTAAATATAAGATTTTTGGCTTTAGGTTTGTCTTGTTATACTTTAGTCTTCACAAATGATACTACTTGTAATTTCAATGACTTTATTTTCCACTATTCAATCCATTAAATATGTTTCACCTTGTCAACAAACACTTAATATTTAGTAAGGGCTATAAAAATAGGGCTTACATTAAAAGATATAGGTTTGTCGATTATACCACTAAGATATCTTCCTCCATAGAAATTTAAATTATTGAAACCAATTCGAAATATTCTAATACAACATATTCTATCCTTCTACACAAATTTTCATATAAGGTTTTGTCAATCTATGAAACTCAATTTTTAAACAAATGTAGAACTCAGGGTTTTAAACCTTATTCTATAGCTCTATAGGCACTGAAACTAATATACATTTCAATTTAATAATCATATAAAAATTAAACCACCTATATCACCTTGAAAATTTTTACCTCTGTCTCCCTCTAAATTTTCATGAACTTTCATTTACTCGTTTAGAAGATATTCAAGTTTTGGTTTCCTTAAGCCCTATTTTTTTGGTCTTATTTGCAATCCTAAAATAGCATAATCACCCATAACTTGTCTTTTATGAGTATTTAAGGATTGAAACCACTTTAAATAGATAAAATACCTTCTTATTCACCATAATTGACAATTTTTGGATTGTTCATTTGTGAGATATGTAATGTTTTCTCTTGATGCCCTAAACAAGCCTGCACACTAGCTGAGAGCTTTAAAAATTATATATTTTGAGTTTTATATATATTAAAAGGTTATTTATTGGTTCCTTAAGACCTAATTAAGTCCCTTTTACTAAAAAATCCTTTGTCTATATTTGAACATTCATAAAAATACATAAAAACCACTTTGTCTGGAATTTTATTAGGCAAAACCCTACTAATCAAACCTACCACCTCTTTTTTATTATAGAACTCAATGTATATCACCTTTTTCAGGTTATTATGAGCTATAATTAGGTATATATGTTTTACTATAAATATATAATCACATTTTAATGATTAATCAATTTTTATAATAAAAGCAACTAACCTTTCTTATTGACTATCATAGTCAAAACTAAATAGACAGTCCTGAGAATCAGCGTTTATGGGAATTTTAATTACTATAGGATTTTAAATATAAATATTATATTTTTTAAGACCTTTAAGCATATATTTTACTCTCATAGGTGTTAATAAATCATATAAACATTCAATTAGTATTCCCTTTATCAAATTATACTATCAAACACATTATATGCAGAGTTATGTAACTCAAAACAATTACAAGAACATAAAATAAAATAAAACTCAAACATAAATACTTGTTCCTGAAACATGCATCCAAAAAACCTTATTTATTAACTTGTCCTCAAAATGTAGATTACAACTTTGAAGACCTACAATTCCATCATACAAACACACAAGAACCTCTACCAAAAACCCTTTGCAATTTTACTCTTTTCTCCTTATTTTATAGATTTATTGGGCTCTTCTTAAGATAATTAGATCCTCATCTATTGTAACTAATTTTATAAACTTGTTTTATTGTTGTTATAGACCTAAATAGTCTCTCAACTTCTTTGTGACCTTTTCAAAACTTGCTTACTTTGTCATATTCCAATGTTGCAAAAGTTTTAGTTAGATAGAAGGATAGATGTATGTTGAATTGGTGATTATATGTATTTATTACATGTATTTATACCCTAAAGTTCCCTCACCCTATGACCAATACTTTAGAAACATGAGAAAACCCCTCAATCTCTTATTTACAAATTTAAATTGTGAATTACCTAGTTTTGGAAGGAAAACTAGAAACATGTTTTAAATACCAAATTTGCACCCCTAATGACCTTACACACTCATACATGACCAATGTATTATAAAATGAATAAATATCAAGTTTCTTATTAACCTATATAGAACCTAGTAAGCTAAAAAAGCTAAAAGTTTCATAGTTTGATGATGTCTTTGCATCAAACACACAACTTGATTTTCCACCATCACCACCATTAGTATAATATTAATGTTGTTTAACTCTTCATATATGAAATTTAAGATAGGGTCAGTGGTCATGGATTTCAATCGAAGTAAAATTATTGATTTATACTCTTTCACTTTATAAAATCTTACATTACTAAAACAGAAAATAACCACCCTTCCAACATAACTTGCACCAAAGATGAAACTACTAATTATAACCATAAAATAAGAAAAATTTATCTTAGTACATGTAAATTAAACAAAACAAAAATTCCAGCAAAAAATATTATAAAATATTACGTGATTGCTTGCTAAAATAAACCCAACCCAATTTGTTTTTAAAGAATTGAAAAAAAAATCAACTTTAACCTTAATAAACTATACATTTTAACTTGTTAATTATGATTTCCCTAACATGGTTCAACCCAATACATTCATCATGATTTAAAATAATAATATCACCAAAAATGTTACGATTTCCCTTTGAAAAAGTTACGGGTTTGTTTAGTTTGCCTCATTGTGACTAAAAATTAAAAGTGCGGAATTCTCGGGGAGGGATTTCATTTGGTTAGGAACAATGTAAAATGTAGTAGAGAAGTGTAATATGCTTAACTAAGCACATTTTCTTTACTAAAACAAAGGGCATAGATTGTAGTAAATAAGAGCACTAGTTAGATGCTTAAACTAAACACATTGTATTTGCTAAAACAAAGAATATAGATTGTCAATTTATTATAAAACTGGATGGGGATTTAACTCTATCCGTGTATGATGTCAGTATCTATAAACTAAACTGATTATTGGTTTTCTTAAGAGCTTAATGAAATGGCAGAGGCGAACGAAAGCTCAGACAGAACGAACATGATTTATTTCTGGGATTGTGATCTTATGATACTGACAAGGTTATTAGCTAAGAACCAAAAGAAATTAAAATTAAATATACGAGATAAAATTGGACCAACAAAAAAATAAAAATTCGCCTTTCATCTTAAGTTGACTAAAAAAATACTTATAAGAGAGAAAATATTCATTTGACTCAGGACAACCAAAAAATATATAAATAATTATTTTAAAGGTTTAATTTTAATAAACATTTTGTTTATTAAAAATTTGTAATGTAATTTGTGAGGACAATGGTTATTTATATCTATCCAACAATAATTTTATCTAATAATTTTTTATATACAAAAATAAAAAACTATCTTACAAAAAAATAATAAATTTTAACTCCAAAAAAAAACTATTTGAAATTTTCTTATTTTATTGGTCCATGTTCATAAACATATTATTGTATTCAGTAAATTTGAATTTTCAATTATTGGTTTTTTGTTATGATTAATTAAAACTTATAAAACAAAGTTGGTAAGTGTGCAGACAATGATTTTGTATTTGTTTTTTTTAATTTTTTAAATAATAAAATTTGAAATGATAGTTTCATGATATCATATATTATATAAAAATAATAATACAGAAAGTTTATATAGACATAGTAAAGTAGTTGGTTGGTATTTATGGTTAAAATTTCTTGTTGGAGGGGTAAAAACTAATAACACAACACTCAAAGAAAAAATTAAAATCAAACATATTACAATAAACAATTTACGTAATAATTTATAATATTTATTTATTCCATTTCCCTTTGTTTAAATTACATGTGTTTAAGTTATTCTATAATTATAATTAAATTTTAGTTGTATACTCTAATTTGTTTATTTAGTTAATTTATTTTTATAAATCCACCTTCTCCTTAATGTAAAGGATTCATACCTCTCCATCCTACCAAATTCTCTGAGAGACTTCAACCCAATTTCAACCTTAGTATCTAGTGAGTTTTATATCTTTGTGGATGGTGTGCCAATACACTTTTACCATCATTTTACTATTTGACTATAATTCAATTGATATAATATATATATAACATAATTTTATAAATGTAATTCATGGCTTTGGATAGTCATGAAGCTTTTAAGTCTGGTTTTTAGTGGATTTCAATGGATCTTTGCCTATGGCCTTGGGATGGTAGCATTTCTAATGTACCTTAAATAAGGTGGACGGTTTGGTTGAAAAATATATTGAAGGGTTTTTCCCCTATTTCAAAATTGTATTTTCAATTTTATTTGAAGGAAGGACTTAGCTTAAGTAAAATACAAGCTTTGGACATTATGGGAGGCTTTGCAAGTCTCCTCAATATCCCTAAGTATTTGTAATATTCATTTCACTTCTGTGAATGGATAAACAAGGAGAAGGGGTTTTGTTGGTATACTAGAATGTTTCATCATGCTTTCAACCTAATTGAGGAGGATGTTCTTCATGATAGTAGCATGGAATATTCAAATGGGTGCTTAGTCAATGGATTCCCTATGGAACCCTTATTTAGCTAGATTCTGATATGCCCTATAGAACCCTTCTCCTATGATTTTTATAGGATTCCCTTTGAGAGACCTAGGCCTCCCATTGTGCCTAGGATTGATGGTTTTTGTTTATTTGAAGCACCCCTAGAATGATTAGGGAGCTCCTTTGGTTGTTAGTTCCATTTTCAATTTGTGGATGGAAATGGGGGTCTGACAAACCTCCCTAGATCTTCTATGATCTTTGATTCGTGATCCAACAAAAATTGATTTAGGGTCTGGTGGGGACCTGACAAATCCTATGCACTTACTTTCATTATCTGCTTTGTTGAGTTTTGATCCTCTTGGGACCCTAACGACTCCTTCTCTCTTATATGGATATTTGTTTGGTTATCTTTTTTATTATCTTTTCTTGAAGTGTTGGTCTATTCATGTTTTCAAATTTTTTGTTCTTCTATTGGTTCCTAGTGCCTACTGATAATGAGACATGGGCCTCCTTTTATACCTAGCCTAAATTTTATACCAATCAAAAGTAGGTTCATCTTTATATATATATATATATATATATATATATATATATATATATATATATATATATATATATATATATATATATATATATATATATATATATATATATATATATATATATATATATGTGAATGATTGAGATTATCATAAAGTAATTGCACATGAAATAATGGAATTGCACTCAAAAATATAATTCAATCTGATATTTTATTCGGGATATTATTTCTTCATAGGAGATCACAACATATAGGAGAGATTGATCCTCAAAATAAGGAGTCAACTCTGATCTTTTCTTCCACAAAACTCTCTCTCTTGTTTATATCTTATCCCCTAATAAACTCTCACACACCTATCTACATGAGTTGTATAACAACTCACTTACATACATCTATCCTAATATCAAAATCTATTATTAATCAATTGTATGACAACCCATAATAATATTAAAAATATACTACCTAAACAACTAATAATGTGAGCACTAATTAAAATGTTCTTAACATTTCCCCCTTTGCAAACATGGGAAAAATGTTATTCTATATTGCAACTCCCACCAAACTTAAATAATAGTTTTTCACTCGGATAACCACCAACCTACAAATATCAGATGGTTTTACACTTGGTTTACCACCAACCTACAAATATTATATGGTTTTACACTTAGTTTACCACAAACCTACAAATAAAAAATGGTTTTACACTCAGTTTACCAACAACCTAAAAATAATAGATGGTTTTACATATGGTTAACCAATAAATAATAGCACATGATGTTACAGAACAATTTTAGCCCTCATCATTATCTTACCTCAAAGTATTACATAAGAAATCCTACTCACTTATTACAATACTTAAACAAGCATGTTCTTCTATTATTATTTATAGAAATTAAAAATATGTACAAACATGCCACTAAAACACTATACGGCCTCATCGCTAGGGGTTAATGGCAGGACGTTATTTGTCCTCCATCCTCCTATGTCCTTCATCCTCCTACATTTTCTAATTACTTAGCCAATGTGTCGATGAAGTTCATTTCATTTTTGATGACAAGACTCCCCCCATAATTCGAATGTCGTGTACAAGTAAAATGTGTCCATGAGGCAATTTGTTTTTTCCAATTTTGACAATGACTCTCACTCTTGACTCTCTTTTTTATTTTGACTCATAAAATTGACACGACTACTCATGATGACAATTTTAACTCTTAAAAAAAAATTATTGTTTTTACTTTTGACTATTGATAAAACTATAATAAAATAATAACAAAACCTAAAGAATTATAATAAAACTTCAAGATTTATAAATTACCCTATTGACTTGACAATTACTAATGACCACACAAAAGAATTTTATGGTTTGACTAAAATATAATGTTAAGATAATAAAGTGGGCAACGCTCGAGAGAAAATAAAACAAAACTATAGTAATTGACTTAACACATAAACTTATGTTGACCATCTATGATGAAGAAATAAATAAATAAATTTTTACTTGACAACCTCAAACACTATAAAATAACATACCACTATATAAAATACGATGAAAAACCAAAAACATGGAATGCTCAAAACGGTGGGTGGAGTAGATTTTTTACTAGATAGTTTCTCATGATAATCAACTTGTAGGAACAAAGGGTGGTCTATAAGATGAGTTGAGCATGAATACCAAGGTGAAATCCCTACATACGAACTATTGATATCATGGCAAGTCCACAAGAGATATGGGCAAGGTAGATGAGCCTGAGATCTCATTGCATGTTGGATCAGGACTGCACATAAAGTGTGCATGAAATGCATGGGGGCATGAATGGATGTTCCAAAGGAATATCTGATTCAAAACTCTAAGTATTGAATAATTGATTGTATTAGGTCCTCCTTTTTTGAATGCTAAATATTGAAATCAAATCAGAGAATCTGAAGACTACATGGAGCAACAAGGTTGAACCATAAATATCAATGATCTAATGCTAAATGACACACCATTCGAGCCATCAGATTTGAGTAGATTGTAGTTATAGCAGTTAGAAAAATATATATCTCTTACACCATGCAATAGACGTCTTGACTTTAATCTTTTCAAAGAGGTAAATGATCAATGCTTTCGATGCATGGAAGATTTGTTTATGTCTTGGTAGCCACCTCGATACACCAAATGCCATTGATAACTATCAATGCTATTCTATTCAACAAATTTAACTTATCTTAGCAAATGAATCTTCAATGTAGACGCAGGCCTGAGGTGAGTAACACACATGCATGGGATATTTCAACATGGAATAAATGAAAGCAAGCATTCAAAATTGTAAAAACAATCTGGCAGAGGACATCATAACTCACAACAATTGCATAGATAAACTCAGAATTTCCTCCCATGCATATAGATGCTCATCCAATCATCCCATCTCCAAAAGATCCATACTTATGAGATTTATCTCTCACAAGTTTTCACTAGAATACCTGCTCTAATCCCAGATAATAAATCTGATTTAGATTATCATAAACTAAACACACATGAAAAAATGGAATTGCACTCAAAAATATAATTTAATCTGATTTTCTCTTTAGAATAATATTTCTTCATAGGAGATCACAACATATAGGAGATATTGATCCAAAATAAGGAGTCAACTCTGATCTTCTCCTCTACAAATCTCTCTCTCTTGTTTCTATCGTATCCACTAATAAACTCTCACAATCCTATCTATGTGAATTGTATAACAATTCACTTACATACATCTATCATAATATCATAATATATTATTAATGAGTTGTATGACAACTCATAATAATATTACAAATATACCACCTAAACAACTAATAATGTGAACATTAACTAAAATGCTCCTATTATTTATATATATATAATTTAGACTTAATTGTTTATTTATTTAAACTATTCTCAATTATTTATTTATTGTCACTAAATGAGAATAATAAAAAATCTATAAATTTTTTTTGAAAAATATGATAAATTAAAAAAGTTGTTAATATTACAAGACATTGATTTTTTAACTCTTTTATAAGAATTAGCTTTTTTCAACACAGATTTTCTAACAGCGATCTCCAAGTTTACTTGTTCAAACATATAACTATTCCCACGAAAATCGATTCAAATCTTGTCCCAAAAAAAATTAGAAATGTAGAATAAATACCGATTCAAAGTTTATCCAAATCTGTCGTGGACTGTGAAAAAATCTATTCAAAGTTTATCCAAAACCCTCTCCATGTACTGTGTAAACATAATTAAAAATCTCTTACGAGCATATGGCACATCTTGTAGCTCGCCCTACAATAACTGTTTCTCTCAGGCATACCTCCTGCGAGTAGTCTGTAATCTTCAGTTGATCTCTTCTATTCTTTATTTTTTTTCAATGGACAGAGAGGAAGTCTGTGTTGTTGCTGCTTCTTCCAAATATATATACTGAAGGTACACAAACAAACTCCATCTTTACGGTAATGATTTTTTGTTTTTTTCCAGCGATTTAAATATTATAATCTGTTTTTTCAGATACAGATTTCCTTGTGCTTATAATATTTCTCTTTGGGTGATTTTCTAGCAGCCATTTTGTCTTCTGAATTTGTTCTCTCATATCAAAGTTGAAACTGAGAATTTTGTATTAATTTAGGGAGGGCAATTTTATAGGGTTTCATTTTTTCGTCTTTTTTTCTTCGATTCCTCTTTCCTATTATGGCGCTGCTAAATAAATATAGCTGCAGCTAGTTTAAGGTTTGCGTTCTTTGCTTTTCCCCGAATTAGAGAGTTTACAACGTTGTTTGATCCCAATCATGTGATAATTTGATTCAACTTAATGAAGCTACGCTCAAGTTTTGATTGTTTTCCTTAACTATTGTTTTTTTTAATTCTTTAACTTTTCTAGGGTTCTATAACGTTTATTCTAAAACGGATGTCATCCATTCTCTGATGAGACAGTAGTGTTAAGGGTCTTTAAAAAATATCATTCTTTAGTATTAAATTGATATCATTTCATTCAGATTCAATGTTGAATCTTAATATTTTTTTCTTTATTAAATTTCTTCTTGATTTCAAGGACTAAAGTTAACCGGAGGCATTTCATTGCAATAGTGCTAGCGATCTCTTTAAAAAAATCACTTTTTTAGTATCAATCTTCTTCAGATTAAGTGTTGAATCTCTATTGCAAAATGGCGATCGTGTTATTGCCTTTTTTGTTTTAATTCTTTACGGCCGCCACAATAATGTTACTTTAAAAAGACCCCAAGGTTTCAAAGATAAACTTGATTAAGATTGAGTTTGAAAATAATTATTATTATAAAATTTTGATATTTTAAATTTATTTTTATATTAAATATATTTACGAAGTTGTACCCTGTAAAATGGTCTGACAACACCATATTATCATCCATATCAATTTAGCTAGAACCCTTTAAATTGTACCTTGTTATATCTTACAATTGAAAGATTGCGACCTTGAGACTCAGATTAGAATCCCGTTTTCTAATGCAAACAAACAACTCAAATTCTATTTAATTACACAGCAAAGAAAAGATAAACGGAATGCGAGCAAAGAACAGTAAACAAACACAGAATATGCATTCTTGTATTATTAATTATACAGAGCTTGGGTGCTCCTTTACATCCACACTAATAGAAGCTTCTATTCTAAGTCTTAACCAGCAGAGCTTCGGTGCTCATTCATACAAATGCAAGGGCAGTTTTTAAACTCAGCAGAACTTCAATGCATTTTTCGCATACATTCTGAAAACAGAGTAGATGAATAAAATAAGCTTTTACAAAACAATGTAATCAATTGGTTTCGCCTATAAGTCTCTAGAGGCTACGTAAAAGAGAGAGAAGAAAAACATATTAATGCACTTGATGGAGTGGGTGAGCAGATTCAAAATATATTGTACCAAGTATGTATCTTAGAATTCTTTTTCCAACTTTACAATAACATTCTTTTGGATTGCTCAGTTATCTTGAGATAAGACTAACCCCATACGTAATGTTTGTCTTGTGGCAGTGAGATACATGAGGCTACCCACTAATCTCTTGAATAAAGTTACATCAATACTCGAACTTTTGTCATCCTTGTTAAGTTTTAAACCCATTGCAACCAGTGTAGGAGTTGAATTAACATTCAACATCTTAAACCTATTCAACAAATCATTAGCATACTTTAATTGACATATAAAAATGTCTTGCTCAAATTGATTCACTTCTATGCCAAGAAAGTATCTCATCTTTCCCAAATCAATTATATCAATTTCAATTTTCACGGCTACCTTAAATGATTCATTTGACAAGTTTCAAGTAAAAATCAAGTCATCCACATAGAAGCATACTATCAAAAATTGTCCTTCATCATTCACTTTGACATACAAAGTTGTTTAATTGCCACACTTGTTAAACCTATTGTTCAAAAAATAAGAATATATTCTACTATACCAAGCTCTAGGAGCTTGCTTCAATCCATATAAAACTTTTTGTCAATGAAATATATCTATATATTAATAAAAATATATAATATACAAATAATTCGCAAGTACATCTTGAGTCAAACTAGGCCAAGCCTATGAACAAGCCACAATAGGAACAAAAAAATCACTAGGCCCCACCTACGAATGAGCCATCACAATAGCATAAACAAAAAGGAAACATAATTAAGTTGTTAGTGCAAGGCCAAAAGGTGAAGGATCCATATCATCTGGACCCCAATCCAAGTTAAGCAAGTCATTGCCATCTAGAATTGGCTCCCAATCAGAGCTTTGAGCAGTGTCCTTATCATCTTCCTGTTGCTGAGTAGGAGAAATAGTAAGTCGGGACCTTGGAGATGCTCCTTGTGCGATGGCACAAATTCGTCCCTCCCCATCTGGGAATAACAAATTTGTTGGAAGGAATGCTAGTCCTCCTCTCATAGGTTGTCATCGATGTAGCCAATCTTGGCACCATTCTTATAATGACAATCCATATAAAGCCTTTTTCAGCTTGTGGACCTTATGCTCTTCTCCCAGAACTTCATAAACAAATGGCTATTTTATATAGACTTCCTCTTTTAAAATGCCATTTAAGAATATTGATTTGACATCCATTTGATAAACCTTGCAACTATTTTGAGCAGTAATGGATAATACCATTCTAATTGTGTCTAGTCTTACTTCATTATAATTTTTACTGGGTTGTTGTGTGAAACCCTTAACCAATAATCTTGCTTTATGTTTCTCAACTTTTCCATCAGCATTAAACGTTATTTTGTAAACCCATTTTACTCCAATTACATCATTTCCTTCACGGAGCTCTATAAAATTTCAAGTTTGATTTTTTTCAATTGATTGAATTTTTTCATCCATAGCTGCAATCCAATTATCATCTTTAATTTTATTTTAACAAACCATTACACCAAAACCTTAATGCATTAGTGAAATCCCCCTATCAAGATCAAAATATCTCACTACACTTTTGAAGCCCAAACTCTGGACTAGATTTGCACCTATACACCAAGATTCTCTATATGTACGAGTCCTAGACAAACACTGTCATGCCGACGTAGCCACCCACTCTGTGACTTGAACCCGGGTGAAAGCTCCGATACCAAATGTAATGAACCATTACACTAAAACATCGAGGCATTAGTGAAATCCGTCCATCAAGATCATAACATACACCCTGAAAGTAAATTGGACCAGCATGTGTAAAAAATGAAAGATCAGAACATAAATCTACATTTTCAACCTCTTGTGATTCATCATAAATCTCCTTTAGGCTGTGTGTCTTCTTTGAAGTGTTTGTTGATCATGATCTCAATGATGCAAGTGTTGGATTAGAAGACTCACTGTTGTTATTACTTGCTAGAGTAGATGGATTTGAAGTGGTAGGAATTTTAGAAGGCATTGTAGGAACATTTACTTCTAGGGCTTGAAGAACATTTTGTGTATCATCTTTTACCATCTCATTTTCATGTGGTATTTCTACTGTAATTTTTGTTATCTTGTCAATACTTCCATCCCAAGCTTCTTCTTCAACAGATTTTACATCACAACTGATTATTACCTTCTTTGTTATTGGATTATATAGTTTGTATGCTTTAAATTATTCGCTATATCCCACAAAGATGCACTTTTCACCTTTATCATCTACTTTTTTCTCAATTCTTGAGATATCAAAGAGTATGCTACACATCCAAAGACTCACAAATATGAGACATTATGTTTCTTTCTGCTCTAAGCTTCTTGTGGTATCTTATTTATCATTGCTTTTGTTGGACATCTATTCAAAATGTATACCATGCATGCAACCACTTCAAGGCATGGAATACTACTTGTTGGTTTGCTGGTGCAAAAAATCTATTTTCAACTAAGTCTCAAACATCTTGGGAGGAAAAAAAAGGTTTTCATCTTAATGCTCTAATAGTAATAGTTTTTACCATTGAACATTAGTATTTGGGTTTGAGAAATACTACCACTTAATTTTGCCATGGCTTCTCCAAAAACTAATCTTCTTCACTTTTGCCATGGCTTCTCCAAAAACTAATCTCCTTCACTTTGTTTTCCACTGTTAGAATTTATGTTTCCTCCTTTTCTATAACACTCTGGCTCACCTCTGTTAGTGTATACAAGTATACAAGCTACGGCTTCTTTTGTTTTATTACAGCACTCCCTTTTCGACTTGGTCATAAGTAAAGACAAATGGGTTTCCTTCAACTTTGACTTAAAACTTACGGATTCTCCTTTTCTTTTAAAAAAACTTATCACTTGGCCACTCTGTTTCAGCTAATGGCGCTCATTCCTTCTATCTCGGCTCTGATTGATGGGCACGAAGACTAACGCAGCACGTCCTTGGCTTTGCTCGCCACTTCTCTTTCCTTTGACTTTGGCTCCAATGAGCTGCTAATTCCCACGATCGTTAGATGCTCTGATACCAGATTTGAAGGATTTCGACCTTGAGACTCAGATTAGAATCCCGTTTTCTAATGCAAACAAACAACTCATAATCTATTTAATTACACAGCAAAGAAAAGATAAACGGAATGCAAGCAAGAGCAGTAAACAAACACAGAATATATATTTTTGTATTATTAATTATACAGAGCTTCGCTGCACCATTATATCCACACTAATACTAGCTTCTACTCTTAAGTCTAAACCAGCAGAGCTTCGGTGCTCATTCATAAAAATGCAAGAGCAGTTTTTCAACCAGCAGAGCTTCGGTGCAATTTTTAGTTTTATTTTTTTGCATATATGTTTTTTACAAAACAAAGTATTCAACTGGCTTCGCCTAGAAGTCTCTGGAGTCTACGTGAGAGAAGAAAAAAACAACGTACAAAACATTAATTAAAAAAGCAATTGACAGGTAATAAAAAATTATTCAATACCTCAAAATATATAAGATAATAACGATAAAATTATTTGATGGGTCACTTATTTTAACATAACATACCATTTCATTATATGACATTTAGATTTGTTATTCCATAAAGTAATAAAATTAAGAAACATTATAAAGACAATGGTACATTTCTCTATGCATCTTTGAAGGAACATTAATTTTCTTATTAATTATCGAAGTTGAAGATATATTTTATTCTAAACAATGCAAGTATATTATTTAGGTTAAATGTAATATATATTATACATTAATTATATTTAATAGAAGTACATTTATATCACACCTTTTCTACATAAAATTACATCAAACTTTTATTATATTGTTGTCAATTTTGTTACATCCAATGCATTTATTATTTAAAAAAAGAATGTTGTAAAAGTGTGCACAATAGACGAAACATTTTTCTAATGCATCTTATGTTCATACTTTATGTGTATTAAAGAATATAATAATGAAAAGTAACTGTAATTTGTTTAATTTAATCTGACAAACATCATTTGGATCAAGTCTAAAGACATCTATCCATAATTCATCAAATAAGTATTCACAAAACATTTAATTATTCTTTGACTATAAAATTTACTCAAATATTACATTAATAATTTTATATTCATGACCTAGTTTTTTTATAATTAAAAAATTACAACAAAGGATAACTACTTAATTCTAAATTTCATAATTCAAAATTAAAATATTCTATAACAATGTAATAAGTACATGAAAATACAATGCATATAGAATTATCTAAATTTATGTAGTCTATCATTATCATAGAAGACCAAAAGAGATTATAATAGGGAGAACATCATTAGAGGGTTTTTTATCAAACTAAAAAAACTTTCAGATCCCTACACTCCTCCCATCCATTGAGAGTGGTCATTCCATTCTCCAAAGGTGCTATATATAGACAATCAACTTAGTAGAGATAATCCCATAAAGTATAAATAGTTTAACATACCACTCCACACAATAGAATAGTTTAATAGTATACTGCTCCACACAGTAAAAATAGGTTTGACATATTACTCAACGCAATAAAATAGTTTGATATTACTTGTTCATGTAGTAAAATCGGTTTGAAATACTACTCTAAAAAATAAAATAAGTTTCACATACTATTCCACATAGTAAAATACCTAGCATACTACTCTACGTTGTAGAATTGTCTCATCGGCTTCAAATCTCATTTATCCATTTGTATGCACATATAAAAATATTACTATTTTAATAATTATGATACCAAACTAGGACCTATAGCTAATTTTGATTTTGATATTTATGTAAGATAAACATAAATGTATCACCAATCCTAGGGTATTCCCCAAAAACATGATCAAAACCATATTTTATATTAAAAAAAATGATCATTCCTTTAAAGTGGGTTTATACCCATATAAATGTTAATAATAGGTTTAATATCTATATTTAAAGTAGTTTCCTCACGGGTAAAAAATTATTTAAAATAAGATAACTTTCCATTACTTGGGTTTTATTATCCCAGGTTGTATAAAAGTGAGACACGTGTTCTCAATCTCAAGGTTTTATCTTATGATACATAACTCCATTTATAAATCATCTTCCATATTTATCTTATAAATGATCATAAATCTTTAAACACATAATTTCCTAGGTGTCATACCATGATTTTTCATTAATGGAAAGTTATCATTTATCAAACATACAATGTGTATCAATCAATTAGCAATGGTTAATTTTATATAGATCCACAACATAGATTAAATGTTCCATAGATAAATATTGTCAATGTCTTAATGAGTACACATATTTATCATAGCGTTCAACACTATGATTTGGTAGTTGATCAAATTATTGGCATCTCTTATAAGATTTCTACATGTAACCATCCATAAAAGATCATAAACTAGTTGTGTTTTTGAATGAACCACAATTCACAATCTAATTAATATGTTTATACAATTTTAAAAATAGTAATTGTCCTTTAAACACCTATAAAATCTTGCTTGAACAATCAGCTAAGCAACCACCAAGTATTAGGTTAGAGTAACATTTATAAAAGATAATTCAAGCTTCCTAATTGGATCTTTATATGTTTCTTCTCACAAATAAATTAGTTGATAGGTGTACTATATTAATGGGTCACAACTTTAAACTATTCATTAAGAAGAATAGATTTATTACATTTTCAAAGACCCATTGTTCCTTTTTTCATTATTACTAACCTTAGTTGAGTATAACAATCTAATAATAGGTCCACCTTTATTTAGTTTACCATTTTATCAACCAATGGTAAGTAGATAATATGATTATACAATCTCGGTGAGATTGATTTTCACAATAGGTTTTAACATACCTAATTGGATCATTAGGTATCTATACTCATATTTGTATACCAATTTACACATATGTCATATGAGTTTTTTAGTTAGTAATACCTTAAATACATACATATCCATACCACATTCTCAAATTCCCTTATTTAAGGTAATGTACAGTCAAAGACATTATTATCAGAGTCTAGGCAACTTATACAAGTTCAGTAAAAGAACTACTTAGGCATTCTTGGTTCATATAAAAATATTTAAGAGATAGAAAAATAGGCATCTTGGTTGCATTATTTTTATGCATAATAATCAACATCAAATGACATATATCTCACCCTTCCCATGGATCAAAATGAATTAATTCTAATGAACTTATGATCTCTTAGCAACTAAGGGAGAATCTTATAAAACATGGATTCAATATTACTAGAGTTTAATAACTTAAATGAGTGACTATTCCTTAAAACACTATCATATCAAAATAAACCAAGAGGCCCAAACCCATAGAATTCTCAAAATGTGAATAAACTTTAGAAAATCTTAAGAACATTCTTAGGTTTCCTTTGGGTTATAGTTTTAGTTTTAATCACAAACATAACAATCCCATGAAGCTCTAAAACATTTTTATCTTTAACTTGAGATTCAAAAAAATAAGCAAATCTAGGTCTAGTTATATCAATCCCACAAATATCTATATTTATTCATCCCTATATTTTGATTTTTAAGATTTTAATCCAATTATAGTAATTAGTATTCATTTCATTTATTCTTAATGGAAAATTACTTCACTTGCATCTTATAAATATGTTACAGTTATTATTGGAAATTAAAACATATTTATTTCACCATTTATACTTAAAATTCATAAATCAATATATGGATGATAATATACCTATTCTCATTCCTAACTTCACCTAATCATTCTCTTGTAAGTCTTTATTTTAAAGGTATCGTTCTTGCACTCCTAAAAATAGTTTATTATTTTCTTGCACTTTTAAGAAAGCAAAACATTGATATATGTATTCCCATATTTTCAATACCATGCCATATTATCTCATCTACCTACCACATAATATTTTATTTTTATTCACCACTTAACAATATTATCAAAACTCAGGCATGTATTGGCCAACACAAGCCTTAGAAGAACTAGAAAGGTATTTTTAGCTAGTATAACTACCTATTTTATTACAACTTGATTTCTAAAATATATAAATTTATTACACTATGTTTAAGTTTTTGGAGGAACCTAATTACCATTGATATTAAGTGTTAGGGTAAGAAAGGAAGCTCAATAAAGTGCCTCTTCCATTATTCTCATTTTCAAGACCCCCATTATTATGTACATTTTTACGAATCTATAAAATGGAATCAAATATGTTGAACTGACTATTGGGAAGTGCAGAAAGTTAGGGGCCAAAAGGATGCCTACTCATGGATACATTTTTTCTTTAGAAAATCCATAATTCTCAACATATATAGATTATTTGAGATGGTTACACTCAAAATTTGAAGATAGTATAGTTTCTAAAACACTATTTTTTTTAAATGGTTAATTATAAGTAGGTTAAATATCTAAAATTTGAAGAGGAACTCATAATTTTTTTTTAAAATAGAGTAGATAGTTGGTCATGCAGCCCCTCATTTTTGGAGCATCATTTAGTATTGTTTAAAACCCTTTAGTGGAAATTTAGATAAGATCATCTAGATTGTGATCTATAGTTTTTTTTTTTTAAATAACGAATAGTTTTTTGGTTAATTTTACAAGTAAATAAATCCTAAAAACTAAAAAAAAATGGATGGCCAACCATGCATCCCCTAACTACCTAAAAAAAAATGAAATTAGTTTTTTTCAATGTGTATATAATTAGATGTAATTTGTGACCATATAATTTTTGTTTATTTGGATCAATGAAAAAAATTAATAAACATATATATGTTAGGATCCACTCCTAAGAGCACACTTGATTACCTTTGTATAAGCAACTAAACACAGAATTAAACCAGAAGTAATATGTAACTAGAATTCAGAAATAGCACAGAATATGAGAGACAATAAAATATGTATTAATACTCTTCTAGAAGGAAATACAATGAAGAAATCACACTCTTCCCACATCTCTTGGGTGTACAGTAATTCTCCCTCAAGAGTTCTCTCTCTCAATTACAAACACAATCAACTCAATAACCGAGTTGTTGTTTCCACCAGTAAGTGACAATCAACTCAACCATTGTTACCTACTTCCAGTCCATCAAGTACTCAAAGTACTCCAAGTAGATCTCCTTGATCTCTCTCCTTGTTGTGTTTCAGATCTCCTTGATCTTGCTACCCCGCAGATCTCCTTTGACCTTGCACACACACACACCTACAGATCAACTGACCTTATTTACCATGTAGATCTCCCCTGATCTTACACACCTACAGATCAACCTGGTCTTGCACACCTGCAAACCTTCTAGATATTACACTTGGAAGAACCCTTGTCCTTGCCTTTGCAAGTCCTTATGATCCTTCAAATACAATACAGCCCCATGGGTCTATTAAATAGATCCCATACAAACAATAATTAGACTTCCTAATTACAATAATTAGAAACGCAGACTCAAGACTAAAATTAGTCTTTTACATGCAAACTAACTATCCATCTAAGTTTAGACCAATTCTAGAAACGCATGCAAATGCACACACACAAAGGTTGCTGACGTCGGTTCCTGTCTGACCGATGTCCGCTGACCCATAACTGATGTCGGTTACTACGTAGCTGAATATGACCGACATTGGTTGATCAGACCAATGTCAGTTGCTTTGACACTCAGCAACCTCCTCCATTTACATCAGTGAAGCTTTTAGCTCCACAACTTAACAATCTCCCACTTGGAGATAAATAGTTGCATCTGTACCTGTACCTATACATCCTCTAATTTTGTTTCCTGGCTTGTATCCCTCTTCAAGTTCAATCTTGAAGACCAACAAAATTTGAATGAAGATTCAACTTATCCTTTGTTCTCAGCTTTGTTAACATTTCCATAGGGTTCTTATCCTTGCTAGCCACTGTGACTGCAACAACCTTTTACATCTCTGAAATCTAGTTAACTGCCGTTCCACCAACAGTGAACACATATCCTGTGGTGCTTCTCCTATCATCCAAGTAACCTGTCATATTTGAATCTACATACCCATGTAGAGAAGTGCTTGACCCTGCATAGCATGTATACCTACTGTTGGTCCCTCTCAGATACCTGAGAATCCATTGAATGGCTTTCCAATGCTCCTTTCTCGAATTGGCCATAAACTTGCTGACAACTCCCACTTCTTGGGTAATATTAGGTCTAGTACACATGTACTCAACCTCATCATGTGATTCAAGACACTGTTCTGTGAACTATCCAACCATAGGTGTGCTAACCGGTTCTGCATCCTACATATTAAACCTCTCCACTACCTTATTCACATAATCCTCCTGAGACAACATCAACCTGTGACTTTCCCTGTCTCTAGAAATACTCATGCCAAGGATTTCTGCTCCTCCTAAATCCTTCCTAGCACCACTTTGAGCTACTTTTACCTTTAGCTTAGCAAATCCCTACATGTATGAACCTGCAACAAGCATATCATCCACATACAGTTAAAAGGATAATGTCATGACCATTATCCAACCTGGTAAAATAAACACAGTGATTACATTGATATTGACTAAAGCCATGCTTTGTCATAAACCTGTCAAACCTATACCACTATCTTGGAGCTTGCTAAAGACCATATAACCTGGCCTTCTGTCTCACCTATCCATTCTCTCCTTTCTTTAACCTAGGAATTCATTCATCTTTTAGTGCTTTCATCCTGGCTGGCAACTCTACCAAATCTTCCATTTGGTTCTTTCCCAAGGAATCAATTTCCTTATTCATGCCATGCTCCCACTATTTCCTGGATTCTACCTGCATTGCCTCTTTAAAACTTTTTGGTTCTTGACCATCAGTGAGCAACAAGTAGTGTAAAAAAGGGGAATAACAAATTTAAGGCTTACTTACCCTTTTAGTCCTCCTCATGGGTGTTTGAGACTCCTTGAAAGCTTGTTGTTTGCCCAAAATTCATTCTAATAGTGACCGATCTTGATCATCTCTCAATCTACACCCAATCAATGTCGGTTCCATGTGACCGACCTCATCACTGATGTTGGTTCCCTGACCGATGTCAGTGTTTATTTGCCTGACATCACTGACCTCAATTTGTACCTGACTGATGTCAGTTCCTGCCTATTCAACGTCAGTTCTCACCTGACCGACGTTGATAACTGTGTTTTCCTATGAGTGATGACTTTTACCCACGAGCTCATTTTGGATCATAAACTTATCCAAATCAACAATGCCCTACTCAAAATTATTCATCCCCTTGAGCTGATCTCTATCCATCATCTTCTCCTTGAAAACCAAGGCTTTCTAGTTCTTAAGTTTGTCAAAGACATCAGACTTCCTCTTAAGAACATGCATTCCCTTCTCACTCATGTGACCAAGCCTACAGAGCCACATCTTCACATCTACATCTAAAGTAGATAAATTAGAAGGAGAATTAGTAATACAAGTAGATAGATAAAGAGTACCTACTTTCTTACCACATGCTAATTCAAGTGCACCCTTGGAAACTTTCCAAGATTCCGCTGTGAGAGTAACTATGCAACCCTCATCACCCAACTTTCTTGTAAAAATTAGACTCCTCTTCAGGACTGGGACATGCATGACGTCCTTCAACACCCATGTGTTGCCTGTCTGCAATTTCAGCCGCACTTCCCCTTTGCCAACAATTTGACAAGGCTCACCAACCCCTAAATAAATCTTTCCAAAGTCTCCAAGGACATAATCATGGAAAAATACTCTATTTGGGGTTGCATGGAAAGAGGCAACAGAATCTAAAACCCAAGATTTTACTTTATCCAAGGAACATATAAGAGCATCTCGTGCAACAATACCTACATCATTTGCTTCTTCATTTCCTTCATGCTAATCTTCTTTCAACTAACAATCTTTCTTTACTTGCCCTTTCTTTCCATAATTCCATAATTGATAATTCTTGCCATTGGATTTCTCCATTCTTAGTATACTTTCTTCTGCCATTGCTATACTCCCACTCAAACAAAAACCCCTGTGAGTGACCTGTAATCAACAAACACTTAACACACTCTAAAACCAAGGTGTTAGTGAACCTGGCTCTGATACCACTTGTTAGGATCCACTCCTAAGAGCACACTTGATTACCTTTGTATAAGCAACTAAATATGGAATTAAACTAGAAGTAATATGTAACTAGAATTTAGAAATAACACAGAATATGAGAGACAATACAATATGTATTAATACTCTTCCGAAAGGAAATGCAATGAAGAAATCACACTCTTCCCACACCTCTTGGGCATACAGTAATTCTCCCTCAAGAGTTCTCTCTCTCAATTACAAACACAATCAACTCAATAACCGAGTTGTTGTTTTCACTAGTAAGTGACAATCAACTCAACCATTGTTGCCTACTTCCAGTCCATCAAGTACTCAAAGTACTCCAAGTAGATCTCCCTGATCTTGTTCCTTGTTGTGTTGCAGATCTCCTTAATCTTGCTACCCCATAGATCTCCTTTGACCTTGCACACACACACACCTGCAGATCAACTGACCTTACTCACCATGTAGATCTCCCCTGATCTTGCACACATGCAGATCAACCTGGTCTTGCACACCTACAAACCTTCTAGATCTTACACTTAGAACAACCCTTGTCCTTGCCTTTGTAAGTCCTTATGATCCTTCAAATACAATATAGCCCCATGGGTCTATTAAATAGATCCCATACAAACAATAATTAGACTTCCTAATTACAATAATTAGAAATGCAGACTCAAGACTAAAATTAGTCTTTTACATGCAAACTAATTGTCTGTCTAAATTTAGACCAGTTATGGAAATGCATGCAAATGCACACACACACAGGTTGCCGACATCGGTTCCTATTTGACCGATGTCAGCCGACCCATAACCGATGTCGATTACTATGTAGCTGAATATAACTGACCTCGATTGATTAGACCGATGTCAGTTGCTCTTACACTCAACAACCTCCTCCATTTGCATCAGTGAAGCTTTTAGCTCTACAACTTAACAATATATGCATGTATATTTTTGGCTTATAGTGGCCTAAAAAACCATAGATGGAAACCTTAAAATAGTCAAAAAATTATTTTAAAAAAACATATGTTTTGAAAGAGGAGAGTGTGCTCGACATTATATTAGTAAGAGATTTGATTTTGTTCACAGTCCAAGTAATTGATCATATGATTTCTAAATAAAACTATGTGCTTATTTTTCATCGATACATTTTGAATCACAATCTATTATTCATCCTCAAAAAAAAATTCATGGATTAAAAACAAGCACACAGTTTTATCCAAAAATCATATGATCAATTATATTAATAATTTTATGAAATGTCTCATTAAAATTCATAGTGTTTTTGATGATGGAAGTTGTATTTTCTCTTTTTATATCAAAACACTTAGATTTGGCTATGTTTTTAGGCCCAAACCTTAGGCTTGGGAATCCAAGCTATTTTTGAGCCAAACAATGTGGTTTTATAAATTACACATAGTATAGTATATACACACTATAATGCATATGTGTTATAATGAGTACATGTTATAACAAGTACATGCTACTTTGACATTGCACAAAAAATAAAATGGATCTATGTATATGTGTTTATGTTTATGTTTTATTTATTCTCATTTATAATTTTTTATTTTTTATTTTAAATTGAAGTGTGTCAATATATACACTACCATAGAAAGGAAATAATGGATATAGTGATGCAATTTTGGTGAATTTGAGCCCACAAAAATAATTTTGACTATATAGAATATGATTTAGGGTTAAACCAAGCTAGTTTCATTACAAAATGAATGAAAGAATCAATTATTTCAATGATGGATACAATTAGGGCCAATTTAAACCCCTTTAACATAATTAGAACTATAAGATGTGATTTGGGGCTGAAATTGCTTAGATTTCTTGATATATTGATTGAATCAGTGAACTGGTACAATCAGTGATGTAATTTGATAAAAATTATTGACCTCAATGTCATAAAAAAATAAACTAAATAGTCCATCAGTTCAATTCGAAGGCAATTAGAGCTAATTTGAGTGCCTTCAACCTAATTGTGACTATAAAATGTGATTTGGGGCTTAATCAACACCTATTTCATCAAAGAATGAAGCAAAGAAACATTTGGTTCAATGACATATACAAGTTTGACATGTATAAGATGTCGTTTGGGGCTCATTAAAATTTAATGTCATCATATAATGAATGGAATAATTGATTGGTTCAATTGTGGAAGAATTTAGGATCAATATGAACCCCTTGAACCTAATTATGGTTATAAATGTGATTTGAGGCTAAATTGGCTTTGATTTCGTCATAGATTGATCTAATTAGCCAAATGGTGCAATCATTGACACGATTTTGGAAAAATTGAGCCACACAAACCTAGTTTAAAGTGTATATGATGTGATTTGGAGTGAAATTGACCCTAATGTCATCATATAATGAATCAAATATTTGATTCATTCAATCAAAGAGGCAATAGGGGCTACTTTGATCCCCTTAAACCTAACTACAAGAGGAGGACATGATTAGGGACTAAATTAGCTCTAATTCCATCATGAATTGATCCAATTAGTCAAATGGCAAAATTAGAGATGTGATTTGGGCCAAATTGAGCCTCTTGAACCTAAATTATGTCTTAATAAATTGTATAGGATGAAACATGTGGATTAATTGACCCTAATTTTATCACAAATGCAAACATAAAGGTAATTGGGGCCAATATGAACCTATTTAACCTAAATGTGAGTATAGGATGTGATTTTATAGCTAAATTGGCTCATATTTCCTAACATATAGATCCAATTAGTCAATTGTTACAATAATTGATGCAAGTTGGATAAAATTTAACCTCCTAAACCTAATTTTGATAATATAAGATGTAATTTGGGGTTCAATCAACCCTAATATCATAAAAATATAAACCAAATAATCCATTAATGCAATCACAAAGGAAATTGGGGCTCATTTGAGCCCCTTCAACCTAACTACAATAGTATGACATGATTTGGGCCTAAATTACCTTTTATTCTATCATGAATTGATATAATTAATCAATGCATGTAATTAGAGATGTGATTTGGTCCAAATTGAGCCTCATGAACCCAAATTATGGCTCAGTCGATAATATAGGATGCAACATGCGGCTTAGTTAACCCTAATTTTATTTTATTTTAAACAAACACATAAGTAATTGAGGCTATAATTTGAACCCCTTAAACCTGATTGCAAGTATAGGATGTGATTTGGGGCTAAATTATCTCATATTTTATTGACAAATTTAGCTAATTAGTCAATTTATACAACTAGAAATGCAATTTGACCAAAATTAAACCTCGTGAAACTAATTTTGACCATATAGGATGTAATTTGGGGGTTAATCAACCCAAATTTCATAACACCTTAAATAAAATAGTCCATCAATTCAACCACAAAGTAAAATTTCATCAATTTGAGCCCCTTCACTCTAATTATGACTATAAAATGTGTCAGGACTCAATCAACCCAAATTTTATCATAAATACAATCACAGAGGTAATTGAATATGAACCCCTTAAACCTGACTATGAATATAGGATGTTATTTGAGGATAATTGAACCATATGTGAACCTAATTTCAATTATATAATATGTGATTTGGACATCAATCAATCTCAATTACATCACATAATATTCTAATAACTTATTTATATCACATATGTGTGTGGGTGTCTACACACACACACACTCTACATATGTGTTATAATACATATGCATTACTTGCACAATAGAAAAAAACTTCATCAAATGTTTATTTTTAACCTCTTTCTAGAATTTTTTCCGCACTTACATTTTTTGCATCATTCTACACCCTACATAGTTGAAGACAAAAGGTATCAAGTTATTTTTTTGGACCCCCCATTAAAAGTTATCAAGTATGTCTAGTCATGGGTGACATATCTCATTCAAAGAAGAGGAAAATTTTAAATCACAAAACATAAGAATAATTACAAGTGTTGAGATAAAAAAGGGTACAAAAGTAATTTTTTTGCTCAAGAACAAGTACACACACACACACATAATGCATATCTATTATAATGAGCCAAATGTCGTATATAGTAATGAATTAAATAATGACAATGAATGTTTACCTAAAACTCTAAACTATGTCTCAAGTCCACATTCAAAGTATGAATTTTTAAATTTTGTTGATGATGAATTTATATATGATGTTTTACCCATTAATAATGAATAAAATTACATAGAAACATTATAATGATGAAAATGTTTAACCCTAAAATCTGGACTAAAGAATTTAGGGTTAAAAGGGTAGAGATAGCCTAGGGAACAAAGGTAATAAACTATATCTATAACAATCTAGTTAATTACAAACTTAGATAAACAACATTACAAATATAAATCCTAAGATAGGCTAAAAATAATAAGTGCTACCAATGATTGATATTTCAATAAATGTAAAAAAATGGTACTTAGTTGGATTACTATGCACATTTAGATTTGATACGAAACATTCTAAAAATAGACTAGATTTAGATTCTTGATCATTCATCATTTTCTATAAATTTGAATTTTATGTCCTTAAACACTTATGTCGACCTTAGACAGTCACATCAATGCTTATATATAACCTAGATGAAGGTGTCTTATATAAAATACTTGATGGATCTAGATGCAACCACCTAGGATATTATGGGTTGTGTCACCTTCACTCTAGTGTGATCAAATCTAGATCATGGGTTGTTGCTCATTTTTAAGTAAAAAACCCTTTTTATTAATATTCATAGTGACCTTGGGATTTAGTGGGTGTGGCCTACATATCCACAACTTTGAATAGGGTCTCAGACCGATGTAGTTCTCCCCTAATGTGTTGTCGTATATGTGTACAAGGGTGCAATATGTAGAAATAAAGTATAATAGTGACCTAGCCTATAACTTGGAAAATAGGACTCACTTCATTCTCCTTTAGTAATTTATACCTATGGATGTGTTTTTCCTATGGTTGATATTGAAATAGGAAATAATAGGTAAGCTTTGCTTGATTGAGTGTTTTTGGCAAGTTTCCTTGTGAGTTTTTAAGACTTTGTTCAGTGGGGAATGAATGAGGGTTGATCATGTATATATATTAATATTTTTTGGAAATATATCACATTAAAAAACTAAGGCTTACCATAGGTATATGTTTCATTTCCAAATTTGATGAATTTATGGCATTGGGCACTTGTGTTAGAATAGGACACTAACATTGATGTAGTTGTCTAACTGGGATACAAGTGTCTAGGAAGTTAGAAAATAGATACATGTCTAAAATTTGTAGAGGATTATACTAAGTAGGTTTATATCATTCTAATTATATGACAAAAGTTCTAGGTCATCAAAATAACATTGATCTAACTAAGAGATAAGCAATGAACACAGATAGATAATGGATACAAGCTTTTGAGTAGTAGAAAAAATTTTGAAGTAAGAGGAAAAGATAAGGTCTATATTCACCAAGTGTACAAGACTAGGATTATATATAATTAATAAATAGTGTCTACATCCCCCCCCCCTTAATCTAGTAATGAAATTATTACTCTAACGTAAAATAAATACATGCCTAGGTGAGTATAACACATCTTGCCTTCATGTGAGCCCAACTTGAGTGATTTATTGGTGACTAACCTAAAACCAAGATCTTTTTATAGTACATAATAAGTGCATATAATCTGAAATCAAAAGCATTGAAATAATTGAAATAGAAAGAGAAAGGTTTAAGAGTACACATGTGCATCAATTCAAACACCTTGCCTTTTGACAACTTGATTTGAAAAGATGTATCATTATGTATCATTGAAACTAATATTAGGATAAATATAAATCTATAAAGTTCATAAATATATAAATATTGGAGAACACATACCCCCAACCTTGGAGAAAAATATTATTTGTCACCCACTAGTTGAGATTAGCTCAACTGTGCAACTCAATCATACTTATAACCTAGTGAGCATGAGTGAACCAATTTAACTCACTCTATAAATATAGTGAGGTTTGATTATGTAATCAATCCCAACATATAAACTTGACAAGATTGAGTGATTTAATCACCTCAACCATACCAAAAAGTGAACCAACTACTATAGTCAATTAGCTTGATACAATCCGTAATAGTCCAACCTGGTGAGCTAAAGTTCATAGAAGTGTTTGAAATATAAAAGTTGATTTGATTTTGTAATTTAAGTTCACTTTTGCATAGAATAAACACATTGTATATGTCTCATGATAAAACCTAGTTATAACATGGTACCAATGTATATAATTATCCCACAATTATGTATCTGAATCATAAACTATGAATTTTAGCCAATTTTAAAACTAATTGTGGAGGACATGTTTCTATAACATGCCCCCACTATAATATTAAACTAAAAATTGATTTAAGTGTGGATAACTGATTTACATGTTATCCAAAAATGTTAAGTAACTATCATATCAAGTACTACAAGAGATATAAGCATGGATAAAATCATGTGTAAGTATATAAAGTCAAACATGATAATGTAAAGTGATTTTGGAATGATATAATCTAGATGTATCATGATCAAAGAAGTGGATTCCCCCAATGTCCACATGACATAGTAGAGGAAAGGCCCAAAATTAAGAAGTGAATATATCATGTATCTGTGTATGCTTGAATCACACTCAAACGATGTATGAAACACATGTGTATATATAAAATACTGATATGTCATCTACTAACATGGAACCAACAACATATATGCCATGGAGCCAAAAAAACATGTAAATGATGTAATATTTTTGGATTTTTGATTTATTTTTTAAAAATTGGTATTTTTAGAATATTTGACACTACTATCCTATGATCTTATTCAATGTATGCTCATAGGTATCTCCCCACTATAAACATGGTGAAATAAACTTGTGGTAGTACCAATGAGCATGTATAGGTTAAATATACATCACTATAGACTCTATAATGTTTTACGTATGTATAACAGGACCTTATGGCTATGAAGAAACTATAGGAGTAGGGGTTCATGGTACCCATCATTTAATGGTATGTGGTTTATATGGAATATTAGTAATAGGAACATGTGTAGGTAATCTGGATATTTGAAAATGGTGTGTAGTAGTTGAGGATTTTGTGGAACCCACTATGGATATTTAATGCAATGGTTTCTCAAGTACTAGCTACTAAGTAAATGGGATTTTCCGTTGCTTACCCTTTTACGTAGGATTAACCTTAGTAGGTTTGATAATTAATTGTGTGGGTATAATTTTCTATTGTTTAGGTGGATGTTCATATGTAATTCTAGAAACTGTAAATACCTTATTAGCATCAATGTATTTAGCACAACCATGAACTGTAGAAGGTACTACTCAAAGTGTATCTATCAAGGGTCATCCCAATAACAAATCAAAGACAAATGTGGATGGTATGACTGAGAAGGTAGTATCTACATGTGTAATACCCACTTGTAAATTTAAGTCAATATTACCAATTATGAGGCCCATCAAAAGCTCTAGTTGATCTGGTCAAAGGATGTAAATCATGATTTGTATAACCCAAATGCATAATTAATTTCATAGTACAAACATTTTTTATTTCGCTATTATTAATTATAACATTGTGTATATGTTGGTGATCAAGGTATGCTCAAATGAATAAAGAATGAAGATCTAAATCATCATCCAGAATATCATTATCATCAAAAGTAATAGAGGGTCTCTAAACCATAGGATGTGTATGCCATGTATAAGTACCAATAATACCATATAATGGGTGTTCATACTGTGATGGAAGAGGATGTGCATTATATATCACTTTCACTTCTATATCCTTATTAGAATAGTCTTACAAAGGATTGTTAAATATTTTTTATATTTGTTGATCACTAGGCTGTGAACTTGATTCCTTTGGAGGATCATAAAATATAATGTTTTTTCATCAATGAGGTCTTAGATCTTATTCTTCAAGGTAAAACATATATTTATAGAATGCACAGGTTCTTGATGATAGGCATAATAAGCATTCACATCATACCCTTTGGGTATAGGTCTACTCATATGAACCTCTATAGGATGAGGGAGAGCTATGAAGTGACACTCTAAAATCTATGGGAGTAATGAAGTTGGAACCTCAGGTAAGCATGTAAATTGTCTCCTTGGTGCATTGGATAAGACAAATTAATTAGGTTATTATAACACCACATTTTTTAGAATCACAACCACTGAGAATTGGGGTGAATTAGTGTTCAAACTTTACATTCAATTCCACTTATCATTTATTAACTAGTCAAACCAATATAGTGATTAAGTAATGCATTTAGAACCATTCATATGAACATGAAGAAAGAACATAACACATGAACATAATATCTATGTGTAAAACCCTCATGGGGGATAAAATTTATCGATACATAGCTTGGACTATATTCCTATATGTAATGAATCAAATTCAGTTGAGCACCAACCTAACAAGGAACTCCAACCCCTAACTAATCAAGAACCAACTAACTAAGCTTTAGCAAACACCAACTTGAAAATAGGCACAGAACCCATAGATGAATAAACACCAACTCAGCCACTTCAAGGAAATTTATTCAAGAACCAACCTAAAATTCAACTCTCACTCCCTCTTGACTAAGCACCAACTCAGCCAAGACAAACTTGATCACATTCACAACACCTTGTTGGTCAACCAAGAAATGATGACCTCTTATTCATATCTCTATTTTCTCTATCCACTATCATACATTAAGAACACATATATGATGCAACTCTGATAGTCTTTCAATAGAAAATCAACACAAGATCACTCCTTCAACACTCTCAAATTGCCTCTTCAAATAAGCAAATCTACCCTTCTTTTACTTTGCTCAAATAGCCCTCATATAGCTTGAAACTTGTCATGAAAGAATTAATGAAACCCTATATATGTCTATGACTGATTCATATCATTTCTTTGAACTATTTCACTACCTATGTAATCTCACACAATCCTCATCTTCTTCATTTCGCATCTACACATACTCAACTAGCCAATTAGGCCTATTAGGCCTCATTCTTATTCCAATCACTAGTTCATTATTTTCTCCCTTTAATTAAGTATCATAGATATTAATCACATGAATATGAGATATGTATTTATATACATCATTTCCTCTCTAATATGCTCCTCAAAATAGTCAGATATTCAATTCATTTTCTCATATCACTTCTAGAACAAATAGGCCTACCTAACCTTGTATTAATACAAATTACTTGCTCACATACTCTTTATGTCAGCCAAAAATCTCTCCAAAGTTGGATGAAATTTAAAATGGTTCAAATAACATGTTTCATACATGAAACATCCACTACATAGGTATGCCACTATTCATAAGGACCAAAACCACCATTAGGCCTTAAGGAGACATAATGCAATTAGGCCTTCTCAAGAACCACATTACACTTAACCCTCTTGAAAATTATTGAGCGTCCACACATGGATGAAAAACTTTAAACACACCTAAAATAAATTCCTTATAAAATCCATTTATCTCCATGCCACCTTTTAGTCTAATTCACTACTTGGACCACATCATTAGCACTACTCATAATTAGGCCTTCACACATCTAGAACATCTATCTTGAACAACTAAAACATAGAACCAATTTTGCCACATGTCCATAACAAAAAAATCACATATTAATAACCTTCATGACCTTGTGTTCATTATAAACTTCACTATATACTTCAACACAAAACTTAAAGCCTCAAACTCACTTTTGCAACATGACCACTAAGAATTGCCTTAATGCTCCAAAACTCAATCATGAAAAATTTACCACCGACATATATATAAGGAAATTTCATGACTCTAAAGGCACTAATATTAACCTTAGATACCTTTATAACATCTTCATATTCATTATACTCGTAAACTCTAGGAAAATCACCTAAAACTCATTTTTGATAGATGATTACTCAGAACTACCATAAACTTCAAAAACCATTTAGCATGACTTTGAATTTTCACACTAGAATAGATACTTATCACGATCATAAATAAATTCATATTATCCTATGACATCCCTATAACAACTTAAAATACAAAAATAACATGGTCTAGAGCAATAATTTAACTTGTCGACCAAATAGTAGTCCTTATTACACATAGTCTTAACTCACTTAGGCAAGCAAATTTGTGACCAATTTATCAAACACTTATACTAAATTTAATAGTTTATCCAAGGAATTAATAGGACTCACAAGTCCCAAAAAACATATTCAATCACTTGGGAGCAATAATCTGCTATGTAAATGCCATCAACAACAATAATTCTAGAAACACATTTTTCACTACAAGACTAGTTAGCGACTAGCTCACTTGGAAGACCAAAAATATTGACATAGAGGCTAGATCTCATCTTAAAAAATTTATGGTGATAAAATAAGAGTCTTTAAATTATCCCTTCATTCATTCACTTTGTCTGGTAAATGTAACTTTTGCGAACTACATAAATGTCTTTACATATATACATATAACTGATCATTTTCTCTCTCCTCTCTCTAAAAAATGACACATGGAGGTGATTAAAAGAGTTAAATACAATATCAAATCATCACACTAACATTTACAAACCATTCTAATCACTTTTAAATCATATCTCTAACATCAAGTTCAACTTAGGGTTTTAAGGCACTAAAAACTAGTTTCCACTCTTAACAATCGTTCATAAAGGATTGACCCTCATTCCAAAAAATAATGCCTAGATAATACATTTATGACCTTCCCAAACTACCATGATCTACTCAAGATCTGATGCAAAGTATTGATGATCTAACAAGCATGATAAATTCCTCCTTAGATCTTCATCTCTTCATTCTGAGAACATTCAAGACCACAAAACCACTCTTCATGCTTTCTTCTTCAACTCAAGACCTCAAACTTGACAAACACACTTGAAACAACATGTAAAACCTCAAACCATTCTCACATGATCTCAAAATCCTCCAAACCTGATCATGATGCCTCATCATGCCACCTAGGGTCTTAAGACAAGGTCTATAGGAAGACCACCAATGAAGAATTTACCCCTTTGGCTCACTTTGAGAGTCATGTGACTAACTCTACACCTTTCTCACATGATATAACACTATATTGCACAAATTTAATTCCATACACATTCATATCATCATCATGCCTTTACAAGCCATATCCATGCCCAAGAACCAGTCCACCAAATAGACCTAATAGGAACCATACCACTTTTTGAAAGAGGAGAGTGTGCTCGACATTATATTAGTAAGAGATTTGATTTTTTCACATTCCATGTAATTGATCATATTATTTCTAGATAAAACTATATGCTTATTTTTCATCAATACGTTTTGAATCACAATCTATGATTCATACTCAGAAAAAATTCATGGATTAAAAACAAGCACATAGTTTTATCTAAAAATCATATGATCAATTGTATTAATAATTTTATGAAATGTCTCATTGTAATTAATAGTGTTTTTGATGATGGAATTTGTATTTTCTTGTTTTATATCAAAACACTCAGATTCAGCTATGTTTTTAGGTCTAAACCTTAGGCTTGGGAATCCAAGCTATTTTCGAGCCAAACAATGTTGTTTTTTAAATTACACATAGTATAGTATGTAAACACTATAATGCATACGTGTTATAATGAGTACATGTTATAAAAATTACATGCTACTTTGACATTACACAAAACATAAAATAGATCTATGTATATGTGTTTATGTTTATGTTTATGTTTATGTTTATGTTTATGTTTCATCTATTCTCATTTATAGTTTTTTATTTTTTATTTTAAAGTGAAGAATGTCAATATATACACTACCATACAAAGGAAATAATGGATATAATGATGCAATTTTGGTGATTTTAAGCACACAAACATAATTTTAACTATAGAGAATATGATTTAGGGTTAAACCAGGCACAATTTCATTACAAAATGAATGAAAGAATCAATTATTTCAATGATGGATACAATTAGGGCCAATTTAAACCCCTTTAACATAATTAGAACTATATGATATGATTTGGGGCTAAAATTGCTTATGTTTCTTGATATATTGACTGAATTAGTGAATTGGAATAATTTGTAATGTAATTTGATAAAAATTAAGCCTTATAGAAGTAATTTTGACTATAAAGTATGTAATTTGGGGATCTTGACCCCAATGTCATAAAAAAATAAACTAAATAGTCCATCAGTTCAATTTGAAGGCAATTGGATCTAATTTGAGTGCTTTCAACCTAATTGTGACCATAAAATGTGATTTGGGGCTTAATCAACACCTATTTCATCAAAGAATGAAGCAAAGAAAAATTTGGTTCAATGACATAAACAAGTTTGACATGTATAAAATGTGGTTTGGGGCTCTTTAAACTCCAATGTCATCATATAATGAATGGAATAATTGATTGGTTCAATTTTGGAAGAATTTAGGATCAATATGAACCCCTTAAACCTAATTATGGTTATAAATGTGATTTGAGGCTAAATTGGCTTTGATTTCATCATAGATTGATCTAATTAGCCAAATGGTGCAATCAATGACATGATTTTGGAAAAATTAAGCCACACAAACCTAGTTTAAAGTGTATATGATGTGATTTGGAGTGAAATTGACCATAATGTCATCATATAATGAATCAAATAGTTGGTTCATTCAATCAAAGAGGAAACATGGGCTACTTTAAGCCCCTTCAACCTAAATACAAGAGGAGGACATGATTTGGGACTAAATTAGCTCTAATTCCATCACGAATTGATCCAATTAGTCAAATGGTGAAATTAGAGATGTGATTTGGGCTAAATTGAGCCTCCTAAACCTAATTTATGTCTTAATCAATTGTATAGGATGCAACATGTGGATTAATTGACCCTAATTTTAACACAAATGCAAAAATAAAGGTAATTGGGTCCAATATGAAACTATTGAACCTAAATGTGAGTATAAGATGTGATTTTACATCTAAATTGGCTCATATTTCCTAACATATAGAGCCAAATAGTCAATTGTTACAATAACTTATGTAATTTGGATAAAATTTAACCTCCTAAACCTAATTTTGAAAATATAAGATGTAATTTGGGGGTCAATCGACCCCAATATCATAATAATATAAACCAAATAATCCATCAATGCATTCATAAAGGAAATTAGGGCTCATTTAAGCCCCCGCAACCTAACTACAATAATATGACATGATTTGGGCCTAAATTACCTTTTATTCTATCATGAATTGATATAATTAATCAATGCATGTAATTAGAGATGTGATTTGGTCCAAATTGAGCCTCATAAACCCAAATTATGGCTCAATCAATAATATAGGATGCAACATGTGGCTTAGTTAACCCTAATTTTATTTTTTAAAAAGTAAACACATAAGTAATTGAGGATATAATTTGAACCCCTTAAACCTAACTGCAATTATAGGATGTGATTTGGGGCTAAATTATCTCATATTTTAGTGACAAATTGAGCCAATTAGTCAATTTATACAACTAGAAATGCAATTTGAACAAAATTAAACCTCGTGAAACTAATTTTGACCATATAAGATGTAATCAGGGGGTTAATAAACCCAAATTTCATAACACCTTAAATAAAATAGTCCATCAATTCAATCACAAAGGAAAATTTCATCATTTGAGCCCTTTTAACTTAATTATGACTATAAAATGTGTCAGGACTCAATCAACTTAAATTTTATCATAAATGCAATCATAGAGGTAATTGAATATGAACCCCTTAAACCTAACTATGAATATAAGATGTTATTTGAGGATAATTTAACTATATGTGAACCTAATTTAAATTATATCAAATGTTATTTGGACAAAAATCAATTCCAATTACATCACATAATATTCTAATAACTTATTTATATCACATATATGTGTGTGTATCTACACACACATGTGCACTCTCTCTCTCTCTCTCTCTCTCTCTCTCTCTCTCTCTCTCTCTCTCTCTCTCTCTCTCTCTCTCTCTCTCTCTCTCTCCTCTCTCTCTCTCTCTCTCTCTCTCTCTCTCTCTCTCTACATATGTGTTATAATACATATGCATTACTTGCACAATAGAAAAAATTTCATCGAATGTTTATTTTTAACCTCTCTCTAGAATTTTTTCCCCACTTACATTTTTTGCATCATTCTACGCCCTGCATAATTGAAGACAAAAGTTATCAACTTATTTTTTTGGAACCCCCATTAAAAGTTATCAAGTATGTCTAGTCATCGGTAACATATCTCATTCAAAGAAGAGGAAAATTTTAAATCACAAAACATCAGATTAATTACAAGTGTTGAGAGAAAAAAAGGGTAGAAAAGTAATTTTTTGGCTCAATAAAAGGTACACACAAACATAATGCATATCTATTATAATGAGCCAAATGTTGTATATAGTAATTAATTAAATAATGACAATGAATGTTTACCTAAAAGTCTAAATTATGTTTCAAGTCCACATTCAAAGTATGAATTTTTAAATTTTGTTGATGATTACCCATTAATAATGAATAAAATTACATAAAAACACATAATGATGAAAATGTTTAACCCTAACATCTAGACTAAGGAATTTAGGGTTAAAAGGGTAGATATAGCCTAGGGAACAAAGGTAATAAACTATATCTATAACAGGCTTATTAATTACAAACATAGATAAACAAAATTATAAATTTAAATACTAAGATAGGCTAAAAATAATAAGGGCTACCAATGATTGATATTTCAATAAATGGAAAACAATGGTACTTAGCTGGATTACTATGCACATTTAGATCTGATATGAAACATGCTAAAAAAAGACTAGATTTAGATTCTTGATCATTCATCATTTTCTAGAAATTTGACTTTTATGTCCTTGAACACTTGTGTTCACCTTAGACAGTCACATCAATGCCTATGTATAACCTATATGAGGGTGTCTTATACAAAATACTTGATGGATCTAGATGCAACCACCTGGGATATTATGGGTTATGTGTCACCTTCACTCTAGTGTGATCAGATCTAGATCATGGGTTGTTGCTCCTTTTTAAGTAAAAAACCCTTTTTATTAATCTTCATAGTGACCTTGGGATTTAGTGGGTGTGGCCCACATATCCACAACTTTGAATAGGGTCTTAGATCAATGTAGTTCTCCCCTAATGTGTTGTTGTATATGTGCACAAGGGTGCAATATGTAGAAATAAAGTATAATAGTGACCTAGCTTAACTTGGAAAATAGGACTCATTTCATTCTCTTTTAGTAATTCAAACCTATGGATGTGTTTTCCCTATTGTTGATATTGAAATAGGAAATAATAGGTAAGCTTTGCTTGATTGAGTGTTTTTGGTAAGTTTTCTTGTGAGTTTTTAAGACTTTGTTAGGTGGGGAATGAATGAGGGTTGATCATGTATGTATATATATATATATATATATATATATATATATATCCTTTTTGGAAATATATCAAATTTAAAAACTAAGGCTTACCATAGGTATATGTTTCATTTCCAAATTTGATGAATTTATGGCATTGGGCACTTGTGTTAGAATAGGATACTAACATTGATGTAGGTGTCTAACTAAGATACAAGTGTCTAGGAAGTTATAAAATAGATACATGTCTAAAACTTGTAGACAATGATAATAAGTATGTTTATATCATTATAATTACATGATAAAAGGTCTAGGTCATCAAAATAACATTGATCTAACTAAGAGATAAGCAATGAACACAGATAGATAATGGATACAAACTTTTGAGTAGTAGAAAAATTTTAGAAGTAAGAGGAAAAGATAAGGTCTATAATCACCAAGTGTACAAGACTAGGATGATATATAATTTATAAATAGTGTCTACATTACCCCCCCCCCCTTAATCTAGTAATGAAATTATTAATTTAAAGTAAAATAAATACATACCTAGGTGTGTATAACACACCTTGCCTTCACATGAGCCAAACTTGAGTGATTTTTTGGTGACTAACCTAAAACCAAGATCTTGTTATAGTACATAATAAGTTCATATAATCTAAAATCAAAAGCATTAAAATTATTGAAATAGAAATAGAAAGGTTTAGGAGTACACATGTGTATCAATTCAAGCACCTTGTGTTTTGATAACTTGATTTGAAAAGATGTATCATTATGAATCATTGAAACTGAGATTAGGATAAATATAAATCTATAAAGTTCATAAATATATAAATATTGGATAATACATACCCACAACCTTGGTGAAAAATATTATATGTCACCCACTAGTTGAGATTAGCTCAACTATGCAACTCAATCATACTTATAACCTAGTGAGCATGAGTGAACCAATTCAACTCACTTTATAAACATAGTGAGGTTGTATTATGTAATCAAGTCCAACATATAAACTTGACAAGATTGAGGGATTTAATAACCTCAACCATACCAAAAAGTGAACCAACTACTATAGTCAATTAGCTTGATACAGTCCATAATAGTCCAACCTGGTGAGCTAAAGTTCATAGAAGTGTTTGAAATATAAAAGTTGATTTGATTTTGTAATCTAAGTTCACTTTTTCATAGAATAAACACATTGTATATGTCTCATGATAAAACCTAGTTATAACATGGTACCAATGTATATAATTGTCCCACAATTATGTATCTGAATCATAAACTATGAATTTTAGCCAATAATAAAACTGTGTAAGTGTGGAGGACATGTTTCTATAACATGCCCCCACTATAATATTAAAATAAAAACTGATTTAAGTGTGGATAACATGTTTCTAAAACATGCCCCCATTGTATATCTAAATCTTTGAACTATGACAAATGTGGAGAACATGTTTCCATAACATTCCCCCACTATATATCTAAATCTATGAACTATGAAAAATGTGGAATATATGTCTCTATGACATGCCCCAACTAATATTCCCCCATTTTAAGGTGAGGGGAATCAAAAAATGGTAGTCACCTTAACTCAAAAGGATAATATAACTATATAATATGTGAATGCATCATGTAACAGATAGGAGTAGCATGTTTATGCAGATATATCATTAAAGTGTGAAAAATGTGATCACATCAAATCCTAATATGCATGACATATATCATGGATATGTCTATATATTAAAGATATAATCTTAACATGCAATCAAGCATACACACAAAGGAACTTAAAATCAAATCAAAAGGTCATGGTCTAAGAAGACCTCAAGCAAGGGGCATGTTCAAATGATACATGATCGAAGTGAAATAACTTAGTGACATGTCCACAAGGCAAGAAATGACATATTCAAATGTCCATACAACAATAAATAACATATTCAAATGCCAAAGAAGAAAAAAAAGGCATGGGGATTCAAAAAATGGATTATATTCAAATTCTCAACAAGCAAGGCAAGACACTCAAGGAAGTGCATAAATGAAAATCATAAGAAACTAGCATAAACATAACATAATATCCCATGCATCATATGTGTTATCAAAAAAATTTAATTACATATCATATTAAGTAAACTACAAGAGATATAAGCATGGATGAAATCATGTGTAAGTATATAAAGTCAAACATGATAATGTAAAGTGATTATGGAATGATATAATCTATATGTATCATGATCAAAGAAGTGGATTACCCCAATGTCCACATGACATAGTAGAGGGAAGGCCCAAAATTAAGAAGTGAATATATCATGTATATGTGTATGATTTAATCACATTCAAATGATGTATGAAACACGTGTATATATAAAATATTGGTATGCCATCTACCAACATAGAACCAACAACATATATGAAATGAAGCCAATAAAACATGTAAATGCTACAAATATTTTTGGATTTTTTATTTATTTTCTAAAAATTGGTATTTTTGGAATATTTGACACTACTATCCTATGATCTTATTCAATTTATGCTCATAGGTATCTCCACACTATAAACATGGTGAAATAAACTTGTGGTATTACCGATGAGCATGTATAGGTTAAATATACATCACTATAGACTCTATAATGTTATACATATGTATAATAAGACCTTATGGCTATGCAAAAACTATAGGAGTAGGGGTTCATAGTACCCATCATTAAATGGCATGTGGTTTCTATGGAATATTAGTAATAGTAACATGTGTAGGTGATCTAGATATTTGAATATGGTGTGTAGTAGATGAATATTTTGTGGAACCCACTATGGATCTTTAATGCAATGGTTTCTCAAGTACTAGCTACTAAGTAAATAGGATTTTCTGTTGCTTACCCTTTTACATATGATTAACCTTAGTAGGTTTGATAATTAATTGTATGGGTATAATTTTCTATTGTTTAGGTGGATGTTCATATGTAATTCTATAAACTATAAATACCTGATTAGCATCAATGTATTTAGCACAACCATAAACTGTAGAAGGTACTACTCAAAGTGTATGTATCAAGGGTCATCCCAATAAAAAATGAAAGACACATGTGGAAGGTAAGACTGAGAAGGTAGTATCCACATGTGTAATACCCAACTTAAAATTTAAGTCAATCTTACCAAGAACCTATTATGAGGCCCATCAAAAGCTCTAGTTGATCTGGTCAAAGGATGTAAATCATGATTTGTATAACCCAAATGCATAATTAATTTCATGGTACAAACATTTTTTATTTCACCATTATTAATTATAACATTGTGTATATGTTGGTGATCAAGGTATGCTCAAATGAATAAATAATGAAGATCTGAATCATCATCTAGAATATCATTATCATCAAAAGTAATAGAGGGTCTCTAAACCATAGGATGTGTATGCCATGTATAAGTACCAATAATACCATACAATGGGTGGTCATGATGTGATGGAAGAGAATGTGCATTATATATCATTTTCACTTCTATATCCTTATTAGAATAGTCTTACAAAGGATTGTTAAATATTTTCTATATTTGGTGATCACCAGGTTGTGAACTTGATTCCTTTAGAGGATCATAAAATATAATGTTTTTTCATCGATGAGGTCTTAGATCTTATTCTTCAAGGTAAAACATATATTTTTTAGAATGCAAAGGGTCTTGATGATAGGCACAATAAGTATTCACATCATACCCTTTGGTTATAGGTCTACTTATATGAACCTCTATAGGATGAGGGAGAGATATGAAGTGACACTCTAAAATCTATGGGAGTAATTAAGTTGGAACCTCAGGTAAGCATGTAAATTGGCTCCTTGGTGCATTAGATAAGAAAAACCAACTAGGTTATTGTAATGCCACATTTTTAGAATCAAAACCTCTAAGAAGGGGGGTGAATCAATGTTCAAACTTTACATTCTATTCCACTTATCATTCATTAACTAGTCAAACAAATATAGTGATTAAGTAATGTATTTAGAACCATTCATATGAACATGAATCAAGAACATAACACATTAACATAAGATCTATGTGGAAAAACCTCATAGGGGATAAAACCCATTGATACATATCTTGGACTATAGTCCTATATGCAATGAATCAAATTCAGTTGAGCACCAACCCAACAAGGAACTCCAACCCCTAACTAGTCAAGAACCAACTAACTAGGCTTTAGCAAGCACCAACTTGCAAGTAGGCACAAAACCCATAGATGACTCAACACAAACTTAGACACTTCAAGGACACTTCTTCAAGCACCAACCTACAAGGCAACTCTCACTCCCTCTTGACTAAGCACCAACTCAGCTAAGACAAACTTGATCACATTCACAACACCTTGTTGCTCAACCAACAAATGATGACCTCTTATTCAGCTCTCTATCTGCTATATCCACTATCATACATTAGGAACACATATATGAAGCAACTATGATAGTCTCTCAATACAAAATCAACACAATATCATTCCTTCAACACTCTCAAATTGCCTTTTCAAACAAGCAAATCTACCCTTCTTCTACTTTGCTCAAATAACCCTCATATAGCTTGAAACTTGCCATGAAAGAATTAATGAAAACCCTATAGATGTCTATTACTAATTCATATCATTTATTTGATGTGTTTCACTACCTATTTAATCTCACACAATCCTCTTCTTCTTCCTTTCACATCTACACATTCTCAACTAGCCAAATAGGCCTATTAGGCCTCATTCTTATTCCAATCACTAGTTCATTATTTTTTCAATTTCATTAAGAATCATAGATATTAATCACATGAATATGAGGTATGGATTTTTATCCATCATTTCCTCTCTACTCTTCTCCTCATAATAGTCAGATATTCAATTCATTTTCTCATATCACCTCTAGAACAAATAAGCCTACCTAGCCTTGTATTAATACAAATTACTTGCTCACATACTCTTTTGGTCAACCACAAACCTATCCACACTTGGATTAACCTTAAAATGGTTCAAATAACATGTTTTATACATGAAACATCCACTACATAGGTCGACCACCATTCATAAGGACCAAAACCACCATTAGGCCTAAAGGAGACCTAATGCAATTAGGCCTTCTCAAGCGACACGTTACACTTAACCCTCTTGAAAATTATTGATCCTCCACACATATATTAAAAACTTCACACACACATAAAATAAATTCATTATAACATACATTTATGTCCATTCCACCTTTTATTCTTATTCACTACTTGGACCACATCATTAGCACTACTCATAGTTAGGCCTTCACACACCCAGAACATCTGTCTTGAACAACTAAAGCATACAACCAATTTTGCCACATACCCATAAAAAAAAATCACATAATAATAACCTTTATGACCTTATGTTCATTATACACTTCAACACAAAGCTTAAAGCCTCAAACTCACTTTTGCAACATGACCACTCAGAACTGTCTAAATTCTCTAAAACTCAATCATGAACAATTTACCACCGAAATATACATAAGGACATTTAATGACTATAAATTCACTCATATTAACCTTAGATACCTTGATAACATCTTCATGTTCATTATACTCTTAAATTTTGGTAAAATCACCTCAAACTCATTTTGGTTAGATGATTACTCAGAACTACCATAAACTTCAAAAACCATTTAGCATGCCTTTGAATTTTCACACTAAAATAGAGACTTATCATGATCATAAATAAATTCATATGATACTATGACATCCCTATAACAACTTAGAATATATAAAAAACATGGTCTAGAAGCAGTAATTTAACTTGTAGACCAAACAGTAGTCCTTATTACACATAGTCTTAACTCACTTAGACAGACAACTTTATGATCAACTTATCAAACACTTATACTAAATTTCATAGTTTATCCAAGGAATTAATATAACTAAAAATTCCCAAAAAACATATTCAATCACTCAAGAGTAACAATCTGCTAGGTAAATGCCATCAACAACAATAATTTTAGAAACACACATTTTTCACTACAAGACTAGTTAGTAATTGGCTCACTTGGAAGACCAAAAATATTGAAATAGAGGATATATCTCATCTTAAAAACTTAATGGTGATAAAATATGAGTCTTTAACTTATCCTTTCATCCATTCACTTCACCTGGTCAATGTAACTTTTGAGAACTACACAAATGTCTTTATAAATATGCATGTTATTGATCATTTTCTCTCTCCTCTCTCTAAAAAATTCCACATGGAGGTGATTAAAAGATTTAAATCCAAGATAAAATCATCACACTAACATTTCCAAACCATTATAATCACTTTTAAATCATATCTCTAACATCAGGTTTAACTTAGCATTTTAAGGCACTAAAAACTAGTTTCCACTCTTAGCAATCGTTCATAAAGGATTGACCCTAAGTCCAAAAACTAATGCATAGATAATAAACCTAGGAAATTAACCAACTACCATGAACTATTTAGGATCCCATGCAAATTATTTATGATCCAACAAGCATGATAAAGTCTTCCTTAGATCTTCATTTCTTCATTCTAAGAACATTCAAGACCACAAAACCACTCTTCTTGTTTTCTTCTTCAACTCAAGACCTAAAACTTAACCAACACACTTGAAACAACATGAAAAAACTCAAAAAATTCTCACATGATCTCACAATCCTCCAAACCTGATCATGATGCCTCATCATGCCACCTAGGGTCTTAAGACAAGGTCTATGGGAAGACCACCAATGAAGAATTTACCCCTTTGGCTCACTTTGAGAGTCATGTGAATAACTCTACACATTTTTCACATGATCTAACACTATATTTCAAAAATTAAATTCCATACACATTCATATAATCATCATCATGCCTTTACAAGCCTTATCCATGCTCAAGAACCAGTCCACCAAATAGACCTACTAGGAACCATACCACTTTGAGACCTTCAAAACTCTTTCTGTAGCTCAAAAATCATCTCCAAACATATAATACATGATCAAAAACATATCCCATCATTATCCTTTGAATAATACTTCTAAAACCATTTAGTTCATTTGACAAGACTGAACTAGCCTTCTTGATCACATAAGACATGAAGACAAAAGACATTAGTTGTCTTCAAATTCTCTCTCTGAACTCATGAATCCTTGAAGACCTTCACCAAGGATATGAAAATAAAAATGCCTCATACATCTTCATAAGACACTCCATTGGATAACTCAAATACACACTAGAAAACTCAAAGACCTACTACACCATGCTTAAGCCATCATGATCACTTACCATACATAATCACAAGAGCACCTATGAGACATCAATGACACTCAATCACCTTTGACATCAATGACAATATTAATGCCTTAACACAACAATAGGAACATACCTCAATAGTATCCCCATTTTTCATTGATGGAAAACACTCTAACCAAGCAAATCATTATCATCTCCCCAAGTTGGATCTCCCCCAAATTGGTCTTTCTCCTAATTTAGTCTTTTTCCCCCTTTGACATTAATGATAAAGGGTCATCTCTATCAATACTACCATTTGATCATTGGACCTAAAACATGATTTCTCCCAAAACAAGATCAATTTTCCTCTTATTAACCAAATAGGGACTCAACTCACATAAGTACTCAACCATGTTCCCTTTAAGCTTAAGCATACCTCAAACACATGAACATCACTCTCCTTGATTGATATCTAGAAACAATTAAAGAAAGAAATCCCCATTGTCCTTGTCATGACTGAAACCAATTGATCACACTTAGAATACTCACAAGGACACCTCACCTTGACTTTGAATAAATAAAATTCCCTTGTCTTCACAACTTGAGCTCACAAAATGAGTTATTAGGATTCTCAAACTCATACCATTTTCTTTACATAGAGATATAGATATCAACTACCCAATAGTATGAAATAAAGAACAACTTATTACCTTTCAACAACACTTCTATTTTTGTTAATAATCTTAAAATGATCTTCATAATCTCATTGGTCTTTTAGACTGATCTATAAATCATATGCCTTCTTGAAGCTCATGATCAATCTAAATAGATCCTATTAAAACCAAGCATCCACCATGCTTCTCATAACTATATGAGTGTCTCCATGAAGCTTAATGGAGTGACCCCTTCCATAAGGTACTAGAACAACATAAATTCAAGAGATTCCTATATTTTCAATTCACTCTTCTCAGCCACTTTACAAGCATAATACTAATAGTCTCTTTTTAGAATCCATTTGAGCTTGAATTCAACATTTGACTTATCTTCCTTGTCATCCTTCTGCTTCTCTTTGGTTGTTTTGTCAACATATGTAGATAACACATGTTCTTAACACGCCTTCACTTTTGATCCTTATTTTACCATAGCAAAGAGTACATCTTCATTCTTGGGCTTAGTATGATCAACCTTGATTGTCTTTAGTTTCCACACAAATGCTTGAACCATATTATACACTTTATATGCTCCATTTCCCTTGACATATCTTGAGGACCTACTTACTCCAATTAGATAGAATCTAAAAATATGGCCAATCTTATGACAATAGTAACAAACAACATCACTCATACCTCTTGTTTGATGATGATTATGATCTCCCTTTGATCAATTTCTTCTCATTCCATACTTCCATGAATGCTCATCCCTTGAGACTTTTCTTATGACATTAGATTTCTTGATTGGTATTTTCATATTACTCTTCATGTTGGCACATTCTTTGACTTGATCTAAATTTTCTTGCTCTTTATAAAACTCACTTATCTTGACTTCAAGTTTCTCATGCTCAACATTCAAGGAACCTAGCTCAATCTTCAATTAATCACACTCAACCTCCTTTTATCTCAAACTTGTATTTGAAACCCCTAATTGATTCTTGAGATCTTGAATAGTCATCTCATATTCTTTGGCTCCATTATCCAACTTAGTATTCAAGGTACATACCTTTTCCTCAAGAACCTTGACCATAGATCTCAACTCCTGATTCTCTTTCCTTAGTTGCATAGCCATCTTGTGCTTCTAGGATCACCTTCAAGTTGTCAATATTATTCAAAGGACCTACTTTGATACCAATTTTTGGAAGTATAACCACTAAGAGGGGAGTGAATCAATGTTCAAACTTTACATTCAATTCCACTTATCATTCATTAACTACTCAAACCAAATAATTATTAAGCAATGCATTTATAATCATTCATATGAAAATAAAGCAAGAACATAAAACTTGAACATAATATCTATGTGGGAAACCCTCATGGGTGATAAAACCCACTAATACATAGATTTTACTAAATTCCTATATTCAATTAATTTAATTTAGTTGATAATCAACCCAATAAATAGCTCTAGCCCCTAACTAGTCAAGCACCAACTTAACTAGGTTTTAGCAAACACCAACTTGCAAGGAGGCACCAACCCTCGAGATGAATTATCACCAACTTATCTAATTAAAGTAAACTTTTGAAAGCACCAAAATATAAGGCATCTTTCATTCCATCTTTACTAATCACCAACTTAGCCAAAACAAACTTGATCACCTTCAAAACACCTTGTTTCTCAACTAATAGATGATGACCTCTTCTTCAGCTCTCTATCTACTTTATCCACTATCATACATTAGGAAAACATAGCTAATGCAACTTTTATAGTCTCTTAATATTAAATCAACACATTATCACTCCTTCAATACTTTCAAATTGCCTCTTCAAATAAGCAAATATGTCCTTCTACTTCACTCAAGTAACCCTTATATGGCTTGAAACTTGTCATAAAAGCATTCATGAAACCCTTTAGATGTTTATGACTGATTAATATCATTTATTTTATGTGTTTAACTAATTTTTTAAGCTCACACAATCCTCTTATTCTTCACTTCACATCTACACATACTCAGCTAGCCAATTAGACCTATTAGGCTTCATGCTTATTCTAATCACTAGTTCATTATTTTCTCCATTTCATTAAGCACCATAGATAGTCATAATCTATTCCTCTCTAATCTACTCCTCATAATATTTAGATAATCAATTCAATTTCTCATGTCACCTCTAGAACAAATAAGCCTAATTAGTCTTGTATTAATACAAGTTACTTGCTCACATACTCTCTTGGTCAGACATAAACCTATCCATAGTTGGATTACCCTTAAAATGGGTCAAATAAAAAATTTAATACATTAAATATCCACTACATATCTTTTCCACCATTCATAGGGACCAAAACCACCATTAGGCCTAAAGGAGACCTAATGCAATTAGGCCTTCTCAAGCAACACGTTACACTTGGCCCTCTTTAAAATTATTTAGCCTCCAAATATAGATGAAACATTTTACACAGACCTAAAATATACCCTTTATAACATCCATTTAATTATATACCACCTTTTATTCCAATTCACTACTTGGACCACATCATTAGCACTACTCACAATTTGGCATTCACACACCCAGAACATCTATCTTGAACAACTGAAGCATACAAACAATTTTTCCACATACCCATAATAAAAAATAATATATTTATAACCTTAATGACCTAAAATTAATCACCAAATTCATTATACACTTCAATTTAGATCTTAAAGCCTCAAACTCATTTTTGCAACATAACCACTCAGAACTGCCTGAATGACCCAAACCCCAATCATGAATAATTGACCACCAACATCTATAAAAGTAAATTTATTGAGTTTAAATTAAATAATATTAACATTAGATACCTTCATAACATCTTCATATTCAATATACTCTTCAACTCTAGGAAAATCATGTCAAAATCATTTTTGCTAGATGACTATTGAGAACTACCAAAAAATTCAAAAACTAGTTAGCATGCCTTTGACTTTCCACACTAACATAGAGACTTATCATGATCATAAATACATTAATATTATCCTATGACATCCCTATAATCACTTCAAATATAAAAACAACATGGTCTATAATCAATAATTTATTTTTAAACCAAACACTAGTCCTTATTACACACAGTCTTAACTCACTTAGACAAGTAACTCTGTGACCAACTTCTCAAACACTTAAAAAAAAAATTCACACTTTATAAAATGCATGAATAGGACACACAATTCCCAAATAAAATATTCAATCACTCAAGAGCTATAATCTACTATGTAAAGGCCTTCAACATCAATAATTCTAGAAATACACATTTTTCACTAAAAGACTAGTTAGTGACTGGCTCACTTGGAAGACCAAAAGCATTGACACAGAGGATATACCTTGTCTTCAAACCTTAATGGTCATAAAATAGGATTCTTTAACTTTTCCCTTCATCTATTCACTTTTTCTAGTCATTACAACTTCTATGAACTACATAAACTTCTTTACAAATATCCTAATGATATCTGGAGGTGACTAAGAGAGCTGAATGCAAGATACAATCATTGCACTAACATTTACAAACCATTTTGGGCACTTTTTAATCATATCTATAACATCGAGTCTAACTTAGGGTTTTGAGGCACTAAAAACCAGTTTCTACTCTTAGCAATCATTCATTAAGGATTCCCCATCATTCTAAAAACTAATCCCTAAAGAATACACGTAGGACCCTTCTAAAACTACCATGAACTACTCAGTATCCCATGTAAAGGATTGACAATCCAATAATCATGATAAATTCCTCCTTGGGTCTTCATCTCTTCATTCTAAAAACACTCAAGACCACAAAACCACTCTTCATGCTTTCTTCTTCAACTCAAGACCTAAAATTTTACCAACACACTTAAACAACATTTCAAACCTCAAACCATGCTCACATGATCTCACAAGCCTCCAAACCTAATCATGATGCCTCATCATGCCACCTAGGGTTTTAAGACAAGGTCCATGGGAAGACCACCAATGAAGAACTTACCCCTTTAGCTCATTCTAAGAGTCATGTGATTGATTTCTCACATTCTATAACACTGTATTTCATAACATTAACTCTGTAAACATTCATATCATCATCATGCCCCTACAAGCCATATCTATACTCAAGAACTAATCCATCAAACAGACCTACCATGAACCACACCACTTTGAGACCTTCAAGACTCCTTCTATAGATAAAAATTCATCTCTAAACATCTGAGATAGGATCCACAACATCTCCCATCATTATCCTTTGACTAAGACTTCTCAAACCATATAGGTCATTTTTCAAGACTAAACTAGCCTTCTTGATCACACAAGACATGAATACAATAGACATTAGTTGTCTTCAAATTCTCTCTCTCTATACTCATGAATCCCTAAAGACCTTAACCAAAGATATGAAATTGACAATGTCTCATACATCTTCACAAGAAACTCTATTGGATCACTCAAATCCACACTAGCAAACTCAAAGACCTATTATTCCATGCTTAAGCCATTATGATCACTTACCATGTAATTCAAAGGAGCACCTCTGGGACATCAATGACATTCAATTACCTTTGACATCAATGACAACATTAATACCTCAACACAACAATAGGAACATGCCTCAACAATATTAACTATGGTAGTTGTTTCCTTTTTAGGTTTAAAAAACTTTACCTTATAATTTGGTTTGATAATAAACTTGTTATTAGATGTAGATGTGGTCGGTGTATTTGTTACATACTTAAGCTTGTTCAATGAGATTTGAATAAAATCAAATATAAATGATAATGATTTATTATTTGTGTACCCAAGGATGTGTTTGGATATCATGTGTACTTATGTTGTTGGCATGTCTAGGATGATGATATAATTCATACAATTTTTAAACATCTAAATAACATTATGTTTTGTCTTCCATATGAGGAAACATCAATTGACAATACAATGTAGTTAATATATGAATTTAACATGGAAACTAATTTTACGTGAAATATTTTGAGGAATGGTGGCTAAGATAATAGGTGGAATACTTCATACATAATTACATAATACCATTTTGTTTTCTATGTACAACTATTTATTAGTTGTGAATAAACTTTACAATATTTTGAATGATTTTTAAGGCATGTAACACATTATTGTAGTGTAATTTGGCATGTTATCTAGGGAAACAATGTGGAATTATTCCCTATCACTCTTATTTGAAGTAAAAACAATTGAGTTTCATTTAGAAGTTAGTGCACTACATAATTGATTGATTCAAAGATACCTTGATCATAACTGTGAACCTTAAATACTGGTGGGTAAAAATGTGAAAGGAGAATGATTTCTACTCAATCATTGGTGGAATCCATATCCATTCCATAAAACCATGTAAAATTATCTTACTTTGATGACTAACTTACTTGGGTTCAAAGCGAAAAAAAAGATACTAATTTTTATAGTGTAGTGTGGGCAAGTCTGAACTTATCAATGTATGAATTATTTTTACCCTATTTTTATTAATGCACTAAATACCAACCCTAATAGGATATAAACTAGTAGAATAATTCAAATTTTAATATATGTCTTTCAAGCCTACATCTGAGTGTAAAATACTCAAACATATTATAATGATTCAACAAGTGGCATATGTTAAATATAATAAGTAAAAAAATGGATGAAAACTTAGATTTTATAGGCGTCTATCTTACTATGATTTTATTCTAGAAGTGAATATCAACTAAAAATATATCTATGATTAAATTTTGTTTAGGAACTATACTTTTGTCTATGCAGGGTTGATTCTATCTATTAGTGTCAATATCATCAATCAATACTGACCTATGAAAGAATGAGTGACTATGACTATACATTCTCACCTCTACCTACCTCTATATGTTATGTATGTGCAATCTTGAACCATGATGATGTGTGAAATTATAAAAATTTATATTATTTACCTTGAAACCCTAGGTGTGATTTTGAGGTCTAGAAACCTAAAAAAATTGGGAAAGTGTAATGATTTGAGTTAATCCCAATCAACCCCATTTGATAATTTATTATTACCTACATATAAAATACTTAGAGGATGGAAATCAATCCATTCATAGTTCTTCCACCTAGTATGATTATGCAATTATGTTCTTTTGTTAATGTATGCAACTAATGATTTGGATAAGATACTTGAAAATATTTACTTTCACTTGGATTTAGTGTGCTTCAAGCTAGGATTTTAATTTGTCCTACTGATAGATTCACAATTTGGGAAGAATATGTAAAACATTTCATTATGTAATAGTGTATAGATGTGTAGCAAATAAATGCCAAGTCCCTTTTGAATGAGACCTTGATTTGTTTATATATAAGTCTAATTGGGTATTTTATCATACCATTGACACATTAGGTAAATGGGCTGAACTAAAGAAATATTTGATTTTAAAAAGTAATCATTATTTTGAGAGGGTTATTTTCTACTAGATCAGGTTAGCATCAACTGGTGATACTGATAGAATTGCCCTCTGTACAAGTGGACTGAACTAAAGGTCTAGATGTGTTTGTGTAAGATATTTAACAAGTTTTAAATGTACATTGAGGTTATTGTAGGTGTATAATATCATAAAAAAAAAAGTTCCAATCATAATATAACATGAAATTTTAAAATAATGGTGGATTAGGGCCTTGTTTATGTGCTCAAGTCATGTGTGGTAAATGTGTATCAAGATTGTAATTTTTAAGGACCAAGTACCAAATGTTAGTATATAAAATTTCCTCCCTTTTATTATAGTAATTTAATTGATATATTAAAATGATAAAATGCACATGAGTGTCTACAACACACTTTTTATTTTTCTTAAACCTTCTATTATGTAATTCACTCAATAGCAAATCCTACAATCATGTGTATTCAATGTCCATAGATTGATAATTTTAATCTGAAATTAAATTCTATATTTATTAAAGAGAAAAGGTAAGATACACTTGTGTGTTGGTGAACCATGTTTCCCTTGAAACTTTGTTGGATATTATGTTTCCCTGTTGAAGCATTGGATAAACTTGTGCTTCCTTGCTAAATCACATGGAGATTTAGGGTGACTATACTCCATATTTTTTTAACTACATAGGATCTTAAGATAGGAAGAGAAAATTTCCCAACCTTCATGAATGTGGGGAGGAGTATGTAATATACTAACCCCAAGTAACTATGTATGTAAATATGAATCAATCAGGCCAAGTTTTTTCAAATAAATTAAATCAACCACTGCATATGGCCTATAGACTCAATTGTATAATTTTTCTCAAGTTCACTCCATGTAAACAAAAGGCATGATGGAAAGGTAATGGACAATGTTCATTCCCCCATCATGAATCTAGGTCTAATTTTATAGTTTCACTCAATGTATAATATAATCCATGATCAAAATATAATGAACAATTTACATTCCCCCATCATGACCACATATTTGATAAGTGTGTAGTGGAATGACAACCATTTTTCATTCAATTATAAATTGTATTTTAGTGTATATGTATGAACTATTATTATGCCTCATGAATCTAAAAGTGTGTATATGTGAATTTACTATTATAATTCACCATGAATCTCTTCCAACTGATATAAAATGTTATACATCTATATGGTAAATTTGAAAACGTGTATCTCAAATTATGTGTATGTGGAAACCCTTAATTATTTTTCTTGTAAACTATGTACGTATGCCCATGCATATGCACCAAAGTGTGTATCAATTTGTTCTTAAGTATATGTAAATTAAGTGCATATTCATTTTTAATATGTACTAATGTGCCAATATATATCATGTAACTAAACCATTTGATATTTGAACCATTCCAAGTCTATGAAATTTATACTCTGATCTAATTTTCTACTCATAGATACTTATGTCTTTATGATAACCCCTTTATAATTCTCACCTTTTGAGATGAATGATGTATCATGTAACTCATCTCAAAATAATATTTAATTATATCATGTTACATATAAATATAACATCATGTATAATGATTTGAACATATGGAGAGTATGTCATCATAGTAATGTATGTGTCAAGCAAAGAATGTATGTAACATATGTAATGCAATGCATATAAATGTCATGTCTAGATAGATTTATTAATGAAGCACGTATTAGTAGGATTGTTCAATAAGAATATATAGTAAAAGTACATGATATACATCATGGCACCACTAAATGTTAGCAAGATCAACAAACAAAAGTGTTAATGTTACACATAATATTAAGGTTCAGATACAAGGGACATAGATATGGAATATAAAATAGAGTATAAGGGCCACATATAAGGGACAAAAATATTTTGTAAATAAGGGACATCAGGTACGCCCCATCAAATAAGGGCAAGGGACATACTCAAATGACATAAATATATCACAAGCAAGGCCAAAGGGCCACACACAATAGATAAACACAAAGTAACCTATTATGTAAGAGTAAAAAAATCAATGCCCAACATATAACAAGTAAATACTAACCTACAACATCCATATGTATCAATGTCACATCATAGTATATTATCATATCCATATAGCACTATGTAAGATATGAGTAACTAGCAAGGCATGTGTAATTAATATAGGTATCTCAACATGTTAGAAATTTCATGAAATAGTATAATCTATAATAGTTAAACCTATGGAACAAGATGCCCTTAGTATTGGCATGGACACTAGGTAAATAAAATTTCAACATCTATATGTTCATGTGTAACTTGTATTTCCTAAATCACACTCATATATTGTGAAATTCATGTGTGTATGAAAAAAATATTCTATATACCAAACATGTGATAGATAAAATATGTAAATAGTGTAATCTAGTAATCATGGCATGTTCAAGTCTTAATTTATAGATATGTAGAATATTTGAATTTTTTTTTTAATTAATTTTTTGTATCTTTAGAATATTTGAAGTTTTGAAAATTTGATAGATGATCACATAAATGGAAGGTGTAGATACTTATAATTAAATATTTGTATCATCTTAGTCTTTTATATTTAAAAATTATCAATCAGGGTTGTAGCCTTCAATTCTAGACCTTCCTATTGTTGAAAGGTTCGCATTCATCATCTCACTATGTCTAAATACTTATCTCTTAGTCCAATCCATATGATTTTGATGACCCAAGTCTCTTGGATATTCATAAATATTAAAACTTGATAAACATCTTTCATTGTTAGTTTCAAATCCATACCTATTTTCTAGCCTTATATACACTACTTCCCACAAAGTGATACTACCACCAAATTTAGTGTCTAACTTCTTATCTAATTTCCATTTTTAAAAATTCATCAAAATTACAAATGATTTGAAACTTATAGTTTGGCCTATTTGTCTTATTGAATCCTACTGTGAGATATTTTCAAAAGATGTGGTATAAATACAAGTATAAGCCTTCACATTACTCATATAGAAAATACTAAGTAAACACCTACTAAAGCTAAATCAATAAATTATAAAACTAATATATTCAACCCTATTTTAATATCAAACATAAGTTTATTCATGTTATAGGTTTGAAACATTTAAATAATAGCCCATGAGTGATATTTGTCAAACTACAAGCTAAATCACTTCATGCATCATCATATAGTATATTTTACCCTTCTACAAACCTTTTCCCACACATAAGGGAGAAATGCATGAGTCTAAGGCCCCACTTAGAGTATTAGTTGTGTGTGCAGTGCCCATTTATAGATGGGTATTTAAGGTCATCTTGACACTGTGAACCCACTAACCCAATTTTATCAAACTCATTTTAAGGGTGAAGAGCTAGGGTTTGATTAATCAATGAAGAGTGACATCCTATATCTTAGATCTAAATACATCAGTAGAAAGGTGGAAAAAAACTATAACAACAAATTTGGTTGTATATAGATCCATTTATTATTTTTTATTTTACACCTACATCATAGTTAGACACTAACATCGACGGTAGTGTCCATAGCTATAGAAATAATATTTTCATAATTTGAAGACTGGTCTAAAATATTTATCCTACATAATTTGGACATGTTTCCAATCTATATCTACTTGTGCATTGTAAACCCAACTAAGTATCATTTATATTTAGTATTACAATCAACTAAACATCTTTTAAAATTAGTACTTTCTCTATTTAGCATATCTCAATATTATAATTTAGAATATTCATTTACTTAAGTTTATAATATATTGGTCTATTATATATTAGTTTATCACCCTTTTGTATGAGTTTCTATATTCTTAATCTTATACCCTACTTCTAAATTTAGGGTTAAACATTTGATGAACTTGACCTTTGGCCTCAAAACCCTAGTATGACCTAGGGTTTTCTAATTTACTATGTTATTAAATTTTGGTTTCTAATTTCAAGGTTTTAAAAATTTAAATCATAGTTTGTTTTCCTAAAATAATTTTCATCATGGATACATCTGTTATTTACTTCATGGCACAATATATGATGGTAGTATTTGCTTGTTATGCCCCATACATTTCCAAACCAAGGATAAAATCAAGAAAAATACCAAAATTGGTAAACATAAAAAGAGTGTTTTAAAACAAGATAAACATAAACCCTCTTTTTACAACTCTTACTATAATAATAAGGAACCTATGCAAAAAAATCCTATTGTGTCGAAACTAGTAATCAAAATTAAGGAATATAATCATGTTGATCAATCAAGTAATACACATACCAAGATATCAACTTTGAAACTTGTGAAACAATCAATTATTTATAATGATGTATTCTATAAAGCATTATGAAAAACATATTTACCAAGTGACATAACATTGGATTCCTTTGTAGAAATTATGAAAAATCTAATCCACAATGCAAATCTTGTTAATTTTGATAGTAAATATTTTCCCTCAAACTATATCATTGATCAAAATTTTCCCTTATCAATATAAATTAATATTCAATATAACAGAAACTAAATGGAATACATGCAACAAGTCTCATCAGCATATAATATTGACAACCACTCTAATGATGCTATTAATAAAATTTCACTTTTTTATTTGTTACACAAATCACCCCAATACAAGGGTATTCTTTTGAGCAACACACTACATATGACAACCTTTCCAAGTACTGTAGAGCCATAGTATGTGGCCTATGTGTTAAACTCCATAGTATTTAACCAAGCGTAATGTTTACCTTGAAAATAAGGATTCACCACACCAACATACCAATGAACAATGATTTCCTTTATCTATTAAAATATTTAATCATTCAAATATGCATGTAAAGGTTTCAATAGAATCAAGAACACCATGAAATATAATATCACACAAACCTAATCAACTCATCTTATTCAATGCACCTAAGAGACAATTTATATAATTACCTATGTTTCTAGCATCTTTACTTTAGAACCTTATGCAATGTCATCTCATATCCCCCCCTAGAGGTTGATACGAGTTGACTTATACTAAAATAATATGATGCCACTTCATATTGTGACTATCACCAATGTCTTGAGAATTCTATGAATATTTGTTACACCTTGAAGCATAATATTTAAGATCTTATTGATGACCAAAATATTACCTTTGATGATCTTCCAAATAATTTAGGTTCACAACCTAGTGATAAATAGAATCATAAAATATTTAATAATCATTTACAATATCATTCTAAGAAATATCCATAAGTGTAAATAGCATACAATGCACATCTTCATCCATCACATTAAGGCTGGCACACTTAAGTGCACAATGCATCCGATAGTTCAAAGGTCTTCTATCATAGTTTTTGAAATTCATATGAATATCCACTTGAATAAGAGAAGTTTATTCTAAAAAAACTAATTATTAAACCTACTAAGGTTAATAATCTATGAAAGGGTAAGCAATAAGAAATCCCCTTTCTTAGGTAAACCATACTTGATAGGACTTTCCACTAGAAACACACAATGGATTACACAAAATCTTCATCTACTCTGACACAACATACTCAATTACCTAGAGCAATTAAACATATGCCAATTATAGCTACTCCAAATAAACCATATAGCACTAAAATTTGGGTTCCATGAACCACTAATCCTTCTATTATTTATCCGTGACCATAGAATCCTATTATATATACACTGGACACCACAAATTCTAAAAATCCATATATGGAACCTATGCATGATCCTTTAAAGTATAACTACTTTAATATACCATTTTCTGACCTTGGATCTAACTATGACCATACTTTGGATGGGATCATAGGATAGCCTTTTCCTTTCAAATATTAAAAAAATTCAAAAAAATCAAATATTCAATAAAATGCAAAAAAAATCAAATAAATTCAAAAATATTCAACATTCCTATATTTTATTAGTTCTTTGGCATCTATGTTATTTTCTTTATGCTAGTAGATAACATATCATTTAATTTATATATGCACATATTTTTCATGCATATTTGAGTGTGATACAGGCATACCAAAACACATGATCTATGCAATTATATATGTTTGACCTCTCATTTACCCACATCATATAGTATGTTAGGGGTTTCTTCTTCTTTGATCATAATTGATATGGATTACATATCCTTTATGATCATTTCTACATTATCATTTTTGAGTTTATATACTAGTATTTACATATGTCTATATCTATTCTCATATCTTTCACAGTGTACTTGATATGTTATACTATATAATGTTTTTGCTAACACATATATACAGGGACTAGTATGATATGCTTATTTTGGTTACTTATACTTCATCTATTTATCACTTCCTATAGTGTATTAGATTGCTTGATATTATCTTGCTTGTGAAACATTTTAATATGTTCCTTTTTTGTTGGTATATATGTCATTGTATGTTATTTATACATTTAAATATGTCATTTTGTGTTGATTGGAAATTTAAATATGCCATCCCTTTTTATTATGTAGAATTTGAACATGCCCCTTGTATGAGGTCTCATTTGACTATTAATTTTCATTACATTGAGTGATCTTCTATGTGTACTTAATTTCTTCCTAATCTTATATTATTACTCTTTAGACATTGCCATGATATATATCATGAATTTTAGGACTTGATTTGATCACATACTACAAGCTAAATTGATATATCTACTTTAATATGATATCCCTATCTGTTATGTGATTCATACATAAATTATATAACCATATTATCCTTTTAAGGTAAGGTAACTATATACACACAATATTTTTAACATTTATCAAGTATTGATGCCTTACATCTTCCAAGAACCTGTCGAGACTCAATCTCTCTAAGTGCATTCCCTAAGGGGTGCACCAGGAAAGGGGTAGGCAGACCTTGGTGCTTTTCTAAATTATTGTCCCTTTTTGCCACATTATTACCAATCCAACCAACTTCCAAAACCATTCCCTAAGCTATTTCTTCTCCCTTGAATATTCCTCTAGTATTTTCCTCTTTCCATCCCTCATTTTCTTGTCTTAAACCCCTTTTGTTCAATCAACTATACTAGGTCGACCATGTACAATTTGGAGGTATTTTTCATTTTCTTTGCTTGTTAGCCTTTCAATTGACCGAGCTCAGACCTAGTGAATTATCCCTGAAACATACTGGGTCAACTGGGTCAACCCTATACAGTTGACATTTTTAGAAAGATTTAGGGCAAGATTCACCTATAAATACAAGATCATTTCATAATTATTTCATATATGTGCAATCAAGATTTATTATTCACTCGCACTTCTTCACAATTTGCTCTTCCACCATTCTACTTGAGGAAACTTAGTTTAGGTTTCTTATTTGGAGAATCTAGTCTTGTAAATAAGTCTTGGATATTTTGGCCTTTATTGTCCAAGGGAGAGATTGAGTCTTGATGGGTCCACATTCATGTAAGTATAGTCTAACTTGGTTCTCCTCTCTTTTAGTAGATATAAGTAGCATAAGTGTTGGCTCAAATAATACTATCTTTCATATTTCATGTATTAGGGTGTTACTCATACTTACTTTAATTAAGGTTCCCTATACATGTTTGTTATATTTTTTCTAACCCCCACTTTATGCCACAAGCTTTGGTGTGCACTAGATTAGATTTACTTTCTTATTATTAGAATAGGTGAATGTTTTAAACCTTAAGACTCTATTAGGGTTATTGTGTGATTATGTTAGACTGTAGAGTTTGGAACCCTTCCTAGTATGATATGTTATGACAAGTGATCTCCTAATTGGGTCTAGTAGATCCCCATATGGTCATACTCCCGCTTAACAAGTGTATCCCAATCGAAAGTGTAGGTATGCTTTATTTTCTCTAAGTTAGAATTGATTTATAAACATGATGCATTTCTAATTGCATACATTTTGGTGAACCTAACATGAATCCTATCCCACCACCAATTGGATTCACATTTCCATTTTTATTCTTAGTATTATTTTTCATATATTTGCAATACTGGGTCGACCTAGTCAACCTTATATCTTTTTCTACTTGCTTTCTGACTCAAATATAGTACTAGATCAATACAGTCAATCTTATACTCTTATTTCATCTATTTTTAACCTTTATTTTTTATAAAAGATCGACTCAATCGACCCTGTACTATTTTTATACCTTTTCTAGATTCTGTTTGTTGTACAAGATTGACCCAGTCAACCCTGTACTATTTGTAAACCCTTTTTAACCTCTATCTACTATACTAGGTCGATCCAGTCAAACTTGTACTATTTTTTTCCCTTTTTGTTTATCAATTCAATTCCCTATATATTTGACTTAGTTTTTGTTTGCCTGACTTAGTTCTTTATCTTTGTCTATTAGTTTTTTTGCTTATCATTCTCTTTCTTTCCTCAAATGTCATATCCCCTATCAGAATCTTCTTGGATAACTTGAATCCATTTAGAAACTATATGGGGTGCTCTTTTTTTCTTGTATTTTCTTATCTTTTTTTACTCTTTTTAATCGCGGGGCATCTTGAGATGTCTATCCACACATTATTCTAGCCTTTGGGGAATCTTGTGATGCCCACCCACATATCATTTTAGACATTGGGGAATTTTGTAATGCCCATCCTTACATCTAATTGCCTTTTGGGGAATTTTATGATGTCCACTATTATTCTCCATTACATGCTACCAAACTAATTCAACTCCAAGAAACCTTCTGAGACACATAATCTTATCTCTCACATGCTCATCCTTGATATAGTCATTAATGTAGGATCCTTTTCCTTTTTTTCATGGTTTTTATCCACATCTATCTAACACATTTTTTTCAAGTTACTTAAGCATAGGTCTCTCCCTCTATAAAGAGTTCCCTCTTTTTCACAAACCTTTAGTCCTCCTTTTTGGTATTTTAGTTTCTTGATGTACAATAGTCTTCTTTATCTTGAATTTTCTCTTATTTTTTGTACCCCTTGGGTTTTTATTTTGTGATTTGTTTTGTAAGACCGTAGATAAGACCCAGTATTTCTCACAAAACCACCATCTTTTACATCTTTTTATCACATATGTTTTGTTTTCCAATGTTATTTTGGCATCCCTTGGGTTTTTCTTTGTGAGTTGATTTGTAATATTGTAGATAAGACCTGACATCCCTCACAAAATTACCATCTTTTTGTTTATCTCTTTTACTTTAATTTTTCATCTTGCTTTTTGGTACCCCTTGGGTTTCTCTTTTATGAAGTTATAGTGAAGACCGTGGATAAGACCCTACCCTTCTCATAAAATTATCACCTTTTCATGTTATTGATCCTTATTTTCAAAATTTATCTTTTGCTTCTTTTACTAGATGAAATTTGCACAATAATCTATGTTAGCATGTTTTTCTCTATTTTTCTCATTCTTATGATAAAGAATCACACTGTACTATCATTATATCTTTTTCTGCCCTTTATCACATTTTTTTGTAATTTGAAGAAATTCAAATTGTTCCATGTGTCATTCCTCTTGGTTTCCCCTTTCTTTCATCTCCACATTGGATAAAACAAGGTCAAAGTCAAGATAACGCTTTTATTTCACCTAGATTTATGAGACTCTTTGATCTGTAAACTCCACTGATAAACTCTAAGTGAAATTTTAAAAGTATGGATTCTAAATTTATCAACTTATAAGATGTTGGAATGATTAAAAACTGATGAAAATCTGATCCAAATCAAGTTTTAAAACTGAAATAAAGGTGAATTAATAGATCACATTAAATATCCATTGAAACTGCCAGATTTTTCAAATTCTCGATTTTATCCAATTTCTCGTAAATGATCAATTCATTAAATTTTTCATTATGATTAAAAATCTGAATTTATAATCTAAATATTAACTGAAATTGAAATGCAAAAATGAATCCAAAGATCAAAACATAGAAATTGTTTACGGGGTTTGAAATTCCTACATCCTCGGGTTCTTATCGAACTGATCCATTAATGTTGCTAAAATTTGAAAGATAAAATAATACTTACAAATAAAAAAATATCATATATCTCTACAATAATAGTGATTAGACCTTTGAAAGACCTTGGCTGACTCAGCACATCCTTCACCTTCCTGAATCACACGCAGAGACTTCTCCAAATCAAAAATGGCAACTTCTATAGCTCAAAATGGCATCACCAATTCTCTAAAATGGGAAAATAAATATAATTCATATATAATATTGGAATTATAAACAACTTTTTAGTTTACTCCAAGCTTTGGTTCAGCCTCTAAGGGCTCCAAAATGACCAAATACTGTAAGCGGGTCTATATTCTCCAATACACAGTCGGCCAGAAGCTTGCCTTTTTATACAAGTTCACTCCTTTCAAAGCACTTTGTATTCCATGGCATAAGTAGTCAAATCTTATCCATTTTGGATGGTAGGTCAAGAGTTCAAAACTGTCAGCCTCCTTTTTAGCACTTAGGCTTTATCTTTATCCCACATGTGTGGGTCGAGTGGTTTAAACAAGGCTTAAAATATCCTTGGTCTGCCATTTCCATCGTGGGTTTATCCCACATGCATGGATTTTAGATAGGATAAGGCTTTAAAAATCCTTTATTCACCCATTTATCTCATGGCTTCAACCATATGGCTCTTTAGACTTAGGGTTGCCACCTTGTTTGGGCTTCGGCCTGTGGACTCCTTTGAACTCGCCACATGGCTCGGTCAACGAGCTTATCTTCAAGATTAGTCACTTAACTCCACGTGGTATGTTGATGATGTGGCATGTCATCAAACCATTTTTTTTCAAACCTTTCATTTTGCCAAGTGTCAACCTCTGATAGGTCCTCATGCCAAATGTTGAAACCACATTGAAACACGTGCCACATGTCACATTGTGACATTTATCAACCATCTTCAAACGGTCATAACAGGAGCTCCCAAACTCAGATTTACATTTTGAAAATTGTGTCAAAAAGATCTCAAAGAGCTCTACAATGTGCCACCACTGAAACTCTAAATTAGAACCATTATTAGAACCCAATTTCTGATCACACCTCCCCAATAGAAGGCTTTTGGTCTCCAAAAGTCTAATATCCCCTGAAATTGCAAATTGGTATACTGCATCCATGAAAACATAACCCAATCATAGCAAGAGGTATAAATATATAAATTAAAATTATTAATAATCAAACTATAAAAAATACCTAATCTAAAGGCATGAGTAAGTGCATTTGCAATTGCCAAAGTGATTACAACTTAACAAACTGCCTACCCAAATGTCACATTCTGTAAAGCGGTGAATTGCCAAAAACTGAAACAACTCCTAATGTAACTGCAAGACAAGTTTATAACACTGACAACATATAATAAATGTTTTGGACATGTTGTAATACAATGCCCTAGTATGGGACTTATATGCTAAGCAAAATGCAAACAACCAAAAGTGTATGATGCCTAACATCTAAACATGCCCAAAGGGTCTTAAAAAATGCATCTAAACATCTCTATGCCAAAATAGATACATTCAAAATAGCAGTCTAACTATCAAATGTTGTAAGGAAATAACTCACAACATCACCCTTCTATATACCCAACTGTTTCAAATGATTTAATGTCTTATCCATTATTAGACTACCCATACAGTATATTCTAGAGATCAAAAACTTAGAGTTATCAAAAAGTGAGAATTGAAAAAAACTTCATATGGTAAACCTATCTTGAAGTGTTCCCACCAACTCTAATCTACATCTATCAGAGCTTATTCATTCCCTTAGGTGAATTTATAACCATGCTTTGTAAAAAGAATGTAGTGATAATCCACTTAACCAATTCTTTCTTCCTAGTGAAATTGATTGTCTCTGTGGATTCATTTTCAATTGCATACATTACCAATTTGGGATTTTCCATATGTAATTGAAAAGATTGTTGATTTAACCTCTTTAATGGATTTTCACTTGTAGGTTTTACCTTATCCTAGGTTATATTGTCAACTAGATTATGGATTGAATTAGCTTCATTAACCTTAGTGAGAGGTTTGTAAATCATCTTAGTTTTAACATTACTTGAATGTGAAGATGAATGAAGCTTAAAACATCTATCAATCCTATGACCGATCACTTTACAATGAGTGCAAACATCCTTCTTAGGTGAGGGTCCCTTTTTGCCAATTCCCAACTTAACATGAGAATGGTATTTCAAATATGCAATCTGCTTAAACAAAGCTTTTCATTCCCAACAAGTCTTAGCACTATGGTTATTCATCCCACAAAAAGTGCATGGAAATGATTGCATTATCTTTTGTACATTATATCCAAACTTCTTAAAAGTATCAATCGGATCATAAGATTTAGTGTAAGAATCAGGAGGTGGAATCTCAATACCTCTCTTACCTTTACACCTTTGAACTAGTGGCCTAGTACCTTCGCTATTAGAAGCTCATCTTCCTTTAGCCATGGAAGAAACTTATCCATCATTCACCTGCACACTAGTATAACCCAAACCTACATGAAGAGGTCTATGCTCAACCTAAATTGGGTTAGATATACCTTGGCTATCTCTACCAAGTCCTCCTCCATTATAACCCATTTTAAACAACAATTTAGATCCTATGCCCTTAGTGTATCTTTCAAAATTACCAAAAACAATATTACTAGATTTTGAATCTAAAATGGTAGAAGAAGATGAAGATTCCTGTGGTGAAAAACTTACAGTGCACTCAGTCATAATCTTTGCATCTAAAGTTGAAGGCTTTACCTTTTCACACTCACCATATTGTAATCTAATCAAGAGCTCATCCTTGGATTCGAGCTCCAATTTTAACTTTGCCACTTGTAATTCAAGTGCAAATTTTTGGCATCTCAAGATTGCATTTTCATCTTTGATGACCTCAATATGTGACAACTTGCCCATGGTTACCTACAAACACCTGATTCCATACTACACACTGCAATATAATCAATCTGCAAACCAATAATTCAACTATTATGGAAGTAACTGTCAACACACAACTAGAAGTAATCCTTGCATTCTAACCACTTTGATACCAAATTGATTCATAAACTCCACTGATAAACTCCAAGTGAAATTTTAAAAGTAAGGATTCTAAATTTCTCAACTTATAAGATGTTGGAATGATTAAAAACTGATGAAAATCTGATCCAAATCGAGTTTTTAAACTAAAATAAATTAATAGATCACATCAAATTTATCGTAAATGATCAATTCATTAAATTTTGCATTTTGATTAAAAATTTGAATTTATAATTTAAATATTAACTAAAACTAAAATGCAAAAATGAATCCAAAGATCAAAACACAGAAATTGTTTACGGGGTTCAAAATTCCTACATCCTTGGGTTCTTATCAAACTGATCCATTAATGTTGTTAAAATTTGCAAGCTAAAATAATACTTACAAATAAAAAAATATCATATCTCTCTATAATAATAGTGATCAGACCTTCGAAAGACCTTGGCTGACTCAGCACGTCCTTCACCTTCCTGAATCACATGCAGAGGCTTCTCCAAATCAAAATTGGCAACTTATATAGATAAAAATAACATCACAAATTCTCCAAAATGGGCAAATAAATATATTTCATAGAGCATATCATAATTTTAAACAACTTTGTAGTTTACTCTGAGCTCTGGTTCAGCCTCTAAGGGCTCCAAAATGACCAAATACTATAAGCGGGTCTATATTCTCCAATACACAGTCGGCCAGAAGCTTGCCTTTTTATACAATTTCACTCCTTTCAAGCAACTTGGTAGTCCATGGCATAAGTGTCAAAGCTTATTTTTTTTGGATGGTAGGTCAAGAGTTCAAAACCATCGGCCTCCTTTTTAGTGCTTAGGCTTTATCTTTATCCCACATGTGTGGGTCGAGCAGTTTAAACAAGGCTTAAAATAGCCTTAGTCCACCATTTCCATCAGGGTTTTATCCCACATGCATGGATTTTAGATAGGATAAGGCTTTAAAAATCCTTTATTCGCCCATTTATCTTGTGGCTTTAGCCACATGGCTCCTTAGACTCAGGCTTGCCACCTTGCTCAGGCTTCGGCCTGCGAACTCCTTTGAACTCACCACATGGCTCGGTCAACAAGCTTATCTTTGAGGTTAGTCACTTAACTCCACATGGTATGTTGATGATGTGGCATGTCATAAAACCATTTTTTTGCAAACCTTTCATTTTGCCAAGTGTTTACCTCTGATAGGTCCTCGTGCCAAATGTCAAAACCACATTGAAACACGTGCCACATGTCGCATTGTAACATTTATCAACCATCTCCAAATGGCCATAATAGAAGCTCTCAAACTCATATTTACATTCCAAAAAATGCATTAGAAATCTCTCAAAGAGATCTACAGTGTGCCACTACTGAAACTCTAAATTGGAACCATTATCAAAACCCAATTTTTGATCACTCTTAGACCCCATGCTCTTTAAAGTTATCTTTCTTAGCAACCTTATCCCAAGTATTCAAATAAAATTCATCTTTAGTACCTATGTTTGGTTTTCCAAATCTATATGGAGGAGGAATTAAAAAAATCATAAATAAAGTTAAAATACAAATCATTTGAATCAAAAGGTAATGATATATCTAAAAGGCAACATACAAATCTCAAAATTCAAATTCACATCAAAATACATGATTACAAGCACATCTCCTATCTCTAATGAAGCTCAAACTTCATAGTCAGCCTCACATAGAGCCAAGGTCCTTTGGGGTGCAGTAGGTCAGTAGGTTGAAATAGGGAATTTCAAAAAACTCTATGGTGCTACCCACTTTCTCACACAAGTACCCAATACAGTAGACTAAAAAATTTGTAAGGGGTCCTAAAGAAGGAGGAACACATTGTGGGAAGGTAGATCTATTTTAATTTTCATGCATATAGCCTTCATAGAATGATCTATATACTCCATTTTTTTACCCAAGACTTGTATAGCTAAGAGAAATTCTTCATATTCCTTAAGGTCAAAAATTCTCTTGTTTTGATAAACCTAATTTGATTGTCTTAACTTCAATAAAGAGTTTCTCTACCTTGATTTTTCTTCATTCTCCCCTCCACCCATTTCATTTCCCCCCTTGATAGACAAATTGGGATTCCAAATCTATTTTCCCTTTTTCTTTAATTCCTTCTTCACCTCTTAAAAACATGCTAGCACTACTTTATTTTAGTTTTATCTATCCTTAGAGTGAAACAATATGTTTGAGAAACTATGGATTCTTCTTTATTTACACTATGATTTTACATTCCTACACTTGTTTTAATTTCATTTTACCATTTATCATAGTTTTATTATTCTGTTGTTGTGGACACCTGAATTTTTACCATTTTTCCATTGTTGAGTGTGGTTAGCTTGTTACTTCTCACTCATCAATGTTGTTTTCTAGTTTATGCACCTTTTTTCATTATTGAGTGAGATGTGGATTGTTATTACTCACTCATCAATGTTGTTTTACCATTTTATTTAGTCTTGTACCATTGATTTATTACCATCTTGTTTGACATGTATCCTTGGTTTGATTTGGTGAGTTTACCTTTCTTACTTAAGGATAGCTTGTTTGAGTTTTTTGGTCTTTAGTAGCCTTGTATTTTTTTATTACCCAATTTACTCTTTTTTTTAACTTAGTCATTTGGTCTAACATATCACCTGTCACCTTAGCTTGTGAAATTTCCAAAATACATCTCATCCTCATAGCACTAGCTATTTTTGCTTTTCTTGTGTTTATTTGTTTTTGCTCTTTAGTTTTGTATTCTTAAGTTTGACAAAAGTAGTCTATGCACCCTACACAATCAAAACTAACACATTAGACAACCATTCAGTAATAAAGGTAAGTCAAGGTATGTATTACATTTAATTTTTAGTTATTTTCTTTTTAGATTAATTTTAATTTTAATTTTTTACTTTTAATTATTTTTTCTTTAAAATACTACAATTTTTTTTTAGCATCAGCATTATGTGTCCTTATATTCTTTCTCAAAGCACCATCCCTTATTTCACCTTAGTAACACGTGATGAGCTTTGAGTGGGGCATATGTATATGCATAATATTTTCAACCTTTTATCAAATACTAACTCTTTACATCTTGAAGGAACTCATCGAGACTCAATCTCTCTGAGCACCAGGAAAGGGGTGGGCAGAACTTTGGTGATTTATAAGATTATTGTCCCTTTTTACCACATTATTACCAATCCAACTAGCTCCCAAAACCATTCCCTAAGCTATTTCTCCTCCCTTTAATATTTCTCCAATCTTTACCTCTTTCCATCCCTACCTTTCTTATCTTAAACCCCTTTTGGTCATTCAACTATATTAGGTCAACTAGATCAACCCTTTATAGTTTGGGGGTATTTTTCACTTTCTTAGCTTGTTAACCTTTTGGCCAACCTAGCTCAAACCTAGTGAATTATCCTCAAAAACACACTGGGTCAACTAGGTCGACCCTAAACAGTCAAATTTTTTGGAATTATTTAGGATAAGATCCACCTATAAATATAAGGTCATTTCATCATTATTTCTTATATGTGCAATCAAAAGTTATTATTCACTTGTGATTCTTCACAATATGCTCTTCCACCATTCTACTTGAGGAGACTTAGCTTAGGTTTCTTATTTGGAGAATCTAGTATTGTGGATAAGTCTTGGATTCTTTGGCTTTTCTTAGTTATCCTTACAAACCACAATAGCCCCATGCAAAGCCCCATTGTCTAAGGGAGATATTGAGTCTTGATGGGTTCACATTCAGGTAAGTATATTCTAACTTTGTTCTCCTCTCTTTTAGTAGATAGAAGTAGCATAAGTGTTGTCTCTAATAATACTATCATTCATATTTCATGTATTAAGGTGTTACTCATAGTTACTTTAATTGAGGTTCCCTATACATATTTTTTATATTGTTTTTAACCCCCACTTTGTGCCATAAGGTTTAGAATGCACTAGATTAGATTTACTTTCTTTTTATTAAAATAGGTGAATGTTTTAAACCTTAAGAACCCATTAGGGTTGTTATGTGATTGTGTTAGACTATAGACTTTAGAACCCTTCCTAGCATGATATGTTGCAATAAGTGATCCTTTAATCAAGTCTAGTGGATCCCTTTATTGGTCATTCTCCCACTTAACAATTGTATCCCAATCAAAAGTGTATGTATTATCTATCTTCTTCGAGCTAGGATTGATTTATAGACATGATACATTTTTGATTGCATACAATAACTACTATATTATATTTTTCTAACCTCAAAATGAGGAGCATATCAGTGGGGTAATGTCATAAAAGCATGACCTCTATATGCAAAGCAAAATGTAATTGATTTATTAATAAATCCTAACTCAGAGATGATAAATCTTATTTACACTTTTGATTGTTGATACATTAGATATTTGATATCATGACCAAGATGGATCTACTACACCAAGTGAAGGGATATCTTATCATAATAAAATCACTAGGGAGGGTTCCAAAGCCTCTAGTCAAATAAAACGATGAAATAACCTTAACTAGATCCTATGTTTTCATATTCATTGAGCATAAATGACAAAAATCAAGGTAAAATCTAATCTAGTAATCACCAAAGCTTGTGACACAAAGTAGGGGTAATAAATATAAAAGGTAAATATGTATAGAACATATATACTTACATCAATGTATACAAAATACTAATGCATGGGAGAGAATTAAAAATTAAAATTTATCTAATATTAAAAAGGAGGAATAAATTTAGGAATACTTACCTTTTAAGATGAACCCATCGAGCCTCAATCTCTCCCTTGGCCAAGGTGTTTTGAAAGAGATTGTTATGGTATGTAAGGATAACAAGGATAAGTCAGCTCTAAGAAATTCAACCTATCTATGCATCCAAAAAACTTCTCCACAAGATAAGATTTGTATCTCCAAATAAAGTATTGGAACCCTAAGTTATATTCCTTAAGAAGAATAATGGATAAGCAAATGCACAATATAATATTATTCTTCTTTTCTTCCTAAATAAATGATGAAATAGATGTGTATATATAATTGAATCTAACCCTAAACCTTTTCAAAAGTTTATTCGATAGGGTTGGCCCAATCGACTCTGTATCATTATTGATAAAAATAAATTAGGTCTTGGTCTAGGTTGGCTAGGGGCCCACCTAAAAACTAAATGAGTTTTATCAATTAGAGTATAGGGTCAATGGGGATGACAGTGTAACATAAATTATTGGAAAATATTTTATGCTAGGAAAGGGCTAATGAAGGTAGAAAATTACTATACAAGGGTGTAAAAGAGGAGGCAAAGTTTAGGGGAGTGTTTTTAGGATATGGTTATGTAGATAGCAAGTGGTAGTATAGGGACAATAATCGTACGAAGCACTAATGGTCTACCCACCCCTTTCTCAGTGCACCCCTTAGGGCGTGCACTTAGAGAGGTTAATACTCAATAAGTTCTTGTAAGAGAGAAAGCATCAGTAATTGATAAAAGTTAAAAATATTATATTTATACATATGCCCCATTTGAATCTCATCACATGTCACTTAGGTAACATGGAATGGTGCTTCAAAAACAAAACATAGCACCTCATAATGTTGATGTTGAATAAATTGTAGTAAGGAGTAAATAAGATAAATTAAATGATAGAATTTAAAGACACATACCTTTACTTACCTTAGTGATGTAGATAAAGTATGAGATGTAATAAACGTGAAGGTGTCCAATATAGGGAGAAATAGATGAACCTATATAAATTAGTAAAAATTTGAATTTTTTGAAAAACATACATGTAACATGTGAAATGATTCTCTACAATGTCAGTATTTTAGAACATTTTACAATTTGGAAAAAGAGCTAGTAGAAAAAAAGATATGATCAAAAGATGGAATCTAGTGGTGAATATTTGACAGGTGATTAATTTTGAATAGTAAATATAAATAGGGTGAAAAATAGTTCATTTGTTATTTTTAATATTCTAAGAAAATAAATCTCTAGGAGACTTAGTTTGAGACCATAGAGCCATCATGGTGAGGAGATGACAACTGAGACAGGGAGGATGCACTACAACCAAAATGAGTGTAGCACAAATAAGCAATTATGAATTTCAAATTTTAAGTAATTTTATTTGAAATTGAGATAAATATAGAAATCTAATTGGTAAGCAAAATCTAGGCACCATAATTATCCCTAGGAAATTTTGATGTAGACTAGTGGTAGAATAGGATACTAGGTAGGAAGAAGTCAGACCAATAAATGCCTAAGGCATTTATGGTAAATGGTCAAAAATTTACTACTATGAAGGAATAGATTCAACTAGGTGGACTTAGTCTATAAGTCCAATAGAAAGTAAGAGGCCGACTATGTAGTAGTGGGTCAATTTATTATTCTAATGGGTGGTTGATTGCATAGCAGTGGGCCAACTTGGTTTGTAATGAGGAGAAGGTTGACTACATACTAGAGGGTTGAATTAGTTTGTAGAAGAAAACCGATATAGTCTATAAAATGGGTCTAACTCTATTGGAAATGACAAGGGTTGATTTAGTAACAAATGGTTATAAAGCCAATTTAGTATTAAATGGGTTGATTGTGTAGGAAAATCAAGAAATATAGAAAACTAAATTAAACCAACTGATTAAGTAGTTAATTTGTAAATTTTTAAGAATGTATTTTGAATATTGATGACATGGAGAACTAATACATCTTTTTTTGTTTGATATTTTTTAGAGACACCAGAGGTATTGACACCTTCTAGATGCATCATAGCTACCAAATTTTTTGGATCATTTGAGTGATGTGGATAAAGATTGACTGGTCACTATGGGTTTTGGAGGTATTAAGGAGATGAGATGGATCCAGTTGAGTGTTGATCTCATTTTCATGTTCTTAGGAGCATGGAAATAGTTGACCAACACATTCTAATTAGAGGTGGATAGGGACACCATTAAGGTGGGTATCACTTTGGAAGATGTCCATGCATTGCTTAGAATTTTTATAGGTAGGACGTCGGTGATTATAAACACACTAGAGGATTTATATGAGAGATGATCATTAACACAATGGGTGACATGCTCATATAGGATACACCTTAGATTGAGAGTAAATTTATTTGATGTTTATATTGTGAAAATTTTAGACATCTAAAAGGCAATGATAGGACTTGTGATATCATGAGTGTTATGTCACAATTAAAATAGTAAGGTACCACTTTATGCAATAGCTTTGTATCGGTCTATACTAAATTTGGGAGCACTATATGATTTTAGGGTTGTCATTTGGGTCTGGCTCATGCATGATATGTATGGGATGTTATCAAGAGGGAAAAATACCATGGGGCCTATTGATTTGTTGATTACTTGGATATATGAGAGGTTTCCCATTATCTTCTAGCTAGGTTGCCCCATGTGATCGATGACAGGTTACCTCAAGTCATGCAATGGATACATGATCATGTAGCTTAGGTTATTCCCCACATGTTAGCTCTACATACTATCACATGAGGAGAGATCATGTGGTAGTCCTAAATGCATGTTGTTGTTTAATAGCCTAGTTGGTCGACCATTACTACAAGGTTGACATGAGTGTAGATCATAAGTCACTATACCTCATGGGTAGATCTATATCTAGTGGCATGCTTGCTAAGATGGTTCAAACTCCCACACTCAATAGCCCCTCTAGTAGTGTTTGCTTATTGGGAATGACATGCTAGAGAGTTTAGGGGGAGAGGAGGAGGAGTACCAGTAGAGATACCAGTGATCAAGATATATCATGTTAGACCATGGACTATTCAATTATGGTATCAGGTGATAGTAGAGCCAATAAGGGGAGATGCCATAGACATGGATGTTGGCACATAGTAAGCACCATAATAGTAGTAGCAATAATGACCACCATGGCCTCATCAAAGATGGAGGCATCAATAGTGAGAGAATACATAGGTGAGGGCTTCAGCATAGGATGACACAGTAGCTTCTCTAAGACATAACTAATTCATAGAGGAACCTATCACGAGAGTTTCATAGTGTCCTCGAGTGGTGACTCCTAGCTTTACATTAGTATAGAGGTGACCCATAGAAGAGGTGATCGATGGATGAGCCTATGGAGAGATGGTGCTCAATGAGTGAGAAAATAAAGAGATGCTGGTTGGTGACACCATTACTAGTGAGCAATGCTTTAATTTTGATTTAAATTTTTGAGATATGACACTAGTTATATTTTGATTATGATAGATAGAGGATTTGGAGATATATATGGAATGTGATGTCTATCTAGTTTTTTATTTTGTAGGTATGGTAGTGGATGAGGTCAGATGGGGATCCCTAATAGTGGTTGCACATCATGACATTTTGGATGGGGTGTTGGCTTCATACGACACCACCACTTTCAATTTTTGGTGGAACATAACTATCTACTAAGAAGGGGGTGAATTAGTAGATTGACTAAATTAGTTCTTTTTAAATTTCTTTTAAAAACAAACTAGAAAGGATATGAAAATTAAAACATATATGTAGAGATAACACACAAAAACACATAACACCATATGTATACATAAAAAACTCAATATGGTAAAAACCAAAGTGAGAATAACTACTAAAATATATTTTTATAATCCAGCCTCATAGTCAAAACCTTATTGGTTACACATTTAAGGGCATTGACCGTAAGGAGACACCAATCCCCTAGTTTAAGAGAACCAACTCTAAAGAAGCACTAACTCCTTGATTTAAGATCACATATGCATAAGTTATTCAATCCTCTATCAATTTCATCAAACTATCTTAGTCTTTAACTAGCCTCTATGTCAATAAACATTGAGCACCTATTCCCATTGAGTCCATCCACTCCGTTGGATCTTCATTACATGATCACCTGCTCACCATTAGATCTTCTAAAAAGCTCAATCTTTATTTCTACTTAACTCCTGTGAATGTGATACTTGGTATTAGTGTGTTCCTTATACACATTATTGTTAGTTACTACTATTGAGAAACTTAGCATTCCCATCTTGTTCATTGACTATTTAACTTTAAATCACTTCATAGATTTACTATGCAAGCTCCGTGATTATGACACTTGTCACTAGCATGTTTACTAGAAGGTACCTTTGACATATTAAATTTGATATGATTCATTAGATATTTAATGTATAATTAAGTGCTAACCTTTAAATCTTATAACAAGCTCAAACTTTACCTTATGTAGATTTGACTAAGTATGGGGACCATCTCAATATGCCTGGAAGGTTAACTTTGCACCTTCATATCTTTTACTTTGCTCATCTGCCTATTTTAAAATTTGGACCATATAAACTAGGCATGATAATGAACAAACTCATATTTTCATCTCTTCTTGAATACTTCATGTGTGCTAGATATAATTCCATTAATCTACTTAATCAGATCCTTTTGTCATAGACCTAACTATGCATAGAATTGTTTGGAAGGCCAACTTTGTTCTTGCATAACTTTTGATGTGCTTTATCACATGACTTGTAATTTAGCGCATAAGATCGTCTTACATATGGGATTCCATCCATATATTCAAACACTCTAAAAACCTTCATACATGCAAGATATGGCATCATAAAAATGTCTTCTTAGCTTTTTCTTACCATCTACAAATTTGACTAAGTGTAGAAAAACAATGTCAAAATACTGGGAGCCCAACTTTGCTCATGCATATGTTTTATTATGATACATCACATGACCTAATATTTAGCACATATTAAATAGGCACAAAAATTATCAAACTCATATGATGATTTTGTCCTAACATCTTTATGTGTGAAAATTCTGACCTCATCAACATGCTTACTTGACTCTACTTGAACCCTTCTGCAAATTTGGATAAGTATAGAAACTTAGTGAATTATGTCTAAATAGCCAACTTTTTATCCTGATATCTTATACCATGCTTCATTACATGGCTTCAAATCTAGTGTATAATAACTGGGGACTAATGTGATCACAACTATATGACCAACTCCCCTAGACTCATCCACATGTGGTAATGGTGACATCAATAGACTACCTATTCATCTATAGACCCAAAATGTCTAGATGATTAATATGAAGAATTGGATGAAATCTACTCATGAACACAAGATCTCCAATCATCCTTGACCTTTTATAAGATCCCTTACATATTCTCTAAAAACCATATTCATCCCTAAGCATCAATGACATCCATAATGCTAATAATGTTGGAAATATTGCCATTGATGTCAAACGACGAGAAAAATAGAAATAGGTACAAGTGAAAAAATAGGTATAGAGAATAAGCATAGGTTACTACAGTAAGAGAAAGTTATTTTATGTTTTTTAGATGGTAGTATGTGCAAGTTTCAAGATGTGGTAGTTTTAGTTTGAAGTTGCCATCAATGACAGAGGGGGAGATTGTTGAAAATATTGTCATTGATGTCAAAGGTCTAGCATTATTGGTGATATAAGGCCCCATTGCATTTAATGGTGGTTTTAATATTCATATAGAGGGCCCATAGAGAAGTCAAAGAGTCACGAGGTAAAGATAAAAGAGGAATGGGACGTATTTTCTCATGAAGAGTCATCTTGTAGAATTCTAAGAGTCACCATGTGAAGATAAAAGAGGATATGGTGCATTTTTCCATGAAGGGACACTTTGAGGAATACAAAAAGTCATCAAGTTAAAGACAAAAGAGGAAAGGGTGCATTTGCTTATGAAGGGTTACCATATGACTTTTCAAATGCAAGGATACGAAGGGTCATGAAACTTTGGTATCATTTTCTATGAGGATTGAAGAGTCACAAAGGGTTAATGCCAAAGGTCATTTGAAAAGCTATAAATAAAGGCTTGAGAAGCCATTTGAAATATACAAGAGTGTGCATGGTTTGTATTTATTTTCAAATAGAGAAAAGAAGGATATTGATGAGGCAAGAATATGACCATTAAATGTATAATAAATGACCTCATCTTGCTCTCTCTTTTTATTAGGTTTGACTGTATTTTGTGACTTTTATTTTGATCTGATATGAGTTAGGATGTAATTGTCCATCTTTTGTTGATTGTGATTCTAACATTTAAAAAGCTCTGTAATTCCTAACAAGTGTTTTGGAAAATTCAAGTTTTGTAATAAAATAAGTCATCATCAAGTTGAAGAACAAATATGAAGCGAATTGGATGTTTTTGGAAGCATTGGAATCAATATAGCTTAGTTTCAGAAGCCCACCATTCTATTACAATTTTTGTCACATTTTCAGACTTAGTTCCAGAACTCTATATCTAGTTCTAGAATTATCTGAATTAATTTCAGTACTCCTACAGATAAGTTCTAAAACATTCATGGTTAGACATGGAATTAATAAGGATCTATTCTAAATGGCTGGTGATCTATCAAATCAATGATCTTATTAATCAGGGGCAAACTTCCAATTTCCATACTTGCAGATCCAAGAAATTTATCACACAGCTGGACATCCAGCCATGTCTTAATTCAGCATCTATTTTGGGCATGATTCAGTTCCATCATTCCATGAAATAGCTATAGCCATCAATGCACCACAAGAAGAAGAATATATATACAGACCTAGGAATTTAGGAATAGGAATAATTGAATAATAGAGGGATAAGGATAGTTTAGTACATTTTTGTAATACAAAACATTTTATCAATACAATAGCCATTTCTATTTTGAGAGAGAATTAAGTTGTTCAATCTTGTTTCTAGGTGGAGCAAGGGCCCACTCCTCCAAGAACCAAGATCTTCATTTTTTATTGGTATTTATATTTTATTCTCAAAAGCAAATAGGTAGCTCTGTTAAAATTATAAATGCTTTCAACTCCTTAAAGTTAAAAAAATTTGTAGATTTGTCCCTGTGAGTGTTCTAGATTAAATTCTCATTTATTTGTAATCATTTTCCAAGCATTCTAAATAGTGTGTTTATTTCCAACAATCTATTTCATTCTACAAAAGTGTGTTTATTTCCAGAAATCTATTTCATTCTGCAAATGTGTGTTTATCTCCAGCAATCTATTTCATTCTGCAAAAGTGTGTTTACTTTCAGCAAATTCATTTCTACAAAGTGTGTATACTTCCAGTAGATTTTCATAGTTTTATTCCAATAAGGTTTTAACCAAAGAAGTCCTTAAGACATTAAAAATCCCCCAAAACAAAAGAAAAATACAAATACTTATAATCAATTACTAAATCGCTAAGATTCTTCTTGTTGCATATAGCTTTAGATACATCCCTAGGTAAATATGACATCAACATAAAGTTGATTAAATGAAGGGAATAATGACACCCATCATTTTTGGTGCCATTGTTGGGGATCCACTAGTTGGAATTTTCTAATTAGGTGTCAATAAGAGCAACGATCATACATTTAGTAATTAAAGAAATTTTTCTTAAAAAGTTATCACAAAATTTATGAGTAGACCATGAAACTCCAAGGGTAGGTTTCTCCCCAAAATATCTGAACAAGAATTTCCATCATCCTTTAGTTTAAATAAGGAAGTTGAGCAATAATTGGAGGCACCATTATCTCCTACAAGACAAGAAGCAAAATTACCATTTTTGGAATTTTTGGATCAGTCACCAAAATCAAGTAGAATTTTAGGGAGGAGGATTATTTCTAAAGATCCATTGAGGGAAAGTTTTGATTCTCAATTGAGTGGTCAACCTCCTACTCCTGACTTTTCACCATCCCCAAAGCAGACCATATACCACATTGACTGGGAGAAGGGACTAGAAAATACTAGAGAGATGGCATGAGAAGCTGGAAGAGAACCTGAGTGAACCTTTACCTATCCCATTCAAATAGAGGATGGTGAAACCACTATGAAGAACATTTCACCTGCACACTTGCCCACATTTAGAGGAATGTCATCTGAGGATTCTGACCAATTTTTGTTTGAGTTTAAAGTACTATGTCAGACTTATGATTACAAGACAGATAATCAAAAACTCAAGTTGTTTCCATCTACCCTGAAGGATGCAACAATGAGGTGGTTTATGGGATTAACATCTAATTCTATTACCAATTGGGAACAAATAGAAACTGTCTTCCTAAACAAATATCAAGATTATTGTAAAGGAAGAAATCGAAAGGAAGAATTTTTCAAAATCAAATAGGAAGTATGAAAATATGGAAGATTATTTGGACAGATTCCTCTTTGTGAGTAAAAGATGTGGATTTGTACTTCAAAAAGATGTAAATAAAACCATTTTTCTCAAAGGTCTGGATGATGAATCTAGGGAAACCCTTGATTTAATTGGCAGGGGAAACATTGCTCAATTAAGAATGGATAAAATCATAGAAATTTGTACAAACTATTCAAAGACAAGGGGTGGACCTAGAAAGGGAAAAATGGTTAAAAATTCAAATCCAAATATGAACAAACTGATGGATGAATTGTCAAACTTTAAAATAGACATATTAGTTCAATTAACCTCCACCATGGATGGATTGCAAGCTAAAGCAAATGCCCAAATTAAACCATTAGCCATGTATTGTCTTAGATGTAGGAAGAAGCATGCAATAAGGGAATGTCCTTTAGATAAAATAGAAGTATGTCTTATCTGTGAATCTAAAGAACATGATACTCACACTTGTTCTCTTCTTCCACTCATAAAAAATCAACTCAAACAAACTAGTACATCATCCACCATAGAAGAATTGAATTTTATTTAGAGACAACCTGCCAAGGAAAATTTATGCCAAGACCAGCTCCTAATCCTTGTATGATGCCATGGGCAGCTCAAATAGTACCACAAATTTGGGGACAGCCACCTTGGGCCCCTCAACCAACATGGCATCCTTAGTATTGGGCACGTCAATCTTGGTACACTTAGGGACATCAGCAACCTTGGTCTGGTCAAAGAAATCCTTATGCTTGGTCACAAACTAGATGGGGCCCTAGTAATTATGTGCAAGGGAAAACATATCCAAATTAGAACCAACAAGCCATAATGGGATCTCTTACAGAAAATACACAGGCTAAAAATATAGTCCAAACATAAATGTCAGCACAACCAATAGCGAACCCAAGAAATAAACAAACAACTCATGTATACAAAATAGAACCAGAAAAATTAGTTGATCTAAATGCAATGGATTATAAAAACATTCAAACCAGATCTAGCAAAATAGTTAGTAGTCCACCTATTATAATCACTGAGATGACAGAAGAAACTAAAACCCCTAGTCCAGCTGCACCTAAGGAAGATGAAAAAGAAATAGATAAAGAACTAGAAAGAAATTTTACTAAGATACCAGTTCTAGAAAGATTTAAAGAAACCATAGAAATTAAAGAATTTGAATTGGTGTAGGAACTAAGAAGATTGAATATTAAAATACCATTGTTATAAACAATTAAGGATATTCTAGAGTTGAATAAGTTAATCAAATTGTTATGTTTTTAAAAACCTGGAAGAAAGAAGCAGTACCTCAGGACTATTTAGGTAGATGGGAAACTTGTTGATTTATTAGTAGAAAAACTCCTACTTCCCAAATATAGAGATCCTAAAAGCCCTATTATTTCTATCTCTATAGGCAATAAAGATATACATAACATTTTGATTGATTTAGGAGTAGCTATCAATGTAATGACAGTGGACACTTTGAAAAAATTACTATTAATAGACATACAACCTACTAACACCATATTGTAGATGGTAGATCAATCTATAGTAAAACCAAAAAGAGTTATTAAAGATGTGGCAGTAATGGTGGAATCATGGGAATATCCAGTCAACTTTTTTATATTGCAGCCAAAAGGTAAAACACTTGGTTATTCCATTATTTTGGGGAGACCATGGTTAGCTACAATTGTTGCCTTAATTGATTGTAGGTCAAGTGATATGACTATTTAAAATGGTAAGAATTTTAAGCACATTTCATTATATCCCTCTGCACAACCTTTTATTTATAATAAATAGAAATTATGGGTTGATAATCTTGATACTAATGAGCAAAATCTATCTTCTTTGGCTATGATAACATTGCAGGATCATGTCCAAAAAATAGAAGATATGGTTAATCCTTCATTGAATAAACATCAATTATCATTGAAGCAATTGGGATTAGTTATGGAACCTACAGAATCTATTCTAGAACCACACCAACAACAATTCCCTACAAATGAAGATAATTTCACTCTAGAGGAATGAGATTTCTCTTAAGAAGAGGAAGGATTTGTAGCTTCAACTTTACAGATATCAGGAGATGATGAAAAAATTATATAAAATAGCAGTAATGAGGAATTCAACTTACAACAAGATAAGTATCATAACTCTTCTTGTTGTCCTTTGTCTAGCATTCTATCTCAAGGAACTTTCAGAGATGTTGCTACATATCATATGTTGTTACCACATGCCTGTCCACTAAACACCTTAATGGAACCCTTTTAACAAATTAGTTCATCATATACTGGAACCAAACATGTTGAGATTCAACTAGGAAAAATTTTGAATATTAATAGCTGGTTAAAGAATGATGAAGAAGCCAAACTATTTGATGTTCTAAATAATCATACTAAAGCTTTTGCTTGGGACTATAGAGACATGAAGGGAATTCACCCAAGTATCTTCATCCATCACATTTATACTTAAAACATTAGACTAGTTACGCAACCTCTGAGAAGGATTAATCTAGCCTTAAGGGATATAGTCAAACAAGAAATTGAAAAACTATTATAAGTAGGTTTTATCTACCCCGTCTCAGATAGCTACTGGATGTCTCCTCTTGTAATTGTCCCTAAAAAGAATGGAAAATGGGGAATTTGTGTTGACTATAGGGAACTGAACAATGCCACCTTGAGAGATTATTTTCCCTTACCATTCATAGATCAAGTCTTAGACAACCTTTCAAGTAAATAGTACTTTTCCTTTTGGATGGATTTAGTGGATACAATCAAATCAAAGTTGTTATTGAGGATCGGGACAAAACTACATTTACTTGTCCATGGGGTACCTTTGTTTACAGGGTATTACCATTTAGACTATGTAATGCTCCAGTAACTTTTCAAAGAGTTGTATTGGCAATTTTTGCAAACCTAACAAACGACTATGTAGAGGTATACATGGATGACTTTATTGTGCATGGAGATACATTTGATGAATTTGGATAGAGTATTAACAAGATGTGAATAACATCACTTGTCTCTTAATCATGAGAAATGTTCGATGATGGTTGATGAAGGGATTGTATTAGGATACCATATTTCAAAAAGAGGAATCTAGGTTGACCAAAATATAATTAAGATTATTTCAGACTTGTCTATTCCTCAAACCCCCACAGATATCAAGTCATTTTTAGGGCATGTTGGATACTATAGGTGCTTTATCAAGAATTTTAGTAAAATTACTGCCCCCATGTTTAAGTTGCTTACCAAGGACTGTGAATTTCTTTGGAATGAAAAGTGTCAACATGCTTTTGAAGAAATTAAATATAAGTTAGTAATTTCCCCAATATTAAAAATACCGAATTAGGAGAAACCTTTTCACATCCAAACTGATGCCTCAAATAACTCAATTGGTGCAGTTTTGGGATAGAAAGATGAAGGAAGAATGTATGTTATTTACTATCTTAGTAAAAATCTTACTCTCACTAAAATAAATTACACTACCAATAAAAAATAATTTCTAACTATGATCTATGCAATCAATAAATTTAGACATTAAATTATAGGGTACAAAATATTTGTACATACAGATCACTCAGCAATTAAATATTTAATGAACAAACTAGTGGTTGGAGGTAGAATAATTAGATGGTTATTACTTATACAAGAATTTGATATTACCATTGTGGACAATCTAGGCAAATCGAATGTGGTAGCTAATTTCTTGTCAAGATTGATCACTACAGGGGAGCAAGATCTAGTTAAGGACAACTTTCTAGATGAACAATTGTTTGTTATTTTAGCTGAAACACCATGATTTTTTGACATGGAAAATTATCTTGCAATAGGGAAGTTTCCTCCTTTCACTAAAAATAAATAAAGAAATTAATCAAAACGAGTGCACAGTTCAAATGGTTAAATGAAATGTTATTTAAATGTGGTCCTGATTTGGTTTTACGCAGGTGTGTAAGAGAAGATGAAATATTTAACATCCTTTGGGCATGTCATGATGAACCAAGTGGAGGACACTATTTAGTGAAAAGGACAGCCAAATGTTACCAATGAAATGCCATTATAACCACAAGTAGTGATTGAACCATTTGAGATATGGGGATTGAATTTTGTTAGACCCTTTAATCCTCCTTCATAGGGAAAAGATCACATTCTTGTGTGTACTGATTATGTAACAAAGTGGGTAGAAGTGTAGGATGTAACAAATGCCACTGAAGAAGTAGTTATTGATTTCCTTTGGCACAAAATTATGGTAAAGTTTGGAGCACCAAGAAGCTTCATTTCATACTAGGGACCACAATTTATGTCTAATATGATCCAAGCTTTCATAATGTATTATCAGATCAATCATAGGAAGTCATCTCCCTATCACCCACAAGTAAATGGATAAGTTAAAGTAACAAATAGAGAATTAGAAAACATTCTCACTAAAATAGTTGAAGCAGAAAGAAGAGATTGAGTAAAAAGACTACCTAAAGCTATTTGGGCTTACAATACAACTTAGAAAACTACAATAGGGTTTTCACGATATGAGTTAGTCTATGGGGAAAATCCCTTGTTGCCTATTGAGTTTGAACTATAGATATTGAGGATAACAGCTAAGGTGGGAATTGAATTAGATGTAGCTCAAAAGGAGTGAATCTTGCAACTCAATGATTTGGATGATTTAAGAATGGAAGCACTTCACTAGATAGAGATAATCTAAGATCAAAGGAAGTAATAGCATATTTCATATATCAAGGAAAGGCAATTCAAATTAGGAGACTGGGCATTGTTGTTTGATTCTAAGTACCAACAATTCAAAGGCAAATTAAGAACCAGATAATTGGGACCTTATCAGATCAAGCAAATATTTTACAATGCTTCTATCTAGTTACTTCCTATTGATGGTAGTAGAAGAATACTCTTGGTCAATGGACATAGGCTAAAACTTTATAAGAAGCCTCCTACTAAGGATAAATTCTTGAAACAGATTGAAGCAAACAAAGAATTTGATCATATGGGAGAACCCAGTTCTTCTAAAATGATCAAATAATCATATGAAAAGATCCAAAATAAAGGGAAGAGGATGAAAACTAGTAAATGGCATTCTCTTCCCCAAAAATAAATAAATAAAATAAAATAAAATAAAATCTCTCAAAGATCAATTGAAAACCAGTGATGGTGGTTGATCTTTTCAAATAAATGGCTATTTAAAATAAAAACTTCTTTGGAATTCTAATTATTTTCTAACCGTTTTCTTTTTTTTACCTTTTAGGAATGATGAGTCGTCATGATAGAGGGATTACATCATTAAGGATGGTAATTATGTTTTTAACTTGTTAAGGGTTAGATTGAAAGTTCACATGTGTGCTTAGACTTGATTTAAAAATATTAGTATGATGAGTCATCTTTATACATCATGATTAAATGTGCAAAATCATGAGAAGGATATTGATGATGGAATAAGTTTGCATATAGTTATAAAGAATCATTATTATTATTGAATCAACAAAGTAAAAACTAGCTACAGAAAAAATTCAAAAGAGATACAGTGAATTAAATCTATCAGTTCCACAGCTGAGTACAGTAATTTCACAACCAAATTCACTAGTTTAGCAATTGAATTCACCAGTTCTGCAACCAAAGTCATTAGTTCCACTGATAAGAGAAGTAATCTTTAGCTAACCTACGTAATATTAAATAAGAATGAATCATGGGGATTAAAAAGAAGTCAAAACTAGAGGATGATACCCAGCTCCTTGCAAATGAATAAGTAGCAACTATCTTTCAACATGTAGGATGGTTGGAGTTTCTGAGGAAATTTCTCAAATATAACAATGAATTGGTAAGATAATTTTCTATCAATTTAAAGCAAACAAGGACAAAGATTAGAAAGATTTCATTCTTTTTTTTGTGAATGTAATAAGTGAGATATCTAGAATACCAATGGTGCATGTCCCAAACCCTGTCAAAGGGACATTAAAAGACCTAGTTGAAACCCTGCTGAAAGAGGGGGAAGCTGAACCCTAGTATATTTACAATATAAAGAAAATCATCAAAGGAGTCAAAACGACCAGCTTGCCCAAACCCTTTGACAGAGTAGCATTTTCGATAGTTAAGTATTTAACCTGTGATGGATAATTTGGGTCAGTAGGAAAAGAAATCCTAAAAATCCTCATACAACTTAGATATGGAGCCAAAAAACTAGAATATATAGTAAACCTTCCAGGGTTTTTTTTATTCCATCCATATAATAGCCTAGAGGTATTCTTGGGGTGTAGAAATAATTAGACATCATGGGATAGTGCATTTAGTATGCCAACACCATTTTATTTCAAAGAAAAATGAGGAAGAAATGTGGAAAATTTTTCTTAGTAAATTTGGGTAGAACCCTGGTATTTCCAGAAGAGTAATAGCAACTCCTCCTGCCCCTTCAGTTCATTTGTAAATTGATGCCACTGTTAAGGAAAAAAAGAACTAGGGGAAGAGAAAATACCAACAAGAAGAAGATCTAGAAGAAGAGATAAAATTTCAGACCCTATTGTGCCTTCTCAAGAAATTCCTTCTTCTACAGAAGCTACAGAGTAACTAATACATGTCTCTGATAGTGACGGTTCACCTAAGCCTGAGCAAAAGGAGAAAATTAGAAGAAGATCTAAGATGAGACCCATGTCTACACATTTTGAGGCACCTCAAAGAAAGAGATGTCATAAAAGGTCTAAAGAAATTCTAGAGGAGATGAAAGAACAAGAAAGGTTGGAAACTGAAGCTACTGATATTTTGGACAGCATGGCCATGACTCCTCCTAGACCAAGCCAAATAGAAAAAAGAAAAAGATGAAAGATTTGAGAATCAAGTTTTCCAAGAAATGGATGAGACAGTAGCACCATCACATGCAGAAGATGAACATGCATCTTGGAAAAGGAAAGGGAAATCCCCTCTAGTGGAAAAAGAATGCTTAACTCCCCACAAAATTTCAAAAAAGAACAAAATCAGTAGGTTAAATAGGCTCTATTTTTGTCTAGAGTAGAGCTCATTATCAAGGAAAAGGATGAGGAATTGAATTTTCTCAAACTCAAATTAGAACAGAGAGAAATGCTCCTTAAAGAATTAACAAACCAGTTCATAGCTAAGACTAAGGAATTAGCAGAGGTTAAAAGGCAACTAATGGAGAATAAGGAAAAATGTATAATTTCTAGGAGATAGACCATTGTGTCAATAGTCTCTACATAGACTGAATTGACTTATTTTCCACTCAAGAAGTTATGGGATAATACATGCAAAGAACTCAGTGTAATCAATACATCTAATAAGGACTTAAAAGCAAAATGGAGGAAGAAAAGAAAGCAAGGAAGGAATGGGAAGAAAAATTTTATAACGAGGAAAAAGATAAATATAAATATCTTGTAAAAATACAAATAGTTTGTATGATGAGTGAGAAACTACTTGCATGCAGAAGACCTTTTCCTGCATATAGTATGTTTTTAGAGGAATAGTTCATTCGCTGGCAGTTGGCAAGGATAGCATGTGGCCTTCCACATGAAATAAAAGATGGAGCTGATTTCTTGGCAGCCTACTCCTTAACCAATACAAAATAGAAAAATCTTCTCTATGAATTTTACCTCTGCAATTTCCTACTGGAAAAAACTTAGGTTTTATGATCAATTTGTATGTAGGGGAAAGCCAACTTAATGCATTTGTCTCTATTCTTCAAAACCAGATTGCATGGAAAGAGAGGGAGTCAGGCTAGTTCATCTGGTCTCTATATGAGAATTCATTATGGCAACTCATTCACTTTTGATACACATTTCTAATCCCATCCATTTAATAACAAGTTCAAGGAACCTTATCTTTTTAATTTATAGAAAAGCATTAATGCCTTCACCTCTTATGAAAAGGCAAATTTTGATAATATCTATGATGCATGTTTGAAAAGATGGGAATTTCTCCCAGTGGCATTGAAAAGAAGGGAAGTAATATCTCCTTCAAATTTGATTTGGAGTCTTGAAAAGGCAAAAGCTTTATGCATAATAATTCATCAGATCAATGAAACTCCCATGTGCATATAGATAGGAATGCAGACAAGGCCACCTCTACTTCTCACCCCCATATCTCCTTGGCAAAACAGAAGACCTCAAGATCCCACCCAATGTGAGGAATGGAAAAGAAAAGTAGAAGTAGGAGCAGGGTATAGTACCTCTGAATCAAAGCATTGAGATATTCAATTCTAGCCATTTGATCTGAGAAATCAAATGGAATGCAAAATATACAATCTCAAATTTGAAGAGTAAAGTTTGTAAAGGGACTTACAAACAAATAAGTATTGGGGAAATTATGAGGCCAAAATATGCCCATTAAATGTATAATAAATGACCTCATCTTACTCTCTCTTTCTATTAAGTTTGACTGTATTTTGTGACTTTTATTTTGATCTGATATGAGTTATGATGTAATTGTCCATCTTTTATTGATTATGATTCTAACATTGAAAAAGCTCTGTAATTCCTAACAAGTGTTTTGTAAAATTCAAGTTTTGTAATAAAACAGGTCATCATCAGGCTGAAGAACAAATATGAAGTGGATTGCATGTTTTTGGAAGCATTAGAATCAATACAGCTTAGTTTCATAACCCTACCATGTTATTACAAGTTCTGTCACATTTTCAGACTTAGTTTTGGAACTCTATATTTAGTTCTAGAATTATCTAAATTAATTTTGGTACCCCTACAGATAAGCTTTGGAACTTTTACAGTTAGACATGGAACTGATAAGGATCTATTCTAAATGGTCAGTGATCTATCAAATCAATGATCTTATTAATCAAGAGCAGACTTCCAATTTTCATACTTGCAAATCTAAGACATTTATCACATAGATGGACATCTAGCCATGTCTTAATTCAGCATCTATTCTGGGCACGATTCGGTTTCATCATATCCATGAAGTAGTTACAGCCATCAATGCACCACAAGAAGAAGAATATATATACAGACTTGGGAATTTAGGAATAGGAATAATTGAAGAATAGAAGGATAAGGATAGATTAGTATATTTTTGTAATACAAAATATTTTATCAATATAATAACCATTTCTATTTTAAGAGAGAATTAAGTTGTTCAATCTTATTTCTAGGCAGACCAAGGGCCCACTCCTCCAAGAACCAAGATCTTCATTTTTTATCAATATTTATATTTTATTCTCAAAAGAAAATAGGTAGCTCTATTAAAATTATAAATGCTTTCAATTCCTTAAAATTAAAATTTGTTGTAGATTTGTCCTTGCGGGTGTTCTAGATTAAATTCTCATTTCTTTGCAATCATTTTCCAAGCATTCTAAATAGTGTGTTTATTTCCAGCAATCTATTTCATTCTACAAAAGTGTGTTTATTTTCAGCAATCTATTTCATTCTGCAAATGTGTGTTTATTTCTAGCAATCTATTTCATTTTGTAAAAGTGTGTTTACTTCCAGCAAATTCATTTCTGCAAAGTGTGTTTACTTCTAGCAGATTTCCATAGTTTGATTCCAATAAGGTTTTAACCAAAGAAGTCCTTAAGACATTAAAAATCCACAAAAATAAAAAAAATACAAATACTTATAATCAATTACTAAATCGCTAAGATTCTTCTTGTTGCATATAGCTTTAGACACATCCCTGGTTAAATATGACATCAACAGAAAGTTGATTAAATGAAGTGAATAACAACACCCATCAGATATATTATAGAGTTATATCATTTGTTGAGTAAGAAACATAGAGAGATAGTTTTATTTTATACACAAGAGGGGTTGGTGCTCCTGTGGGTTGGTGCTCACAAATATTTACAAGGGGTTGGTGATCCTCTAGGTTGATGCTCACAAATAGTTGTTGTGTTGGTGCTCGGTAAAGGGGTTGGTGCTCTTTCAAGTTGGTGCTTGCAAACTTCATAATTTAATTTGGTGTTCATTCATATGCTTGAGATTGTTCTCCATGGTTTTTTCCACTTTGGGTTTCCACGTAAAAAGTTGGTGTCTCTCTTTCTCTCTTATGTGGTGAATATTATTATTTCAATATTATTGTATATATTGAATGTATGATTAAGTGGTTAAATAAAATAAATTAGATTAAGTAAAAGATATATAATATACCAATCCACCCCCCCCCCCTCTCAATATATTTTGTACTTAACCATTAGTATCAGAGTAGGTTCCTTTGGAAAAAGTTTTACAGCTTGAAGGTAGATTGGGAAAGCATGATGGTTGGATCACATGAAGGTTTTTCTACAAATAAAGCACCTTTGTTTGATGGGACAAATTATGGTTTTTGGAGCATAAGGATGAAGACTTATTCGATGGCCCTTGGATTCAACATTTGGCAAGTCATGGTGGAGGAATATAAAGAGCCACAGACACTTGTAACTACTCTAACAGAAAAGAAGGCAAGTGAAAATACTGCTAAATATTTAAATATTATTTTATGTAATTTATATAAATCAAAATTTGTTAAAGTTATGCAATGTAAATCTACTCATGGATAAAATTTGAGAATATTTACAAAGGTGATGGAAAGGATCAGCAATCTAAGCTTCAAACTTTAAGAAGATAGTTTGAGAGTTTGACGATAGAAGAAGAAGAATAAATAGCAAGTTATCTTTTGTAGGTTGATCAAATAGTTAATCAGATTCAAAGTCTTGGAGAAAAGTTAGAAGAATCAATTGTGGTACAAAAAGTTTTGAGATCTCTACCATTGAGATAGATTCAAAAGTTTTGAAAATTGAAGAGATAAATAATTTACCCAAGCTAAAGATGGATGAGCTACACGGTATTCTTACAAAATATGAGATGCGAACTGAACAAGAGAAACCCTCAAAGAGATAAGCTACTTTCAAGACATCAAAGAAAGAGAAGGCTAAGATTCAAGAATCAAGTGATAATTCTAGCGATGATGAAAATGACAACAGAGCTCTATTCATTTACAAGTCAAAAAAAGGCATAGGTAAATATCAAAGAAAATCACCTTTCAAATGTTTTAATTGTGGAAAGATTAGACATTTTTAAACTAAGTGCCCAAATAAGGGCAATGGTGAAAATGAAGAAGAAAATTCTACATATAAGAATAATTTCAAAAGAAAATTCAAGAAGGGATTTGAGAAGAAGAGTTTATATTCTAAATATCTTAACTCAACTAAAGATAGTATAGTCTATGATTCAGAAGAAAAAGAGATTCTATTCATGGCCATACATGAAGATGCCTCCACAAGAAAAAGTACAGTTGATCAAGAAGAAGAATAGGATGAAGCCGAAGTAAACCTCAAAGGATAACTCATTTGTGCCTTATGAGAGTTAAAATATCTTGAAAATAAAAATCGAAGATTAAAGCTCCAGATCGATAAAAATGAAAAGGAGTCAAAGGAAATAACTGAAGATTTCAAGCATAATTTGAAGAAGTCAATAATAATGAAAAACTATAATGACATAGTTTTAAAAAGTAAGTAAAGAATTTGAAAGGTATATTATTGAAATTATTTTTTTAAAAGTAGATCTTGAGAAAACAAATAAATCAATCAATGATAGAGTAGTCAATGATTCAAATTTTGAGAATAGCACTAATATATTGAATAAGATATTAGAAAGTCAAAGATCAATGTCAGATAAGATAGATATCAGATTTGAAAAAAAGAAAGGGGAGGTCACTACTTTCACAAACAAATAAAAAGAAAAGATCTATGTTTTAGCTCTTACAAAAGAGGAAATAAAAAGAGAAGAAGTTAAGAATACAGAGGACATCTCAAATAAATAAGGTTGGATGGAACAAAGCTATAAAAAGTAATTTGGCTAGAGATACACAAATAGGTCCTATTTTTATGGTTACTATTTTTATTATAATGGTTATGGTCATAAGAAAATAGAATGTCAAAAAAGAGCTAACAATTTTAGAAATAAAGAGAAGGAAAGTCATGCAAAGTCAAGCAAAAGTCATAACTCTTTTGCTCTTCTATTAAGATTTAATGAAGAGGCCATAATATATTATAAGTGAAACAACTTTAGACACATAGCTTGGTACTATAAAAGCATGTTTGAGTCAGTTAAGAAGGACCAAAGTTTTAAGGCTATATTCATCAAGAAGAAAGTTCAAATAGATTCATGGCAGAAGAAACAACCTAAAAAATCTATGTTAGTATATACAGTTTTGCATGCAAAAAAAAAAAAGAAAAGCCATGGTTCATTGATAGTGGATGTTCAAGGCACATGATAGGAGACAAAATCAAGTTCATAACCTTAAAGAAGATCAATGGTGGTAAAGTGAAATTTGGAGATAATATTACTACCAGAATTATCAAAAAAGGTACACTAAGTTTGGATAATGATATAACTAAAATTAAAAATATTTTATATGTAGAAGGTCTTAAGCATAATCTTTTGAGTGTAATTCAAATGTGTGATCAGGGGCACACACTAAAGTCTTATATAGAAGGTTATGAAATTAGAAGAAAAAATTTAGATGTGTTGGTTGCAGATGCTCAAAGGCTATTAGAATGTTTCTTGCATAATGTTTTGAAGAAATTTTTGCACTAGTAGCAAGGCTAGACACTATTAAAATGTTTTTTACATATGCAGTGTTTAAAAATTTCAAAGTGTTTATATGGATGTCAAATCTACCTTCCTAAATAAGAATCTAGAAGAAGAGCTCTACATAGAGCAACTTGAAGGATTTATTCTCTCAAATATTAGTAGTCATGTATGTAGATTGAAGAAAGCATTATGTGGATTGAAGCAAGCTCCCAAAGCTTAGTATACAAGAATTGATAAGTACCTACAAGATCAAGGTTTCAAGAGAAGATTTGTTGATAGTAAATTTTACATCAAAACAGAAGGTGAGCATTAATTGATTGTTGTGGTATATGTTGATGACATCATTTTTGAAGGAAACATTAAAAAGATAACAAAAGAATTTTTTGATAATATGTAAAAATAATTTGAGATGTATATGCTTGAAGAATTATCATTTTTCTTAGGGTTGCAAATATTTCAGTCAGATAAAGTAATTTTTATATCTCAAAGTAAATATGCTAAGGAAATGTTGAAGGAATTTGGTTTTGAGGATTGTGCACTTGTTGGCACACCAATATGTATAGGAAATAAAGTGAGTAGGGATGAAAATTCCCCTGTTACAAATCAATATTTGTATAGATCTATGATTGGTATTCTTTTATATTTGATAGCATTGAGACCAGACATCATGCATGCAGTAAGTATGGTTGTAAGATATCAGTTAGCTCTAAAAGATAATCATGTTTAGTTGGTGAAGAGAATATTTAGATATATCAAGAGGACATTAGATTATGGATTATTTTATCCCATAGGCAGAGATTTTACTTTGGTTTCTTATATAGATTCAGATTGGGTAGGGTGCTTGGATGATAGAAAGAGTATAAGTGGAGAATCTTTTTTTCTTGGTGATAATTTAGTATCATGGCTAAGCAAGAAGTAAAATTTAGTATCACTTTTTATAGATAAATTAAAATCTATTGCATTAGTATGGTGTTGTACTCAAGTGCTTTGGATGAAGAAAACTTTGGAAGATATCAATGTAAAATATGATGAACCTATTTCTATTTTTTGTGACAACACAAGTGCTATTAATATTTCAAAGAATCTAGTGATGCATTCAAGAACAAAGCATATTCCCATTAGATATCACTTCTTGAGAGATCAGGTTGTAGATCAAAAAGTTAAGATGGAATATATTAGTACTACAGAGTAGATTGTAGATATTTTCACAAAGGCACTACCAAAAGACACATTTGAGTATCTGCAGGAGAAGTTAGGAGTAATTTTTTTTACTTCCTGCCATTGAGGTTCAGCATCAATTGAGGGGGAACTAAGTGTTAGCCCTAAGTAGGCCCTTTTCCATTGATTTCAAAGGGGAAAAATAATAGAAATATGTATAGGTATAGGTGCAAAAATAGGTATAGGGAACAGGTATAGGTTGCTATAATGAGTTACTGTATGTTTTTCAGATGGTAGTATGTGTAAGTTTCAAGATGTTATAGTTTCAATTTGAGGTTGTCATCAATGACAAAGGGGGAGATTATTGGAAATATTTTCATTGATATCAAAGGTCTAGAATTATTAGTGATAAAGGCCACATTGCATTTAATAGTGTTTTTAATATTCATATCTTGGCAAATGTGTGTTAATATTTATTTAATATTAATGAATATATTTTTGGTCGCATATAAGTCAAAAGAGGGCCCATGGAGAAGTCAAAGAGTCATGAGGTAAAGAAAAAATAGGAATGGAATGCATTTTCTCATGAAGAGTCATCTTGAGGAATTCCAAGAGTCACCATGTGAAGACAAAAGAGGATACAGCATATTTTCCATGAAGGGAAACTTTGAGGAATATGAAAAGTCACCAAGATAAAGACAAAAGAAGAAAGGATGCATTTGCTTATGAAGGATCACCATATGACTTTTTAAATGCAAAGATATAAAGGGTCATGCAATTTTGGTGCCATTTTATGAGGATTGAAGGGTCACAAAGGGTGAATGCCAAAGGTCATTTGAAAAACTATAAATAAAGGCTTGAGAAGCTATTTGAAATATGTAAGAGTGTGCATGGTTTATATTTGTTTTCAAAGAGAGAAAAGTAAGAGATATTGTAGAGTTATATCATTTTTTGATTAAGTAACATTGAGATATAGTTGTGTTTTATACACAAGAGGCGTGGTGTTCATGTGGGTTGGTACTCATAAATAGTTGTTGTGTTGGTGCTCAACAAAGGGGTTGGTTCTCCTGCAAGTTGGTGCTTGTGAACTTTGTAATTTGAGTTGGTGCTCATTCATATACTTGAGATTGTTCTCTATGGTTTTTTCCACTTTGGGTTTCCACATAAAAATTTGGTCTCTCTCTCTCTCTCTCTCTCTCTCTCTCTCTCTCTCTCTCTCTCTCTCTCTCTCTCTCTCTCTCTCTCTCTCTCTCTCTCTCTCTCTCACACACACACACACACACACACACTTTTATGTGGTGCATATTTTTTTTTTAATTTTATTGCATATCTTGAATGTATGATTAAGTGGTTAAAGAAAAGAAATTAGATTAAGTAAAATATGATAACTCCAGAATCAAAATAGGTTGAACCTTGTCCCCGCTTAGTGCGAGTGCACAAGTATTTTCTTAATAATTCAAAAAATCAAGTACATAAGGGTGCCTTTACTCCGTTAACCCTTTTACAATGCAAACATGGATTTATATAGTTTTTACCAATGACCGGTAAAAACAACTAATCCTATAACCAACTAAATATGGGAAAACAACCTGTAAAGTAATTCTAATTAATAAATATAAAACATTAAAACTACCTAATAATTAAACTAAGTAAGTTTATTTTATGGGGGTGTCTTTATAAAAGATACATGCCCCATTTACAATAATTATTTATTTTCTACCAAAAATCTAACCTAATGTTAAGACTTTGGAACAAGTCCTAACAAACCCCCCTAAGATCCAAAGTCAGGTCTTTGGACACATACCAAGCATTTTTTTGAATTTTTCAAATTTGATTTTGTCAAGGGGTTTTGTGAAGATATCAGTTATCTGATTGGCAGTTGGGCAATATATTGGATCAAGAGTTTTCTTTGCCACCAGCATTCACAGATAATGGTATTTGACATCCATATGTTTCGTTTTGGCATGAAACACTGGATTCTTGGACATCTTAATTGCACTCTGATTATCAATGTATAACTGTGTAGGAGCAAACTAAGAAACTTGAAGATCTTCAAGAATATGACAAAGGTAAACAATATCTCTAGAAGCATCCCATGCTGCAATATACTCTGATTCTACTGATGAATTTGCCACTGTATCCTACTTCTTACAACACCAAGCAATGGCAGCTGAACCCACATGCATAGTGTATCCTGTGGTCGACACTCTGTCATCCACACATCTACCAAAATATGCATCACAATATCTAACAAGTTTGAAGTTCTTGTTTCGATGGTATTCAAGGCCATATGTTTTCATTCCCTGAAGGTAATGAAGTACTCATTTTGTTGCATGCCAATGAATGTCTCTAGGCTCATGCATAAACCTAGATAAAATTCTAATTGAAAATGAAATATCGGGCCTGGTAGTCATCAAGTATATCAAACCTCCCACCAATTGTCTATATGTGGTGCCATCAAAAAAGGCACTGCTATCATCCTTAGACAATTTCAAGTTACTTTCCATGGGAGTGAGGGCAGGTTTGCAATCACTCATGCCAGACCTCTCTAATAACTCAGAAATATACTTAGTTTGTGAAATGAAAATACTATATTCTTTCTGAGTTATCTCTATGCCTAGATAGTAGTGAAGAAGTCCAAGATCTATCATCTCAAACCCATCTTTTAATTCCTTCTTCACAGACTTGTTATGGTTTTCATCATTACCTGTAATAAACAAGTCATCAACATAGAGAACTAGTATCACCATTTCTTACCCTGCACTCAAAAATAGAGAGTATCATCTGATTCACTACGATGAAAACCAATGGATTTCAAGTATGAATCCATTTTCTCATACCAAGCCCTGGATGCTTGTTTGAGCCCATACAAAGCTTTTGTCAATTTACACACTTTGTGTTCAGCACCCACCTATTCAAAACCCTGAGGTTGTTTCATATAGACTTCTTCCTATAAATCATCATTCAAAAAAGCACTTTTAACATCCAACTGATGTACTTTCCAACCATTTTGTGCTGCTAAGGCAAGTACCATACGAATAGTGTGCCATTTGGCAGTTGGTGCAAATGTTTCCTCATAGTCAATACCTTCTTGTTGCACATATCCTTTGGCAACAAGTCATGCCTTATGTTTATCAATGGAGCCATCTGATTTATACTTAGTCCTATAAACCCATTTACATCTGATGGGTTTAACATGTGGAGGAGGATCAACTAAAACCCATGTATTATTGTTAAGTATGGAATCATATTCACATTTCATTGCATGTTGCCAAACATGTTCAGTAGATGCCTCCTCAAAAGTGGATGGCTCAATGGAAGTAGTAACAACCATAGCATAGTTCACCTATTTTTGAGAATTCTTGGTCCCTGTTAGACCAACTTCATCTGGTGTCAATTCAGAAAAAGTACTTTGAGCCCATTTTGGATACTTAGACAAATTATTCAAATCAGGGACTCCAGAATTCTCATTAGGTGCATTATTCGATGGGGGACTTAGAGAATTTTCAACAATTTCTAAGTCATCAACCTGTGAACTTGTAGATGAAGGAGAGGAAAGTGAAGGAATTTGAGTCTCATACCATAACTTCAAAGAGTTATCCCCATTATTCAAACCCTTATCGCTTTTTGTATTTTTCCTCTCTAATCTATCAAGTTGAGAATCAATCTTTGCAGTGTTCATAGTCCCAAACTCATCAAATATTACATCTCTACTCACTATGAATTTTCCTGAATCCTGTGCAAGCAAACGAAACCCCTTTTTATCTTTAGAATAACCAAGAAAGATACATTTTTGACTTCGTGGTTCCAACTTAGTTCTATGTTTAATAGGAACCAAAGCAAAACAAACACATCCAAACACTTTCAAGTGTTTAACTTTGGGTTTAAACCCATACCATGCCTCATATGGAGTTTTTCCCAAAAGTGCAACTATGGGGGACATGTTTCTCAAATACATTGCAGTACCAATAGCTTCAGCCCAAAATTTATCATCAAGCTATTTATAGTGCAACATGGCACGTGTTGTGCCCTCTAAAGCTTTATTCATTCGTTCAGATACTCCATTTTGTTGTGGAGTATAAGCATTACTATATTTTTGATGAATTCCATGTTCTCGACAATAGTCTAAAAATTCATTAGAGGTATACTCACCTCCATTATCTGAACAAAGAGTGGCCAATGTGAACCTGTTTCTTTTTCGACTAAGTGTAACCAATCAACAAACTTAGTGAAAACTTCAGATTTATTTTTCATAAAGAATACCCAAGTCATCCTAGAAAAGTCATCAATAAATAAGACAAAGTATCTACACCAACCAATGGATGACTTTTTCATGTCACATACATCACTATGAACTAACTGTAAACATCTGTTAGCTCTCCAAGATGACTGTTTAAGAAATTTTTCCTAATTTTATTTGCCCAAAACACATGACTCACAAAGAATACTATCTTTGCAAAAAGTGGGCAACCCATTCACCATACCATATCTCTGCAAATCCACTAAAGAGTGGATATTCAAATGTCCATAGCGGAGATGCCATAATCGCTGTGTAGACATAGTACTTGTACCTGAGTCAACAACTGCTGCAAGTTCTATATTGGGAGGAAGCACCTTACAATGCAATCTAACCAAGTTTCCATCTTCATATCCTGTATACATAGTTTTATAATCATCCTTCACTGAATTGATGTAAATGAGCCCATTTTCAAGCACAATTTGATAACCTTTCTTTCGAATAGTTACCAAAGATAGTAAGTGTTTTTTCAATGTGGGAACATACCAAACATCCTCCAAGTATTTTATAGACCCATTAGGAAGAAGAATTCGAATAGAACCAAGTCCTAGTGGTGTATGCATAGACTTATCTGTTAAGGCAACTAGAGAGAGAGAAGCTTCCTTATAAGACCAAAAGAAATCTCTCCTAAATGTCATGTGTTTGGTTGCTCATGTGTCTAAAACCCATACATTTGTGAGCTCATCTCTAGCCTCATATTCAATATAATAAATGTGACCCAAAGTAGTGAATGCAAATTCATGGGCAACATTACTAGATTCATCATAGTCATGATCAGCATATTGAGTAGAGTTAGTCTTAGTCATTTTTTGTGGCCTCTAAATTTTATCAAAAGGAATCCTACATTGTGAGGCAATGTGACCAAATTTTCCACATCTATGACACTGAATGTCTGATCTACCTCGACCTCTGCCCCTATATGAATTGTGACCATGTCCTCAATCACTTGTTTCATGTGAATGTGATTGATTAGATTGTTGATTATTTGAAGGACCCCTACCTCTATTTTGATATATGCCTCCTCTATAACCTCGACCCCCTCTATAACTGTTTCCTCTATTGTTTTGATGCCCAGATGAAGATGAACTAGGCTTTGACTCTAAAACATGGGCTTCTTCAGTTTTCTTAGATTTATTGGGTAGAGAGAGGTCATGTTGGATGAGAAACTCAGCCAACTTATCAAAGGTGATGCATGTGATCTTGTCAGAGACATGCATCATTTCAACAAAATTCCTATAGGACCCTAGTAGTCTTTTCAAAGCAGTAGTAACTATGAGGTCATCATCTAGTTTTCCAAAACCAGCCTTAGTGTACTCAGTAGTGATATTTTTCAACTTAGACATATATTCTCCCATATCCCCATCCTCATTTAATGACAAAGTAAACAACTGCATATGAATATCTATCTTCTTATGCTTAGGTTTCTTATCATGCAAGTCTGACAATGTTTTCCATGTAGTGTAACTATGATGAGAATTTTAAATATGAACATATGTATCATGAGTACAACAACATTTAATGAGAGCTAAGGCCTTAAAATCATGCAAATTGAAAATATCTAATTGAGCCTGCTCAGTTGGCAATGTGGGATTTTCATTCTTAACAATATCCCATGACTCATTAAACACTAGTGAAGCCTCCATCAATCGTTTCCAATCTAAATAATTGGAAATTGTTAATCTATCACCATCATAAAGCAAATTATAAATTTTTGGCATTTTGAAATGAAAACAAGTGCAATAGAGAAACATGTGAATAAAAATACAAAAAAAATGAAACAAATATCACACTCACTGCACAAGACACTGCTTCTACGGGGTTTTGCACTTAACCTCCACGTAGAGCGTAAAAGAAAAAACAAGTATTTTGATGGGTTTTACACTTAACCACACCAAAAATCAATGATTACACCTTTATTTCACCAAATTACAACCTTATTCCACCAATTACACCCTTATCTCACCACAACAACTCAAAAAAAAATATGATTGAATTCCGCCCCTTTTTCAAAAATTTAAATAACACAATACAATAAGTATGTGTTTTACAATATTCTAATTTAAAATGGAATATTCTTTTTTCAAAAAAACATATTCCAAAGCAAAAAGAAACTTTCTCCAAAAAGAAGGGATTTGAACTTCTTCAGTTTTCTTAGATTTATTGGGTAGAGAGAGGTCATGTTGGATGAGAAACTCAGCCAACTTATCAAAGGTGATGCATGTGATCTTGTCAGAGACATGCATCATTTCAACAAAATTCCTATAGGACCCTAGTAGTCTTTTCAAAGCAGTAGTAACTATGAGGTCATCATCTAGTTTTCCAAAACCAGCCTTAGTGTACTCAGTAGTGATATTTTTCAACTTAGACATATATTCTCCCATATCCCCATCCTCATTTAATGACAAAGTAAACAACTGCATATGAATATCTATCTTCTTATGCTTAGGTTTCTTATCATGCAAGTCTGACAATGTTTTCCATGTAGTGTAACTATGATGAGAATTTTAAATATGAACATATGTACCATGAGTACAACAACATTTAATGAGAGCTAAGGCCTTAGAATCATGCAAATTGAAAATATCTAATTGAGCCTACTCAGTTGGCAATGTGGGATTTTCATTCTTAACAATATCCCATGACTCATTAAACACTAGTGAAGCCTCCATCAATCGTTTCCAATCTAAATAATTGGAAATTGTTAATCTATCACCATCATAAAGCAAATTATAAATTTTTGGCATTTTGAAATGAAAACAAGTGCAATAGAGAAACATGTGAATAAAAATACAAAAAAATGAAACAAATATCACACTCACTGCACAAGACACTGCTTCTACGGGGTTTTGCACTTAACCTCCACGTAGAGTGTAAAAGAAAAAACAAGTATTTTGATGGGTTTTACACTTAACCACACCAAAAATCAATGATTACACCTTTATTTCACCAAATTACAACCTTATTCCACCAATTACACCCTTATCTCACCACAACAACTCAAAAAGAAATATGATTGAATTCCACCCCTTTTTCAAAAATTTAAATAACACAATACAATAAGTATGTGTTTTACAATATTCTAATTTAAAATGGAATATTCTTTTTTCAAAAAAGCATATTCCAAAGCAAAAAGAAACTTTCTCCAAAAAGAAGGGATTTGAACCCTTGACCTCCTCCTTTGCAAGCTTTTAACAAAATAAGCTTAACCAATTGCTCTAAGAGCATTTACAGAACATCATACTCAAAAATTTATACTTATTCTAGATTTAGTGTATGAGGAAAAATTTAAAAAAATTACATAAGAGAAAATAAATTCAAATTTTTCCCTTTCTTACAGCCTCTCCTTCAACCTTCCTCCCTGGGACCCACTAAGGCAAATATTGGTAAATCAAACTTTAGAAACATCAAAAAATAAAATTCTAAATTTTATACTATGCCATTCTTCACTGTGACGCCATGGCTGCTTTGGAAATTATTTCTTGCACCTGCTCTCTTTGCTACAGGCCGTACAAATTCGTACATGCTGGGTAAAATTGTTTTTGACTGAGTTTTTGTAGATTTTCAAAGTATTTTATGCAGAGAATGAGTTGAAAATGAAGCTGGGCATTGGAAGGCCATATAACTCAGATTTTTCCAAATTTTTCAATTAAAATGCAAAAATAGACGTTTTAATGCCATTTGATCATGATTTACAGATGTTTTGGACTTAAAAGGAGCTGAAATGAATGCAAATTACAATGGCAGCCATGAATAAAAACTTTTAGATATTTTTCTCAAATAAATAGGCCGTAAAAATTTGATTTTGGCCCAAAAATAATGAATTTAATAACATTAAATGCTAAAAATTCATTTTTTATGCCAAATGAGGAGGTTTAACACAGGAAAATGGAGTATGAATGATCAAAAAAGATCAAACTGTGGTATATGGAAATATACAGGTTTAAATATAAATAATATTTGAAAAATTAAAATAATTTAATATTTTTTCAAAATATTTAAACCAAGACTATATGGCATACCTTATTTCATGCCAAAAAATATCACGTGAATTGATTTCTCACCTTGCTCCTTCGAATTCACCGTGCTCCCAAAATAACCATGCTCTGATGCCACTAATAACTCCAGAATTAAAATAAGTTGAACCTTGTCCCCGCTTAGTGTGAGTGCACAAGTATTTTATTAATAATTCAAAAAATCAAGTACATAAGGGTGCCTTTACTCCGTTAACCCTTTTACAATGCAAACATGGATTTATATAGTTTTTACCAATGACCGGTAAAAACAACTAATCCTATAACTAACTAAATACGGGAAAACAACCTGTAAAGTAATTCTAATTATTAAATATAAAACATTAAAACTACCTAATAATTAAACTAAGTAAGTTTATTTTATGGGGGTGTCTTTATAAAAGATGCATGCCCCATTTACAATAATTATTTATTTCCTACCAAAAATCTAACCTAACATTAAGACTTTGAAACAAGTCCTAACAAAATATATATAATATACGGATTCACCCCCCTCTCAGTATATTTTGTGCTTAAGAAATAATCTCCCTTTTGACATCAATGATAATCATATTGCCAACAATCTCCCCCTTTGTCATTGATGGAAAACTAAATGTTCTTATCTTCTAATCCTTCTCTAACATTGTTTGCATTGGCTTCTAATGAGTATGAAATGAAGTTGTGTAAACTAAAAAAATTTTCCTCTTAGGCAATGGCACATTTGCCTAAAATTAACTTGGACACATGCTCTGATCTTATTTAGCATTTGTACTTTTTCTCCAAACTTTTACAGAGAGCCTTTGCACTTATTCTCCCTCTTTGATATCAATGGCAAAGGGACTCTTTCTCACTATTTGTCACAATTTTTCTCCCCCCTTATCAGATAAAGGAGTTTGTCCAAAAATTTGCAACTATCAACTCATTATAAATTTTCAAAAGCATTCATACCTGAGTTTCCTTTTCTCTTCTTCTAGGGATTAAAAAATCCTGTATGATCCTCCCCCTGGACTCATGCTCTATCACTAGTATCTAGTGATGTAATGTAGGAGCTACCACTCCCAATTTTTAACTCATATTTAACTACATGGTCTTCTGATCCTAGTACATGACCAATTACAAAGCTTTTCTTTATCTATGCATGAGGATTCAATACATTGTCAGAACACTTGACCTGGTTTGATCAAGTCATCATCACAACTTACTTGAATTCTCATTTATAGCAGACATCACAAGATATTCAACATGACTAAAGCATTTCATGTATGTTTCCCTTAAAATCATGCATAGCTCCTCAAGCCATTCATGTTATTTGAGTATCTCCTCCTAAATCCATATTTCATCTTCCCAAGCTTGGCCCCTCAAGAACATCTCTTTTACACAATAAATTATCATACCTTGTAACCTCTCCTAGGTTACGTCAAAGAGGTACATTTCAAATAAAGATACATAACTTGAAATTCTCATACCTTTGCACCAAGGGACTACCTATATCATACCATAACTTCATTTAACACTTATATATCATCATTTTACACATGTTCTCCAAGTTTGGTGACCCAACTCATTGCAAAACCCAAGATACACAATGTCAAGGGTTTCTTGCATGTAAACCCTTATGCCAACCTCTGATACTTCTTTCACACCTTTGGAAACCTTGGCTTCATATATCATGGCTTTAAGCCTTAGGGTTTAATTGAGAAACCCTATAATGTCTAAGAGCTAAAATAAATCATTTTTTAGCTCATTTCACTTCATCTAAACTTGTGGACCATTTATGTGAGATGCATCATTATGTCACATGGAAACATGCATTATGTCCCTATAGACACTACATACACAACACTTTTCTCATCTTGACATACCAACTCTAACTGGGGGTGCTTATTTCTTATCTTCTAGAATCTTCTGAAGAATACCATAGCATCACTTTCTTCTCCACTAAAAGGAGTCTCTTAAGAAGCATAGACAGAGACAACCTACTTCACAATGTCTTCAAACAATGTGAAACTAGGAGTTGCCCATAACTCCTCATATTCCTTCTCCTCTTTGGTCATCTTGTACTTGTATTTCTTCTTCTTATTCTTAGGCTTAAGATAATTAACATGATCATCCACTAAAATGTTCTCCTTTTCTTATATGATTGGATTAATAATACATAGAGACAATATAGATTCATGAAATACCTTTTCATTTGATGAATCTTCCTTGTGGTTCATAATCTCATCATTAGGCACATAAAACTAATGTTTTATGCATGAATCTTTCTCAGCAATAGGAGGATGTTCACTTGAATCTATACAACTTCATAAATATCCTCAACTAACACCTTGGACTTCACTTTGAGCTTGGTCTTTTAATTTTCAACATGAGCAGACATTGAGAGCTCTTGACATTATCCATCATAGCTTGATATTTCACTTTCCATACATGCTTGGGTTTCTTATATATCCTATTTTTCCCTTTTTTAGATACTTGTGAACCTTTGTTCATACTAAGAGACATGCCTTTATTTACACTTTGTGTCTTTGGTCTTGCAAAGCTTGTTCTACATTGTTTATCTATGTGACCAAAATTGTTGTAATTGTAACATATTATATTTGTATCTAAAAAAGATGCAAATGTATTTTTTCTTAAAAAAATTAATCTCCTTTTAGATACAACTCTACATTAACTAGCCTTATGACCAAACTAATTACAATTATAACAATAATCATAGAAAAATGAGGAATACCTGGTCATAGCATTTATTTATGTAGGATGGGGAGTTCTTCTTAAGTTTGGATTCTTCAATTCTCTCACTCTTATGTATCCATCTACATCAACTACTTTGTCTTCTGCATGTTATTTTCTTTAGGCTTATTTTCTCCTTTATCTTTCTTCACATTAGCAGTGCTTGTGTCTATCTTTGTATCCTTACAAGCATTTTTTTCTTTGTTCTTGATCCTCTTGCTTTGAAGTTGTCATATAACTTTGCATATGTATTGGTTATGGTATTTTCCCCCTTTTTATAACCAAGACCATATCTTTCTTTTGATGGATTTTGATATTTGATCGATTCATCAAGAATGTCTAATCCTCTTATCAACTTTAGACTTTTTTCTATTTATCCTTTAGCCTTTTCAATTTCTTTTCTCAAAGCCACTATCTCTGCTTCTAACTTCATGCATTCATTAGATTTAGATTGTAGTTCATATTGGACTACATCTTCTATTATTTTAGCCTCTTCAACTTGTGTCTTTAGACTTACTACCATCTTATCAAATCTTTCAAGACTTTTGGATAATTTTTCAATTTCTTTTTGTCCAAGCTTATTTTGCCTTGAGCTATCTTTTCTCAACATGTCAATCTCATCTAGAGCATAGATGAGTTCACATTATAGGTCCAATTCTCCTTCCTCTTCTTCATCAAAATCTTCAACTTCTTATTTTTGTAGATCTATAAAAGCTAATCTTAATTCCATGAATAGGGATTCATTTCACTTAGCCATAAAGGCATAATCATGATCATCATTTGAGCTATCACATTTATCTAATGAATCACTATCTTCTCTTATATGCAATCCCTTCTTGTTTTTAAAGAAGTTATTATTCTTAGAATAGTGGGGATTCATCCTTTTACCATCCTCTTCTTGCTCAGAGTTGTCCTTTTTCTCATAAGGGCATTTAGCATCAAAATATCCTACCTTACCAGAGTTAAAGAATTTAAAGGGTAACTTACCTTTGTACTTTCAAAAACTTCTTTTTAATATTCTAAAAAATTTGGTTTCTTCTTCATCAGTATCCTACTATCCAAATGTAGATGCTTCTATTTTTACTTTTTTGGATACTTTTAATGTAGCTTCTCTCTTGGAGGTATCTACTTCTCCCATTCTCATCTCATAGGTAGTGAAGGTTCCATGCAATTTATCAATAGTGAGTTTATTCAGATCTTTTTCTTCCTCTATTATAGAGATGTTAGAGTCATACCTTGATGGTATAGATCTTAGGACCTTTTTGACAATGATTGATTCTTTCATCTCTTCTCTAAGGCCTCTAATGGTGTTGACTATTTCATCTACTCTAAGAATGTAGTTTCTAATTTTATCTTCTTCATTCATTTTAAGACTTTAAAACATACCTTTGTATGTTTTTAGCTTTTCCTACTTTACCTTATCATCACCTCCATATATTCTCTTCAATTTTTTCTAGATATCTTGTACATTTTGACAATGCATCACTTTGACAAACTCTAATTTAAAGAATCCACATAAAATAGCATTCTTAGACTTAACAATGTTATCATATGCCTTCTTGACACCCTGATTAGTAAGAGTTGTAGCAATAGTTGTATATCCATTTCCAATAGACATCCATACATCAAAACCTAATGAATATAATTGTGCTTCCATTATTATGCTCTAAAATGCATAGTTTGATCCATCAAAGAGAGGTTCCTTATTTGAGGAAGAGCCTTCTTGACTAACCATTTGTGTTCACCATCCAAGATCTACCTAAGTTGATTAAGCTTCTTCTAAGGAACCAAGACTTTGATACTAATTGTTGGAACACAATTATCTACTAAGAGGGGGGTAAATCAATATATTGACTAAATTAGTCCTTTTTAAACTCGTTTTAAAAACAAACTAGAAAGGATATGCAGATTAAAACATATATGTAGAAACTCCCTGATTTAAGAGCACCAACTCTAAGGAAGCACCCACTCCCTAATTGAGCACCAACTTAGCTTATTTGATGGCACCCACCAATCAGATCTATATGGAGATACAACTCCAAATTATAATATACATTCATAAAATAATCCAATCTCAATTCTCTATTATAGGTTTGGTCTATAACTACTCATACTATGCACTTCATCTCTCTCTTCCACTCTACCTCTCTAATTTTATGTCTCCATATTTATCTATTTGACACATTTCATCAATCTCTCTTCTCTTTTCCTCTCTCTCTCAATTTGGCTCTACTCAATGGAAATAGCAATAGCTCCAACAACATTTTTTAGCATCTTAGATGTCATATATATAAGCATTTGATCTAGGGTTCCATATATTCTTTGTGTTCACACTTGTTTGCTAACACATCACATTCAATTATATTGAAATTTAGTTCATGTCTTTATGTAAATATGCATGTGCATCAAAACTAGAGCCTAGTATATGTGATAAATAGTAATGAGACCAAGAATCATGGTGGTGGAGCATGAGTTCAAGATGCAAGAAATCAAACATTATTTGTGTCATAATTTATAGCTTACTTGCATGTTCTTGCACTTGACCATTAGTATGATAATATGTTTAAATACTAACCATTGATCTTAAGTTTGGCAACATGATTTGATGGTCTTCATTCAATCTAATCAACTTTAAAATGCATCCATTAGATCAAGTTCTGATAGGCTTACATGCTTCATTTGATCTTTGGACACTTTTAGACTTTAACTGTTCAAATTTAAAATGTGTATGTTGATATTTATAATTTGATCTCCTACATGCCATTAAATCTTCATAGTTTCATGAACATCATCTCTATCTATGGTTAAACATCAAGCTCCCAATATCATCTTCCTGCTTCCTGAGTCTTTGGAACAAATACACTTTATCAATCTCATCAAATCAACTTAGTATTTAACTCACCTCTATGTCAATAAACATAAAGCACTTTATCCCATTGAGTCTACTCACTCTGTTGTATCTTCATTTCATGATCACCCACTCACCATTAGATCTTCTAACAATCTTGATCTTTATCTTTACTTAGCTCTCAAGAATGTGACACTTGGTATTAGCATGTGTCTTCTACACATTACTATCATTTCCTACTATCAAGACACTTGGCATTTCCACATTGATCATTGACTATTTGACTTTAAACTACTCTATATATTTATTGTGCAAGCTCCATGATTGTGACACTTATCACTCGCATGTTTGCTCAAAGGTACCTTTGACATATTAATTTTTCTATACTTCATTTGATCTTCAACGTATGATTAAGTGCTAACCATTTGTGCAAATTTGCCTATGGGGACCATCTCAATATGTTTATAAGGCTAACTTTTCACCTTCATATCTTTTGTTTCAGTCATCCACTTATTCTAAAATTTGGAGCATATAAACTAGGCATGATAATGAACAAACACATATACTCATATCTTCTTAAATCTTTCATGCATGATAGATATAATTCCATTAATCTTCTCACCTAGATTTTTCTACCACGGACCTAACTATGCTTAGAAGTACTTGGAAGGCAAACTTTATTCTTACATAAATTTTGATGCACTTCATCACATAACCTATAATTTAGCACATAAGATCCTTTCACATAGGGGATTCCATCCATATATTCAACTACTTTAGAAACCTTCATATGTGTAATATATGACATCATAAAAACACTTTCTCATCTTTTTCTTGCCATCTACAAATTTGACTAAGTGTGGGAAAACACTATCAAAATGCTTGGGAGCCCAAATTTTCTCCTACATATCTTTTTTCATGCTATATTGTGTGATGTGAGATTCATTACATAGAAACTAGGCACAAAAATTATCAAACCCATATGATCATTTTGTCCTAACACCTCCATTTATGCAAATTCTAACCTTATCAACATGTTTACTTAGCTCTACTTGAACCATTTTGCAAATTTGGTTAAGTATAGAAACTTAGTGATTTATGTCTGAGTAGCCAACTTTGTATCCTCATATCTTCTACTATGCTTCATTATATGGCTTTAAATATGGTGCATAATAATTAGGGACTAATGTGATCACAACTATATGACCAACTCCCCCATAATCATCCACATGTGACAATGGTAACATTAGCAAACTACTTATTCAGATTTTCCTCTATAAACCCAAAATGTCTAGATGATCAATATGAAGAATTAGATGAATTTGACTCATATACACAATCACTTCAATCATCTTTGACCTCTAATAGGATCCCTTGCATATCCTCTAATCACCATATTCAACCCTGAGCCTGAATGACATCCATAATACCAATAATCTCCCTTTTGACATTAATGAAAATCATATTACAAACAATGTTAATGTGGTATAGTTTGCCTCAACCTAAGTGGATTAATTTATACTAGTGGGGGATGTCTTGAGGTAGCTTTAGCCATACAAATATGGACTATATCCACCTATAGGGGTGGGAGAGGGAAAGGGAGAGGCATAGGCCTGATAGGCCTTGTTGTAGGAGACAGTGACATACATGGCTACTACTATCTAGCTTGGATAGGTGCAGGCCCAGGTGGCCAATCTATAGGGGTAGGTTACATGGTTGATATCCTAGACTACTTCAATACAGCATACCATTTAGAGGGGACAGTCCCAAGCATCTATGTGCACCATGGCTAGGCCACAAGATAGGTAAGATGGAGCCCAAATTTAGAGTTGGAGATATTTATATTATGTATTTTGTATAAAACACATGATGATATATGTATTTGTTTTGGCATTTGTATTGATATCATGAGTTGTACTTGGTTGTGGATGTTGATGCATGGGTATATTTCTTACTAGCACATGTATTTAGCTTTTGTTATATATGCTATGGGAAATATATGTTGATTGTTTTCTTTTCTAACATTATGTGATAAACATGCATGCTTAAAAATAAAAGGACAAAAAATGGCTTGAAAATTTATAGGTAATCAAAAACAAATGTATTACACACTATATCATGATGGGAAATGTGTATTAACAAAATATGACTAAATATAATAAACCAAAGATGGTAAAAAGGAATAACAAATGTGTTTAAACCATAAAAAGATTTGCACCAAGTTAAAATAAGATAAAATCACACTATATCACATTGGAAAGTATGAAAATAATTTGATAAAATGAAAGGCATATGAAAAACCAAATGGTATAAAAACAAAATAATTAAAGCAATCAATTATACTAAATCATGTTGAGAATAATTTAAAAAAAGACAAAATTGGAAAATGAAATTAAATTGATCACACTAATTCAAGCAAAGGAGTATGAAAAAAATAACAAAATAGTTGTAAGCATACATAAAATCATAAAATAAGAAGAGAAAATGGAAATGGAAATGAAGTAAGCATAAAAAATACTATATCAAGATGGTAAGCATGTCAATGACATGTAACTCATAATCAATCACTACTTATCTCAAATTTGACATATGTAATTTCATTGTGACTTGGTATTGGAATATTTTGTGAGGAATACCTAGTCCTATCCATGGTATTATATTGAAACTCGTAAAGGGAACACCAATGAGGTGGAAAAAAATATGGAAATGATTTTAAAAGGATGTTTATAATGTGGTAATTTATGAGAAAGGCTTGGTCTTACAATGCAACTCAAAAATGGAATTCCTAGGGGGAGTGATTAGCTAGCAAAATAATATTTCTCAAGGGAAAATATTAAGATTATTGTAAATGAAAGAGAGAATGTAAAAATTAGAACATAGGCATCTATGAGAAGACCTTAGAAAACATGAGGCATACTAGTACATAGGAAAGATACTAAGTGGCTATTGACCATCAAAATATAAAGGATACTTGTTCATAATAAGCACAAAATTATATATGAAAATAATTTAGATACTAATATCAACTCATGTTGGTTATATGAACAAGAAAATTAAAATGTACTTGCCTTTCCATAACATGTTCCCTATTCACTAGAACCTCTTATAGATTCATCAGTCTACTCTAGATATTGTGTACATGTGTGAGAAAGTAGGTAGCACTAAAAGATTTTGGTATTCTCCTTTCCCAATCTATTGGCCTACCATACCCCAATAGACCTTGACTCTATCATGAGGCAAATTATGGAGTTTGATCTTTGATTATAAAAAAGAGATGTTATATGAATCATGTATTTTACTGTGATTTGACTTTTGGGATTTGAATGTTACCTTTTGTGTCATTGTCTTTTGTTTGAATAATTTGGCTTTAAAAAATTCATAGATTTTAAGATTCCTCCTCCATATAGATTTCGAATAACCAAAAATAAAGGATAAAAGTGATACACACAAATGAGATTTAAACTTTGGCTAAAGGAAGTTAAGTATCCAAATACATGACTGACTAAACATTTAGGCTTGCCTATGAACCAATATGTTATCTCAAGTTTTAACCACATGTATGCTTATTTTATGAAAGGAAATAAGGGAGTAAAGGGATATCCAAAGTGGATTGTTAAGAGTAGAATTACATTGAGATAACTTATTTTATAACTAATCACATGGTAAAGAAGGATTCCTAAGGGGAGAAACATTTATATAACCAAGTCACAATAATAATTATCTGTGTTGTTAAGATAATGTAGCAAACAAACATGAGAAAAGATAAAGACATCCATGAAAATAAATTAAATAATAAATATAATCATGTAATCATGGAAATCATGAAAAGAATACATAAGAAAACATGAAAAAAAATGAAATCATATACAACACATAATGTGAAATATAAAAATCCATGTAAGATAGATAAGTGAAGTAAAATTTAACACAGAGTCAAATAATATAAGATAAATAAAATTGGATCACAAGACCAATCTAAAATCATAATTAAGACTAAAATAACACCATGCTATGTTCATAAATACTATAAATCTATCCACAAATATTATCCATAATATCTTATATATCTCTATAAAGTTGGATCCTAACTATATGAAGAGTCTCATCTATCCTAAAGGAAAGTTGTGAAAATACCTCTCATCAACTATCCCCAATAGAAAATATAGGTATAGATAAAGTATCATACTCATGAGGGATCTTATGTATAAAATAATCAATAATGGCAATAGATTAATAATAATGGAAATTATGGGACAAGGAGGTGCACCACCAGTGGAAAAGGAACCATGGGTGAGGGAAAAGATGTAAGTGGCATAGGAGCCATAGGTGAAGAAGGAACCACAAGTGGAGCATGATCCATACTTGAATAATTAGGATCTTTATTATGTGGATGACCTATGGGAGGAGGAAAAATGGGTACAATATTGGTATTAAGGTGATCATGAAGATGTTGTTAGAGGATGTGGCAATGATCAGGTTGATGGGTACTGCACTGATACCAAAGATAATATACCTCTCCATATTTTAGAATATACTTAGGTAATAACTTAGGAGGAGTTATATCCTTTTTTTTAGGTTGAGGAAGGATAAGACACAATGTTTCAATATATTTTTGAAGCATTCAACAATGGGTGGAAGAATGATTATATGTACCATGGAAGCAATACACTTGTTAGTAGACTTTGGGGGTCTACTAACAAGAGGAGTAGAAGTAGAAGTTGGCGAATATTGGTATAATTGGTATTATCTAGAATAATGAATATAAACTCTATGAGTATTAAAATAAGGTTGATCAGCCCATTGGGTAGGTAGGGGATCAAGTTGTGGTAAAGGAAGAAGGCCATTATCAAAGGGAGGCATAGCTAGTGAAAAGATTGGCTTAAGCTTATCTGAAAGAGAATCAAAATCAAATACAAGATGAGGCTCAGTTAAAATTTAAAGAGGGAGTAGGAATCAGACTAAGCTTAGTTAAGGGAGAAGTAAGATGTATATAGGGATTAAGGATGGTCTCAAGCATCTCTAGGGGAAGCAGGCTATAAGGATCCTGGTATCTAGTAAAATGATAAAGACTCGTCATAGCATGATCCATAAACATGCTTCTAAGAGGCTCTACTAAAAATAGAGGTGTATCATGCAAGTACTCCATCTTTATCCTATGAAAAAGAGGAATAATAGTAGAATTAGAAATTATACAATAATGAATATGATAAGATGAATAAAAAGACTAAAACAAAGAAGAAGAATACCAAAGAATCTTAGCATCTTTATCTTGGATAAGTCCTCCTAGAAATGGATCATTTAAATTATAACCATCATCATAATCAGTTGTATGAATCTCTATGGTGTAGGTAGGTATGGTATTATCATCATAAGTGGCATTATGAATATAATGTCAGGTGTTGGTTAATACTATGGGTATATCATTGACAAGTGGCTGATGGGAATGTGGCTTCAAGGATAGTGAAATTTGGGAAATGATATGAGGGGATAAATCTAATTTTTTTATCTTGAGGTTAATTTAATCTAGCTTATCATCATCATAATCTAAGAGGTCATGTGGTATGTTTTTTATTAGTTTGGGGTGACCGTGATAACCTCGAGTAGATTTGATAGGAAAATTGAAAAATTGAGATTCTATGAATGGAAAACTTGATAAGGTTTCAAGGGTTGCAATTATGAATATACCATGTTAGTGTAATTATTAAAAATTTTAAGGGTTTATGTCTCCTTGAATCTAATAAATAGCACCATTATGGGGAAACTTGACACGTTGGCAGGTAAAAGAGGTGACAGCCCTCATGTGAAGAGTCCAAGGCCTATGAAGCAGGATGTTATAGGAAAAGTGAAAGTTAAATATCATAACCTTCACTTGGATAGTGATAGGAGGAATAGTAATATGAAGTTACATGAAACCTAAATAAGGCATTTGCCTTATATCATAACCTTGGCATGTACTTTGTGTGGACTTAAGATTACACTTAAAATATGCAAGAGTTTTAATGAAGTTAAGGGAGTTGAAAAAATTACCTAAACCCTCATTAATAAAAGCATGTTTGACTTAGATATCACTTATTTGAATGTTTATAAATACTGGAGGATCATCCACACAAAGTAGAATCTCATCTAGGATCATGGAAGCAATAGAAAATTTTAGGGAGAGAAAAGTGTCCATTTTTTTTAATGTGTATAAACATCTCTTTGCATTGTTGTAAGATAATATATTCCAACCCAGATAAGGTAGCTTCACATCCTACTAGGGGAGGATGAGGGATGTTCATTTTGAATAATAGTTGTATCAAATGGTTAAGATGATGTGAAGAAGTTTACATGAGTTCAAGAAAGGTTATATGAGATGGGAGATTGGTAAGTTCTGTTATAGGTTCCCATTCATCATAAATCATGTGGTAATTACTAGATAAAGGTGCATAATTTTGGAGGATCTCCTAAGAAGGAGGAGTAGAAGTGCATTCAATCTTGTGTTTATAAGACATGGTCGATTTAGTTTGAGGACAAATTAGTTTATTATCTTTAGATGATGGGATAGTTGATTTAGGTATTTTTGGTGATTGATTTGAAGAAATGTTATTAGAAGGTTGAATAATGTTTTTGATGGGTGTAGATGTTGGGGTATTTATATAAATATTATGATAGGTATTATCTAATTGAGGTGTTGGAATTGGTTCTTGGAAAGAGGTAAGGTCATATTTCCCAACTCTATTAGATGAGATGGGGAAGAATCTTGGATAACATGGAATGTTTGGGATGTTTGGTGTGTGTGTGTAGGATTAGAATAAATTAAATCAACTATCCTATGCATATTAATCATATTTACCACATTATCTTTGGGATTTTGGTCTATAAGACTTTCAATGTTATTGGTGGAATGAGTAGGCTTATCATTGTTGTCTTGATGATTAGGAAGAGGGTCTTTATGTATGAAAAGATGAGCATTAGCATAGTTTAAATATTTATTAGGCTATATCATAGGTTTTTTGGTGCTTACTAGTTCATGAATCATGATCAAAATTTAGGCCAAGAAGGAAATCCATAGCTAAATTTCATAATTGCCTACAAGTCTTGTGAGAGTGGACCCAACTTACATGAAACCAACAAAACTTGTTTAAATCATAAAATGATTTCATAGGATTAGTGGGGTCAAGCTCTCATAGTAGAGGCCTTGGTAGACACTTTTTTAGCTCAGCTAAGGATAATGGTTTATAAACATTAATGTTATTTATTTGAAAATTTTGAGAATTAGGGGTGTTGTTTAAAGGGGGAGCATGCTCCACAATAATATTGGGAGTGATGGATTGAATATTGTAAATGGTGTCATACAAATTGGTGACACCATCATTGGTATCAAGAATATTTGTATATTTAATGAGCATGCAAGTGCCCATGAGAGGTTGGGATGGTTCAAACTAGTACATGACAAAATCTCAGCATTTGGCTTGGTTGAGGGCTTCTTCCAAAGTTTTGGGAGAGAGAGTCCTAACCTAATATTGTAACTTGGGATAAATAAAATTGGTGAATATATGAAAGATATTTTCATCTACCATATTATGCTTGCACTTATTAGACAAGGTCTTCCACTATTTTATGAAAGCTTATGATGTTTCAATTTTAAGTTGTTTACAATTTATAAAATGAGCCAAGGTATTCTCAGGGAGGTCACTAGTTTGAAACTCTTGTACTAAGGAATTAATTAGATATTTTAAGCTAGTGATAGAATGGGATTTGAGTTTATTATACCAATCTAAAGCATCTTCAAAGAGTGTTTTTTTATAATAACTTGTAGCATTAAAAGTGTTTAATTTGACCCAATTTTGTAGAGAATACCAAACATTTTTAAATGTAAGGTAGGATCGGTTGACCTGTTGTAACTAATGGTAGATGTGATGCCTCCTATGTTTATATTAGGAATTTGAGGTGTAATAGATTCATTTTGAAGATGTTTGATCATTTTGTTAACAAGGGGTGGTTAAAAAATGAGGTTACCATGGGAATCCCTTGAGGGAGTGGAGGGCATTTTGATTTTTCACTCCCCATGGAACCTGTTGAGGTTGATTTTGAAGGTGAATAAGGTGATTATGCATTTGCATCATTTTATTGGCATTATTATTTTTGTAAATATTCATTTTATTAAGATTTTGTGATAATATTTTATGGGTTTGAGCAATATTATGACTAGTTTGTGTGGCATGTGAAGCAATGGCTTTAGTATTAGTTATTTGGGTTGCACTATGAGTAATGCTATGTGTGATACTAGTGGATTGAGAATCATTGATAGAAAAAGAGGCACTAGTGGCATGACTAACATGTGTAGTGAAAGATACACTAGTATAAAGATTGGCATTACAAGAAAAAGAAGCACTAGTGGCATGATTACCATTGGTATAAAATGGTGCACTAGTGGAATGATTGAGGAGGAGGGGTCTTGGAAAAGACCCACTATATTTTGAACCTACCATGTTTTTAAAGATACTTAGCATGAAGGTTAAAGAAAATAAATAGTAAGAGGTCATAGTATGAGAAGGAGGCAAGATAGAAGGGAAGGGTTGAGAAGCAAAGAAGGTGTCACCCCCAAATCCATGAGAGAATGTAGGGGAGGGTTAATGTGGTTCTTCTACTTGACCACTTATCATGAGATTGTAAATAGTTAAAGGGTATTTTCCCCTATGTTGAGGAAACTCATGGATGAAGAAAATCATTTCATATGTGTACTCTAATTCGAGCTGGTCTTCTAAGGAGAAAAGAGGGTTATTAACTGATGATGAATGAGTAGGAGTCCCATAATTTGTAGTGTGAGTGGCCACATGCATATTGCTTTCATCTAAAGTAGAATCCACAAGTTATTTTTAGGGAAACCTATTGGTATTGGTAAAGCTCATCATGTCTATTGAGTTAAACTCCATGTTAACCTCAACTAAGAAGTTCATGATGAGGGAGGGGGGATAAAAATATTGATTCAAAGAAAAATTTATAAAATAGGATACAGAGTTAAATTGGTCAACTATGTTCTATAAATTAGGGTATAAAATAGGAATTCATAGATACACAGTCATGTAGGTCAACAATGTACTCCTAAATAGGGAAATGAATAGGAAGACAAGGATACACAGTCATGCAAGTTGACTATGTACTACTAAATGAAGACCTGAATAGGAAGAGAGGAATACACAATCATGCAGGTGGATTATGTATTATTGAATAAGAAGGCTAAACAATCAGTAAGAGACTAAATTGACCAAAATGATAGTGTTCTAAATTAGGGTAAAATTTTAAAATATACTTTTGAATCAAAAATTAAATCAAGCACAAAAACAATTGGATCAATATGACTAACCCAATTGGAACACAAAGCACAAACCTTGTACCAATGATGGCAAATGCAAGTTTTTCAATATAATACACAATGATCAAAGAGTAAGTAACAATTGGAAAGTAAATGCTAATTATTTGGTCATCTTAAGTGTTATTAAGTTATAATAAAGTTTAATTTCAATGTGTCAGGGAAGTTCACTAAAATAAGGAACTATAAAGCAATCTAAGGTTGGTTTCAAGATGTTTGGGCTGAAAGAGATCTATATTGGTGATGTTACTAACTTGGTATTGGGGCTTACCCCCTTATTTTATAATAGTACAGTAGTAAGGGTGTTAGGTGCTTTGCCAATATATACCATTAACTACATATTTATGCTTGACTAGAAAACCAAGTTGGCTTCCCCCTTGGTGATGAAATATAAATAGGTAAACCTTGGGAAGATAAATTTTTAATTATTTTTGAATGTATGATTTGGTAGTGTGTTCAAAAAAAATGTAACTAAAATGGTAATTTTAAAAACCACTTATTTAAGTTATGTGAGTTACTCTAAGTATGCAAACAATGAAAAAAGGAAAGGTGAATTAAGTACTAGAAAATATAAGTTAATTCCTTGATTGAGAATAATACTGAGTCAGTTCAGGTGACACTATATGCAAACAATATAGATTAGATTCAACTTAGTCATTATTATTTTATAGAAGCAAGGTCTATAAAAACATAGTCAAATAGGTCAACTCTATTTTCTAAACAAATAATAGACTATAGAACTATGTCAACCAGGTTGACTTAGTTGGATGTAGGGATACACTTTTAAAAACTACAAAATTGTGAAAAATAGTATTAAAAGAAGAATTGAAATGATAAATAGATAAAGGAAGGAACTTTGATGATCTTGAACAAATTTTAGATTGAAAATTTTTATATTGTGATGCTCAAATGTTGATTTAAAATTTTGCTAACTAGGTCAACTAGTTTAACCAAGTTTACAAAACCATGTATGTTGAAGAAGAAAATAGTGAAAAGAGTTGACCGATTTGACTATATTTTAAAACCTATATGTTGATAGAAGAAAATAATATATAGAGTTGACTAGTTCAACTATGTATGCCAATCTAGAACTAAAGAAGAATATTGTGTCGAACTGATCAATTTAGTAACTTGTATTTGGTGAAGACCTGCATAGATAGAACAAAGTCATTTTGAAGCAATTATGTTAAACCTATATACATAAAGTTAAAACTATGTCGATTAGTTTTATATAGTACTAAAAATATAGAAAAATATAATATGATGATGAAAATGATGGCATGAAAAAAACCTGCAAGTGTTAGATTCACGTTGGGTTCACTAGAATGTATTCAAATAAAAATGTAACTACTTTATTAATAAATCCTAGCTCGAAGAATATAAATCTTACTTACACTTTTGATTGTTGATATACTATATATTAGGGTTCATGACTAATATGGATCCACTAGACCAAGCCAAGGGATCTCTTATCATAATAAAATCACTAGGGAGGGTTTCAAAGCCTCTAGTCAAGAAAAACTATGCAATGACCTTAACTAGCTCCTATGTTTTCATATTCACTAAGTAAAAATACTAAAAATCAAAGTAAAGTCTACTATAATGCTCACCAAATATTTTTTCACAAAGTAGGGGTAATAAACATAAAAATTAAACATGCATAGAAGATATATGCTCATGTCAATGTATACGAAATCCTAATGCATGAGAGATAGGTAAAAATACAAATCTATCTACTCTTATAAAGGAGGAAAAAAGTTATAAATACTTACCTTTGAAGATGAACCCACCGAGACCCAATCTCTCCCTTGGAAAAAGTTATTTGTAAGAGGTTTTTGTGGTATGTGAGGATAACAAGGATAAGTCATCTCTAGGTTACAACACCTATCTATGCATCCAAAATACTTCTCCATAAGATAAGATACATATATCCAAAGGAAGTATTGAAACCTAAAGCTATGATCCTCAAGTAGAATGGTAAATAAGTAGATGTATACTATAATATTCTTGTTCTCTTCCTAAATAAATGATGAAATGGATGTGTATATATAGTTGAATCTAAACCTAAACCTTTCTCAAAATTTAGCCAATAGGTTTGGCTCAATCGAATTTGTATCATTATGAAGAAAATAAATTAGGTTTTGGTCTAGGTTGGTTAGGGGACAACCTAGACCCTAAATTATTTTTATCAATTAGAGTATATGGTCTATAGGGTCGATAGTGTAACATAAACCATTGGAAAGGGTTTTAGTCTAGGGAAAGGATAATGAAGGCATAAAATTACTAGAGGAGGGTGAAAAAGAGGAGGCAAAGCTTAGGGGAGTATTTTTAGGAGATGGTTATGTAGATATCAAGTGGTAGTATAAAGACAATAATCCTTTGAAGTATCAATGGTCTACCCACCCCTTTTCAGATGTACCCCTTAGGACATGCACTTAGAGAGATTGAGACTCAATGGGTTCTTGCAAGAGATAAATCATTAATAATTGATAAAAGTTTAAAATATTATGTTTATACAACTTCCACATTTTTATAATTTTTATATATTTAGTGGGGGTGTGTCATAAAATCATGACCTTCACACTTATACATCTTCTCAGTATTTCTAGATTTTAGTTTGTGCATGTCATAAAAACATGACCTCCACACATATAATCGTATTTAGTATATCCATACATTATTGGGGCCATGTCCTAATGACATGACCTCCACACTTTCACAAACTCCAATTTAACTCCATGATTTACATATACACTTGGATCAGAATCTTATACATTGCACCGATTTTGAATAGATTTGAAACAAAGTTTTTAAAAAAATTGATTCATATACTCTAGCTCAAACATATCATAGGTTCATATTCTATTATATTGTACCAAAAATTTTAAATATTACCAATTATACTACTCACCAGGATGCATTGATTACACCAATATGTACTATTATAGATCCCTTATTGTTGCAGTACTTAGTTCATTTTATAGGTTTAAGTGATTAAATCATTTAACCTCACCATATTTATAAATTTGAGTGATTAAATCATCTAATATCACCATATTTATAAGATTAATTGATAAAATCACTCACCCTCTCTAGATTATATATTCACATTTGAGTTGTGTGATTGAGATATAATAATCTCAATGACCATATCAAAACTCATCCTTATACCATATTGGGGGCATCGTACCTTCCAATATCCCTCTTAAAATATCCAAGGTTCAAGTATGAAACTTTTTATCTCTAATTATTTGTAAGGAAGCATCATTACCAAGTCAAAGTAATAAGAGTCAACATGGTTGCATTGACATATAGGTGTAATCCTTCCTTACTCTCTTTCTTTTCAATCATTTCAATTATTTAAAATTTTATATTATATGCACTAATTTATACTATAAATTTATCTATGCTACAATTCATAAACCATAAAATAATTCAAAGTGGGATCAAGTAAAGTTAGGGTGTGTTATACACACCTAGGTATGCATTCTTTCCTTTAACTTGGTAATTTCATCTTTATAAATTACTAGATGTAATGGGGGCAAGCAAAGGGGCATAAATGTAGATATTAAAATTTAATATTTATAACATATGTCTTGTAAATTTTACAAATATCAACTAGGTATTTAAACCTCTCTTCTATCGAAAGACTCACATTTTCCATCTCACTATGCCTAAATGCTTATCTCTTAGTTTGATCCATATCATTTTGATGGCCTAAGTTTCATGAACCACATAAAAAGATTAAAATTTGATAAACATCCTTCACTATTAGTTTCATATCCATACATGTTTTCTAGCATTCTAGACACTATTGACCATAGGACATTACTATTGACACTAGCATCCAAATCCTTATCTAGCATTCAGTTGCCAAAAATCATCCAAATTCCAAATGATTTGAAGCCTATGGGTTGGCCTATTTATCTTATTAAAACATGTGATGAGGTATTTTCAAAAGGTGTGGTATAAATTCAAGTATAAGGTTTATCATTCCTCATCTAGAAAATATCAATCAAATGCATACTACAACTAAATAAATCAACTTCACAACTAGAGATTTTCTAGCCTACTTGTCCTTATTTTTATATCAAGCATAGGAGTAGTCATATTACATTATTGAAGCATTCAAAGAGTAACCCATGAGTGATATTTTTCAAATTACAAGCGAGATCATTGTATGCATCACTATATAGCATATTTCACCCTTATGCACACACTTTCCCACACATAGGGGAGAACTACATAAGTTTGAGGCCCTCCTTGGAACATTAGCTATGTAAGCAGCACCCATTTATAGAGGGGTGTTTGGGGTCATCTCAACACTATGATCCACTAACCCATTTTCAGTAAAGTCATTCCAAAGATAAAGAAGGGTGAAGAGATCGGGTTTCATCAATCAAGAATGAGTGACAAGCTATATCATAAATATGAATATATTAGTATACAGGTGATAACAAACCCATAACATTGAAGCTAGTCACATCTAAATCTAATCATTATTCTACATTAAACACCTACATCACATTCAAATACTAGTGTTGATGGTAGTGTCTAGATCCTATGGCAGTGTCTACGGCTATAGAAGTACAATTTCTAGAAGTTAACAACTGGTCTAAAATAATGATCTTTCATACTTTACACATGTTTCTAGTGCATATCTACCTTCACACAATAAACATAACTAAGTATCATTTCTCTTTAGTATTGTAATCAATTGAATAAATTTCAAAATTAGTACTTTCTATATTTAGCATATCTTAGTATTATAATTTTGAATATTCATTTATTTGAGTTTACAATAAATTGGCCTATTATAGACTAGTTTATCATCCTTGTGTTTGAAATACTTATATATTCTTAACCTTATTCCCCACTTTTAAATATAAGGTTAAACAATAGATCATGGGAAGTGTTTGTATTAAATAACATAAGGATATTCTATCATGGGAAAAAGGTACCAACTGTGGACATGGTAACTATTGTGGTCACTGCTCATAGAATTTGGTGTATGATGAGTATCTCTGTATGGGTGAGGACTCTAAGAGGTCTATAGTATAGTAGGATAAATTTTTAACTTTTTGTGCTCATCATGGAACATGTTGAAATGTTTGTGGTGATAAGTTAGTATGTAAGGTAGGTAATGATGGCATCTATGGGTGATTGATAACTCTCTAATTTAATAAGCATTAAATAACTAGTTGTCTATTAGGCCCAACTATGTTCCTTTAAACTATAAATATGGAAAGATCATGTATATATGTAACAACCATCCCTATATAATGATCCTAAAAATGTGTACCAATCTTCTCTATGTAATGATCCCTAATAGTTTTAGCAACCAACTACAGTTGTGGTAACGGTGGAGGAGATGATATCATTAGCTATAGAGGGCACTAATACTATACACCAGTAACTATGAATACCTTGTTTTAGTGTATGTATTTTATAAATTGGTGCATTGTAGATGGTATTTCACAATTTTTTTCCATCCAAGGGCATTCTAAAAAAATGTTAGAGACCTCGTTACTTTTTATAACATGGCTAATATGGCATTGTCTACTTGAAGAGGTAATATTATGTGTCCCAGTGTATTCTATTTTTTTCCATAAAATCCCTTAAATAATATTGATGTATCTTGTAAACCTTTGTGTGTACCCAAGTGACTAAATAGGTGTCATTTTGCAAATGTTATCACTTTAACCATTTTTTATGATGAAATTATGCATGGGTTGTTCATCGATATAGGATCGTATGAAGAGTGTATGAAAATATAAATCATCATCAACAAAAAATTTGTCATTTAATGTGATCGTAGGTGGTTGTGTTAAAGTATCGATAAGTGTTACAATAATATCTATTGTATTATCATACATCAGATGTGAAATTTGCATGTTATATGCATAATGTACTCTTAAGTGTGATTAATTTCTATGATCTTATTTAGGAAACAAATCATTAAATATTTCATATTTTGGTTTCCATTGTGCCATGGTCTAGTTTCCTCTGTAGGGTTTCCCAAGTTGATAATGTTTTCATCTATAAGATCATGTACCTTATGTCTTAGTTTGAAGAATGTATTATTTGAATGTCTCATAGTTTTATGATATTCATAATATGCATTATTTTAAAAATTACTTAGTGTGTTCTTGTTTGGATCAAGCTCTTGTGTGTTAGGACCTCCTTAGAGTACAATTGATTACTTTTGTATAAGCAACTAAACATAGAATTTAACCAGAAGTAATAAGTAACTAGAAATCAAAAACAGCAAGGAATAGGAGATATAAGAAACAACCAATCTTGTATTAAACTCTTCTAGAAGGAAATACAATGAAGAAATCTCTTTCTCCTCACACCTCTTGGATGTACAATAATTTTCCCTCAAGAGTTCTCTCTCTCTCAATCAATTACAACCAACTCAATAACTGAGTTGTTCTTCCCTCCAGTGACAATCAAACCAATTATTGTTGCCTCCTTGTGACAATCAACTCAATTGTTATTGCCTTAATTACAATACAGCCCCATGGGTCTCTTAAATATAACCCAAAGCAAATAATAATTAGAAACGTAGACTCAAGACTAAAATTATTCTTTACATGCAAACTAATTATTCTCCTAAAATTAGAACAATTTTGAAAATGTATAGATGACTGATGCCAGTCTCTGTCTATCTGGAGATGACTGATGTCAACCGATGCATAACCGATGTCGACAGATGTCGATTGACCCCTAACTGATGTCGGCAGGTTCTAACTGACATCGGTTACTGTGTAACCCAACAACCTCCACATTTGTACAATAGTGAAGCTTTTAGCTTCACAACTCAACAATCTCCCACTTGGAGATAAATAGTTGCACCTATACCTGTACCTATATAGCAACATCCTCTAATTTGTTTTTGGCTTGTTTCTCCATCTTCAAGTTCAATCTTGAAGACCAACAAAATTTTAATCAAGATTCAACTTCTCCTTTGTTACCGGCTTTGTTAACATATATGCAGGGTTCTTATTCATATGAATCTTTTCTAGCTTCAACTGGCCATCCTCCAATACCTGTCTAATGAAGTGGTACCTAAGTTGTATATGTTTGGTTCTTGAATGAAAGGCTAAATTCTTTGCCAAATGAATTGCACTTTGACTATCAATGTACAATCTGCAACTCTCTTGCTTCTTTCCCAACTCTTCCATGAACCGAGTCATCCATATCATTTCCTTGCTAGCCTCTATGACTACAATGTATTTTGCCTCTATAGTAGACAGGGCAACAACCTTCTACAACATTGAAATCTAGCTAACCATCATTCCACCAATAGTGAACACATATCCTGTGGTGCTTCTCCTGCCATCCAAGTCACCTGCCATATCTGAATCTACATACCCATGTAGAGAAGTGTTTGACCCTCCATAGCATAAATGCCTACTGCTGGTCCCTCTCAGATATCTGAGAATCCACTGAACTACTTTCCAGTGCTCTTTTCTTAGATTAGCCATAAACTTGCTGACAACTCCCACTATTTGGGTAATATCAGGTCTAATACATATCATAGCATACATCAAGCTCCCAATTGCTGAAGCATATGGAACTCTTCTCATGTACTCAACCTCATCATGTGATTTAGGACACTGTTCTTTGCTCAACTTGAACTGTCTAGGCATAGGTGTGCTTACCAATTTTGCATCCTGCATATTAAACCTCTCCAACACCTTATTCACATAATCCTTTTGAGACAAAATCAAATAGTGATTTTTCTTGTCTCTCTTAATACTCATGCCAAGGATTTTCTTTGCTGCTCCTAAATCCTTCATGGCAAATGTCTAAGCTAATTTTACCTTTAGCTCAGTAATTCCCTGCATGTGTGACCCTACAACAATCATATCAGCTACATACAGTAATAAGATAATGTAGCTACTATTATCCAATCTGGTAAAATAAACACAATGGTCAGATTGACATTTACTAAAGCCATGCTTTGTCATAAACCTATCAAACCTCAAATACCATTATCTTAGAGCTTGCTCAAGACCATATAAGCTAGCCTTATGTCTCACTTGTCCATTCTCTCCTTTCTTTAACCTGTAAACCCATTTATTTTTTAGTGCTTTCTTTCTAGCTGGCAACTCAACCAAATCCCACGTTTGGTTCTTTTCTAAGGAATCAATTTCCTTATTCATGCCATGTTCCCACTGTTTCTTGGATTCTACCTGCATTGCCTCTTCAAAACTTCCTATTTTTCCACCATCAGTGAGCAACAAGTAGTATAAAGAAGGGAAATAATGAATTGGAGGTTTACTTACCCTTTCAAACCTCCTCATGGGCATTTGAGACTCATTCACAGCTTGTTGTCTGCCCAAATTTCATTCTAACAGTGACCAATCTCAGTCATCTCTCAGTCTGCACCTGACTGATGTCAGTTCCACCTGACCGACCTGACTGACGTTAGTTTCCATCTGACTAATATCAATTTCCACTTGCCTGACATCACTGACTTCGGTCTTCATTTGACCGATGTCAGTTCCTACCTGATCAATGTCAGTCTCTGCCTGACTGATGTTGGTGTCTGTGTTTTCCTGTGAGTGATGATTTTTACCTGCGAGCTCATTTTGCATCATAACCTCACCCAAATTGCCCTGCTTAGAATTATTCAGCCTCTTGAGTTGATCACTATGCATCACCTTCTCATTGAAAACCAAGGCTTTCCATTTTTTAAATATCTCAAAAACATCAGATTTCCTCTTTATGTAATAAACCCATACCTTTCTTGTAGCATCATCAATGAAAGAAACATAATACTATGATCCTCCAATAGAAGCTCCTTGAGCTGGTCCCCACACGTCTATGTGAATAATCTCTAACTTGTGCTTCTTCTTTGTTGACCTAGTTGTGAGAAACCTCACTTTCTCTTATTTCCCAAAAATACAATGCTCACAGAAATCTAGATCTATGCTTTTCAAATTTGAATGCTTACCTTTTGACTTAAGAACATGCATTCCCTTCTCACTCATGTGACCAAGCCTACAGTGCCATAACTTTGCATCTACATCTGAAGTAGATAAAATAGAAGGAGAATAATCAGTAATACAAGTAGATAGATAAAGTGTACCTACTTTCTTACCTCTTGCTAATACAAGTGCACCCTTAGAAACTTTCCAAGATTCTACTGTGAGAGTTATTGTGCAACCCTCATCACCTAACTTTCTTGTAGAAATCAAATTCCTCTTCAAGATGGGTACATGCATGACATCCTTCAACACCCATGTGTTGCCATTCTGCAATTTCAACTGCACTTTTCCTTTGCCAACAATTAGACAAGGCTCATCATCCCCTAAATAAACTTTTCCAAAGTCTCCATAGACATAATCATGGAAAAATTCTCTATTTGGGGTTGCATGGAAAGAGGCACCAGAATCTAAAGAAAATATAAGAACATCCTGTGCAACAATACCTACATCTTTTGCTTCTTTATTACCTTCATGTTGATCTTCTTTCAACCAACAATCTTTCTTTGCATGTCCTTTCTTTCCACAATTCCAATAGGTTATACTTCCATTCTAGATTTGGATCTACTTCCCATCTTTGACCTTGATTTCCCTTGTTTGCCCTTCTCTCTTTGCCAACCCCTACTTTCAACACTTAAAGCATTACCTGATGTTTCTCATGTGATTTTCCTGTGAATTTCTTCATTCAAGATTACACTAACAACATCATCAACTTTCAAGATATTTAAAGCAGATGCAGTATTACTAACTGCCATTACCAAGTTATCCCAACTTTCAAGTAAAGAGCATAATATTAAGAGAGCCTTAATTTCATCATCAAAAACTATTTTGACTGAAATTAACTGATTTACTAATCTATGGAAATCACTAAGATGACTATATACAGATCCACCTTCCTGTATTTGCAAATTAAATAATTGCTTCATAAGAAATACCTTATTTGAAGCTGAGGGTTTTTCATATAAATTTGCCAAAGTATCCATTAACTCTACCGTTGTCTTTGCCTGTGATAAGTTAGAAATCATAGACGATGCCAGGCTCAACCTTATAGATCCAAGAGCCTTTCTATCAAGAACATTCTATTCTTCATCTTGCATATCTATGGGCTTTCTTCAAACCCTACCCAATGATAAGTACAGATCTTTTTGATATAGATAATCTTCTATCTACATCCTCCATAATTGATAATTCTTGCCATTAAATTTCTCCATTTTTAGTTTACTTTCTTCTGCCATTGCTTTACTCCCACTCAAATAAAAACCCATGTGAGTGAACCTGTAATCAACAAACACTAACACACTTTGATACCACTTGTTAGTGAATTGAACTCTGATACCACTTGTTAGGACCTCCTTAGAGTACAATTGATTACTTTTGTATAAGCAACCAAACACAGAATTAAACCAAAAGTAATAAGTAACTAGAAATCAGAAACAGCAAAGAATAGAAGATACAAGAAACAACCAATCTTGTATTAAACTCTTCCAAAAAAATACAATGAATAAATCTCTTTCTCCTCACACCTCTTAGATGTACAGTAATTATTCCTCAAGAGTTCTCTCTCTCTCTCATTCAATTACAACCAACTCAATAACTGAGTTGTTATTCCCTCCAGTGACAATCAACCCAATTGTTCTTGCCTCCTTGTGACAATCAACTCAATCATTGTTGCCTTAATTACAATACAGCCCCATGGGTCTCTTAAATAGAACCCAAAGCAAACAATAATTAGAAATGCAGACTCAAGACTAAAATTAGTCTTTACATGCAAACTAACTATTCTCCTAAAATTAGAATAGTTCTGAAAATGCACAAATGACTGATGTCAGTCTCTATCTGTTTGGAGATGACCGATGTTGGCTGATGCATAACCAATGTCGGCAGATGCCAGTCGACCCCTGACCGATGTCGACGGGTTCTGATCGACGTCAGTTACTATGTAACCTAGCAACCTCCACATTTACATAATAGTGACGCTTTTAGCTCCACAACTCAACATTGTGGAGAAATGGATATGATAATGTTTCAATTGAGTAACTTATATATTGGTACATGATGAGGTGATGGTAATATTAAAAATTATCTCTTCGGTGGAGATATCAATTTCAACTAGTTTGTAGGTTACAATACTACATTGACTACAATCTTTACCTGATTATTTTTAACATTTGGTTTGACCTCGTATCTTGGTTTGATTTGAAACTTTGTTATTGAAGTAGCAGTAAGATTTGATGTATAGTTAAGTTATTTAAAATCCATTAACTTGAATTATTTATCCTTCATTGTATGGCACAGTTCATTTAAGGATTTAAATATCTTGAATATATCTTATAATTCATTTTTGGCCATAATATTGGTCATTTTGACTAGCATAGTCTTGTACCAAATTACATGATTTTTTATTGTTTCATTAGACCCTTTTTTGAGTTTAACAATTTTCTCATGGACAACTTCTAATCAATGTTGATGGGAAAATGTGAAATGAATTGGTTTGCCAATGGGTTTAATGCTTTTATGGATTGTATGGGGAGATTATAGCACTATGATAATTAATAGACCTTGAGAATTCTTGGCTATATGGAATGATCTAAGTTTTTCCTTCAAGATCTCATTTACCTTCGTATAATGGAACCTTGAGAGCTATTAAGCATGTTTATAAAAAATAGCATAATATATTAAGGGGTAATAGGTTATTATTATAATATTTAGAATCCATGGAATGACTATCTCTATATGATAATTAATCTATCTACAACACCTTACAATGCATTTTTATAATAATTTACTCAAGGGAGTGTGTAGTAGGCTAGGTTGGTGATGAAACTTGCATAGTCATCATGGGAGGGGTAAAGGTTGTATGTGTAGCAATAAGTATGGATTTTTTTTTAGGCCATGTGATTCCCTCAAACCCTTGGTGTATGTCACATAGGTTACTATAGGTGTAGGTATAGAGATAGTACTAGTATTAGATACCTAAACCCCTAATATGGAATTACTAGCTTGAAAGGATTGGTTAATAATAGTAAAGGGATCTTATTATTTTTTGTGAGATGTACTAAGATTAGCTTGGTTCATGGCCTTAGATTATATGATCAATTATATTAATCTACCCATGTATTTAGGATATTTATGGAGTTCTTGATGAAAATTGGATAAGGCTTTATCTTGGTTAGGCTACCCCATTAAGTTCATTGGGATCAACTCTATCTAGGCCCTCATAATTATCTTGATTATTATCTTCATTTTTATTATCTTGATTATCATGTTTTAATAGATGCATATCGGCATAATCAAATATTTGCATATATTCTTTAACAATTTCATCATAAAAAGAAGAATAAATTTTCATTGTATCTATTTTAGTTAAAGTACAAGGAATTTGATTATGCTCTATATGGGCCCCACTTAATCTAGCACTCCAACTTGTAATGATAAGGGAAATAGCCTTATTGTATGGCATATGATAGGATCATTTAATTGTGTATAAATATATGGACAAAATTTAAAATATGTTTTTATGTATGGAAACTAAAAATCAGATTTGAAACTTAAATAAAAAATTTGAAAAAAAATTGTATATGGAAATCGAAAATGAAATTTGTAACCCTAGGATAATAAATATGAATCCTTAGAAGGAATAAACCATAAGGGAAACATATGGTTTGGTATGGTGAAACATATATAGGTTCACTAGTTTTTTTACCCTAATTTCTATTAATGCAATCAAGACTAACCCTAATAAGATAGAAACTAGTAGAATAATTTGTATATTAAGATATGGCATTCAAGAAAACATCTGAATGTAAAAATTGTAATGATTTTATAAGTGTAATATGATAAATATATCAAGTATAAAAAAGGAAATTAATTATATTTATAGGTGATTATTTGATTTTGACTATATTCTAGAAGTGGATATCAACTAAAAGTAGGCTTGTGATTCATTCAGTTTAGGAGATGCAATTATGTCTATGTAGGGTTAGCTTTGTCTATTAGGTTAGTATCATCAATTGATATTAAAACATTTATAAATGATGTACTATTACTATATAATCACCTTGACCTACCTATGTATGCTTTCTATGTGTGATCTCAAGCCCTGATGATGTGCACAACTTCATAAATCCATCTATTTTTCCTTAAAGTGTGATTATGAGGTATAAAAACCTATAAAACCTAGGAAATTTAAATTTTTAACTAGCCCCAATCACCCCCATTTGATGATTAACTATTGCTTGTGTATCTGATACTCCAAGGAAGGAAATCAATCCACATGTATTTCTCCTACCTAGTGTGATTGTGCAATTGTGCTCCTTCACTATATGTATGAAACTAATGATTGAGATTTGATACTTGGAAATGCATGTTTTTACTTGGATTTAGTGTGATTTAAACTTGGATTTTGACTACTCCTAGTGATATATTCCCAATTAGGAAAGAATAGGGTAGATTTTGGTAGTGTGTAGTAGTGTATAAATGTGTACCAGATAAGTGTTAAGTCCCTTTTGAATGAGACTTTGATTTTTTTATATATGAGTCCAATTGAGTAATTTATCATGACATTAACATGATAGTAAAATAATCCAACCATAGGGAAATTTTTTATTTTAAAAATTAATTATTGCAAGGAGAAGGTTGGTTCCAACCAAATAAGCTCAATAGTGATTGGTAATACTAACCAAAACTAATAGAATCAACTTGTTTATAGGTAGACTAAACTAAAGGTTTGGATATTTATCACGTTTATAATAAATATTAATGTTACAAGAGGTGTTTAACATTAGAATGAAAGTGTTAAATCATAAAATAACATGCAAGTGTGGGAGAAGGTGGATTAAGACCTATTATAAATGACAACATATCCCATAGATATCCAACATAGACATCATTAACATAAATTATTCATAAAAGAGAGACATTCACCAATAAATACATTGTTGAGTTATGGAGCTAAAAGCTTCACTGAATGTGCAAATGTGGAGGTTGTTGGGTTACATAGTAATCGACGTCAATCAAAACCTACCGACATCGGTCAAGGGTCAATCAACATATACCAACATCGGTTATGCATCAGCCGACATCGGTCATCTCCAGATAGATAGAGACTGGCATCGGTCATCTGTGCATTTCCAGAACTGTTCTAATTTTAGGAGAATAGTTAGTTTGCATGTAAAGACTAATTTTAGTCTTGAGTCTGCATTTCTAATTATTGTTTGCTTTGTGTTATATTTAAGAGACCCATGGGGCTGTATTGTAATTAAGGCAACAACAGTTGAGTTGATTGTCACAAGTAGGCAACAACAATTGGGTTGATTGTCACTGGAGGGAATAACAACTCAGTTATTGAGTTGGTTGTAATTGATTGAGAGAGAGAGAAATCTTAAGGGAGAATTACTGTACATCCAAGAGGTGTGAGGAGAAAGAGATTTCTTCATTTTATTTCCTTTTGGAAGAGTTTAATACAAGATTGGTTGTTTCTCGTATCTCCTATTCTTTGTTGTTTCTAATTTCTAGTTATTTATTACTTTTGGTTTAATTCCATGTTTAGTTGCTTATACAAAAGTAATCAATTGTACTCTAAGGAGGTCCTAACATACATAATATATTAACTATGTAATATACCATGTGTGTGTTTGTAACCAAAAATAGTTGCACTATAATAGGACTCTCTAAAATACTACATCTCCATTAGCTCAGGAGATGACTCCAAGCTCCATTACTTTTCATAAGAACATAAAGGGTTCTTATGTAGGAAAAGTGAGATGTGAGTGACATTATTATTGGTGAAATAATAGGTAGGATCATTGCCCAATTTATGCCTAATCCTTCTCACACATATCAATATAACTACCAAATTAAATATGCATTTGATAATTGTGTGCACATAATAAATTAGACTCTGGTAACATATCTACCTAAGGTGGACTTCACATCAAGTATGAATATGACACACTCCAATAGGATATTGTTCATGCACTTAAGTCATGTGTGGTAAAAGTATGACAATCTTATCATTTCTAGGTAAAAAGTAAAATATTTAATATCTATAGAATACAAGAAGCCAATGAATGTATACCTTTACAAGTATGCCATCAAGATTGAACATCAGAGAGAGATAATGAAGATTAGATAAAAACTCAACTTTTTCACTAATGAATGCCTTGAAAATTATGATGTGATAATGAATTGATGGAACATTATGTTGTTAAAATTAGTTCCTTATACATTATGATGTGATAATTAACACCACTTAAATCAATTATGATAATTTCAATATACAAGCTAGTAGAGGTATAGAGAGTTATTAAATAGTAGTTGATGGTAACAATAGCATTTTTGGAGATATGAATTTCAATTTTAAATAAGATGAAAATATCAATCTAATTGATATGAAAAAGGTAAAATTTTTAGACACCATATACATTTTAATTGAAAGTGGCATATTTCACAAAGTAGATGTAGTTAATTTTCATAATCATACAATTCCCATAGACTACTACACGGTGATCATAAAAGAGTATCTTCTTAGCGAGACTTTTCTATCACCCTTTGTGGATGGAGGATATTTCCTTAATGATTTTTTCAATGGATTTATAGTGTTGTGAAAAAATATTTTCATGTTTAAAATGTTGGTGTCATTCAAGATGGTAATTTCCATGGGAATAGAGTCACAAATGAAGATTACCAGTGTGATGAATTTTCTAAATATACCAACGTAAATTCCAAAGAAGATGAAAATATCAATCTACTTATTAGGAACAAGATTGAATGTATGAAAACACAATATACCTTTTAATTTTATATGGTATATTATAAAAATCATGTAAAGATAATAATCATAGTTTTAAGTTCTCATAGACTATTAGGTGATGATTGTGAAATAGTTTCTTTTTAGCTAGTATTTTGTGTTAACCTTTTTAGATGGAGGACCTTTCTTGAATTATGTGGTCAATGGTTTTAAATATGGCACAATAAATATCTAAAAGTTATAAATTTTTGTGCCACTAATATTTAAGTTGAAAAATATACCATTTAATAAAGTAACATATGATAGCATCGATGGGGATAGAAATGCACAAGAAGATTACCAATGTGAGGTATGTTTTAAATATATGAATGTTAACTCCAAATAATATGCAAATATAATTCTAGATATTAGAGACAAGTTAAAAGTTTATGATGCTACCATATACATTTTTGTTGGTCAAGGTATATTTCATAAAGTGGGGGAGTGTAATTATCATGGTCATTCAATCCACTTAGACTAGTACATGGTGATTGTGAAAGATTACTTACTTAGTGAGTGTTTTAGCAACTAGTGACACTAAGGTAATTAACACTAATGTAAAAAAGTTAAAACTAAGGCATAATTTAAATATAATACAATGTAATATGAATCAATAATCATATTTGAATCATATAAAAAATATAAACTAAAAGTATATCAAAATGATTCGACAAGCAATGCAAATGAAAAATAAACAAAGAATGATGAAAACTGGAACAAATGGATTTATGAGACTAGAAATGTATCTTAGAAGTGACTATATTGATAAAATTACCATTTTTTCCTCTTGGATAGAATCAACATACTATCAATTATGTACCTATTATCACTAATTTTTTACTTCACATTTGTTTAGGTTTGTATTTGTCTATATAGGTGCATAAGTTGATGATGAATAATCATGTACATTTACTTTTCTAAATTTATGGATAAAATTTTTGATTTGTTTCCTCATCCAATTTCTGACATATTTCATCTCAACATGTTTTGAGAGTAATGATAAAGCTTAAGATTAACTAGCTTAGGAAGCCTCTCAAGGAGTTGAAAATACATATTCTACATGCATGGAAATAGATTGAATGTATTTCTCATGTATGTGAATGTAATCCCAATCTAAATAAGAGATAAAGCTTCACCTTCTCTCTTATTAAGTCAAGTGTACCTACATGAACATTTTATCGTCCTTAATTTTCCCAAATTATGTATCTAATTAACTTTATAAAGCCTTGAAAAGCATAAATATATCTTTAGTAGTGTGCCTAAAACTAAATTCCTTTTGATTCTTGTTATATACATGTTCTTGAAATGCCTTAGGAGGATTTGTATGTATATAATTCTATAATTTAAACTAGATACCCATTGGTGTAAAATATGATGCAAGAAAAGAGAGGAGAATTGATAAAACAAGCCCACACAAAGTGAAAATATAAAATTTGGGGAAGGACCCAAAAAAAGGTAAGGAGACAAAATCAGGGGTCTATCTATTGTGTATTGGATAGTGTCGATGAGCTACTAATTGTCTCCTAGAGGAAAAACCAAGTTAAGATGAACATAGGAGAGAAGAGGGGATCCCATAGAAAATAATACATATATGAGATATAAAACAAAATAATAAGAGGGAATGGGGTCACATATAGAAAAAATCAAGATAAAAAACACATAAAAAATACCAATAAGTACCTAGTTTAAATTGATGGTCCATATGCACAAAAAGATCTAAAAATATTAAAATATTAATATTTAAACCAAAAGTAGGTGTATACATAATTAACTACTTTGATGTGCATGTGCATGATTTATACATGCATCAAAGTAAAAAAAAAAAAAAAAAATACCTACTTGCACTTACCTAGGGAAGAAAGGATGAGATGTCTAGATTTTGGATTGGAGGAACAACCACACTTAAATGTTTGCAACTTTTAAAAAAAAAAATCCAACAAGTGGTAAATGTCTTAGTAAATAAATGAAAAAATAGTAAAATTAAATATAAATTTTAAATACAAGTATATGAATTAATACACATGATGGAATGTGAACCATACTACCACTACTAGATAACTCCAACCAAAACAAATTTGCTCAAGTACCATAAATTTTAGAGTAAGTTATGAAAAATCAATTTTTCTTCTTAATAATGGAATCACATATTTGATGGTCCTTGATTCAACTTTTATTTGTATTTTTTTGAAACCATCTTGAATATTTTGGATTTAAAAATCGGGATACTAAAAGGAACAAAAAATAGTTTGTTCCAAGCCGCAGAAATCTCACGTGTTAACACCAAAAGACATCACATGAAGGAGATGAATACAACAAATGTATATGTATAACAAAGAATATTAATATAATATAATATATCAATATTGATGATATACATAGTATCATATGAGATAACCTAGGGACAAAAAAGTACTATACTCAAATATTTAATATCCACACCTAAATGGGTGGGAAAACCTAAACAATGCTTAAAAAAACTAAAGCACCTAGGAAACATGATCTAAGTTAAATAACCTAATATAACCACCCCCCCTTAAGTGAATCTATGGGCTAAAAATAGTCAAAAATAAAGGGGCATATTCATAATATGAGTTATGGTAATAAGGCTTGATTAGGTACATGTTGACCATTTTTTACCCCCATGTCAAAAAATCAACTCCTATAGTAAAAAGCTTTCCTTGTCATGTCTTATAGTCTTGTGCATAACTATTTAATGCCTTATGTGGTCTTTAAAGGGTCTTTCCAAGGTCTTGTTAGCAAAGATTAAGGTTAATTTGACAAGATTCAGTTAATGTCTTATCCTTGTCTTCTACTAGTCCATACATGTCATGATGTGAATAAGCTTGGTAAAAATATGTAATAGGTTATTAGGTGTTCCTCAAAGTCATCCCATGCCTTCATCACCTTTTATAAACATGTCACATTCATTTGGAAATATTAAGGTTATTTGTTAAGGTAAAGTTTTATGCAAAGGAAGGATTTTTTTGTTAATTACACATGTGTCAAAGCCAAAAAAGTCTAAATATCCATACAAATACCTGTGTCTAGGTTATTAAAGGAGTTTTTTAACTTCCATGTATGTTAGAGAAGCCAGACCATGTCAGTTTTGTAGGTTTAACTCCAAAGAAGGCATTTTCAAGCACTTATATAGATAAAAAAAGAACCACTTTTAGGTAAAAACATTTTAGAGGTGTTTATTTGCCTTATCCAGGTCAAAACCATGCTTATATTTTAGGTACATGTTTAAATAATGAAAAAAATTGCTTCTTTACCTCCATTGCTCTCTTAGAAATATAATAAAAGTCAATTTCATATGCTCAGTAGGGATAGATGAGAGAGAGTCATAGTCTAAGGATTTTTATAGAAGAGTGGGTCCTAATGATCTCAAAATCTATGGACATAATGGTTATATTGGTGGCTTGATCTTTATGAGCCATCACTAAGACTCTAGGGTGGTCTAAAGTTGCTTACAAACCCCACAGACTCATTATTCTCCTTAAAATGATAGTTTTAGACTGGTTGGAATCATGGGAGCAATTAAATAGGATGTATAGGGTCTATGAATACTTGGACATGTTATTCCAAGCCACACTTGGCACATGTGAGTTCAATTTGGAAAAAAAACTCTTCTTTTATATAGTTTGCAAGATGATTGTCACTCTTTCTTGAATTTTCCAACATTTTCAAAAGTTGAAGGAATGGAATGAATTTATATCACTACCCTTTCACTCCATTCAATTCAATTACAAGTCCATCATTAACTCCATTACTTCACTCAAATAATACCTTCTCCAAGTAGCATTCAACGTCTTGGTTTGAGACTATGAGAAGGTTAGTTAAATAAAGGTGGTTTTTAAAGGTCTCATATATCATTATCAAAGTTGTATGAGATAATTTAACTCATAGGAAATTTAATGAGTAGATTAAATAACATGCTCAGGGTTAAAAAAAGATCAAGCTTAAAGGCCTAAAACATGAAAAATCTAGACCTACAAGTCTGCAGACTTATAGGTCTATTTTTTATGAAAAATGTGTTGAAATAGGCATCAAGATTGGATTTTTAAAACCCAAATATTAAAGGTAAAATAGTTTTTCTATACTTGGATAGGTCCAAAATCAATGGAGAAGGTGTGACCTCAAAGACCAATACTCAAGACCCTCAATAGCACCTACAAGCAGAATTGATAAGACTTGAACAATTGGGACCTTAGGTCAACATGAATAACATCTAAAAGTGTACATCTGAAATACATAGATTGGATATAATCTAGGTGAATGATAAGGAATCCTAGTTTGGTAATGATCCAAAACATATCAACCTTTTGATCACTTACAACCATGTCATAAGTAGAGAAAATATACACTTGTGAAGACATAAGGTCTTGAAGAGGTTGCACAAGGTAAAAAGAAATAAAATAAACCCTAACATTATGTTAAATAAGATTAAAATTATTAGTAACTTATAGAATATATCGTAAACTTCAAATTCCAATAAAGATACTAATGACTACCTATAGATTGGTTTGAGTAACTCAAGTTGGTCTTCAAACTCAAGAAGGTGTAATGCACAATAGTGGAGTTGAAGTTTAGGTGAACAACAAAATGAATGGAGTCACTAGAACCAAAGAGAAACCTAAAGATAATGATCAAATAAACTGATCAAAATAGACTCACTTCAAACCCTATAGATATACAATCAATTTGGCACCTACATACTTACCTAGAGTGAGTGGTGCCTACTTGGTTTGAGAGAGCTAAAGGTCTAAGAGGAATAAATTCATATGAATATGTTTATTTTCTATTATCATGATTTTATGTTATTCTCAAATTCAATCAAAATGGTGCCAAACTTTGATAAGTTTATGTAGGCCTAGTAGGCTTAAATTCACATATACAGGTTTTTATGGGTTAGATTGTGAAGATAATGGTCTATGAAGGTAAGATGAGAGCCTAAATATCTCTAGGAATATTATGAGGAATTCAATTGAATCATTATATGAAGTTATGAACCCTTAAAAAGAGAGTAAATTTTTCAAATACAGTAGCTAGGGTCTCTTGCCTTATTTTTCTTACAAACCCTAAGCATCAATAAATGATAATTCTAGGAGGCCTAATGAATGGGAATGGTAAGATGACCATTGGTACATGGAATTATGAGTGTCACAAACCTCCTTAAGGTGTTCATAGCTAAAACCAAACTCCAAAATTGCACTTTTAAGCTTGAATTCTCTTCTAGACCTCACACATACATTATGCCAACCCAAGATGTAGTTTGAGATGTTCATATATTTCATTAAGATATGAAATGTGGATTAATAATTTAGGCATAAGAGGGAACCCCTATGCATTTATGATTCATGAAATTTTATTTTTCATCTAAGGCCTAAGCTTTATGAATAATCTTTAAGAGTGTAAGGCACTCACAAGCTGCCAAGGAGCGCTCTAATGGCCTAATGGGAGAGAAAGACCTTCAAATGCCTTAAAATGGATTTGTTTGACCTTTTAGTGACTTTGGTGACATTATCAAGTATCATGATCACCTTCTCAAGAAATTTTTGGCATGTGTAAGGTACAAGTTATGAAATTAGCCTAAAATCAATGTTTGTAGGCTCATATGTGAAGAAATAGGTTTAAAATGGTCTCCAAACCAAGTACAAAGTTATAACAAGAATAAATAAAGGTTTCAAAACATTCTAATCACATATTTAGGCCTCCTAAGAATATATATAATCCATAAAAGTCATCAAGTGGGCCAAGAAGGGAGAAATTCACCATTTTACTAGACAATAAGCCTTTATACACACATATTGGGTACTTAAAGTGACTTTAATTTAGTGGATTGAGTTGTATTAAGGTGTTTCAAGCCTCAAAAAATCATTTTCAATCACTATAACCTAAAAATTTGTTGTAAAAACATTCCAACCACCTCTCATGCATGAACAAGTCCCTGGACTAGGGTTTTGGACATTTCATGGTTCAACCATCTATACAAGGCCTCAAAAGCTGAAATTTGTATTGGAGAATGTTTATGGGATGGTTAAATTGAATCAAACACTTTTCTTAAGTTTTGCATGTGTGGGAGGCCATTTGAACAAAAACTCAATTTTTAGGCCTAAAAGCCTAATTGGAGAGAGAAGGGGTTAATAAGTGTACTTTCACTTGCTTTCAAATCATTAAATTTGGAAAAAAAAATTAATGGGATGCTAAATACTCAAAACTATATTTATTTTCCCAAATATAATTTGTACATTCTTACACACAATGAGCTTTACATGTTTTCAAGGATACAAAGATTTGAAGCTTAGTGAGAGCTTAAGGTGCAAGATGAAGAAATTTTGAGTGTTTTATAGATCCAGATGATTTTTTTCATGTCTGATATGATATATAGATGCCTTTCATGAAGATATTTTTCACTCATAAGGTTGAGATCAATATTTGACACTTGCAATCAAGGAGAGGCGTAATAGGCCAAGTGGATTTCAAAACATCTAAGAGGTGTAATTATCATTGTAATGTCAATTTGAGTAGATTATAAGCTAATTCTAGTTGTTAAGAATAGGGAAAGAAGGTGAATCAAGATGAAAATATGATTAATAGTGCCACTGTCCATTTTCATGCCAAGAAGAGGGTAGTTTTGAAGAAGATAAGGTGTCAAGTAACCGTGAAGACTCCTATGCCATTTGGAAGAAGAAACATCTTCAAGAGGGAAAAACTTATCTTTTGAGACATGATGAAACTATTGTCCAACTCCATTATTGATTGTAACTATTTCCATGGATGCTAGACACTTGTCAACATCTCTCTTCTACACCTCTCCCTCTTCTCTACTCTCATTTCTCAATAAATTTATCCTTGATAAGCTATGTATTAATCCTCCACCTGAGTATGGTGAAGCCCTACCCATTTTCAAGCCTTTTATCAATGATAAAATACTATTTTTACCTCTTATTTTGATTAGTTATAGTATGTGTGCATGACTATTTGATCTTGTCAAGTGTTTTATTTTACTTTCCTTGGCATGTTATCCTTTTCTAGCATTCATATGTAGTTTTCAACCTTATTTGTAGGTTATGTGAAGTGTCTAAGTGATATGTGAATTTTTAGTGAGTTTTATATTCATTAGTTTCATTCTATGACATATTTATTATTCCTCCTATTCCAAGTATTTGGTTCATTTAAAGTACTAATGTGCAGAGGCAGATTAAAAGTAGTGTTTGTTTAGGTTAGTCTCATGGTTGATGTCCACATACAGTTGGTTGGTAGTGGTCAATTTTTTTTAGTGCATCACCTCAATTAGAGTAGGTTTATCTCCCTTTTCCTAATAGGTTGGTCTATTAGTGAATTATACTAAGTGATACATCAATGTGAACTAGCCCTTTAACCTAGAGATTCAATCCACATAAATTTCACCCATAACCTAGGATTGTCTCCATGTTACCCCAAATTTAGAAAGGCTTGAACAATCTTCCAAGGATGAAAATTTGGGTTATAATAGTTCTATCATGCCCAATGAGATTAATTTCCAAAGTGGTTAAAGTATTCTTGGTGTTTTCTTTATACATACCAACCTTTAGAGGCATTCAAACATTAATGGTGACTCTGAGCTTGATCAACTAGTTCTAGCAACCCAGGCACTTATTCAAAGTAAGTTGTGTTTTCAATCACTATCTTGATGAGGTTGTTATGGATGAGTTTGAAATAAATTTAAATTTAATTTAATTTGATGAGGCATCTCAATCTTATGGTACTCCTTATCAGCCTCGCCATGATCCTTATTAGTCCTATAATGATCTTTACCAATAGTATGATGATTCATATCAGTCCTATGATTGTTCCACTTTCCCCTCATATGACCCTAACTATATACCTTAATAGTCATACTAAGATATTACATCTATTTGGAATCCATCTCATCTCTCTAATCAACCTTCTCAAGACCATGCTACCCCTAGTCAACATAGCCACATTTCAAATTAGTCTATTTCAAGTTTCAAGTAAACTCTCTTTGGTAATGAAAGGTATAAGATAGGGATTAACACACAAAAGGAATACAGTCAATATGTCCCTAGTCATCTCATTTATAATGTCAGAGACTCATTTCATCTAATAGAGAAATAATGGGCACCTATTGAGACAAAAAATTGGCAAAACCTCTCAAGTGATATGATGGATATAAGTGGCCTAATTCAAGGCATAGACGATAATCTAAGATATCATGAAGAACAATAGTTTCAATGCTATCAGCGTCATGTGTATTCATATATACCACCTTAAACCTCTTATGTGCCACCCATTATTCTCCAAAATACCATTTCAAGTGAGCTTCAAAGTGTTCCAAATCCATCACATACCCCTCAAGCTTTCCCAATATGGAAATCAATTCGAGAGAACATCCAAAATAAGAAAGAGGTGGTTGTTGAGCAACCTATTGTTGAGAAGCAAGACCAATCAGAATTTTAAAGCTTAATTTCTACTTGGAGGGAAGATAATGAGGTTATATTGACACAAAATTCTAATCTTCTTCTTCAAGAATCCCCTAAGAAGTCCTTCAAATTCTAAGTTAGAATCAAGTGGTGAAATAACGAGGTAAGCAAAGTGAGACAAGCATAGATTGGTGAGTTGAAGTCAAATAAGAATATAAACCTATGTATAACCCCTTCATCCCTCCTCAAGAACCCTATTATATTTAATATCATCATTCTTATGCTCCTTGTCCTCATGAAGTCATTGACCACACTCAAGAAGATTTGTCCCAAGAGAATATAGACAAATAAATTGAATCTTCGGAGTTGAGAATCATAGAGCTTAAATCAAGTCTAGATTTACAAATTGAATCCAAGGAGGATCTTGTGCCTATTCAAGCTCCATTTTACCCTCCTCAAGAACCTAGATCTTTTCCATCTTGGAGGTATATTCAATAACATATCCAAAACAATATTGACATCCTAATTAAAAAGGTTGGAAATCAAGTTGCAATTATAAATGAACCTCAAGAAAGATTTTAAGATAAGAATGAAGTGGTTATTAAAAATAAGGAAGCATACATAATATAACTAAATTTATTCTCTCTTCAGTAATTATTTCAATAATATTCTATTTCCAAGGCCTCAAGTTGCAAAAGTGTTCCCTTGGTCCCCAATCCTATTCATGAACAACCTGCCATGCTTGATACTCCCGCTAAAACTCATGAACATATTAATTTCCCTCCCACCATAACCCTTCTTGAATAGGAACCTATTTTATGGGGGTAGATGAGAAAATTACAATTGTGGGTTTCAAGAAGAGTGTGATGAAGATGATTCAAGTGTGTATGAGGAAGAGATATTCATTGGCACCCCTCTTGGTGAAGAAGGGGGAAAATTAATTTTCAAAAATGAGCAAGAAGGAATCTCTCCAATATTGTCTTCAAGAGACTAATTCATTTAATGATGATCTTAATAACATGGAACAAAAGGGAGATCCAATATCATCAAAACGTGTTAAGGATGTGCTTCAGATTGTAACTATTCAAGAGGGATGTCAAGAGAAGCATGAAGACTTGTGGAAGAAGCATCTAAATATTTGAAATGAATTTGAGGGTCTTCAAGGTCCTATACTTCCTATTGGATATTTGAGTATGTTGTTGAGAATACTCTTTTACTTGAGAAACAATATAGAGATCCCCAAGAGACCATTCAAGATCAAACACATCATTTCAAGGAGTCCTTATAAGTTAAGGGTGATGTTTTTCCTATAATTCCAGAGATGGTCATGTTTGAGGTAGGTTCAAACATCAAAGATCAGTATGGGATGGATCTTGAACTAAAATATGAATATGTATTTATAGGTGACTAGTTTGTTTTTTTACTTCGCTTAAAATCATGCCAAGAGGATTTAAAATCAACATGAAGATGAAGCCAACAAGAAAAAGGTCCAAGAGGTAAATTGCCTCATGCCATTCTCCACCTCATGGAGCAAAAGATCTCAAAAAATTACCCTTTCATCAAGGAAGAAGAAGATATGATCAGTTCAATTGTTTAAATTAGTTTTTTTCTTATGTCTTATTTTTCCTAAGTGCTTGTTAACACGTGTGTGTCTTGTTTCCTTGATTTGTGTGTGTTCTTCTTGTTTTGTGTGTGTTTAGAGGTTAATTTAGTTTTATTTTTTTGTTCAATGTCTAATAAGGTATGAGTTTGAGTGCAATTGACTCCATTGCCCAATAGAAGGACAAGGCTATTGGTCTAGTTATCATTGCATGCATGTTACCCCTATGAATCACCAATTTGTTGACCATTTTTGACCCTTAGGTTAAAATGTCAACCCATATAACAAAATTATTTCCTTGTATTTTCTTATAGTCTTTTTCATAACCATTTCATGACCTATGTGGTCCTTAAAGGGTCTTTCCAAAGTTTTAATAGCAAAGATTAAGGTTAATTTGACAAGATTAAGGTAATGCTTCATCCTTATCTTATACTAGTCCATATATGTCATGGTGTGAATAATCTTGGTCAAAAGGTGTCATATTATTAGGTGTCCCTCAAAGACATCCCATGCCTTCATCTCCTTTTATAAATGTGTCACAGTTATTTGGAAAGATTAAGGTTATTTTCCAAACTTTAAGGTAAAGTTTTATATAAGGGAAGGTGTTTATGGTTAATTCCACATGTTTCAAATCCAACCAAGACCAAATATACATAAAAAAACATTTTTATAGGTTATTGAAGTAGTTTTGTAACTACCGTGTATGTTAGAGATATCAAACCACGTCAGTTTTATAGGTTTAACTCCAAACAAGTCATTTTCAAGCACTTGTATGGATCAAGAAGAAAAACTTTCAATTAAAAACATTTTATAGTTATATATTTATTTTTTATAGTACAAAAACATCCTTTTATTATAGGTACAAGTTTAGATAATTCAAAAAATTGCTTCATTACTTCCATCACTCTCTTGTCATTCTAATAAAAGTCAATTTCATATGCTTAGTACAGATAGAAGAGAGAGAATCATAGTATGATATTTTTTCTAGAGGAGGGGATCCTAATGAGCTTAAAATACATGGCCATAGTGGTTATATTAGTGTCATGAGCTTTATGAACAATGGATAAGACTCGATCGTGGTCTAAAGCTGCCTACAAACCCCAAAGGCTCATTTTTATCCTTGAAATGATAGCTTTAGACTAGTTATAAGGATGGGAGTAATTATATAGGATGTATAAGGTCTATGAAGACATCTCACATGCTATTCCATGTCACACTTGGCATGTGTGAGTTCAATTTGGAAAGAAAACTCTTCTTTTACATATTTTGAAAGATGTATGTCAACCTTTATTAATTGTTCCAATGTTTTCCATATTTGAAGGTATATCACCACCCTTTCACTCTCTTCAATTCAAGTAGAATTCCATCATTGACTCCATTGCTTCACTGCAATAATACCTTTTCCAAGTAGCATGCAACGTCTTGGTTTGAGACTGTGAGAAGGTTGTTTGCATAAAGGTGGTTTGTAAAGCTCTTGTCTTGCATTGTCAAAGGTGTATGAGAGCCTTGACCTCATAATAAAGGTAATGAGGTAATGATAAAACATTCTTATGGTTAAAAAAAAAAATAAGCTTGCACCATGTAAAGGCTTAAAACATGAAAAATTTAGATCTATAGGTCTGTAGACCTATAGGTCTGTATTTTGTGAAAAATGTGTTGAAATGTGCATCAAGATTGGGTTTTGAAGACCTAAATAATGAAGTCAAGATAGTGTTTCTATAGTTGGATAGGTCCAAGATCAATGGAGAAGGTGTGAGCTCAAACACCAATACTCAAGACCCTTAATAGCACCTATAGAAAGAATTGACAAGACTTTAATAATTTGGAGCTTAGGTTAACATGAAGGACATATAAAAGTATACATGTGAAATATAGAGATTGGATAAAAGATAGGTGAATTATAAATAAATCTAGTTTGGTAATTGTTGACCAAATTTTGGTCCTGCAAGCCAAAATTATGCACCCCCTCTATTTTCTTTGCAAAAGTCATCCAATCCATGTTTTGACTAGATCATCCCTCTGCTGCCTTGTGAAAAATGCTCTTTACCAAAGCTTTCCTGAGAAAAAGCCAAGTGTTTTCCTCATTTTCTTATCTAAGTGCATTTTGGGTTTGTCAAGAGTAATTACTTCACCTACAGTAGACCAAATCAGGTTTTCCAAATGACTTGTGAAATTTTCATAAGTATAGTTACTTGATAAACATGATTTGGTCCTTATGGTGTAATTTAGACTTTGTAAATGTCTTTATTTATAAAGGTTTATAAGTAAAGACACTTACAAAACCTGATTTGGTTTTGGTAGACCAAATCAGGTTTTCCAAGTGTCTTTATTTGTTTGTTTTATGAGTTGAATTTGATGCAAAACTTGAAGTAAGAGCTCATGAGAAGTCTAAAATGGTCTATCTAGTGTGATTCAGGTTTGTGCAGGTGTATTACTTGTTAGCTTTTATAAGTAAACACAACTGAAGGACTTGATTTGGACTATGCATCTCACTAAAAGCATGGATTTTCTTCAGAGGGCACATAAGCAAAGAAATTAGACTTTTCACTTTTCTGAAGGATAAAAGGAAAATCTCGAGGCAAATAAAGAGAAGGCCATAGTGCAAAGGGTGAGCAAACAAAAGGAAATCCTTTGGATAAAATGTCTGAAGGAAATCCTTTGGACTTTTTATCTGAAGGACAAAAGGAAAAGCCCATGAGAGTGAAAAAGGAGAAGGAAAGGAATAGACAAAACATGAGCAAAGTCAAGAGCAAAAAAGGATAAGAATTTAGAACAGTTCTAGCAACTGATGAAGTCAAAGCACAAAATTAGAGACAACTGAGACCAAGATAAGTTGTATAGACAACTCAGCTAAGGGAGTTATTATATTTAGGTAGAATATATCTATCAAAAACCAATAAAATAGAATGGTTTTCAAACTATAGAGAGCCTTGGTCCATGTTTTCATGCCAAGCCATTAATGCACAGCAAGTTATGTCCAAACATTGAAGAGGGCTCAATTAGTCACATCAACTTAAAATGACTTTGTCAGTTGATGGGAATGGGTTCCCCATACTTTTGCAACCCAAGGATAGTAGAAGTGATGGTGGATAATCTACAATATGGCTCTCCCATACATAGTTTGAGAATACAGTAGTAGTAATGGTCTTTTGTTTCAGTAGATGTTTAACTTAGAATGAGTCTCCATTCCTAGTGATGTTAGCCATCTTGTTTCTAGAATTCCATATATTTGTAACCTCTCATTTGAAAAAAAATCTCTTGTGTTGTATGGCAAAACCCTCCAATAATTTACCTTGAATCAATACATAATCATTTTACCTCTATTTGGGTTTACACTTTTGCATATGTCTATGGTTTTGATCTTGTATCAAGTTATTTTCTTTCATGCTTTCAAAATTGAATCCAACATATCTAGTGTATTGTGAGCTCTTTCTTGCAGGTCAATAAGAAGTGTCTATACAAGAGTATAGGTGCATGTGAAAAGGCTACCATAGTATGTCTTAGAACACCTCTGGTAGTTCTTCCTCCCTATATCTCCATAGGACCCCCTATTGAAATATTGATGCAAGAGAGTTTCTCATCTTGAATGATAGTGTATGTCAACTTGTCTTGGTGTAAAGTGTATGTCAAAGCTGAGTAGATGAACCATTTTGGTGCATCACCACTTTAGTTTATGTTTTGATTTATAGTATTTCTCTCCCTTTTCATCCTCCCCATTGTTAGCATTAGGAAATCTAGGGCCTCAAGGTCCATCAAGGGGAGATAGCCCCTAATCTAGAGATTCATCCCTCATGTTTGCCACCCACATCAAGAGTCATGTCTCTATTGTGTCATGTGGATGAAGAGAGATGAGCCTCCCTTCACAAGGTGAGATCTATTATGTCAACAATTTTTGGCATGCCTAGTGGGACAAGTTTTTTGTACAAATAGTTGAATAATTTTGGTGTGTTCTTCAACCAACTAGCCTTTGGAGGATTTTCATCAATTCCAATGGTGACTCTGAGTTGAATTAGTTGGTTAAGCAATCTTGGTGCCATCAAGAAATTACTTTGGTATGTATAATCCCATTACTGAGCAGCATAGGCCTTGTGTTCCTTCATATAGTTTTGATCAAGCTCAGGGTTTTCATGGAATCACCTCAAGTATCTCTCCTAGTTTCTCTTCACCTAGTGTAAGGGAGATAATGTTGGAGTTTGACAAGCAAGTGATGGATATAGATAGATTGGATGAGAAAAATAGATATCAACAAGAGATTATGTATAACGAGGAGTATTTGTTCAAGCAAACTTAGGCCTTACACTTTTTCATATGTCTATGGTTTTGATTTTGTGTCAAGTTATTTTCTTTCATGCTTTCACAGTTCAAATCTAGAATATCTAGTGTATTGTGAGCTCTTTCTTGCAAGTCAAAAAGAATTGTCTATAGTAGAGTATAGGTGCATGTGAACAGGCTGTCATAGTGTGTCTTAGAACACCTATGGTATTTCTTCCTCCTTATATCTCCATAGGTACCCCTATTGAAATACTGATGCAGGAGAGTTTCTCATCTTGAATGATAGTGTATGTCATCTTGCCTTGATGTAAATTTTATGTCAAAGCTGAGTAGACTAACCATTTTTATACACCATCACTTTAGTTTAGGTTCTAATTTCTAGTATTTCTCTCCCTTTTTATCCCCCCTATTATTAGCAATAGGAAATATAGGGCCTCAAGGTGCATCAAGGGGAGCTAGCACATAATTTATAGATTCATCCCTCACATTTGCCACCCACAGCAAGAGGGATGTCTCTATTGTGTCATGTGGATGAAGAGAGTTGAGTTTCCCTTCATAGGGTGAAATCTACTACATCAAAAAAAAATTGACACACCTGATGGGACAAGTTTTTTATCCAAAGAGTTGAATAATTTTGGTGTGTTCTTCAACCAAAAAGCCTTTGGAGGCTTTTCATCAACACCAAAGGTGACTCTAAGTTGAATTATCTAGTTAAGCAGTCTTAGTGCCATCAAAAAATCACTTTGGTATGTATAATCCCATTGTTGATCAGCATGGGCCTTGTGCTCCTTCATATAGTTTTGATCAAGCATAGGTTGTTCATAGAATCACCTCAAGTATCTCTCCTAGTTGCCCTTCACCTAGTGTAAGAGAAATAATGTTGTAGTTTGAGAAGTAAATGATGGAGATAGACAAATTGGATGAGTAAAATATATATCAGCAAGAGCTTATGTATAAAGAGGAGTGTTTATTCATGGAAACTCATGCCTTACAATCCATGAAAAAATAAATAGCAAGATGGAGGATCCCATTCATTTAAGGCAATCAGCCTTGTATGCCTTTTCTCATCCCAAATCAGCCCCTCTTACTCAAAATAAAGTGCCCTCATGTACTCCAAATCCTTTCTACCAAATAGCGCTTGCTCACTAAATCTAATCTTCTAGCTCATCTAGTGCATTAATCACTCCTAATCTTAATCCTTTACATCTAGTTTTCCAATACCAAAGGGCATTATAATAGCCTCTCATGGAGACTAACCTTCTCAATTATTTAGAATGTGGACCCTCTTTTGATGGCAATCACCTTGTATCTTTTGGAAAGTAACACATCTCTCTTGAAGCAGCTCTTCTTATGCATGAACAAACCCTTCCCAGTCTCCCTCAACCTCCTCAAGCCTTTCATCAAAGTAGTGCCTATCATGAACTAGCTCAGGACCTTGAAGAGGATAAAATTATTTCCTATTCACAAGGGAAGAGTTCTAATCCCAAGGTCATGAGTTGGAAGAAAACAATGGAATCATGGGGTAGGAAAAAAAAGGAGGAGAGGCCTATTCATTTTGATAGAAGCATTGAAGAAGATGAACTTACTCCTACTCATCATGATGATGCTTATGACCTCCAAGAAAGGCTCTTCCAAGAGAATATAGCCAAGTAAATTGTATAGTTGGAGTCCAAAATGAGGTTCCTTAGCCAAGGTGTGATGGATAGTTCAGACCAAGCAAAAGATCCTACATCTGAACATACCCCATCTACACCCTCTAAGAGAGCTATCAAACCACATCTAATGTGGATGAATTGTTGTCCAAATGGAAATAAGATAATCATTTGATTCTAACTCAAGGTTTGCCTCCTCTTCCACATGAATTTAACCATCAACCTTTCACTTTATCCCTTCTTAAGGAGGAACCTATTTTGAAAGATGCAAGTGAAGAAGAGAGGATCTATTTTGTGGTTGATCAAGAATCTCTCATGGATGACAATGAGGAGTTAATCATCATGGATGCTCCTTTTGAATACATCATCAATAATGTTAAAGACATAGGTCATGTATACATGTAGATGTTCTAGCAATATGAAGATGAGGTTGACAAACTTTATTTGTCAACAATGGATGATGAGGAATGTAAGCATGGTGAGCTCTCTCCCCCTTTATTTGATGAACTTCCTTGTTGATTTGATGAGGAGAATGACCATGCCATGGAACCCAAGTTGGAGGAGGATCAAGAGCATGTCTTTGAACAACTAGAGACTCTTGTTTTTTAGCAAGAAAAGGAGAGGCCTGCCCATCTTGATGAAAGCTTTAAAGAAGAGAGCCTTGAGCAAGACGATGATGTCCCCTAGGATGATCAAATAGTTTGTGATCTCATTCTAGACATCACAATATTCACCCTTCTTCATGAAGGCTATGATGAACCAAAGGATTAGTTTAACTAGCTCCTCAATGAAGCAGAAGGGGATAAGTTAGTCCATGATGCATATCAAGGGGGCTATAAGATAAATGAGCCCTATGGTGATGAGCTAGCATCCATTGATATCTTGGTGAGATATATTATCATGAAGGGCCATCATGAGGTATTCTCCAAAGAGCAAAGTAAATATGTATATATATATATATATATATATATATATATGTTGGAGACATGTTTGACCTAGATTCACTCAGATACAAGCCAATAAAGGTGGCAAGTAAGAAAGACAAGTCACCAAGTCTCTATTCCATTCAATCACTTATATGGAACCATAAGTTTTCTTACCATGAAGGATACTTGAGAAGATTTACTTTTGATCTAGGATGGAATCGTATATATCTAGTTAGCTTTACATAGTAGTTTGCTTTCAGTTGTCTTTATTTTACCTGTGTTGTTTGGACAAGTGTAGTGTTTTTAGCCTTGTTGTGTGTTATTTTTCCATTTTTCTTGAGGTAAAGCTTTTTTGGTTCATAGGTATTTATAAGTCTATTTATAACTTTTTCAAGTTACATCCTGACTCCATGCCCTATGGACTTTGAGGCTACCAGTCTTCTTTATCATAGCAGGCATGTTCCCCTTATGAGTCACCAAATGTGTTGAATAATTTTTGGTCCTTCAAGCTAAAATTGGGCACCCCCTCCTTTTTTCTTAAAAAATTTATCTAATCCATGTTTTGGCTAGATCATCCCTCTACTACCTTGTGCAAAATTTTCTTTACTAGACCTTTCCTAAGAAAAACCCAAGTGTTTTCCTCATTTTCTTATCCAAGTGCATTTTAGGTTTGTCAAGAGTAGTTACTTCACTTACAGCAGACCAAATTGGGTTTTCCAAATGAATTTAATTGTGAAATTATCATAAGTCAATTTACTTGATAAACTTGATTTGGTCCTTATGGTGTAATATGGACTTTGCAAACGTCTTTATTTATAAAGGTTTATAAGTAAAGACACTTGAAAAATTAGAATTGGTCTTGGCAGACCAAATTAGGGTTTCCAAGTGTCTTTACTTATTTTTTTATGAGTTGAATTTGATGTAAAACCTAAATTAAGAGCTTATGAGAAGTTTGAAATGGTCTATCTAGTGCAATTCAAGTTTATGCAGGTGTATTACTTGTTGCCTTTTTAAAGTAAAAGTTAGTGAAGGACTCGACTTGGTCTATGCAACTTGCCAAAGGCATGGATTTTCTTCGTAGGGCATAGAAGCAAAGAAAGTGGACTTTTCACTTTTTTGAAGGACAAAAGGAAAAGCCCAAGGTAGAAAAAGAGAAGGCCATAGTGCAAAGGGTGAGCAAACCAAAGGAAATCCTTCGAACATTTTGTCTGAAGGACAAAAGAAAAAGTGTGTTGGAGTATAAAAGGAGAAGGTAAGGAAAAGATAAAACATGGGCAAATTAAAGAGCATAAAAGGAAAAAACATAAAATAGTTCTAGTAGCTAATGAAATCAAAGGGTAGAATTAGAGACCACTCAGACTAAGACAAGTGGCATAGAAAACCTATCCAAGGGATTTAATACGTTTAGGTAGAAGATATCTACTAAAAATTGATAAAATAGATTATTTTTTGAACTATAGATAGCCACAACCCATTTTTTCATGCCAAACCATTAATGCATAGCTAGTTGCATCTAAACATTGAAGAGGGCTCAGTCAGTCATAGTATCTTAGAATGACTTTATCAGTTGATGGGAATGGGTTCCACATGATTTTTCATCCCAAGGATAGTCAAAGCAGTGGTGGACAATCTACAGCATGGCCCTCTCATACATAGTTTAAGGATATAGTAGCAAAATGGTCTCTTATTTTAGTAGATGTTTAACTTAGCATGGGTCTCCATTCCTAGTCATGTTATCCATCTTATTTCTAGCATTCTATATATTTGTAACCTCTCACTTGAAAAAAAAAATCTCAGCTTGTATGGCGAAGCCCTGCAGGAATTTACCTTGAATCAAGACATAAGAATTTTACCTCCATTTGGGTTTACACTTTTGTATATGTCTATGGTTTTGATCTTGAGTCAAGCTATTTTCTTTCATGCTTTCACAATTTGAATCCACCATATCTAGTGTATTGTGAGCTCTTTCTTGTAGGTCAACAAGAAGTGTTCATAGCAGAGTATAGGCGCATGTGAATAGGCTTCCATAGTGTGTCTTAGAACACCTATGGTATTTCTTCCTCCCTGTATCTCCATAGGGCCCCCTATTAAAATATTGATGTAAGAGAGTTTCTCATCTTGAATGATAGTGTATGTCAGCTTGTCTTGGTGTAAAGTGTATGTCAAAGCTAAATAGACCAACCATTTTGGTGCATCACCACTTTAGTTTAGGTTCTAATTTCTAGTATTTCTCTCCCTTTTCATCCCCCTCATTATTAGAATTAGGAAATTGAGGGCCTCAAGGTGCATCAAGGGGAGCTAGCCCCTAATCTAGAGATTCATCCCTCACATTTGCCACCCATAGCAAGAGGGATGTCTACATTATGTCACATGGATGAAGAGGGATAAGCATTCCTTCACAGGGTACAATCTACTACATCAATAGTTTCTGACATTTTAGATGGGAAAACTTTTTTGTCCAAAGAGTTGACGAATTTCGGTGTGTTCTTCAACCAACCAACCTTTGGAGGCTTTTCATCAACACCAATGGTGACTCTGAATTGAATTAGTTGGTTAAGCATTCCTAATGCCATCAAGAAATCACTTTGGTATATATAATCCCATTGTTGAGTAGCATGGGCCTTGTGTTCCTTCATATATTTTTGATCAAGCTCAGGTTGTTCATGGAATCACCTCAAGCAGCTCTCCTAGTTTCCCTTCACCTAGTGTAAAGGAGATAATGTTGGAGTTCAAGAAGCAAGTGATGGAGATAGAGAGATTGGATGAGTAGAATAGACATCATCAAGAGCTTATGTATAAAGAGGAGTGTTTGTTCATGTAAACTTAGGCCTTACAATCCATGAAAAAGGAACTAGCAAGATGGAGGATCCCATTCATTCAAGGCAATCAACATTTTATGCCTTTTCCCATCCCAAAGTAACCCCCTCCTACTCAAAATAAAGTCCCCTCTTTTATGCCAAATCCTTTCTACCAAATAGCCCTTGCTCACCAAATCTAATATTTTGGCTCATCTAGTGCATTAATCACTCCTACTCTTAATCCTTTGCATCTAGATTTCCAACACCAAAGGGCATTAGAATAGCCTCTCATAGAGACTAACCTTCTCAATTATTTAGAATGTGGACCCTCTTTTGATGGGAATCACCCTATATCTCTTACAAAACAACATGCCTCTCTTGAAGAAGCTCTTCCTGTGCATGAGCAGACCCTTTGCAATCTCCCTTAACCTCCTTAAGTATTTTAGCATAGCAGTGCCTATCATGAACCAACTCATGACCTTGAAAAGGATAAATTTGTTCCCTGTTTATAAGGGAAAAGTTTCAATCCCAAGGTCATGAGTTGGAAGCAAACAATAGAATCATGGGGTAGGAAAAAAGAGGAGGAGATGCCTATTCATTTTGATAGAATACTTAAAGAAGATGAAGCTACTCCTACTCATCATGATGATGCTTGTGGCCTCCAATAAAGGCTCTTCCAAGAGAATATATCTAAGCAAATTGTATAGTTAGAGTCCAGAATGAGGTTCCTCAGCCAAGGTGTGATGGACAGTTCAGACCAAGTAGAAGATCCTACATCTAAACACACCCCATCTATACCCCTCTAAGAGAGATATCAAGCCACATCTAATGTGGATGAAGTGCTGGCTAAATGGAAGGAAGAGAATCATTCAATTCTAGCTCAAGGTTTTCCTCCTCTTCCACATGAGTTTAACCATCAACCTTCCACTTCATCCCTTCTCAAGGAGGAACCTATTTTGAAAGAGGCAAGTGAAGAAGAGAGGATCCATTTTGTGGTTGATCAATAAGCTCTCATAGATGACAATAAGGAGGAAATCATCATGGATGCTAATTTTGAAGACATCATCAACAATGGAGAAGACATAGTTCATGCATACATGTAGATGTTCTAGCAATATGAAGATGAGGTTGACAAACTTTATTTGTCAACAGTGGATGATGAGGAATGTAAGCATGGTGAGCTCTCTCCCCCCTTTTTGATGAACTTCCTTGTTGATTTGATGAGGAGAATGACCATGCCATGGAACCCAAGTTTGAGGAGGATCAGGAGCATGTCTTTAAACAACTAGAGACTCTTATTTTTAGCAAGAAAAGGAGAGGACTGCCCATCTTGATGAAAGATTTGAAGAAGAGAGCCTTGAGTAAGAAGATGATGTCCCCTAGGATGAGCAAGTAGTTTTTTATCTCATTCTAAACATCACAATAGTCACCATTCTTCATGAAGGCCATGATGAATCAAATGATCAGTTTAGCAGGGTCCTCAATGAAGCAAAAGGGGACAAGTCAGTCCATGATGCATATCAAGGGGGTTATGAGCTAAATGAGCCCTATGGTGATGAGCTAGAATCTATTGATTTCTTGGTGAGATATATTAGCATGAAGGGATAGCATGAGGTAATCTCCAAAGAGAAAAGTAAATACATATATGTTGGAGAAATGTTTGACCCATATTCACTTGGATACAAGCCAATCAAGGTGGCAGGCAAGAAGGGCAAGTCACCGAGTCTCCATTCCATTCAGTCACTTGTTTGGCACAACAATTTTTCTTGCCATGAAGGAGATTTGAGAATTTTTCCCTTTGATCTATGAGGGAGGAAAATATATCTAGTTAGTTTTACATAGTAGTTTGCGTTCAGTTGTCTTTATTTTCCCTAAGTGTTGTTTGCACAAGTGTAGCGTTTTTAGCCTTATTATGTGTTGTTTTTCCTTATTGCTTAAGGTAAAGCTTTGTTGGTTCATAGGTCTTTAGAAGGCTATTTCTAAATTTTTAAAGCTGCATCTTGACTCCATGCCCAATGGACTTTGAGGCTACCAGTATTCTTTAGCATAGTAGGCATGTTCCCCCTGTGAGTCACCAAATGTGTTGACCAACTTTTGGTCCTGTAAGCCAAAACTGGGCACCCCCTCCTTTTTATTTGCAAAATTCATTCAATCCATGTTTTGGTTGGATCATCCCTCTGTTGTCTTGTGCAAAATTCTCTCTATTAGACCTTTATTTAGAAAAACCCAAGTGTTTTCTTCATTTGCTTAGCCAAGTGCATTTTGGGTTTGTCAAGAGCAGTTACTTCACCTAAAACAGACCAAATCAAGTTTTGTAAATGACTTTACTTGTGAAATTTTCATAAGTCAAGTTACTTTATAAACCCAATTTGGTCCTTATGGTGTAATTTGGACTTTGCAAGCATCTTTATTTGTAAAGGTTTATAAGTAAAGACACTTGCAAAACCTGATTTGGTCTTGGCAGAACAATTTAGGTTTTCCAAGTGTCTTTACTTTTTTTTTTATGAGTTGGCGTTGATGCAAAACCTAAAGTAAGAGCTCATGAGAAGTCTCAAATGGTCTATCCAGTACAATTTGGGTTTGTGTAGGTGTATTACTTGTTGTATTTTATAAGTGAAAGCAAGTGAAGGAACTGATTTGGTCTATGCAACTTGCCAAATGCATGGATTTTCTTCAAAAGGCACATAAGCAAAGAAAGTGGAATTTTCACTTTTCTCAAGGACAAAAGGAAAAGATTGAGGCAGACAAAGAGAAGGCCACAATGCAAAGGGTGAGTAACTGAAAGGAAATTCTCTGAATAAACTGTTTGAAGGAAATCCTTTGGATATTTTATCTGAAGGACAAAAGGAAAATCCTGTAGGGGTAGAAAAGGAGAAGGAAAAGAAGAGACAAAATGTGAGCAAAGTAAAGAGTGAAAAAGGATAAAAATGTAGAACAATTCCATCAGTTCATGAAGTCAAAGGGAAAAATCAGAGACCACTTAGACCAAGACATGTGGTATAGACAACTCAGCCAACAAAGTTAATATGTTTAGGTAGAATATATCTATTGAAAACTAATAAAATAGATTGGTTTTTGACCTATAGAGAGCTACAACCTATGTTTTCATGCTAAGTTATTAATGCATAGCTAGTTGCATCCAAACATTGAAGAGGGCTCAATTAGTCACAGTAGCTTGGAATGACTTTATCAGTTGATGGGAATGGGTTCCACATTATTTTGCATCCCAAGGATAGTAGAAGTGTTATTTGATAATTTATAGCATGGCTCTCCCATACACAATTTGAGGATATGATAGTAGTAATGGTCTCTTGTTTCAGTAGATGTTTAACTCAGCATGGGTCTTCATTCTTAGTAATGTTAGCCATCTTATTTCTAGCATTCTATATATTTGTAACCTCTCATTTAAAAAAAAATCTCTCAACTTGTATGGTGAAGCCCTACAATAATTTACCTTTAATCAAGACATAAGAATTTTACCTCCATTTGGGTTTACACTTTTGCATATGTCTATGGTTTTGATCTTGTGTCAAGTCATTTTATTTCATGCTTTCATAGTTTGAATCCAGCATATCTATTGTATTGTGAGTTCTTTCTTGTAAGTCAATAAGAAGTGTCCATAGCAGAGTATAGGTGCATGTGAAAAGGCTGCCATAGTGTGTCTTAGAAAACCTATGGTAGTTCTTCCTCCCTATATCTCCATAGGGCTCCCTATTGAAATACTGATGTAGGAGAGTTTCTCATCTTGAATGATAGGATATGTCAACTTATGTTGGTGTAAAGTGTATGTCAAAGCTGAGCAGACCAACCATTTTGGTGCATCACCACCTTAGTTTATGTTTTGATTTCTAGTATTTCTCTCCCTTTTCATCCTTCCCATTGTTAGCATTAGGAAATCTAGGGCCTCAAGGTGCATCAAGGAGAGCTAGCCCCTAATATAGAGATTCATCCCTCATGTTTACCACCCATAAAAAGAGGGATGTCTCTATTGTGTCACGTGGATGAAGAGAGATGAGCCTCCCTTCACAGGATGCAATCTATTGTGTCAACAGTAATTATCCAAAATAAATCAACCTTTTGATCACTTACATCCATGTCATGAATAGATAAAAGAAGAGAAAATGTATACTTGTGAAGACATAAGATCTTGAAGAGGTTGTAGAAGGTCAAAATAAATCAAATAAACCCCCACATTGTGGTAAATAATATTGAAATGCTTAGTTATGTATAGAAGAGATCTTAAACTTTAAATTATATTTAAGATATGAATGTCTACCTACAGGTTGGTTTGAGTAACTCAATTTGGTCTTGAAATTTAAGAAGGTGTAATGCACAGTAGTGGAGTTGAGGTTTAGGTAAACAAGAAAATAATGGAGTCACTAGAACCAAATATAAACCTAAAGATAATTATAAAATAAAGTGATCAAAATAGACTCACTTCAACCCCTACAGACATACTGTCAATTTGGAATCTACATGCCTGCCTAGAGTGAGAGGTGCCTACTTGGTTTGAGAGAGATAAAGGTCTATGAGAGGAATCAAGTCATATGAATATATTTATATTATGTTATCATAATTTTATGTGATTCTTAGATTTAATAAAAATGGTTCTAAACTTTGATAAATCTATGTAGGCCTGGTAGGCCTAAATTCACATGCATAGGCCTGTATGGGTTAAATTGTGTAGAGAATGGTATATGAAGGTAAAATTAGAACCTAAATATCCCTAATAATATGATGAGGAATTAAATTTAATCATTATATGAAGCTCTAAACCCTTCGATAGGGAGGACATGTCTCAAATACAGTAGCTAAGGTTTTTTGCCTTGGTTTGCTTATAAACCCTAAGCATCAATCAATGATGATTACAGGAGGCCTAATGAATGAGAATGGTAAGATGTCCATTAGTACATGACATTATGAGTGTCATAGACCTCCCTAAGGTGTTTATATCTAAAACCAAACTCCAAAATTTCAATTTGAGGCTTGAATTCTCTTCTAGACCTCACACATATAGTCTACCAACCTAAGATGTAGTTTGAGATGCTCATATCTTTGATGAAGATATGTATGGTGGATCAATATTTTATACATAAGAAGGAAACCCTATGCACTAATGATTCATGTCATTTTATTTTTCATCTATGACCTACGTTTTATGAACAATGCTCAAGAGTACAAGGCACTCATACGCTGCCAAGGAGCACTCTAATGACCTAATGGTAGAGAAGGACATTTAAATGACTTAAAATAGATTGTTTTGACCTTGTAATGAATTTAATAACCTTATCAAGTCTCATGATCATCTTCTCAATAAATTTTTGGGATATGTAAGGTACATGTGGTATGAAATCAGCCTAAAATACATGTATATAGGCTCATTTGTGACCAAGCAGGGTATAAAATGGTATCCAAACCAATTATAAAGGTAGAAAGGACTGAATAAAAGTTACATAACTTTATACTCACCTCTTCAGGCCTCCTAATAATATATATGATCCATCCAAGTCATCAAGTGGGTTAATAAGGGAGAAATCCACTATTTTGCTAGCTAAGAAGCCTTTATGCATACCTATTGGGTACTTCAAGAGAATTTTTCACAGTTGATTAAGTTGTATTAAGGTGTTTTAGACCTCAATATATCTTTTTCAATCACTAGAATCTAAAAATTTCTTGTAAAAACATTATAACTCCTCTCATGCATGAGCAAGTGCCTAAACTAGGGATTTGGTCATTTCATGGTTCAACCATCCATACAAGGTCTCAAAAGCTAAAATTTGGCATGGAACATGATCATAAGATGGCTAAATTGAATCAAACATTTTCCCATAATTTCACACATGTGGGAGGTAATTTGAGGAAAAACTTAGTTTCTAGGCCTAGAGGCTTAATTGAGGGCTAATTAGAGAGAGAAAAGGGGTAAATAAGTGTACTTTGACTTAATTTCATGTCAATAATATTGGAAAATAGATGTAAGGGGATATTGGGTACTCAAAAATATCTTTATTTTCCCAATATCATCTATACATTCTTACAAGGATTTGAAGGCTAGTAAGAGCTTAAGGTACAAGATGAATCATTGGTGAGTGTTTGATGGATCTAAATGATTTGTTTCAGGCCTAATATGATATAGATATCCCTTTCATGAACATAGGTTACACTCATAAGGTTGATATCATTATTTGACACTTGCAAGCAAGGAGAGGAATAGTAAGGCCAAGTGGGTTTCAAGACACCTAAGAGGTGTAATTATCATTGTAATGTCAATTTGAGGAGATTCTAAACTGATGCAAGGTTTCAAGAATAGGGGTATAAGGTGACTCAATATGACTTGATGATGAAGAGTGCCACTTGTCTATTGTTGGGATGAATAACAGAAGCACATAATTGATTACCAAATACAAGCAACTTAATATGCGGAATTAACCAGAATCAACAAGTAACTAGAATCCAGAAATAACACATGATATGAGAGACAATACACAACTTGTATTAAAACTCTTTCATAAGGAAATACAACAAAGAAGGCTGCCACAGTTCTTCTTCCTTACACACCTCTAGGGCTCCCACACCTCTAGGGCATAAACAGTAGATCTTCCCTCAAAGCTCTCTCCCTTAGGTCCCAACACCCAACTCAAACACAGAGTTGGTGTTCACCTTACACCTATGCTCCACGTACTCCATAAGTACTCAACATACTCCAAGTAGATCTCCCCTGAACCTGCAACAACTTGCACCTTAATAGACCTTACTTATGGAAGGATCTTCCTTGCCTTCCTCTTTGCTCTCTCTGAGTACCCACTATACTCCAAGTAGATCCCACCTGATTCTGCTCCCTATTGTGTTGCTATCCTATCTGATCTTGCACACCTGCAAATCAATCTAGTTCTGCACACCTGTGAACCTTGACCTTGCACACACATACACTTGCAAATCAATGATCTTACTTACCATGCAGATCTCTTATCGTAGCCATGCTCACCTGATGACCAAGATCATACACTTCTAAAGAACCCTACTGATTCTCCAATCCAGCACCCACACTTGGTACTGTGGCACTACGAGGAACACACCATTGCTCACCTCACACATAGAAGGATCTTATAATATTTCTCTCTTACTCTCTAGCACAAGTTTACAATACAACTAATGAGTCTCATAAATAGATCTCATGCAAACAATAATTAGACACCTAATTACAATAATTAGATCCACAGCTCTTAGTCTAAAATTGGATCTTGACATGCAAACACTTGGTTCATCAACTAACTGCCCATAACATACTCACAGCTCAAACCACAGGTGATTGACGTCAGTTCCTGTCTACCTGGGGGTGTCGACGCCGACCAACTTCTGACCGATGTCAGTTGCCTTCTTGTCTGATCCTACCGACGTCAGTTGGCCTGACTGGCATTGGTGTCTGTGACACTTTGCAACCCTTCGCAACCTCCTTCCCTGCTTACATCAGTGAAGCTTTTAGCTCCACAACCTTACAATCTCCCACTTGGAGATAAATAGCTGCATTGTACCTGTACTTGTACCCTATCTAATCTATTTCTTGGTTTGTATCCCTCTTCAAGATGAATCCTGAAGACAACCCACCACACAACCTATGGTGTACCTCCTGTCATCCAAGTACCCTGCCACATCCGAACCTACAATCCCATGTAGTGAAGTCTTGACCCTGAATAGCATGAATCCCTGCTACTGGTCCCTCTCACATCCCTAAGAACCCACTTCTCTGAATTGGCTCCTAACTCTCTGACAATGCCCACTGCTTGGGCAAACTCAGGTCTATACTAGACCTCATGTGATTTCGGACATTGCACTGTCCAGCCCTTAGTGTGCTCTGATTTTGCATCTTGCGTAATGAACCTCACCAACACCTGATTCACATCAGCTCCCACAGGAGACAAAATCAACCTGTGATCTCCATGCCTCTCATGCCAAAGAATTTTGCTGCTCCAAATTCTTCATAGCAAACCACTAAACTAATCTTACCCTTAGCTCAGCAAAACCCTGTATGTATAAATCTGCTAGCAAACATACCATCCACATACATTAATAGAATGATGTCATGACTCATCATCCACCTAGTAAGACAAACCACAGTAGTTACCCTGGCATTGACTAAAGTCATGCTTTGTCATCCACCTGTCAAACCTTGTACCACTGTCCTGTAGCTCCCTCAAGACCATATGACCTGGCCTTCCATCTCATGTGTCCGTTCTCTCTATTCTTCAACTAAGGTATCCATTCATCTCTGTGCTTTCATACCTGCTGGCAACCCTACCAAATCTCTACTTGGTTCTGCATCATATTCCTACCATGCTCCCACTGTTTCCTAGATCCTTCCTACTCTGCAATCAGCAACTAGTATAAAGAAGAGGAACAACAAATTTGAGGCTTACTTACCACCTTCAGTCCTCCATATGGGCGTTTGAGACTCCTTAACAGCTTGCTGTCCACCCAAAATCCATTATAGTGACTGATCTCGATCACCTCATAATCTGCATCCAATCGACATTGGTTCTAGCGCCTGTCCTGACTACCAACCCTGTCGACGTCAGTGTCCTCCTACTGTCGACATCAATCTTATGACCGACATCGGTCTTACCTACTACTGACGTTAGTTTTCTTGTCGATGCCAGTACCTATGTTTTCCTGTGAGTGATGACTTTTTACCTGTGAGCTCCTTTGAATCAATCCCATGTCCAAACTGCCCTGCTCAGAAGTATCCAGCCCCATCCACTGGTCTCTGTCTGCCATCTCCTCCAAGAACACCAAGGCTTTCTAGTTCTTAAGCCTATCAAATATATCTGTCTTTCGATTAAGAACATGCATCTCCTTCTTGCTCATGTGACCAAGCCTACGAAGCCACATCTCTGCAACAGAAGAAGAATTAGTAATATAAACAAGTAGATAAAGAGTACCCGTTTTCTTACCAGCAGCTAATTCAAGTGCATCCGCTGTGAGAGTTCTTGTGCATCTCTCATCACCCAATTTTTCTAAATAAATTAGCCACATCTCCAAACCTGGGACCTGCATGACCTCCTTCAACACCCATGTATTGGCCGCCTGCAATTTCAGCTTCACTTTCCCTTTGCCAATTTTTTGACAAGGCTCACCAGCTCCTCTCCCTGGGGCTGCATGGAAAGAGGCAACAAAATCTATTATCCAAGATTCAACTTTATCCAAGAAACCTCCTAAAGCATCCTGTGCTACAACCCCTACAACATCTGCATCTTCAATTCCTTCATGCTGATCTACTACCAACCAACAATGTTCTTTTACCTGCTCTTTCTTTCCATAGGACCGTAAGTGACCATCTGTGCTTTTTAACTCCTCCATTCTTAGCTTACTTTGATCTGCCATTGCTCTACTCCCACTCAATCAGAAACCCCTGAGAGTGACCTATAACCAAACACAAAACCTGCTCCCTGCAACCTTAGCTCTGATACCACGTGTTGGGATGAATAACGGAAGCACACAATTGATTACCAAATACAAGCAACTTAATATGAGGAATTAACTAGAATCAACAAGTAACTAGAATCCAAAAATAACACATGATATGAGAGACAATACACAACTTATATTAAAACTCTTTTAGAAGGAAATACAACAAAAAAGGCTGCCACAGTTCTTCTTTACACACCTCTAGGGCTCCCACACCTCTAGGGCATAAACAGTAGATCTTCCCTCAAAGCTCTCTCCCTTAGGTCCCAACACCCAACTCAAACATAGAGTTGGTGTTCACCTTACACCTGTGCTCCACGCACTCCACAAGTGATCCACGCACTCCACAAGTACTCAACATACTCCAAGTAGATCTCCCCTGAACCTGCAATAACCTACACCTTAATAGACCTTACTTATGGAAGGATCTTCCTTGCCTTCCTCTTTGCTCTATTTGAGTACCCACTGTACTCCAAGTAGATCCCACCTGATTTTGCTCCCTGTTGTGTTGCTATCCTATCTGATCTTGCACACTTGCAAATCAATCTGGTTCTGCACACCTGTGAACCTTGACCTTGCACACACATACACCTGCAAATCAATGATCTTACTTACCATGCAGATCTCTTATCATAGCCATGCTCACCTGATGACCAAGATCATACACTTCTAAAGAACCCTGTTGATTCTCCAATCTAGCACCCACACTTGGTACTTGGCACTAGGAGGAACACACCATTGCTCACCTCACACATAGAAGGAGCTTATAATATTGCTCTCTTACTCTCTAGCACAAGTTTACAATACAACCAATGAGTCTCTTAAATAGATCTCATGTAAACAATAATTAGACACCTAATTACAATAATTAGATCCGTAGCTCTTAGTCTAAAATTGGCTCTTGACATGCAAACACTTGGTTCATCAACTAACTGCCCATAACATACTCGCAGCTTGAACCACAGGTGACCGACGTTGGTTCCTGTCTACCTAGGGGTGCCGACGTCGACCGACTTCTGACCAAAATCAATTGCCTTCTTGTTTGATCCTACCGATGTCAGTTGGCTTGACCGACGCCGGTGTCTGTGACACTCCGCAACCCTTCGCAACCTCCTTCCCTGCTTGCATCATTGAAGCTTTTAGCTCCACAACCTAAAAACTATTTCCATGCCAAGAGGAGGGAAATTTTGAAGAAGAAGGAGACAAGGTGTCAAACAAACATGAAGACTCCTACGCCATTTAGAATAAGAAGAATATTCAAGAGGAAAAAAATTATCCTTTGAGACCTGATATAGCTGTTATCTAACTCCATTCTTGATTTTAACTCTTACCATGGATGTTAGACACTTGTCAACATCTCTCTTCTATGCCTCTCCCTCTTCTCTACTCTCATTTATCTATAAATTTAGCCTTGATAAGCTATGTATTGATCCTCCACATGGGTATGGAAAATCTTTATTCATTTTCAAACTTTTGATCAATGACAAACTACTAGTTTTACCTCCTCCTTTGACTAGTTTTAGTATGTGTGCATGACTAGTTAATCTTGTCAAGTGTTTTGATTTAATTTCCTTGGCATGTTGTCATTTTCTACCATTCATCATAGTTAGGGCCTTTTGCTTGTACACTTTAGCTTTTGCTTCAACCATTGAAATGAAAAATGGAATTGGGGTCATTGTTAGAGTAGCTAGTTCATGAACCTTCATCTGTATGCCATTACGTAATTTGGTAAATGAAGCATGTTATCCCAAATACTGCATTGTGGGATCCTGGGGTGTGATCAGATCAAGGATATGGATTCAAGCCATTGTGTGTCAAATAACCTATATTTATTATAATATTATCTTTTTTTAGTCCATGTAATACTTATAAAGGCATTTTTGATACAAAAACCTAGAGTTACATTAACAAACCCCAATGGATATTTCTACTCATGAAACATAATAAAAGGACCTAAAATTGATACTGAAAGGTTTATGTGCTTCTCACAAGTACCTTCTCTATATTATCGGTGAGATCAATTTCCAAAAATGTAGGCCAATATAAATCCTCCCATAACTCTGGCATATGATAGGCAATGTCAATTACACCTCTTGTCGTTTGTTTTGCTTGCTTGGTAGTTTTCCAAAATATTTTAGTGATACATTGATCCATGATGCACAGTGAAGCATCCTCAATTGAGTCAATAAGAGTTCATCTCCCAGACCTATTGGTATATTTTCCCTAATATTCAAATGGATTGGTGGTCTTTTAGACTTATAAGGTAGGAGATATTTGTTGTGATTGGGTAGATCGGTTGCTCGTGTTATGGTGTGTATATAAATCTAGATTGTAACATCTTGAGCTAAATAGATATCTCTTTGATTATATTAGCTTAGGAAAGTCATCATAATCTCATATAACTACCCAAATGTAGGTATCTTAAGTAATCATTTAGTGTTGGAGCCTTGCAATGAATGTTTAGGTGTGAAGGATCCTACTTATGTTGTTCCTTGGGTATCTTGGGAAAATAGAGTAGTTTTTGTTGCATCTATAGAGTCAAACAAATCTATATCATTATATTTAGTCTTTCAAAGACCTATACCTATTCTCATTTCCTCTTTTTATACATTTGATAGTGGAATCAATAACTGACCTCTTTCTATTACTTTATCAATGGTCAAGAATGAAGGATTGTTTTGATTAGTTATGTTATGGTTCAAAATCTATTCATAATTGGGTATTTAAAAGTAAAAAAATAAAAGTTTTTTGTTAGCTAAAGGTTGTAATGTTTTATCATTGTCCATACCCTACTCTTATATAGTTTTTGGTGCTTAATTTCATGTCACTGCCTCCTTTGACTACATTGGTTGCTTGCGCATGAATGTTCTTTTTTCAATTAATATTATTTATTGTAAACTACCTTAACAAAGACATTTAGTGCTTAGGATATTTAATCTACTACTTTGGTATTTATTATATGTGATTAGTTGTCCTTTCAGATAATAAATTTACTTTATGAATCCACTTATCCCTTTACTACCAATTTTACTTCAAAAATGATGTAATCTTTTTCAAATATCATGTCATTAATAGTCTAACCTGACCATTAGCCTTCTATTCTTTGTACATTTCTTATCACCAATTTCTTGGACTTAATTAAAATTCTTGATGTAGTTATGGTTAGTTGTGTTAGATGAGTTATCTCTAGAATGTGATCATATCTTGCAATGATAACTACTTCCTGGTGGTTGAGATATGTTGCACAAAAATGAACACACCATACAAACATTCTATCCTAATAAAAAATAGAAATAAATAACATTAAATTAAATCTTAACTACATGGTGCTACTCAACACCCACTCAAATTTTTAGTAGAATGATAGAGATTAAAGATTATATAACTTAAGCCTACATCCGTTTATACGTTTTGGTAATATGGTTTACTATAAATCTTTTAGCACTATGGTACCCTATGGTAATAATTCATGAATGATATAGGGATCTGTCTATCTAATGTGCATCTTTCTAGGGATTGATTTAAATCTGATCTCATAAAATAATACTGTTTCATCTAGGTAAAATTGTTTAGATCGTAGGTTATGATCATGCCATTTTTTTTACTCTTTTTTTTAATTTGTTATGTCTATTATGATCTTAGCCTATTTTCTTCTAATTTGGTTAAATCCATCAACTATTTCTTTAATTAATTCTGACCTCCTAATCTCATGACCATTGTAATGTGCAAACTAGGCATAATATATTCCATCAACATTACTACCTCAAGGCCATATACCAATTAGAATGGAGTGAAGCATATAGATCTCTTGTAATGTGTTTGATAAGCCTAAATAATCACAAGAATTAAATCCTCCCAATCATCTCTAAACATTGTATTTTTTTATTAACATTTCCCTAATGATTTATTAGATGTTTATGCATGTCCGTTGGCATGTGGGTGGTAAGTCATATTTTTATGGTGTGGTATCATGAACTCTTTGATGAGAGTATTGATATTACTAGTTAGAAAATGCATGCCTCTATCACTTACCAACTCAACTAGACATCCAAACCTCATGATGATGTTTTCATATAAAAACTCGATAGCATCTTTAACACCACAACTTGGAGTGGTAGCAGCTTCCACCCATTTCTTGAAATAGTTGGTCACATTAATAATATATCGGGCATGATTATGCTTACTTGGGTCAACTATATCTCCAATAAAATTAATTCCCCATTGCTCAAAGGATTGTTTTACAAGCATGGGTACCAAAGGCATTTTATTGTACCTATTGGGCTTGCCCATTCTTTGATAGACTCCACAAAGTTTAGTAACTCTGTGCACAACTTGAAATAATATAGGCTACGAAAGACCACTCTAAATAATTTTCCTTGCATTAGTTTCTCTTAAAAAATAACACACTATAATTCCTTGATGAGCCTCTTGAAACAACAAAAAAAAAAATTGAAATTATATATCAGAGTACATTTTAGATGCACGTTAGGCTCAATTACCTCACTTGAAAACACAATCGATAAATGTTCAATGCACTCATGTACGTATAATTAGAACTAAAAGAGGTGAATTGAGGTAATTAGCTAAATTTAAACACATATAAAAGGCGCTATGGGGAAGTGTGTTATTATATTAGATGTTTTAAGGGGTTTGGAGTATATCGATGTATGTATACATATATAGAAATTAAGTATCATATGTGGCACTCGTACTTTCTTATAATACCATTTCTAAGTCCTTAGCCTTATGTAAATACCTCAGTCTCCTTAGTGGGTTTCAATCCCACTCAAGGATGGTTAAGTTTAAGGATTAGTTTAACTTTGAAAGATAACTCTATTATCTTAAGTTATCATTCAGGTTAATATAAGTTTATGTTAAAATTATAGGTTACTGACCTTATATTTAAAGATAACTCAAATAAGTAAACATAATCAACAACTAGAGATTAATTTAATATATGCAGATGTCTAATCATTCATGCAATAGAAAATGCTATTATATAAAGAGATAGATTTAAAACTTAAGGCTCTATAGTGATATCGATCAAAGTCATAAATTTCTCATGGCCTTTGATGTCATTACACTACTTGTTTAAATAATTCATACATTATTTTCTTACTAACATAGATGCCATTACTTAGGATATGATTAATGATATAGTTATGATCAGCATCATTATCACATAGACAGTCTAGAACAATTTCATACAATCATTATATTCACATAGCCAATGTGATATTTTGAAACAAGAGAGACTATGATATTATTCATTTAATATGTCTAATAAATTAAACCTTGATTATTTGATTATTTCAAAAAAAATTATGTACTCATTCAATAACTATGCCATTTCAGATAACTAAATAAAGAAGGAATCAATTTTCTTCAATCAATATTCCATTATTATCTAAGTATATATATGCTTAATAAATCATTGCATTCATAATTAAACTCATATTTCAACAAAGACTAGAATAGGGAAGCAAGTGATTTATAATAGTATAAATAATCAAAACAGACATAGTATAACATAGTTAAAGTAAATAGAATTCTATCAAGTTTCAAGTTGAGTGGAACCCAAATAAAAGATTACACTTAAGAAACTCTTATAATTTCTTTGTTGAGAAAACCAAGGTTAGTGAGACAAATAAGTTTAGTTATCGAAACGTAAAGTGGAAACACATACAGCCTAAGTAAAAAAATTAGCAAGTGTGCAAATTTTCATTTTATAGTTGTGCAATATCAAATGGAGTATTAATATTATGTAATATGATATCTTTACTTATAATTATTTGTAATGGTAGTATTATCTTAAATTCATTTAAGTTATTTTACTTAATCACATGATTATTTTATGCAAAAATATTATACATACTTGCATAACATCTTGAATAAATAAAGGGATTAAGTTAACCTTCAATTCATTTCTTATCTAATGTAAGAATGAAAATATTAATTTTTAGATCATATGTTTAGAGCATACATACCTTAGAGAAATAAAGTTAATAATTTCTAAATCATATATATGTAGCATACATACCTTACACACAATCAGGTATGTCTGAAATGCATGTTAAAAGGAAGGATTTTGGTTTGTTTTTTGCATGAACCAACTAGTAAATTTTTGAATAGTTTATGCATTGCTGAAAATGATTAAGAGATCCATATGTGACTATGTAAATAAATTTTACCGAATCCAAAAAGTGATAAACCAAAGGCATCTATTTAACTTAGTTTCCAAGATTAATTTAATACTATGTAATGATTAATCAATAACACAATCTATATCTAATTAACTATATAATTTAATCAAAGATTATTTTGACCTTGGATTTCAAATCTGATTTACATGATATGTGGTTAAGAAATATAGTGTAAACATCTTAAGAAAATCCTACTAACGATAACATTTTTAGATCAATTCGTATATCCAAGTTATCTATCTAAATCAAGGAATCAATGTGATAATGATTGTATTGATCAATCACATACAAGAATTTGTGATAAATCTAGCTCATATATAATTAATCTTAGAATAGTAATTCTTCATTTGATAACAGAATGTTAAATCAATGTAAAAGTTAAAACCAATAACTAATAATTCAATGTACCTTAAGTATATCACCTTCAACCAATAACCATTTTACCTTATACAATGTTCAACTTCTCTTTCAAATCTGCACCCATTAATAACACATGTTAGCATCAAAGATGGTTAATTGTATAATCTAGATTGCATATTAACTCAATATCAATGCTAACAAAATACACTAAGTAATTAAATACTATCTAACTTAATATCAATGCTTAACTAAATATACTACATAATTAAATATAATTATAAACTAAATTTTCACCATCTTACTTTATGTGTGTAGGAAGTCATCAAAGCATGGAGTTGAAAGTGTATTAACTGATCGAGACAAGCCCATCTAATCAACATTGTGAGCCTAATCATCAATGACCTTCACCACCCCAACCATTGATAGGATGGTGGTTACAATAACCAAAAACATGAAGAGAATTCTGAGTAATCATATTTCCAACAAAAGAGACATTTTAAAATAAAAGAAGACAAGAAGACAACTATACCATTTCGAGATGAGATGGGAATAATTAACCCATCCTTAATATAGATCCAAAGTAGAGTAGGTTAATTCTGGCTATTGAATGATTTGAAATAGATTAAAATTAATCTATTATATAGTCTTTGAATTAGCCACCTTGGATTCTCGTCCAAGTCGTGATCAACTTTAACCATCTAAACTATCAATATATACTAGTATATTTATTCAGGTCTAGTCTAATAATGATAACTAGACAATAAACAACAAATAAATTAACCACATAAATCCAATAAATAACTTAATTTATTCAACCATAGTAATAAATCAAATCATAATATATCATTGTGAAGTTTAAAGGTTCTATACAATTGAAACATCTCATAAAGGTGAACAAAACTCCTTCAAACTTTTTCAATGTCTTCTTAAGTTTAGCTGAATAAGACCAAGTTTATTCATGCCATATAATAGAGGTACATATGAATTCAATCACATGACATAAAATAATTAAATATGCCTTCAAAATCAATAGGTTCAAACTATCAAACACAGACAATTTTAATCCCCAAAACTTAATCACTATGTGCCTCAAATAATCACATTAACATTAACCACAGTCAAAGTTTTTAAACACCCAAAAATTATAGATGCAACACAATGATATGGAAAGTATTCAAATATAATTAAGAAACCCCATCAAATTTAAAGGCCACGGCTAACTCACACCTTTGAAATCTTAAAACATAATCACAAAACCCAATCGTGATATAGTGATCGAACACAAACACCAATAACAAACCCTACTCAATATAACTTCAACCCATGATTTTATTTATATATATATATATATATATAACAGCATCAATGTAAAAGAATAACACAGTTGATATAATCATAAAATGAAATTGAAGCAATCATAACCTAATTGATTATCAAAAGACAGTGATCAAAATGTTTCCCAAATAATTTTAAAAGTCACATCACATACATAGCCAACTTGATTGATTTAAATATACCATTAAAAACACAATATAATATATAATATAGTACCAAGTAATACTACCAATTGACTAAATATAAATGCAATCACAGATGAAAACCTATTTGGCCTTAATTAAGGTTCAGCTCATAATATGTATAAATAGATTATGCAGTCAAAGACTCGACACTAAATAACCTAGGTAGGTCATAATAATGCAACATAGGCAAAAAACACAAGAGTATGTATTATGGCTATGAGCTTAGTAAAGCATAGACAAAATGTTCCAAAAAGGAGCTCATACAAAAACAATATAGATCACTTCATGATTCAAATATATAAAAACAAATGATAGAAATGAAACACCAACATACTCCAAACATGGTGTATAACACTCATATAGATGAGTCATACTATACAAGGAAAACACAATCACCATTCCAAACCCAACTTTACCTTCAAGGTTCTGCATGTAGACACTAACTCATTTTGTAAATTCCAACACTCCAATAATAATTATTTGCAATGATAATATATATATATATATATATATATATATATATATATATATATACAAGTGGTTTCAACCACCCAAATTGACACAATAATATGAATCCATTCAAAATAGAGTAAACAATGAAATGATAAAATTCCTAGCAAGCCAAAGAAACCACAAAATAGATAAACCCTATGGGGTCTAAATTTTATTAAGCCAACAAAATACTTTCATGCATGTAGAGTCAAAATCTCTCAATACATAATAGAAAGTAATAGATTCAAGTAATAACAACCAAATATTCATGTATGTATCAATTTGTAATTTATACATAAATGATATATCGATATATCAAGTTCATGGGGGTCTGCATATGCATCTAGAAGTCCTAAAATTGTTGGTTGCATAAACAACCTCTTTTCTTTATTTCTAAATTTTACACAGTAATCAAATAACTAAAAAGCTTACTCAATATTGCAGAGTAAACTCCAAAAGCTAAGATAAAAACCAAAAACCTCAAAACTTTTCAAGCAAATTAGGTGTGTCTGCAAAGTCCATCATGGCCATCATAAGAACTAGTCTAACTTCCACTATTTCCTCTCTTTTTCTTTCATCTTCTTAACCCCATCAACATCCTCCACTTGTCAGCCCAACTCTTCATTCCTTCTATCTATTTTCCTATACCCTCTCAATGTCTGCATTGAATGGGAGGAGAGAAATCCTCTTATATATCCTAAGGTAGATCCCCTACCAACTTTGCCATATTGATCATTAAATGACATATCTAGAAAACTTGGTCCATAATCTAACCATCAACCAATAAGAATGTGGATTATAAAATAACCCCTATGCTTAACATAAAACAAAATGGATTAGCCACTTAACCCCCATGACTTAAGCCAATCATCATATTAATGGCATTAAATAATGATCATAACAAACGATCAACATAAGTTGATTTTAAAGAAAAGATTTAAACTGTAAATAAACCACGTTAAAAACAAGTTGATGCCAATAATATAACTAGTCTATTTTAATAACATGCCATCACCTTAGTATAAAGTATTCTTAGGGTTGAAGGGTTAGTCCAATGGTGGTGGGGTGTCAAAGGTTCCAAGGGGGGTGTCAAGGGTAGGTCTAGGTAGGTCTTAAGTAATGTGTCTACATAGGTAATTAAGATCCACTTAGATGTGCAAAAATTAATGTAATCTTACACAAAAAGATAATTAGAGTTACGTGTAAAGATGGAATAAAGATTATGACTGTAATAATAATAACGGTAAATAATGACATTTGACAAGATAAGGTACACCAAAAGCAACAAAGTGAAGTATAAAAACAATAATAAGTACAAGGACCAAAGTCAACAATCGATAGTTTAACGACCAATCAAAATATCCAAAAAATAAAAAATAAAACCAAAAAAGTATACCTATCAGATATGTTTAACTTACTCAAAATTTATTTGATTCTAAGTGTATAGCTTTCAACATCAGCCTCGATTATAGATAGAACTTACAACCACTAAAAATTATCTCAATCACATCATATCAAAAATTGATAATTAATTACATATTCATAATAACATCAATTATAGTAATAAGTTCTTAAAATTATTAAGTACAAAATTAAACATGCAACCCAATATTGTTGTAATAAGTAATACATATAGTCCAACTAAAGTAACAACTAATAATCAATTTAAAAATAATAATAACAATGTCTTTAACAATATAATAGATTATAAAAGGTGGGATCGTAACATCCTCCCCCTCTTAAAAGGGAGTCATCTTAATGACTTAATAAAAAAGGCCATGCATAGTGTTGCCTAAAAATATGAGCATCTTCTCAAGTAGCATTTCTTTCATTTAATGGGTCCCATTACATCAAAACCTATTGTATATATCTATTTTATAGCTTAATGTTGTGATAGTCAAGGATTCTCACCATTTTCAACTAAATTTTTTTCTCTTTTATGGCCATTAAATGAATTCAATCTAAAACATGAGATGAATCAGGTATATACTTTCTTAGTAAAGTAATATGAAATACATCATGAATCTTTGATAGAGAAGGAGAAAGTACCATCTGGTAAGTAGTAAGACTAATCTTTTCCATAATGTCAAAAGGCCCAAAAAATCATGTAACTAACTTGAAATCCTTTCCAAACTTAATAAAACTTTTTTGAGGTCTAACAAGCATAAAAAATTTATCTCTAATACTAAATTCATGAGGGATTCTCTTTTGATATGCATAACTCTTTTGCCTATCTGATGTTGTTTTAAAATTTTACCTTATTATCTCCATTTCCTATCATATTCCAACAGCAAATCAGGGCCAATAATATATCTATTTTCCAAGTTATCCCAATTAAGTGAAGTTCTACATTTACGACCATATAGAGCTTCAAATGGAGCCATCTTTATAGCAAAATGGTAAGAATTATTATATAAAAATTCAACTAGATAGAGGTAGTCTTCTTATTCAGTTTGTTGATCCATTATGTGCATGAATAACATATCTTCAACCACTTGCTTGAGCCTTTTCATTTTCCCATCTATTTTTAGATGATATGAAGAACTAAAATTCAACTTTGTTCCAAAAGTTACAGTCAATGTATGCCAAAACTTTGAAGTAAATAACTTGTCATGATCTGATATGATCACTTCAAGTATGCCATGAAGTCTAACCACTTCCTTCACAAAATGTTCTACAAACATGAAAGCATCGTATATTAAGTTTCAAGCAATAAAGTGACCAACTTTGGTGTCCTTATTAATCACCACAAAGATTTTATCAAACTTGCTATGTGATTTTGGTAGCCCCATAATAAAATTAAGTGAGACTACAACCCACTTATCTCTTGGAATATAATGAGGGTACAATGACCCTCCTAGATGGCAATACTTAGCTTTAACTCACTGACATTCCAAACATTTCATTATAAATTCAATGATATCATCCTTCATTTCAGACTAAAAATAGAGTTTTTTTAGTTCATGCATCATCTTTATAACCCCTAAATAAGCATAATAAGGTGATTTATGCACTTCCTTAAGTATATAATTTGTCAAGTCACCCAAAGCAGGTACATAAATTCTACCTTTATGTCTTATAAGGCCATCTATTACAACTAAAAATTTAACAAATCTTTCTACTATAGGCTCATCAACCAAATCTATTCTTACATCATGGTAGAATACATCAGTAAGTTATTCTAAAACAACACTTCTAAAATTTCTTTGTAACACTAACAAGGCAACAAGATACATGTGTCTGTTGAGTGCATAATCCATATGATTATCCTTACCTTTGACATATGATATGTCCATGTCAAAAATACTCAAAAAATTTAGCCCCCTATGCTTACATTCATTTAAATCTTCTTAAAAAAATAAACACTAAAGACTATGGTGGTCAGATTTCACCTTGAAAAGATTTCCCAGTAGAAAATTTTTCCATTAATTGAGTGCATGAATAATGGAATCAAACTCTATGTCATGCATAGGATATTTATTTTCATAATCTTTCAATTTATGTGACTTGTAAGCCATAGCTTTGCCATCTTGGGTGAAGATGCCTCCATAACCTTTCTTAGAAGCATCAGTGCAAACTTAAAAGTTACCATTTGGGTCCAGTATGATAAGAATAGTTATTGTAAGCATCACTTTTAGCTTATTGAATGCCTCCTCACACTGAGGGGTCCACACAAATTTATTGCCTTTACACTACAAAGAGGTAATGGGATAAGTCACACTAGAAAAAAATTTAATAAAACACCAGTGATAACTAGCAAAACCCATGAAGTTGCACTCTTCTTGCACATTGGTAAGAGTAGGCCAATCTTGATTAGCTTTAATTTTTATGAGATCAATAATGATGCCCTTTTTGAAAATAATATGTCTTAAATAATGAATTTCATATTCATAAAATGCATATTTAGAGAATTTCCCATACAATGTATGTTATCTTAGTCTTTGTAAGACTAAACAAAGTTGTTGATCATGCTCAGCCTCATTTTTAGAATAAATGAGAATCTTATCAGAAAATCAGCACAAACTTTCCAATAAGTCCCTAAATATGCCATTCATAAGATTCATGAAAGCTACCAATGCATTAGTTAAGTTGAAAGGTAGAATATGAACTCGTAGTGTCCATAATGAGTTCTAAAAGTTATTTTATGAATGTTTTCATCCTTGATTCTTAGTTGATGGTATTTTGATCTATAATCAATCTTAGAGAAGACTATAACACCTTTCATTTGGTCAAATAAGTCATCAATCCTAAGCAAAGGATAATATTTTATTATTATTACTTTATTCAACATACGATAATCAATTCAAAGTCTTAATGTACCATCTTTCTTCTTCATAAAGACAATCAGAGCACCCCAAGGGGACACACTTGAGTAGATGTTTTCATTGTCCAAAATTTTTTGTAGCTAAACTTTCAACTCCTGCAAGTCAGCCACATTCATGTTATAGGGGATTTAGAAGCAGGGGAAAATCTGAGTATGATATCAATGGATAAATAAAACTCCCATTTAGGTGATAAACTGAGTAGTTTATTAGGAAATACATCCATAAACTCTCTCAAAATAGTAAAATATGCATGTACCAACTCCTTTTCCTTGGGTAATTCCTATAGTTAGACCGCATAAAGTTTATAGCCTCTCCTAATAGCTCTTTTCAGTTGTAAATCTAAGAGTGTTTTATGTCTTATGGACCCTTGCATGCCTTGCATTTTCACAATTTAGCCAAGGTTATTGATGCACTGCACTCTTTTTCCCATACAATCAAGCGTGACATGATATTCATGCATCCAATCCATCCTAAAGATGAGATCATAAAACCCTAAAGATGTAACAAAAAGATTCACCTTGATCTAAAAAATACCAAGATCTAATTATGTTTATTCTAAGCACTCAAGAATAGGCACTTTATTTTTTGTGGCACTTTATTTTTGGTATCAAACTCAACCTCCCAACCTTCTCTTATCAAGATGGATTTAATATTACATCGCCTTGTAGTAAAAAGAGAAATAATGCAATTTTTTACACCTGAATCAATTAATATAGTCAAGAAAAAACTATTGTACCTTAAGTTTTAATTGGAGTGGCTTACAAATCAGCATTATGATTATCAACATCAGTATATACTTTGTGATTCATTGTTTGACCTAATTTTAGTTTAAGATAAAAAAAAATTATAGTGATTGTTACCACATTCTTAGTAAACAATAGGTCTATAAGATGCTACTGAAATAGTATTAGCACTCGTGGTAGGTCCACGTTGGTTGTTTTGATGTTATTCCTTCTTATAAAAACTAGATTTAGAGGATCCATGTCACTTGAAATTCCTATTTTGATCAGATAACTTATTAAAAAATTTACTGCCACCTAAAAATATGTGGTTATGTTCTTATTTATAAAATTTATTATTCATGGGAGAAAGGTTATTTGATTTAGACTGCTACATACTTGTCTTAAGTTCTTGTCTTTTCTTTTGGTGAGACTTTTCATTTTCCTCAGCCATGTAAGTTAATTTAATTACTACAACCAAGACCTTATATTCATCATATTGACATCATGCATCAGTATGTCTTTGAGCCCAAGTTTGAACTTAGTAATATTGGTTTCTTCATCATGCATATAGTTCACATGACATAATAAATTAAAAAACTTATTCTCATACTCAGTAATAGACATATTTTTTTACTTCAAAAGCTGAAAATCGATGATTTTCTACTCCTTATAGTTTACATTCAAGTATATTTTATGAAATTGAGTCTCAAAAATAAACTAGAATAGGTTTAAGGATTGATATCCTTTAATAACACAAAGATGATTCCACCATAAATCTGTAGGACCAACTAATTGGTAGGTTGTCACCCTAACTTTCACATTCGATGGCATGTTATGCAAGTTGAATTATTTCTACAAGTGTACCATCTATGCATCAACTGTAACACTTGATTCCTCATTCAAAAAGGTAGGTGGTGGAAGCTTATTTAGCTATTTGATGGTTGGGTCAACTATGGTCAAAATTAGTTCCTAAATTATAGATCTTTATACCTACCTTATTTCTAATATGGGTATTTCTCTTAGGATATCCCTTTAAGATTATTCAATATTTGCTCTTTCATATAAATCTTTCCTTTCAAGGTGTTAAAGGCTATTAATATTCCACTGATGATATACTCATTCTTGTCGATTAGATTCCCATCGAATGTTTCAGCATAGGATACCTCAGTATTATTATCAGCATTATTCATGAGTAGCTCTTCTTGGTTAAAAATGGGGATGCAGCCATGATGACCCCTTCCTCATTCTCTACCTCTGCTCCTAGCTAGGTTGACATTAAAAGGATTCTCAAAGATGTTTCCTCTACTTGATTTCATTTTAACCATCTAAATAATTACAAGTGATAACTCAGTAGATTAAAAAATTATAGGAATAAAACTCATTCCTAAAGTTCTTTCGAGCAAAAAAATTCTTTGATACCAAATGAAACAACTCCAAAAAAAATAGAATTATATATCAAAGTACATTTTAGATGTGTGTTAAGCCTAATTACCTCATTTGTTATCATAAATGATAAATATTTAGTGCACTCACGTATGTGCATCTAGAACTGAAGGAGGTGAATTAAGGTAATTAGTTAGAGAAACACATGCAAAAGGTGTTATGAGGAAACATGTTATTGTATTAGATGTTTTATGGGGTTTGGGGTGTATCAGTGTATGCATACACAGATAGGACCCAAACACCATATGTATCACTCGTACTTCCTCATAGGATCATTTATAGGTCCTTAACCCTACATAAATACTTCACTCTCTTTAGTGGGTTGCAATCTCGCTTGAAGATGGTTAAATTTAAAGATTAGTTTAATCGAGAAGAATAATTATATTATCCTAAGTTATCATTTAGGTTAATGTAAGTTTATTTTAAAAGTATAGGTTATTAACCTTATATTTAAAAGTAACTCAGACAAGTAAACATAATTAGCAACCAGAGATTAATTGAATATATGCATATTTCTAATCATTCATGCAATAAAAAATACTATTATATAAAGAGAAACAGATTTAAAACTCAAAGTTTCACAGTATTATCGATCGATGTCATAAATACCTTCGAGACTTTTAGGTCACCACACTATTTTTTAAATAATTCATACATTATTTTTTTACTAACATGGATATCATTATTTAGGATACGATTAATGATATATTTATGAATAGCATTGTTATCCCATAGATAGTTTAGAACAATTTCATATGATTCATTATATTGGCATAGCCAATGTGATATTTTAAAATAAGAGAGACTATGATATTATTCATCTAAGGTGTCTAATCAATAAAACCTTGATTATTTGATTATTTCAAAAGAAAAAAATTTATGTACTCATTCAATAGTTAAGCCATTTCAAATAACTAAATAAAGAAGGAATCAATTTTTTAATTCAATATTCTATTATTATCTAAGTAAATGTATGCCTAATAAATCATCGTATTCAGAATTATACTCATATTGAAACACAGATTAGAAGAGGGTAGCAAGTGATTTATAATAGTAGAAATAACTAAAACAAAGTACAACATAGTCAAAGTAAACAAAATATTGTCGAGTTTCAAGTTGAGTGGAACCCAAATAAAATGTTTCACTTAAGGAACTCTTACAATTTTTTTGTTGGGAAAGCCAAGGGAAACAAGGCAAGTAAGTTTAGCTATCATAAGAGAAAGTGGAAACATATATAGCCTGAGTAAAAGAAATCAATAAGTGTGTAGGTTTTCATTTTATAATTGTGTAACATCAAATAGAGTAGAAACATTATGTAACATGATTTATTTCTTTATACTAATTTTTAACAATGATATTATCTTAACTTCATTTAAGTTCTTTCACTTGATCACATGATTATTCTATGTAAAAAATTTGTACATACTTGTGTAACATCTTGATTAAATAAAGGGATTAAGTTAACCTTCATTTTATTTCTGACCTAATTTAAGAATGAAAGTATTAATTTTTAGATCATATGTTTGTAGCATACATATCTTAGGGAAATGAAGTTAATAATTTTTAAATCATATATATGCAACATACATACTTTACACAACCAAGTATGTCTGAAATACATGTTAGAAGGAATGATTTTAGTTTGTTTTCTATGTGAACCAGCTACCATAATTATGAATAGTTTATGCATTGCTAAAAATGACTCAGAGATCCATATGCGACTATGTAAATTAATTTAACTGCATATAAAAAGTGATAAACCAAAATCATCTATTTAACTTGGTTTTCAAGCTTAATTTAAGACTCTGTAATGATGAGTCAAAAACATAATCTATATCTAATTAACTATATAATTTAATCAAAGATTATTTTGACTTTGGAATTCAAATTTGATTTACATGATATGTGGTTAAAAAATCTAGTGTAAACATCTTTAAAAAATCATAATAAAGATAACATTCGTAGATCAATTTATGTATCCAAGTTATCTATCTAAATCAAGGAATCAATGTGATAATAATTGTATAGATCAATCACATACAAGAATTTGTGATAAATCCAGCTCATATATAATTAACATTAGAATAGTAATTTCTCATTCAATAAGAGAATGTTAAAACAATGTGAAAGTTAAAACCAATAACTAATAATTCAATTTACCTAAAGGATATCACCTTCATCCAATAACCATTTTACCTTATACAATGTTCAACTTTCATTTTAGTTTTGCACCTATTAATAACACAAGTTAACATCAAACATGGTTAACTGTATAATCTAGATATAATATTAACTCAATATCAATTCTAATAATATACGCTAAGTAATTAAATACTATCTAACTTAATATCAATGCTTAACAAAATATACTACGTAATTAAACATAATTACAAACTAATTTTTTACCATTTTATTGTATGTGTGTGTGAAGTTACCAAAGCATGGAGTCAAAAGTGAATGAATTGATCAAGACAAGTCCATCCAAACAGCCCTATGATCCCAACCATCGATGGCCATCACCACCCCAACCATCAGCAGAATGGTGGTTGTGGTACTCAGAAAAATGAAAGTAATTTTGAGCAATCATATTTTCAATAAAAGAGGCATTTTGAAATAAAATAATACATGAAGACAACTATACCATTCCAATATGAGATGGAAATAATTAACCCATTCTTAATATAGATCAAAAGTAGAAAAGGTTAATCTCAACTTCTAAATGATATAAAATGGATTAAAATTAATCTAATATATAGTCTTCAAATTAACCACCTGAGATCTACAACTAAGTCATGATCAGCGTTAACCATCCAAACTACCAATATATACTAGTATATTTATTCATGTGTAGTCGAAAAATGGTAACCAAACAAATAAACCATATAACATCCAATAAATAATTTAATTTATTCAATCAAATAGAATAATAAATCAAACCAAAATATATCATTATGAATTTTAAAGGTTTAATACAACCAAAATATCTCATAAAGGTGAATAAAAACTCCTTCAAACATTTCCAATATCCTCTTAAGTCTAGTCGAATAAGACCAAGTATATTCATGCCATTTAATAGATGTGCATCTAATATCAATCACATGATAGAAACCAATTAAATATGCCTTCAAAATCAATATTCCCAAAATATCAAACACAAACAAGTTTAATCCCCAAAACTTAATCAACTTGTGCCTCAAAAAATCACATTAACATTAACCATAGTCAAAGTTTTTAAACACCCAAAACTTATAGATACAACACAATGATATGGAACATAGTCAAATATAACTTAGATAACCTATCAAAATTAAAGGCCATGGCCAACTCACACCTTCTAAATCTTAAAACATAATCACAGAACCCAATCATGACATAGTGTTCGAACATAATCACCGATAACAAATCTTACTCAATATAAATTCAAGCCATGATAAAAATATATATATATGTATATACAATTAACATACGTATATGTACAATAGCTTCGATGTAAAATAATAACACAGTTGATATAATCATAAAATGAAATCAAAACATCATAACCTAATTAATTATCAAAAGACAAAGATCAAAATGTGACCCAAATAATTTTAAAAATCATGACACATACACAACCAACTTGATTCCTTTAACTATGTCATTAAAAAAATAATATAAAATATAACAGTCACCAAAAATACTACCAATCGGCCAAATATAATTGCAATCTCAAATGAAAATCCATTTGACCTTGACAAAGGTTCAAATCATGATATGTATAAATAGATTACACAGCTAAATACTCGACACCAAATAACCCAAGTAGGTCATAATAAATCAACATAGGTAGAAAACACAAGAGTGTGTATTATGGATATGCGCTTAGTAAAGGATAGACAAAACATTTCAAAAAAGATCCCATACAAAAACAAACTAGATCACTTCATTATTTGAGTATAACAAAACGAATGATAGAAACAAAACACTGACATACTCCAAATTTGGTGTATAACACTCACATAGCTAAGTCATACTATACAAGGAAAATGCAGTAACCATTCGAAACCCAACCCAACCTTTAGGGCTCTGTATGTAGACACTAACTCATTTTATAAAATCTAACACTCCATTTTAAAGAATGATTATAACAAGGAATCAACGTAAGTCAATTTTAAATAAAATATTTAAACTTTAAATAAATCATGTTAAAAACAAGTTGATACCAATAATATAAGTAAATTATTTTAATAACATGCCATCACCTTAGTATAAGGTATTGCTAGGGTCGAAGGGTTATTTCAAGGGGGGTGGGGTATCAAAGGTTTCAAGAGGGATGTCAAGGGTAGGTCTAGGTAGGTCTTAGGTAACATATCTGCATAGGTAATTAGGATCCACTTAGGTGTGCAAAAATGAATGAAAGCCTATGCGAAAGGATAATTGGAGTTGGGTATAAAGATAGAATAAAAATTGTAGCCATAATAATAATAATAATAATAATTGACAAGGATAAAGTACACCAAAACCAACAAAGTAAATTATTATAATAAACAATAATAAGTATAAGGACCAAAGTTGATAATCGATAACTTAATGACCAATCAAGATGTCCTAAGGATAGAAAATAAAATCAAACAAGTGTACCTATCAAACATGTCTAACTTGCTCAGAATTCCTTTAATTTTGGGAGTACAACCACCATCCTCTACTTAGCTCATAAATAGAACTTGTAACCATCAAAAATGACATCAATCATACCATATTAAAAATTGATAATTAATTGCATGTTCATAATAATATCAACTGCAGTAATAAGTTCATAAAATCATTAAGTACATAATTTAACATGTAACCCAATATCACTGCATATAGTCTAATTGAAGTAACAATCAATCATCAATTTAACAAAAATAATAATAATGTCTTTAACAACATAATAGATTATAAAAGGTGGGATCGTAACATCCTCTTCCTCTTGAAAGGGAGCCATCCTAATGACTTAGTCAAAATTTCATGCATGGTGTTGTCTAAAAATATGAGCATATTTCCAACTAGCGCTCAGTTTGCTTAGTGGGTCTTATTGCATCAAAACTTATTATATATCTCTATTTCATAGCTTAACGCTACGATGGGCTAAGATTCTCACTGGCTTCAACTGGATCTTTTCATCTTTTGTGACCTGTAAATGAGTCCAATCTAAAACATGAGATGGATCTCAGATATACTTTCTTATCAAAGTAATATGAAATACATCATGAATCTTTGATAGAAAAGGAGGAAGTGCCAATCGATAAGTAGTAAGACTAATATTTTTCATAATTTCAAAGGCTAGATAAATCTTGAAGCTAACTTAGAATCTTTGCCAAACTTAATAGAACTTTTCTATGATCTAACACATAAAAAAACTTTATCCCCCACATTAAATTCATTTGGGGTTATCTTTTGATCTACATAATTATTTTGCCTATCTGATGTTATTTTCAAATTTTGCCTTATTAACTCCATCTTTTTGTCATATTTTAGTAGCAAATCAAGTCTAGCAACAACTCTATTTTCCAAGTTGTCTCAATCAAGTAGAGTTTTGTATTTACGTCCATATAGAGATTCAAATAGAGCCATATTTATAGAAAAATGGTAAGAATTATTATATGAAAATTCAACTAGATGGAGGTATTCTTCCCATTTAATTTTTTGATCCATTGCGTACATGCTCAATATATCTTCAACCACTTACTTAAGCCTTTCCATTTGCCCATTTGTTTCTGGATGATATGAATAACTAAAATCTAGTCTTGTTTCAAAGGCTAAAATCAATGTATGAAAAAACTTTGAAGTCAATAACTTGTAATAATATGATATGATCACTTCAGTTATGCCATGAATTATATACACTTCATAAAATGTTTCATAAACATGAAAGCATCATCTATCAAGTTTTTAATAATATATTGGCCAATCTTGGTGGCCTTATCAATCACCACAAAGATTGTATCATGTTTGTTGTGTGATTTTGGAATCCCCACAATAAAATCAAGTGAGACTACAGCCCACTTATCTCTTGTAATATAATGAGGGTACAGCATCCATCCTAGATGGCAATGCTTAGATTTAACTCATTAGCATTCCAAGTATTTTTCTACATATTCAATGACATCATGCTTCATTCCACACCAAAAATAAATCTTTTTTAGCTCATACATCATCTTTTTAACCCCTAGATGATCATAATAAAGTGTTTTATGCAATTATTTAAGCACATAATTTATCAAGTCACCCAAATCAGGTACATAAATTCTATCTTTATGCCTTATAAGTCTATCTATTGTAACAAAAAATTCAACAAATCTCTTTACTATAAGCTAGCTAGGCAAACTTACTCTTACATCATGGTAGAATACATCAACAAGTTGTTATTCCAAAACAACACTTTTAAAATTTCCTTGTAGCACTAACAAGGTAGCAAGAAACGTGCATCTACTGAGTGCATCAGCCACACAATTCTCCTTACCTTTGACATATGATATGTCCATGTCAAAATTACTCAAAAATTCCAACCACCTACGCTTGCGTGTATTTAAATCTTCTTGAGAAAATATATATCCAAGACTATCATGGTCAAATTTCACCTTGAAATGCTTTCCCATTAAGAAATATTTCCATTATTTGAGTGCATGAATAACGGCAGCAAGCTCCATGTCTTGCATAAGATAGTTCTTTTCATGATATTTCAATTTCCATGATTTGTAAGCCATAACTTTTCTATCTTGGGTCAAGATACCTGCATAACCTTCCTTAGAAGCATCAATCAAAACTTCAAAGTTACCATTTGGATCTAGTATGATAAGAATAGGTGTTATTTTAAGTAGCATTTTTAGCTTATTGAATGCTTCCTCACACTTAGGGGTCCACACAAATTTCTTATCTTTACACTTCAAAGAGGTAATGGGATAGGCCACACTAGAAAAGTTTTCAATAAAATATCAGTAATAACCATCCAAACTCATGAAGTTGTGCACTTTATGCACATTGGTAGGAGCAAGCCAATCTTGAATAGCTTTAATTTTTATAAGATCAATAGTGATGCCCTCTTTGAAAATAATGTGTCTCAAGTAATGAATTTCAAATTCATAAAATGTACATTTGGAGAGTTTCCTATAAAACCTATGTTGTATTAGTCTTCGTAAGACTAAATGAAGGTGTTGATCATGTTTAGCCTCATTTTTAAAATAAATGAGAATGTCATCAATAAAAACTGTCATAAACTTATTTAAGAAGTCCCTAAATATGTAACATGAAATTTGTGGGTGCATTAGTTAAGCTAAAAGGTATAACCATGAACTCTTAGTATCCATATCGAGTTCTGAAAGTTGTTTTATGAATATCTTCATCTTTGATTTTCAATTGATGGTATCTTAATCTCAAATCAATCTTAGAGAATACTACAGCACCCTTTATTTGGTCAAACAAGTCATCAATCATAGGTAAAAGATAACGGTTTTTTATTGTTATCTTATTTAGCATGTTGTAATCAATGCAAATCCTTAATGTACCATCCTAATTATTCGCAAAGACCACTGGAGCACTCCAAGGGGACACACTTGGCTAGATTCTCCCACTATTTAAAAATTTTGGTAGTTAAACTTTCAACTCTTGTAGGTCAGCCACATTCATGCAGTAGAAGATTTAAAAGTAAAGGCAAATCTGGGTATGATATTAATAGAAAAATTAAATTCTTATTTAGACAGTAAATCAAGTAGTTTCTCAGGAAAGACATCTATAAACTCCCTCAAAATAGGAAAATCTACATGTACCAACTCCTTTTCTTTGGGTAATTCATATAGTTAGACTGCATAAAACTTGCAGGGTTTCTTAACAACTCTTTTCAATTATAAGGCTAAGATTATTTTATGTCTTGTGGACCCTTGCATGCCTTACGATTCCATAGTTTGGTTAAAGTCATTGATGTACTACACTCTTTTGTCCATACAATCATTGTGGCTTGATGTTCATGCAACCAATTCATCATAAGGATGAGAACATAAGACCTTAAAAGCATGACAAAAAGATTCATCTTAGTCTTAAAAACACCAAGATCTAATTTTGCTTGTTTTAAGCACTCAAAAATAGTCACTTTCTTACTGGTATCGAACTCAATCTCCCAAATTTATCTTATCAATATGGGTTTAATATTACATTATTTTGTAGCAAAAAGAGAAATAAAGCAATTTTTTACACCTGAATCAATTAATATAGTCAAGAGAAAACCATTAATTATACCTCAAGCTTTAGTTTGAGTGACATGTAAATCAGCATTATGATTATCAACAGTAGCATATACCTTATGAATCACTATTTGGCTTGATTTTGGTTTAGGATAGTCCTTTTTATAATGGTTTTCACCACATTACCAGTAAATAATAGGTCTAGGAGATGCTACTGGAATAATATCAGCACCCATGGAAGGTCGATGTTGGTTGTTTTGATGTTGCTCCTTGTAAGAACCAGATTTAGAGGATCCATGGGACTTGAAATTCTTATTTTGATTAGAAAACTTGCTAAAAAATTTACTACCACTTAAAAATATGTGCTTATGATCTGATTTTTAAAAAAAATTGTTCATGGGAGAAAGGTTCTTTGCTTTAGATTATTGCCTACTTGTCTTAAATTCTTATCTTGCCTTTTGGCAAGACTTTTCTTTTTCCTTAGCCATATAGGCTGATTCAATTGCTACAACCAAAGTTATGGTGTTCATAATATTGATGTCATGTATCAATATTTCTTTGAGCCTAAGTTTGAACTTAGTAATCTTAGTTTTTTCATCATGCATATAGTTCACATGATACAAAAAAATTAGAAACTTGTTCTCATATTTAGTAACAGACGTGTTTTTTTGCATCAAAAGTTAAAAATCAATGATTTTATACTCCTTATAATTTACATTCAGGTATCTTTTATGAAACTGAGTCTCAAAAACAAATTAGGACAAGTTTAAGGGTTGATATCCTTTAATATCACAAAGGTGATTCCACCATAAATATGTAGGACTAACTAGCTAGTAGGTTGCCACCTTGGCTTTCACATTCGATGGCATGTTATGCAAGTTGAAGTATTTATACAAGTATACCAGTCATACATTAGTTGTGTTATCTAATTTTTCACCTAAAAAGGTAGGTGGTAGTAGCTTCTTCAACTCTTTGATGATTGGGTCAACTATGCTCAAAGGCAATTTTTAAATCATAGGTCCTACCTACCCCATTTTTAATTTGGGTACTTCCTCTTTGGATATCTCTTCAAGATTATTCAATATTTGATCTTGGTTATCAATTTTTCTTTGTAAGGTGTTAAGGGCTATCAAGATTTCACTGAGCATCTTCTCATGCTTGTTGGTTGGATTCTCACTAATTACTTCAGCATGGGGTACCTCGGTATTGTTGTCAGTATTATTCATGGGTAACTCTTCTTGGTTACAAATGGGGATGTGGTCATGATGACCCATTCCTCATACTCTACCTCTACCCCTAGCTAGATTAACATTAAAAGGGTTCTTTCAAATTTTATCTTTGTTTGATTACATTCTAACCATCCTAAGAATTACAATGGATAACTTAGTAGATTATAAAATTATAAGAAGAAAATTCATTCTCAAAGTTCCTTAGAGTAGAAGATTGCTCTGATACCAAATGAAATAACTTCAAAAAAAAAAAATGGAATTGTATATCAAAGTACATTTTGGATGTGTGTTAGGCCCAAGTACCTATCTTGCTAACACAAGTGATAAGCATTCAATGAACTCACGTACATGCAATTAGAACCAAAGGAGACTGAGGCAATTAGCTAGAGGTAAACACATAAAAGGTGTTATGGGGAAGCATGTTATTGTATTAGATATTTTATGGGGTTTGGGATGTATTGGTGTATGTAGACATGGATAGGACCCGAGCACCATATATGGTACTCATACTTCCTCATAGGACCATTTCTATGTCCTTAACTTTAGGTAAATACCTCACTCTCTTCAGTGGGTTTCAGTCTCGTTCAAGGATGGTTAAGTTTAAAGATTAGTTTAACCAAAAAAGATAACTCTATTATTTAAGTTATCATTCAATTTAACATAAGTTTAAGTTAAAAATATAGGTTACTAACCTTATATTTAAACATAACTCAGATAAGTAAACATAATCAACAATCAGATATTAATTCAATACATGCAAATTTCTAATCATTCATATGGTAAAAAATGCTATTATATAAAGAGAAACATATTTAAAACTCAAGATTTCATAGTGCTACCAGTGAATGTCATAAATGTCTCATGGCCTTTGAGGTCACTATACTATTTTTTTAAATAATTCATACATTATTTTCTTACTAACATGGATGTCATTACTTAAGATACAATTAATGATATAGTTATGATTAATTATTATCCCAAAGATAGTCTAGAACAATTTCATACAATCATTATATTGGCATAGCCAATGTGATATTTTAAAACAAGAGAGACTACGATATTATTCATCTAAGATGTGTAATCAATAAAATATTGATTATCTGATTATTTCAAAATAAGAAAATTTATGTACTCATTCAATAGTTAGGCCATTTCAGATAACTAAATAAGGAAGGTATTAATTAATTTTATTAAATATTTCATTATTATCCAAGTAAATATATGTCTAATAAATTATCGCATTCAGAATTAAAATCATATTGCAACACAGATTAGAAGAGGGCCGCAAGTGATTTATAATAGCAAAAATAATCAAAGCAAACAAAGTATAACATAGTCAAAGCAAATAAAATATCATCGAGTTTCAAGTTGAGTGGAACCCAAATAAAATGTTCCACTTAAGTAACTCTTATAATTTCTCTATTAGGCAAGCCAAGGGTATCCAGGGAAGTAAGTTCAGCTATCAGAAGGAAAATTGGAAACACATAGCTTAAGTAAAAGAAATTAGCAAGCATGCAGGTTTTCATTTTATAGTTGTACAACATCAAATCGAGTAGAAACATTATGTAACATGATTTCTTTCCTTATACTGATTTGTAACGGTGATATTATCATAATTTTATTTAAATTCTTTCACTTAATCACATGATTATTCTATACAAAAATATTATACATACTTGCACAACATCTTGATTAAATAAAGGGATTAAGTTAACTTTTAATTCATTTATTAGCTAATGTAAGAATGAAAGTATTAATTTTCAAATCATATGTTTGTAGCATACATACATTAGGAAAATGAAGTTAATAATTTCTAAATCATATATATACAAAATACATACCTTACACAACTAAGTATGTCTTAAATGCATGTTAGAAAGAAGGATTCTAGTTTGTTTTTTGCGTGAATCAGCTACTAGAATTTTGAATAGTTTATGCATTGTTGAAAATGACTAAGAGATCCATATGTGACTATGTAAATGAATTTTACGACATAAAAAAAGTGATAAACCAAAGACATTTATTTAACTTGGTTTTCAAGCTTAATTTAAGACTATGTAATGATGAATCAACAATACAATCTATATCTAATTAACTATATAATTTAATCAAATATTAATTTGACCTTGGAATTCAAATTTGATTTACATGATATGTGGTTAAGAAATCTAGTGTAAACATCTTAAGAAAATACTACTAAAGATAACATTCGTAGATTAATTTGTATATCCAATTTATCTATCTAAATCAAGGAATCAATATGATGATGATTATATAGATCAATCACATAAACTAATTTGTGATAAATCTAGCTTAGATATAATTAACATTAGAATAGTAATTCCTTATTTGAGAACAAAATGTTAAATCAATGTGAAAGTTAAAATCAATATCTAATAATTCAATATACTTGAACTATATCACTTTCAGCCAATAACCATTTTACCTTATACAATATTCAACTTCCATTTTAGTTTTGTACCCATTAATAACATAGGTTAGCATCAAAAATGGCTAACTATCTAATCTAGATTGCCTATTAACTCAATATCAATGCTAATAAAAAACACTAATTAATTAAATACTATCTAGTTTTATATCAATGCTTAACAAAATATACTACGTAATTAAATATATTTACAAACTAAATTGTCACCATCTTATTGTACATATGTGCGAAGTCACCAAAGCATGGAGTCAAAAGTGAATGAACTGATCAGTACAAACCCACCTAACCAACCCTATGAGCTCAACCATTGGTATTCCTCACCACCCCAACCATCATTAGGATGGTGGTTGTGACAACGAGGAACATGAAGATAATTTTGAGAAATCAGATTTTCAACAAAAGAGACATTTCAAAATAAAAAAATACAAGAAGATAATTATACCATTTCAAGACGAAACAGAAATAACTAACCCATCTTTAATATAGATCTAAAGTAGGGAAGATTAATCATGGATGCCAAATGATATAAATAGATTAAAATTAATCTATTATATAATCTTAAAATTAACCACCTTGGATCCCCATCCAAGTCACAGTCAGCGTTAAGCTTCCAAACTACCAATATATACTAGTATATTTATTCAAGTCTAGTCTGGGAATGGTAACCAAACAATAAACAACCAAATAAATAAACTACATAATATCAAATAAATAACTTAATTTTTTGACTATAATAATAAATCAAACAAAATGATAAATCAAACCAAAAGATATCATTGCAAATTTTAAAGGTTCAATACAACCAAAACATCTCATAAAGGTGTATAAAAACTCTTTCAAACTTTTTTAATATCCTCTTAAGTCTAGTCGAATAAGACTAAGTATATTCATGTCATTTAAAAGAGGTGCTTTCAAAACCAATCACATGATAGAAACCAATTAAACATGCCTTGAAAATCAATAGGCCCAAACTATAAAATACAGATAAGTTTAATCTCCAAAACTTAATCAACCTTGCCTCAAATAATCACATTAACATTATTATAGATATGACATAGTGATATGGAATGCAAATATAACCAAGTGACCCCCTCAAAGTTAAAGGCCATAGCCAACTCACACCTTTGAAAGCTTAAAACATAATTAGAAAACCCAATCACGATATAGTGATTGAACGTAGTCATCGATAACAAACCCTACTCAATATAACTTCAAGCCATGATATATGTATATACATAGTAACATATGTATATATACAATAGCTTTGATGTAAAAAAATAACACAGTTGATATAATCATAAAACAAAATCAAAACAATCATAACCTAATTGATTATCAAAAGATAGTGATCAAAATACATCCCAAATAATTTTAAAATTCATGGCACATTCATAACCAACTTGATTCCTTTAACTATGTCATTAAAAACACAATATAAAATATAACACAGTCAACATTAATGCTACCAATTGACCAAATATAAATGTAGTCACAGATGAAAACCCATTCAGCCTTGACAAAGGTTCAAGTCATGTATAAATAAATTAAGCAGTCAAAGACTCGACACCAAATAACCTAAGTAGGTCATAATAATGTAACACAGATGAAAAACACAAGAGTATGTATTATGGCCATGAGATGAGTAAAGCACAGTCAAAAAATTCCAAAAAAGAGCCCATACAAAAATAACCCATATCACTTCATGATTCAAATATAACAAAACCAATGATAGAAATGAAACACCGACATACTCCAAACATGGTGTACAACACTCACACAGCTGAGTCATACTATAAAATGAAAATGTAGTCACCATTCTAAACCCAAGCCGACCTTTAAGGTTCTGCATGTAGACACTAACTCATTTTATAAAAGCCAACACTCTAATAATAACCATTTGTAATGATTATATATATATATAATCATTACAAATGGTTATTATTAGAGTGTTGGCTTTTATAAAATGAGTTAGTGTCTACATGCAGAACCTTAAAGGTCGGCTTGGGTTTAGAATGGTGACTACATTTTCATTTTATAGTATGACTCAGCTGTGTGAGATGAGTAAAGCACAGTCAAAAAATTCCAAAAAAGAGCCCATACAAAAATAACCCATATCACTTCATGATTCAAATATAACAAAACCAATGATAGAAATGAAACACCGACATACTCCAAACATGGTGTACAACACTCACACAGCTGAGTCATACTATAAAATGAAAATGTAGTCACCATTCTAAACCCAAGCCGACCTTTAAGGTTCTGCATGTAGACACTAACTCATTTTATAAAAGCCAACACTCTAATAATAACCATTTGTAATGATTATATATATATATATATATATATATATATATATATATATATATATATATATATATATATATATATATATATATGCAAGTGGTTTCAACCACCTAGGTTGACATAATAACATGAATCCATTCAAAATGAAGTAAACAATGAAATGATATAGTTCCCAGCAAGCCAAAGAAACCATAGAATAGATAAATCCTCCAGGGTATATATTTTATTAAGCCAACAAAATACTTTCATGCACATAGAGTCAAAATATCTCAAGTCATAATAAAAAGTAATAGATTCAAGCAATAATAACCAAATATTCATGTATATATCCATTTGCAATTTATACGCAAATGATATATCAATTCCATAGGGGTCTTTGTATGCATCTAAAAGTCTTAAAAAATTTGGATGCATAAGTAGCTTCTTTTCTTTTTAAATTTTATATAGTAATCAAATAACCAAAAAAAAATAACTTACTCGATATTACAGAAAAAACTCCAAAAGCCAAGATATAAACCAAAAACCTTAAAACTTTTTAAGCAAGTTGGGTGTGCCTACAAAGTTTGTCATGGCCACCATAAGAACTAGTCCAACTTCCACTATTTCCTCTTTTTTCCTTCCATCTTCCTAGCCCCATAAACTTCCTTTGTCTACCATACCAACTCCTCATTCCTTTTGTCCATTTTCCCATACCCATTCAATGTCTTCATTAAATGAGAGGAGAGAGAAATCTTCATTCATATACAAAGGTAAATCCCCAAACAAATTCACCATATCAATCATTAAATGACCCATCTAGAGAACTCGATCCATAATCCAATCAATAACCAATAGGAACACGGATTAATAACTAACCCCCATGCTTAACATAAAATAAATGGATTATCCATTTAATCCCCATGGCTTATGCCAACCACCATATTAATGGCATTAAATAATGACTATAACAATCAATCTACATAAGTCACTTTTAAATAAAAGATTTAAAATTTAAATAAACCATGTTAAAAACAAGTTGATGCCAATAATATAATCAAACTATTTTAATAAGATGCCATCACCTTAGTATAAGGTGTTCCTAAGGTCGAAGAGTTAGTCCAAGGGGGTGGGGTGTCAAAGGTTCCAAGGGGGTGTCAAGGGTAGGTCTAGGTAGGTCTTAAGTAACGTGTCTGAATAGGTAATTAGGATCCACTTAGGTGTTCAAAAATGAACAAAAGCTTGCACAGAAGGATAATTGGAGCTGGGTGCAAAGATGGAATAAAGACTATGGTCTCAATAACAATAAAGATAAATAATGACTTTTGACAAAGATAAGGTACATCAAAAGCAACAAGATGAAATATGATAATAAATAATAATAAGTATAAGGGCCAAAGTCAATAATTGATAACTTAATGACCAATACAGATTTCTGAAGGATAGAAAACAAAACCAAAAAAATATACCTGTTAGACATGTCCAACTTGCTCAAAATTCTTTCAATTTTGAGAGTACAATCGCCAACATCTGCCTAACTCATAGATAGAACCTACAACCATTAAAAAGGATATCAATTGTACCATATCAAAAAAATTATTATTAATTATATATTCATAATAACATCAACTTCATTAATAAGTTCATGAAATCATTAAATACAAAATTAAACATGCAACCCAATACCACTACAACAAGTACTACATATAGTCCAACTAAAGTAACAACCTATAATCAGTTTAATAATAATAATAACAATGTCTTTAACAACAGAATAGATTATAAAACATAGGATTGTAACTCTTATTGAAGATGTAGTCTTTTATGCTCTAAAACTACTCTACATAATACGTCATCTTTACCAAGATTATACAAAAATACATTAATGAGGTTATATGGTATGGCTTGGGTAACCATTTTATTCTTATCCCAATCTATGTAGCGCATTGGAAAAGTTCTTTGTTCAAAAATTTGTAATGTCTTCCATGTTATCAAGAACTACAAAAATTCTAAATAAATACGCATAAGGGGATTCATCTTTGAGTTCCTCTAGTTCCTCTCCATCGCAAAGTCAAATGAGGTGATCTGGTCCCACATTCTCCCATCTTATCTTAACATTAATCTAAAATTGAAATTCTTGAAAGAGCATCAACTACCTTGATATATGCCACCTATCATTGGTTTATTAACTAGGTATTGCAATGCCTGGTGATCTGTGAAGAACCTAAAAGGAGTATCCAATAAGTAATGCTTGAAATTTTATATTGAAAATTCCATGGATAGTGCTTATTTATTTTTGGTCATGTAATTATTTTTTGTAGTTGATAGTGTCCTACTAGAAAAATGTATAGGGTGATCCAACCCGCTTCACCTGATTGTGCTAAGATAGCTCCTATTGTAGTGACATAAGCATCCATATGTATATGGACTAGCTTCTTCCAGTTAGGAAAAACTAAGATCAGTGTTTTTACCAATCTTTGTTTTAACTCAATGAACATTGTTTGACATTCTGGTGTCCATTTGAATTTGGTATCCTTGTGTAGTAGTTTCTCTATGGATGCAAATATAGTTGCATACCCATTTATAAACTTTTGATAATATCTGGTATGACCAAAGAAGGTGCTTATTAGGAGGTGGCATTCCTACTATAATAACAATTTTAGTTGGGTCTATCAAATTTACATCATTACACACAACATGACCCAACAAGATATGAAAAGGTGTAAAGAATAGACACTTATTTAAATTTAAAGTGATGTGCAAAGCTTGGCATCACTCCAACATCAATCTTAGTTTTGAAAAGTTTTCTTTAAATAGAAATAAGACAAACCAATCATCTAGTTGACTTCTCTAAAATCATGTATGAAAGCTTCAAATGCATTTACCACAACTCTAAAAAATATAACAGGTGCATTCTTTAAACAAAATGGCATTACCTTGTATGCAAACAATCTCTATTTAGTAGCAAAGGTGGTCTTGGCCTCAGTCCTCCTTGGCAATCAAAATATGGTGATATCCACTGAAACCATTCATAAATTAATATACCTCATTCCCAGTCATATATTCAAGGACTTCATCTATGAAAGGAATAGGAAATGGATCATTAACATAAGCGTCACTGAGTGCATGATAGTCCCTACATACCAGAATTTCTCTTATTTTCTTAGGTTAAACAACCATGGAACTCACCCACTCTACCTTTTCAACTAGATAAATAATTATAGCTTATTACATCTGATCAAGTTCAACCTTTACTTTGGTCTTCATATTAGGATTGAGCTTGTATGATCATTTTTTGATAAGGCCACACACTCTTTTAATTCTATATGCATTTCTCCCAGAGATAGATCTACATCTTTTACCTCTGAGAACTTGCTTAGAAACATATCTTGATAATCCCATAATAGTTGTAAGGCCTCATAGATTTGCTCTTAACCCTGATAATCTCCCAATGTTTTAAGCTTAGGGGCCAATTTTATCCCAATATTTCCTTCAATCTTTCGCAAAGGTTCTTGATATATCTTACTTGATCCACTAAAACAAGTATCCTGCACAATGTGTTTGCCTTTGCATTACAGAATGGTGATATTACATATTTTATCCTTACACTTGTTTGGGTTCATCTTAATGTTGGGGCTCATAGAACCCTTCTAGATTGAGATATCCATCACTATCACTATCACTTGATTTTGTTAGATCATTGATTATTCTATTACATGGTTGAACCAAGAGTTATTTTTTTTGTTGCATTTGTAATTGTGCATTATGAGATCCAAGTCATACATAGCCCCTTGATGAGATGTAGATTCAAATACAACTGTTAAATCTTTTGCACATTTTTTAGATCATTGATTATTTTATTACATGGTTGAACCAAGAGTTATTTTTTTTGGTTGCATTTGTAATTTTGCATTATGAGATCCAAGTCATACATAGCCCCTTGATGAGATGTAGATTCAAATACAATTGTTAAATATTTTGCACATTCATTACATTAAAAAATGCAATTCTCTACAATGAATTATTTACTATTGGGTTATCATCTTTAAACACAAAATTTTGAATGAAAACCTTCTAAAGTTGTGTTTAATGTTTAGTTTCCCTTCTACTCTCTTGATTCATATACCAAGCTATGGGAAGAGGTGCAATGGTATGAATGAATATGTGCACCTAGTATCATGGTTCTACTGCTTATGTGGTCCATATATCCATGCACTGATGGATGTGCAATTCTAGACATTGACCCTCTTGAAATAAAGACCATTTTGATTTAACACTAGTTAGTAGCTAAAACCTTACACGTAAAATTTCACATGCTTCTTCCCATTGAATTTTTGAGTTTTTGTGTATGGCCAACCATGTCACAATAGCTCCTTTTAGCACATAGTTGAATGTGTTGACTCATTGTTCCACCTCTGGTACATGGTGTTCAAGCCTCAATATGAATGGATTGATCTCTTATATCAAAAAATATTGAGGTATTTATCATTTTATAGTGAACACCATGTGCATAGGTCACAACTGATGATCTCTATGAGATCAATTCAATATGTGCACATCTAAGTCATCACTTATGGATGATGTAAAATACCATGGTAGAATACCTTCTAGGGTTGGTTCAGTATAGTCCATCATAGTTGTACTATTATTATACAGGAAGTATACCTCAGATCTTGTTGTTGAATGTATTGAAGGATAAACACAATCTTCGATGTGAACCTATGTAATCAGAGACTTTGTTATAATAAGTTTGAATACCTATTGTTTTTCTTGTTGCATAGTACCTAGTTTCCACTTTTGACATTCTACAAACTACACCCCATTTTGCCTTTTGTTTGTACCCACTTTAAACTAATTATAGGCCCCATAAGCATAAGGAGACTCTGGCTCTTTGGGGATGATATATGGCTTTTTTTTAGACTTATTTAAAGGTATGACCACTATGTTATCTTTCTAATGCACTTCTAATTTATTTCACATAGTGTTAATAGTCATTTGGCCATCGTAGACCCATTTATTACCGATTAAGGTAGGGTAATGGGTATATGATGTCTTCATGTCAATGACCTAAAAATCCCCTCATAAGATGATCTCAGTCACTTTAATTGCAATGTCTTATAACTGACCAATGGGTTTGAATTTTCCATAATCCACTAAGCTCAATGTTACTGCACTGTAACTCATATTTGGTCGACCAGTCACTTCCTGTATTGATTAAGGAATCATATTGATTGTATTTCTCAGTCAAATACTTCATTTGGGTTTTCATATCCAGCCAACTCAATATCCATATATGAATCCACATCCTAAGGCTTCTTAGTCTTAACATACCAAACTAATTTATCATCTCTTGTTTGTCCTTGTTATGCACACTCTAGGATATTGTGTAAGAGGTTAGTGATATTATAGTATATATCATCATTTCATAGTATACTAAGTAGTTTCATTAGATCTATTAAATCAATCAAAATGCCCTCTTGATGCATTATCCTAATAATTTTCCTATACATTTTAGTATCAATAGTTGTGTTATCATCATCAAAGATTAGTTTTTGTTGTATTTACTGTAATACCTTTATAGCTTGATACATTAAATTTTTTTCTATAATAGGATTAGGATACTTATCCCACTAAACTTTTTTAATACCATGATCCTGAAGGCATTTCTAAATGAGGTAAGAATTGTTCAACTCTCTATTGCCTTGTGATGGCTTACACAAATGCATTTTACTTAGGTTTTACATTGATCATATTTACATTATGCACCAGCTTTTCCTTTCTTTATTTCTATGTGTTGTCCCCCAAAAGCTATCACTCATTTTTGGGACAACATTTGAACTATTTTGGTCCTACAGACCAAAATTGTCTCTTCCCTTTTTGAAATTTGTCCTGGGCATTCAAATTCCTCATTTTTCAAGCTTCTCAAAAATCTACGGACTCTGCAAGAAGAGAAATCTATGGACTCTGCAGGAAAAGAAAATATATGGACTCTGTAGGCCAAGTTCAATGGGATTTACAAGTTGATTTCTACGGACTTGGTTTCTACGGACTCTGCAGGCAGGTTCATTTCTACAGGTTCAAAGGCTTCTGCAGGCGGGTTCAATCAAAAGAATCAGTTTCCAACACTTAGTCATTTTCGGGATTGGTTCAGCACCTTGGTTTAACCAAAAGAATTCAGTGGCAAGCTTGTAAACAAGGCTTGAAACATTGAACCACTCAAGTTCAAGGTTCAATAGGTTTAACACATTTGGTTCAACAGATTAAAAAGCTCTCAACACAACTGCAAAGTTCAATCGGCAAAGTTCATCACTTTGGTTCAATCAAATGGTTTGTTAGTTGGTTCAATGCTTCGGTTCAAGGTTTTTGGTTCAACAGTTGGTTCAATGGATTGGTTCAATGCTTCAGTTCACTTAGTTGGTTCATCAAACAGTTTAATGGCTTTTGGTTCAATCAAAGGTTTATCAGCTTGAACCATTTTGGTTCAAAGCTTAGTTCATCCGCTTGGTTCAAAGCTTGGTTCATCAGGTTGGTTCAAAGGATAAGTTCAAAAGAGCCTCCTGAAGGACAAGTGCCCTTACAGAGGGCACTTGGTCCACAAAAGCACCCTTTGAAAGGGTCATTTTCAAAGAAGCCGCAAAGGTAAGACCTTTCTGAATTTTGACTAAGGCAAGAAATAATTCTTTCAAACTTTTGTTCAAAGGAATTCCTTCAGACAAAAAGTCTGAAGGAAATTAGGAAAAAAGCCGCGAGTGGAAAAAGCTCGAAGGAATTTCCGAAGGCAAAGAACAAATCAATTGAAATAATTTCTACAGACTTTTTGTCCATGGGAAAATTTTCACAGACTTTTTGTCCCCGAGAATTGTCTGCAGGAAATACCCACGAGAAATCCCAGGGAAAATGCCCGTGGAGAAAGCCCAGGGAAAATGCCCGTGAAAAAGCTTGGGGAAAATGTCTGTGGAAAAAGTCTGCGGGAAAGCTCTGAAAGACTCCAAAGAAAAGGCTGTTGAAGGACCCCAAAGGGCAGGTGCCCTTACAGGGGACTCTCAGCTGCCAACTTAAAGGACACTCCCCCAAAGTCGAAGGGTCACCTTCCCTTCAAGAGGATGCAAAATAGGAAAACCGAAGAAGGACCAAGGGGTGACGCGCCTGAAGAAGTCAAATTCAAGAATAGTGAACTAGCCATTGAAAACATAGTGACGTGCCCACAGAGGTCAAAGTTGCAACAATGAAATAGCCATTGATCCTTGTAAAGCGTGGACCCAAATTCATTCAAAGGATTTAAGGCCAAGATCAGTAGGAAGTGACTAAGGAATAGAGTATCAAATCAAATCAAGGACCTGATTCAATTAACCAGAAAAGGAGGAACGATGAAGAAGGATCAGATCGCCAAGTGGACATTGAAAGATGTGAACTTTCAATAGCATGACTTATTTCTCTGCATTGAGAAAAGCAAATGGGTAGATGCCCCTAAATTTTAGCTTGTCTCCTTAACAAATTTCAATGCAACATGATGTGTTACTATTCTAAGTCCTTCTTGAAGAGGCTATATAAGGGACTCTCTTTTATTGTAAATGGAGATCTCTCTCTCTCTAACAATCAGAAACAAAACTCTGCCCAAATTGAAAGGCATTACTGAGACTTTGAGCTCAGACTGTTGATCATATTTTGTTATTGGAATAAGAAAGCAAGTGACTTTTCAGACTTTGTGCTATGATATCTTTGTTGTTGGGTAAACTGTTCTTATGTCTTTTTCCTTAATATATTTTCTGTTCTTTTAATTCAACAAGCAGAATTAGTGAAAGTAGTCAGGAAGGTGTCCTGAAGTCAACTGTGGAGAGACTTTGTGCCCCCATAATTGCCTTTCAGTGTGTTTTCTTTTCATTTCTGTGTAAAAGACCTTGGGATGACTTTGTGCCCTCATTGTCCTTCATATCTCACTCTTGGGAAATTCAGGTGGAGACTGTGTTACATCTCAATTTGTTGGTTACTACGTCCTTGGTTACATTTTGCTTTTACTACCAGGAGTATTCTTGTGGCTTGATAAATAGTACTTCTAAAAGAAGAGGAGTGCTTTCTGTCGTTTCCCTTGAGTTTTTCCTTTGATCTGCACGCATCATCTCTAAAAAAAGAGAGATGGATGGTTTGTCCTACCCTTGAGTATTATTTTCTATATATATATATATATATATATATATATATATATATATATATATATATATATATATATATCATATCTATAGGTAACCTCCCCTTGATGAGAGGAGAGATTATTCCCCTTTTGATGTGGTAAACCTACACATTTGGATGACCAATCTTCCTACTTTGGCTGATCAAACCTATTTTGTTTATCAGTATGTTGATCGACAAAATATTCAACCAACACTATGGAACAGGGCAATCTTCTGTAATATTTTGTTTGATGTTAACCTTCGACCCTGTAGTACACATAATAAACTTATCTCTAAGGATTGGTGGGATAGTTTCTTGCATAATGATTATATGCTTTGCATAAATAACATTGCATAGGGGATCGAACTTGCCAACTATCATTATTGTAATCTCTTTGATATCCACCATGATATCCTCCCCTATATCCCCCCATAGCCTCTTATAGTCTATTTATATCCCCACCCTTTTGATTTTTGTTCCACATATCCTCCTTACTGATTATTTTTCACATCATATCCCCATATTGATGCTGAGAGGAACTTGAAGTCTAGTTTGCCTATTATTGCTAAAGATTTGTGTTGTTCTAGGGTTATGCATACTGACAAGAATATTAGTATTGGGGATATGATATATTATTCTAGATTTCTAGTCCCTATGGTTGATATTATGGTGATGAAGGCACTAGTATTGAGGTGACAAAGGCACCCATCTTGGACTACCTTGAGCCATTTTATCATCTCCATGTCTGTTCCTAGAATTACTTGCTTCACAATGGGTATTTGTTGAGCTAAAACTACAAAGATGTTATTCATTATATCTTTCTTTAATTCTTGCAAAGATCAACAACTTATCTTATCATGATTTATATATTTTCAAAAATTATAGTACATGTTGTGTGACATTTGTATATATTGTTGGAGAAGATGGCACTTGGACGTAGGATGTCCAACTACCCTATAGATTTTATAAAATTATGTTTTAATAATTGGACATTCATTCCTATGATGTCCCTCATGGACACATTCTACACATCATAATCATAATTTAGGCTTATCATTTTCATGCATCTCATTCAGCATCCTCATAAAAACATCTAACTTAGCTTCTATTTTTTATCTCATTGATAGAAGATCCACTAATCTTTTATTTGTTCAACTTGTATGGCAGCAAACTAAGCATTAGCCTTAGTGGAGAACTAGGATTTTGCAATAGTAAACCTTATTCTTGGTCTCAAGACCTTTATAAACTAACCTTATCTTTGTCTTCTAAAATAAAGTCAATTTTATTCATCAAATAAAAAAACCTACGATCATATTCTCCAACCATTTCTCTAAATTTTTGTTGAATTTCCTTCAAGTCTTGAATAACTTGACTAGAACATTTTTAACCTTAAATTATGCTACTATAAAATATTTAAATTTTGTGAGATTGAGGGTATTTACATTCTTTTTGAAAATGAATTCCAAGGCATGTCCTGCTAAAGCCCCTACGAGTTTGCACTTCTTCACATCATCTGGTGTTACCCCTTTTACAATCCATTTCACTTCACAGGTTATAAAGTATTGTTCGAGGTTTGAAGACCCATCATATGGAATTAAAAACACAAACATACCTAAATTAAGTTTCATATATGGTAGGCTAGTAGTTGTTACTACAGATGTTTAAATACTAACAACTGTGACTGATGATGACTGTGCACTAGTTATTACATTGTTAGGTGACTACATAGTGTTTATTGTGATTATAGGCTGTTACACACTAATATTTTTAGGATTAAAAGTAAATATTAATTCCTATAAATTCTTTATTTTTAATTCCCATTTGGTTTCTATAGTAAGCCTTCCAAACTTATTGGTAAAAGAATCAAAACAACCTAAATCAACTTCTCTCTATGTACTTTTTCTACCTTCTATAAATAAAGTGGGCTTGGAGGATGCATACCCTTGAAATAAATAATTTTTTTCTATAACTTATTCTAACTTTAAACTTGAACCTATAATATTACTACCTTCAATTTTAATGTTTTCCCAAGAATTTTCCTTTCTGTTTTCAGCTAAAAATCCCTCCTTTAACTTTGATCTACCTATACTTTCTAATTGTTCTACCTCTACATCATTGTTTCCAACATTCTCTTTCTCATCAAGCCTTTTCTCATATTCTACATACCATCTTCTTTCAATAGCTTCTACATCTTTTCTCAACAACCTCTTTTCTCTAGCATCTTTTCATGTCTATCTCCAGCTCTAAAACTTTCTTCTCTGCTCCTAGTCCTATTCACAATTATTTCAGGGTCATTTATCTTATTCTAACTTCTTTGTTATCATAGTTTCCTTTCTAGTCCTAGAATTTTCTTCTTACTCTAAATTTTTTTGCCTTCCCTTTTCTGGGATCAGGTTCAAATTCTTTTTACTTAGCTCTTCATCATTCACTTTATCTTTCACGTACCCCCACGTGCCCTAAGTGACTACTCCATGTTGGTTGGAATAGGTACCATGGCCTTTTTCATAGCCAACATTTTTATTAGTAAAGGTGGTTGCTATGAAAATTTCCCTTTGATTTCTTAGATAAATTGATCTTGTATAGTCTCAAAAGCTACGTATCCTTGTACTACAAACTTGATGATATAGCCATTGATTGTAGTCTTTATCTAATAATCTACTACTCGAGACCATTCAATAACTAGGTTATGCAGTATGTCTAATTTTTCCTCAATCCAAACTATAAATTTTATTTTCCTTAGGCTAAATCAATAGTATTCTAATCTATCTAGTCATGTAGCTAACAATCCCAGCAATTCACAATAGAAAATCTCAAAAATTTTGCCATAGAGATGTTCTTGGATAACTCCTTTTGCATTTTTTCCAACTCTCTATCCTTATTCTTTTGTGAAGTTTCATATTCTCTCATCTAACCATCTTTCTATGTTTCTCTGCCTTGGTACCATCTCAGCATATTTCATCTAAATAGGTTTCACGCTCACCACACCATTATTAGAAGAGGTTCTTAGAAATACTCTGGAACATGATAATTATAGGGATAGCTTATGTAGTAGAGAGTACCAACAAGGACAGAAGAAATGAAAATATTACCTACCATCTATGGTGTACAAAGATGCACCTAAGAGCAAGAAGAAATACAAAGATGCTAACAAAAGTTGGACCATAACTAGTATAGCATTCGATAACAAATTAAAGAAAAATAGAGTACTCAATGTGCATAAAATATATAAAAGAAGATAAATAAAACCATAATAGAATGGTTCTATTAATCTCTATCAACACATTGGAACCTGATTCTATTACATCAAAGTGCTATATATAGTCTTTTACAGTTTTGTTGTCTCTTCACATTCTATCCTTTCAAGATACAAAAGGAAAGACTCTTCACATTATTCTATTGATTGATTAGGCTCACAAGGCCGAATACATATAAAATTTATACAAAATCATATACACTTCATACATGTGTCTTTCTATTATACTTCACAGTTTTACCATGTTCCATTATTTGTCCAATAGTATGCCTTCATCGACAGTGTCATAGTTTCCTCAAATGGCTATTTTTAAAATTCAAATCTCTCCCTTGAATCAACCCACATGTTTCACATGTTAATTATGGGAGGAAATTACCCAAAGAGTTATCTATATATAAAATAAAATCCTAAGGTCTTATTCACTTGGTCACTATTTGGAAAACCACTTGCACATTGAAAAATACATTTCTACATACTTGAGACATCATCCAAAAGTCTCCAAATTTAAAAACCCTAAAAAAAACCACTCTAAAAGCCAAGTCTGAATAGTAATTACAAGGTAAAATTTGTATGTTGTCAAGTGTCAAAAACTAAAGAGTTGCTTTGTATTCTAGTAGAACATTATTGAGCACACATACACATAGGTGGTAGAACTAGAGTTACGTTGCATTCTATTATAATACTATTGATCACACATGCACATAAGTGGTAGAACTAGAGTTGAATTACATTCTATTAGAATACTATTGAAAACATGTACACAAAAGTGGTATAACTAAGTGTAGTTGTATCCCTCATTAGAGCATTGAAATGTAGGAAATGTTCAACCACTCAGTGGGGTTTTGTTGGGGTTGTCCAACCCATTTTTATAGGTCAAGAAAGTGTCAAAAGTGGGGATATAATTTCAAGGAAAATGAGGATAAAATCAAAATATTTGCACATGACCAAGAGCATTAAATTATTTAGAAAACATCTTGACAAACAGGGTTAGTAATCTAGAGCAGAACAAATGAGAAAAATCTATAGAGATAATTTCGTCAGATATTGGACACATCCATTTTCTACATGTTTCTAGTCATTCATTGGTATCATCTTGGCAAATTTTGATACTTTATTTCCTAAGTTGAGCAATCACATATCCATTTCAGAGCATATGACTTTGCACAGATAGTGAGAAAAACATAAGAGAATATCAACTAAGTGCATCCTTCCTTGGTCATTTATATACTTATTAAGTTCAATCGATTCTCTATTAGCATTCATATTTTTAGGATAAATGATATATCATATGTAATCTAAATTTTAATAGTTTTGGCTTATTTGGATAACCTAAATTTAAAAATAAGTAAAACATTTCCTTATATAATGTTTTGTGTGTGGCTACCAAAGCGTGCATTCAAATCCTTTATCCTCAAGTTCTCTCTCTCCCTATTGTGTCAAACAAACTAAGCCCAAGTTTACCATTATGAAAAAATGATGGTTTTTTCCAATCAAGACCCGACTAACATTGACCTTTTTACTCATGGTTTAAAAAACTCATACAGAACCACAGTTAGAGACTGGGTTAGTGTATCTCCCAACCATCTCTTTCCAATTTAACTTTTTTATTTTTTTTTATTTACTTCCCTTTGCCTGCTCATGGTTAGGACTCATAATAGTGATCATTTTCTTTTAACGTTATATACTTATGTGTGCATATTTATATGCATTATGATTCTTTTTAATCTAAGATCAAGACATTGACCCCTTGACAATGATTTCTTGGCATGTATAACATGTTCATATGACTTACTCCCTATCTTATTCTTTAATGCCTCTTGCCTGTAATATGTAGAGTACATTACAAGATGCAATATATCACTAGTTTTACAAATTCCTTGTGAGTCTAAATATAACACTTGTATGTAATGCCTCTTTCAGATGTGATGGAAACTTTTGAGAATGACCAAAACTATCAAAGAATCGTGACATGACCTTCCTATAAGGGTCTTCATCGACAAGGTACAATATCTAATGCATGTCAAAATTAGGGACTATAGGGTAAAAGATAGGGGATGATACATAGTAGATATATTTGGTTGTTACAAGTGTCTAAGCATTCATCAATAACATCCAAGCAGATTCTGATACTATATTTCTTGAACTAAGTGATCACAGATCTTTTTTGAACTAAGAGATCACATATCCATATTAAAACATATCAAATGATTTAATAATCAAAATAAAATAGAATATCAAATCTATTTCAAAACACATTTCTATATTTAGTAAGTACAATTAATTCTCTATTAACATTTAAATTTATAGGATAAATAATATATCTTATACAATATAAATTTCAATAACTTTAACTTATTTGAATCATCTAAATCTAAAAATAAGTAAAATATTTTTTTATATAAAATCCTACTTATAATTACTAATATTTAATTTTGATTAAAATGGGATTTTAGATAATCTACTAATGGCATGTTTACATCTTTGGTATGATCATAGATTTTATATTGGTTTTAAAGCTAACTAATTTAGGGTAAGTTTACTTGTGATTATAATAATATGGTGCATGCCTACATCTTTGATATGATCATAGATTTTATATTGGTTTCAAAGCTAATTAATTTAGGGTAAGTTCACTTGTGATTATAATAACATCTTTCTATTTTTTTAATAAGTACTTTTGAAATATTGTTCTTTGTCACATGGATCATTATTTTGATTTATTGTGCATAATTAAAAAATAAAGTATTTCATACACAACCAAATTATATTCCATAAAAATATAAATATTGATTTTATTTAAATTATTAGATTTATAATTATTATATCATTTTAAATATTGTCAAAATTAATAAATTAGAAATATTTAAGTATATGTTTTCTATTAAAGATAAATTTATTCTTTAATAAAAATGAAAATTATCAATATAAAATGATAACTTATAAAACTTTAATAAGATACCAAAAAGACTTCAAAGAAAAGAAACACTAAAAATACCCATATCCAAAACCCCAAAAGCCAAGCCTAACCCTGTAATTATATTATTAAAAGAAAAGGAAAAAGTCATAATTATAAAACATACTAGAGTTTGTTATTACACCATAATATTTTTTTGCATAAAAATACTTATTCTAAAAGTATTGTGATTGACATCATAAACATGTTTTTTATTTGTACTTTTGTAACATCCATGGAATCTAAAATGTGAATAATGTAAGGAAAAGATCTCTGAGATTCCATGGAATCCAAGATGTGAATAATTTGAGGTGAAGATCTAAGATTCCATGGCGATCCAGAGGTGGGAGAGGAAAAACACCAAAACAAAAAAAAAATAAACAAAAACTTTACAAAACATATTGAAGTAGTCCATGCCCCAAGTGGCCACAAGCAGTCGAACTAAAACACAACCAAAGAGAAAGCATAGGGAAGAAGATAGAAATATTCGACCAAGTCCATGGTCAGGTGTATTTAAAAATTCCATCATTTCATCAATAAGGGGGATACTAGTTGTATGCCCCCAATCAATCTCACCAAGAACGACATCAATCCATAAATCTTGCTAATTTTCACAACTCGTGTTCTTAATGCCTGCATTAGTGAGTCTAAATTAAGACCAACCTGACGTTAAAAGGAAACTTGTATCATTAAAATCTAATGAGACAATAAAATCACCCGCATCAAAAATGCCTGATGACCAACAACATGGGTGGTTCCACTATCACACCCTTAAGCCATTTCCCCTAAAATTCACTATTATTTTAATAAAATTATTAAAAATATATTTTGATGATATTTTTTTTTTTTCATTTTTTTGTTGATGAAAAATTATAAGTAGTGATCCAAAATATCCAAATTAAAAATCTATCCCACAATTATTCCCAAAAATAAACTTCAATTACTTATTCACTTTTATCTTATTGTGAATGTCCATTTAATTTAATTGTTTACCCTGATCATGGCCCTATTCCAAGAATTAAGACCTGTTATGATCATTTTCATCATCATTAAAAAAAATAGAGAAATCCCCCCTCATATTCTTACTCTAATGACTTTTTAGTTCATTACATTAGCTATCTTCATTATCACAAGTCCATTGTCAAAAAACCATGTTCTTTTTCTCCAACCACAAATCCTCTCGAGCTCACTAACCTCATCTTGGGCTTCTTTTAAAAAAATCTCTATGAGACAAAAAAAATTGTGATTAGTTTGTTGAGAATAAGCCTATGAACGATAAACTAATAGAGATGAGTGGAATGTTATGCGAAACATATACACAAAGATAAAGACAAATACAAATATGCACAATTTTATTTGAGAAAATCTTTTCGGGTAAAAAAATTAACACAATAACTATATTAATTATAATAAAAACTAGATTATTTTTTAATTTTACACTTAGTCAAAAAGTTTTATTTCCTTTCATATAATGGTTTATTGTATATTACAATGCACACATTTATTCATTTGTATTTAGTATTCAACACACCCATCTTTTTTGAAAGACTTGTATCTTTGGTAAACACATAAATTTAGTATTAGACACTTAACAATGTAGTTTGACTTATATTTGACACATGACTTGCACATGCACATATGACTCTTGCACACCATTTTACTATGGACTTCACCCTCCCAATTTATCATAATTCATATACCCTAATCTATGCCTAAACATATTATTATCCTAAGCAAATTGTCACCATATTCTAGATCAATGTTTTCTCGACCCTAGATGGTGTCAACAATAGTTGAATGTTGTTGATTATTGGCAATGTTTGCCTTTACTAATGATGTCCAATATTCTCCAATCAACTAATTTTCAAATCCAAACCCTTTCCTCCCTTGGGTTTGCCTACATGTTTCTCATGTCGATTACAGATAAAAATTACCCAAAGAGTCATACATACACACATCAAACCTAAGGCTATTGTTATTTATCTCTCACTTGATCACTATTGGAAAAACTACTTGATTTGCACATCCCTAAGTCACTATCCCAAATCATCAAAATTTGAAAAGCCCCTTAAAGGAATAGTCTCTAATCCAAGTCTGAAGTCTTAAAGTAAGGCCAAAGTTACATATTCTCAAGTGTCAAAAGCTAAACATGTTACATTAAATTCTAATGAGTCACTATTGAGAGTGCATGCACATACGTGGAGAAATTATGTGCAGATTGAACCCTCTTCCGAGTATTAGAACAAAGGAAATGCTCAACCACTCAGTGAGGTTTGGTTGGGGTTTTTCTTTCTAATCTCTTTTAACAAGCCAATTAATTGTCATAAGTGGAGTTAGGGTTTCAAAGTGAAAGGAAGACATTTTAATTTGCACATAGGACCGATAAAAACATCTTGACAAGTAGTCACATTGACATGTGGCAGAATAGAAGAGAGTTATAGTATACAACAAACATATCTGATTCCTACAGGTGTTTGAGCATCACTGACAATGTCCACTTCTGACAGTCAATCTCTTGAGCTAGTAGACCCAAATTTTGGCTAAGTATTAAAGTGCACATTTTGAGAATGGAAAGGCATAAAATATGCACACATTTTTAAGACATCATGTAGAAGGATAAGTCCAATAGTGCACATATTCCACACGCATATACAGTTACAGAAATATACATGAAGTCTTGAGAGCACTCAACAAATTAACCAAGTCTTGAAGTGCATAGAAGGCAACACATTGATTGGTATAGAACAAGGAACACAAGGATCGGGAAGGAAGATGCATAGACCATAGAGTGTATAATAATGATTAACTGGCCAGGATTGCATAGTGAGTCCACTAGGGAAGAACACTAAAACATAATAGCTTGGATCGAATCTAGCATGTTATGCCATAAATCTAGGAGTTAGTCCAAAAAATGACATTCAATGTAAAGTAGTTATGACTTATATTTATAAAAAGTATTTACACACCCTTTGGGGCACCTATAAATGTATAGTAACTTCAAGGTGGTGTTAGAATGTTATAAAAGCCTACCTTTGCCTATTTTAATGATATAGTTGATAGTTTGTACTATTATGTTGTTAGAATAGTGAAGTAGTGTTAATGAATTGTATGAATTCATCTTCTATGTTATGAGCTTAATCAGAAAAAGTACAAGCTTTATCAAGTAATTGTCTACTCTTGAATTTTTTTATGTGGAACTTTGTAGTGGTTTTTAAATGGTTTATGAATATTTGTCTATGTATGGTAACCAATGGGTATAAGTCTATAGTTTAATTAAGTTGTACAAATATGTTAGGAATAGGCTAAATACTAGTTTGCACTCATAATATATTAAATGTCATAATAATAAGTTAATGACATCTCTACACAACTAACCTAATTGAGACTCGGTACTTTCTTTACACCTCGAGTGAGCACACTATTCATTAGTGTGATATGCCAACGTAGTGAGTTTATAAGTGTTTGGGCACACATGTGGCACAGAAACTAGGATGTATGTGAAAACTACCTACATCTTGGTTTCATTGTCAGTGCCCAGTTAAACAAGTTGCGAAGATGATTCACCATATCTCACTAGAAAATATTGAGCTTTGGTTGGAAAAATTAGGGTGTGAGTTTGCAAGCAATCATCCTAGTTTTAGACACCAACAACCCAAGGAGTGGCTTGAAGATAATTTGCATTACCCATTGTATGAAGTTTTCTTCTATTAGTTGTCATGACACTTGCACGCATGGCTTGTTGCATATGTTATGGGTAGAATTAGAAATTACAAACAAAATTACATTCGAACCAAATAACACATAAAACATTTGAAGCACACAGATATTGTCTCAACCAAAGTAGTTGATGTTCGATGGTGTGGCACTTTTAATACATATCTTTTAGAGTTTGCAATATCAATATATTCTTGTCCTAAGGAGGCCAAATATTAGATTTTGAGTAAAACCAAAAGGATCTTATATTACATAACTCCCTTTGGAAATCAAGAAACTCATGGTATATTTTGGGATCGAGAAACTACCTATGGTCAACTAAGTTTCCTTCATGTTCGATTTACATTGATGGTAGGAGGCGATAGGTAGATATAATTCAAATGTGTTAATAAGGAAAGGAGAATTGGACTTTGTCATTGAAAACCCATATAAACGTGAACTCAAATGGTTTAATTATGACAAGGCTCGAGAAAAATTGATGACCACCAAGAACCTTGGGGAGAGGGGAGAGTTGAGTTCAAGAGATGTCAAGAGGACCTACATAGGACAAGGATGGCATATGGAGGGCTCTTGCACTAAGGAAATGTGCTCTATTGAGGATGAAGCACATATCGATGAGCAAGGGGAAGTTTGGGAGAAGGAATTTGTATAGAATTGAAGCTCTGTGAATATGTATAAGAATGCATAGACAGAGGTGTGCCCCCAAGACCTACCTAAAGCACAAGCCTGTGTGTTTCTTAGTCAAACAATAATAAGTGAAGATTGTTTTGATTTGTTTCAGATTGGGAGTTTAGGAGATGAAAAGCATAAAAGATTATTTTGTAGCAAATAATACCTTATAAGCCTTTGGGACATATTTTGAAAAAACCCTCATAGACTAAGACACCAACTATGATGTGAATGCCATCATCAAGGGGTGGTCATCCACCCACCCAAATGAATATTTCAAGGGGAATAATTATCAGAGTATCAAATCAAGGCACAAATACAATTACGCGACAACTTGATGTTATAAGTAGTAGAGTACCATTGGGAGGAGATAACCAAGAGGTAGCCAAAGTTTAAGTTCCCAAGCAATTTCTAGTGTGCCATTTGCACCAGTGGCACTAGTATTGAAACTAGTATTTCCTAAACAAGTCATCTAAGAGATGTATTTGAGTTTTACAAAATATATGGGAGTGGAGAATGCCCTGAAGCATGTGCATAAGCATGAGTTCATCTAGTGTGTGAAGGGAAAAATTGTAATAGATTGGAAAGCGAGCCAATTTGTTACTCTATTATTGGAACATGTGCATAATTGGCATCGTAAGTATGACCTTAATTGGGTGATTTTATATTTTGACCAATTGAAAGATGCATTTTTACAATAATTTGATATCCCATAATTTGAAAAATAAAGTATTTCTACTCTTCAAAGAAACCAATCAAAATTTGACTAAGAGTATTTGCACTTATGATGTTAGGTTTAAGACCATAATATTAAATATATCATATGTGATACATCCGATGAAGCATACACAATGGTTTATAGGAGGATTACTACTACCCTTCAGGAACACCTTATTAATGAATATCTTCATAGCCCTGCACGAGGCACTAGAAACAACACTAAGGACTAAGGTTGTTGGAAGTGTGGATGCAATCCATAGCATATTTATCAAAGCATATATTGCTTCAATGGCTTCTCAAGCACAAAATATAACTATAAAAAGTGTGCATGATACTCATAGTTGCCTATGGTGCATTGACTGCAAAGTCGAGCACTATAATAAAAATAATTGTCCATGGCATAATTTAAGTGTTACCTAAGTCTTATGAGATTTTCCACAAGGACCACAACTTGTGCACATGCCTATTGCTCCATAGGTAAAATTAATCAAGGTTTTGTTGTAGTGTAATATATGTGAACCCTCCACCAACAACACCGAGGATTATCAAGTGATAGATGAAATTCATAAGTCACATAGTGGTGATACACACCATGAAAGGGATGGACATTTGAATCAAGACCAAAAAATAATATGATGGATATTTCCCCTAACATGGAAGAGGCGGTGGGCATGGGGTGCAATATATCCACTGCACACTTGTTATAAATGTGGTTCTCTAGACCACTATTTAAGTGACCTCCCAAAGTTTTGCACTTGTGGGTATTGTCACTATGAGCACTGACTGGAAGAATGTCCAGACCTACGCATGAAGATAACACAAAAGGATAATTCATAAAATGGGGCACAGATGATTAGCATCTTGTGTCAATGATACAATGGATGTCAAAGGAAGAAGGTAAAATAACATAAGGACCAAAGGTGAATATTACGATGTGCAGTGATGTCATTACATTCCCCCAAGCAATAGCAACTAAAATTTTTTGATGGAGTTATGAACTAAAGATGTAAAAGAAGGTAAACCATGCATATCCCTCCACCACCTACCTGATGGAGAAATCTATAAGGAGATATTGTAAGAGGCCATGGATTTAATTTGTAACCTATAAGGAAAACTCCAATATGCTCGAGACTTGGAGGCAAAGGTTAGGTAAGCACTCCACCAAAATAACTCAAGTAGAGGCATAAAATGACCTCACCAAGATCATAACCCTTATGTGCTTACAAGGAATGCTCCACATGACAAATAGATGGTTAAAGTAATGAGTAATAAAAACTACTAATGTACCTGCATCACACTTAGTATGAGATCATGCATTCAAAAATGTCAAAACACTAGATTGCGACCAAGAGTTACTAACTGATGCAACAATAGATGGATGGTCAGTATGTGATATCCTTATTGACACAAGATCCAAGGTTAACATTATCACTTAAGAAGCCTGGCGCAAGATGAAAATCGCTACATTAAATCCCTCCCCTCACATTTTACTTATGCAAAACAAGAACCATGCTTAGCCATTGAGAATCTTGAATAATGTATGTGTTGATAAAATGGGAGTAAAGCTTGTTGTTGCTTTTGAAGTTATAGAGTTAGCTAAAGCTGATAGCTATCTAAGATTTCTTGGCCAACCAGGGTGCTATGCAAATAATATAGATATACACTTCAAAAAGTGCTACATGAGCTTTGAGAAAATGAAGCAATGTGTATTCATTCCCTTTGATAATAACCATGGACCAACATATGTCAAACATGTGGACATAGATGAAGAAGCAAACCAAATCTACACTATCACTACACAAGGCACGAGCACTTGGACATAAACAACAAAGAAGTTCTATGTTGGGGAGATGCCAATTTTATCTCTGATACTACAAATTTGGCTAGTGATTGATGAGTACAAGAGTTATATGAAGTAATTAGGCAAAAGTGTGCACCATCAATTCAAAACAAAGACTTCCTATGACACAAGCAAACCCAAAGAGCATCAATGGAAACACCAGCTCAATGCAATGTAAACAGATATGGGTTCCCCAGCGAGCACCCAAGATGAAAAGGGTGCACCACCTTAGTAAAGGCAAACTTTTTGCCTTACCATACTATGAAGGATCTCAAGATGTTAATTATCAGTATGTGTTCTAAAGGAGGAAGAGCAACTAGGTGCTTTAATATACACCTTGAGAAATATTTATGCGCATTGGTGGGCTACACACAAGCCAAGCCTACCAACCTAGGCCACTATCAAAAAATTCATATGCACCTGGTTAGAGGGTAGTAATAATAGGTTGGGATTACATAGTTATCGCAGATATTCATCCCCTAAAAGATATCTCCATAGTTGTGAAGAGGCATGGAAAAGGGGCACCCATGTGCTTCTTTAATGGTTATGGATTCATGCATTTCATCAAACACTAAAGACCTAGGCTTATGCATGGTATGTCATTTGTGAATGTGTCACAAAACTATTGATTGGGGGAGGTAAAAGTTAATTTTATTCATATATTGTCATTTTATTCACCCAGACTTGCACTTTATCAACCCTTGCTTTGTGTTCACAGAGTTGTCTTCTATGATGAAGCCTTCATTTATGAGCAAGTAATAAATTTGCATAGCTAGAAGAGTCCAACATGGCCAAAAATGTTTGAAGAATGTAGTGTGAATAGTAACTCTAGTGAAAATGGTGATGAAGTGTGAATAGAGTGCAACTGGGAATACAAATGTGTAAAAGAGAAGGCAGTGCATCAACTAGATGAAGATGTTAAAGACCACTTGATTTCATAAACTTATTATGGAGAATGTGAAGTGGTGGATACATGTTTAACCCTAAAATATAGATATGGGGAATTTAGGGTTAAAGGGCTAGATATAGCCTAGGGCACAAGAATGGTACACTGTCTCTAAAGCAGGTCAAATAATTTTTAAAACTCAAATAAACATATACTAAATTTATTATGCTGAGATATGCTAAAAATAAAAAATATAACTATGTTAGATATTGCAATGATAATGAAATTAAGATACTTAGCTTGTTCTTATACTAATACAAATTTGGATATGGAACAAGCAAATAGTATATTGGATCTGGATTCCGGATCAGTTGCCTGATTCTATAAATTATACCTTTGTAGCCGTAGATAGTTACATTGACATGGGACAATTACATCAACATTATTGTTTATCTCAGATGTAGGTGTCTAGTACGGAATACATGTTGAAACTAGATGTAACCACCTAGATGTTTTTAGGTTCTATGTCACCTTCACTCTAATGTATTCAGATCTAGGTGATGGATTGTCATTCCTTGTCAAATAGTAAACCCTAGTTCTTCATCTTCATAGTGGTTATAGTGAAAATGGGTTAGTGGACACACAGTGTTGAACTGCCCCAAAGACCCCTCTATCAATAAGTGATGCCTATATAGCTAATACTCTAAAGAGGACCTCAAACTTATGTAGTTCTCCCCTACATGTTGGCTTGCATTTGAATCATGAAATGTAAAGTAAGTATGACAGTGACCTATCTTGTGACTTGACAAATATGGCTTATGGAATGCACCTTCAGTAATTCAAACATGTAGGTATGTAATCCCTGTGACTGATATAGAAATAAGAGAAAATAGGGAAGCTTTGTTCACTTGAGTGCTTGATTGAATATTTTTTAGTCTGTGCCAAGTAAGAGATGAATAAAGGTTGATCTTATATTTATACCAATCCCTTTGGATAATATCTCGCATTAAATCACTTAGGCTAACCATATGAATACGTTTCATTTTCAAATTAGATGACTTTAGGGCACTAGATGTTTGCATCGTAATAGGATACTTGCATCGACATATGCATCTAAATAGGATGAAAGTGTCCAAGCAGTTAGAAAATAGGGACAAGTCTATAATTTGTAGAGATTGAAGATAAGTAAATTTATAACATTATGGGAAAGATAGAAGGCCTAGGTCATCATAATAACATTGGTCAGACTAAGAGATAAACAACTAGGCACAAAAGATAGTGTACGCAAGCTTTTTGGCAGTGAAAAAAGTCTAGAAGTTAAAGCTACATCCATGATATGTATTTTCTAAGTATATAAGACTGAGATACTATATAATTCAGAAATAGTGTCTACAATACATAAGGGGATAAGCACAAGTATTATCTTGAACCTCTCAAGACCACTAAAGCCTACATCGGCATGAAGGAGGAACCAAAAGTCACCATTATTGGTGACTATTGGTTGGATGAAGAGATAAATTAAATTATTACATGAGTACCAAGACATTTTTCCATGTAGTTACAAAGAAATGAAATGTGTGCACCTCTCTATGGGGAACATGGAAATCAAGCCCATGGACTAAAGAAGAGACCATATAGGATGGCTCCTAATTTGCACACTAAAGTGAAGGAAGAGATAGACAACATATTGAATAGTTTGAGTGGATCAACCCCATGGTGATAAACATCAAAAATGATGGACGAATTTGAATATGCATTGATTTTCTGTTGTTCAATGTCGCATGTGTCACTAACCCATTTTACACTCCATTCAGGGAGGATATTCTAGAAGCAGTGGTAGGTTGCAAAATATATACTTTTAATGATGGGTTCTATAGATGTCATTAAGTGCAAAGTGAGGAAAAGGATTAGTCAAAGACAACATTCATGACAGAATGGGGCTCCTTTGCATACAATGTTATTCCTTTTGGGTTCAAGAATGCATCAGTTGTGTTCTCATGAATTGTTGTGACTGCATTCAAGTACTTCATTCATCACTTCCTTCAATTATATCTTGATGACTCGAAGGTTTATGTGTTGGTCAAGGACCACCACACCAATTTATGCTTGATGTTTGAACATTGTCAACAATTGTAGATCTCCTTGAATGTAAAGAAGTGTGTTTTTGCAATGCCCTTAAGAGCTTCGTTTGGCCATGTAATTTGCAAGGAGGGAGTGCTCATAGATCCAACAAAGATAGTTGTTATTTTATAATTAGAAATGCCAACCACACAAAGGGATGTGTGCACGTTTATGGGACACACAAGTTATTACCACATGTTTATTCATAACTACATGAAAAGTTTAGCTCCACTAGAAGAGTTGTTACGCAAGGATGATTTGTTCTTATTAATGGAGAAGCAACATGAGGCATTTAACAACCTGAAGGAAAAACTCGCAAGTGTGTCAATCTTAAAATTCCCAGACTGAAATACTATGTTTCATGTCCATGTTCACACTATAGTGACAACTATCGGTATCATTTTAGCACAGTCGCGAGATAAAAAGGATGATCATCCTACCTAATTTTCAAGCTAAAAGCTTACCTCAACTAGACAAAACTACACAATGACTGAGCACAAAACACTCGCAATGATTTACACACTTTAAAAGCTTCGAGACTATCCCCTTGCTACCCCATTTGTGTTTTTCTTGGATCATGAAGCACTCACGCATCTCATAAATAAAACCAATCTTACATGAGATAATTTGTAGAAGGATAGTTATATTTCATTTATTTCAATTTATAGTCATAGTCAAACCAAAGGGGAAAAATTGTCCTAGATTATTTACCTCAACGTAGAAGATGGAATGTCAATGCCCAACTATATAGACTATTATATGTTCTCGAAGACCTCGTGGAAATAGCAGCTTACCTCACAGACATTTCCCCTAGTATGTTGACATCAAAAGAAAAGAAGTAACTGGCAATCTGAGTTACTCCGTATCAAATTATTAATTGAGGAATTATATAAAATCGGAATTGATGAGGTTCTTCATAGATGTGTATTGGAATATGATCACACCGAAGTTCTCTATGAAGCACGTGAAGGGGAAAAGGGTGGCCATTATGTCGAAGAGGCTACCACACGAAATATTTTGTTCTCTAGTCTGTGGTGGCCAACATTGCTCAAGGATGCCAAGAATTACTCATAGAAATGCAATGTGTGTCAATGGATTGGTAATCCAAATTATGGAAATGAAATTCTATTGGTTCCCACCACTACTCAAGAAGCCTTTGAGAAGTGGGCAATAGAATTATTCAGTCCTATCTCCCAACCATGCATAAAACAAGTGCACATTATATCATCACTGCCACAAATTATTTGACAAAGTGAGTGGAAGTCACACCAATGAAAAATTGTACTATAACCACGTCGACATGCTTTCTTTAGGAGAATATTAATAGCAGATATAGGTTCCCCTTGAGTCTAACCAGTGATCAAGGGACACATTTTTTTGAACAAGCCGATGAGCATTTTGTTCGATGAATTCATGATAGTGCATCATAAAACCACACCATATCATCCTCAGGAAAATGGGACCATTAAATCTTTTAACGAGATCCTTACTCAGACATGACATGGGGGACAAAGATTGGGATGACAGTGTTTCTACAGCATTGTGGGCATATAGGACCACTTACAAGCACTTGAACAAATGTGGTAGTTTTTTTTTTGCTTTTTGCAAATAAGTGCACATATTTTTTATTGTGCCTTTAGGATCCGTAATTAAGCACACAGCCTTGTAAGACTAGTTAGATGAGTGGAGAGAAGGATTTCATTGAGATCCTTGTGTTAGATGTCCAAGTGTTTCTAGATGTTGTCAGGAATCTTGTTTATAAACGCTTGTATCTCTGAAATTTGGCTTCGAAGATATATATTACATTTTCCAATATTCTCAAGTACTGTCTTGTGCAAAATTGGTGTGCACATGTAACATTTTTCTAATAACAACATTACTCACCATGTCTCACTTTACAAAACAGTTATGATTCTTTCACACATTTAAATTGAAGGTTAGTTGGCATATACAAAGGCATTAGTTGCACCCACATAAATAAATGGAAGATAAATCTCGCATAACCATAAGGAACTTGATGCAATAAATGATCATGCATAAATTTAGTGTGGGATAAGATTGAGGGAAACCTCAAAACTTCAAGACTATTGGTGGACGTGCACGCAAAAATGACCAAGTATCTGAATAATGTGAGGTTTGCAAGGTGATGGAGCGCGAAGGAAAGAGGATACGCGTTACACCTCGAAATGCAACAAAGTGGGAAATGGCATAGGTCACCCCTAAAGGGAAGTCGCACAAGAGATGACATCACCAAGAGTTAATGCAAAGGTATGGAGGTAACCATAACAACTATCTAACAATACAACTTGTATTGTTAACCAATTTTACGTCATGTGTAATAAATTGCTCTCTGCAAGTCATTTTCACCACTTGTTTTGAAATAGATTTGGAGTTGTCAAGTGCAGAGCAAAATATGGCAAGTGAATTCAATGTGTTTGAATAAATTAAAGTACTAGGACCATAATTCACATCTACATGAGCTTGTGACATGTTTGCATATAAAATTTAAGTAAATAAAGCAAGGAAAATGTGGAATTAAAGAAAAGTAGGGTTGTTCATTGGAGCAATCGCCAATTAACATTCCACAAAGCTTGAAGCCAAGGTGAGTTTAGGGTTACAGTCAAAGAAGTTCAACAGCATTTGAAAATTAAGGGCTTCAATAGAATTAACAATGCAAGGGTGTCCCAGAGTGGCTTCCAACAAAGAATATCATTGAAGAAGAATCCAACCCTACTGGAATTGGACATCCAAAAGCACACAAAAGTTGTAAAGCCCCCAGGACCCAATGTAGCTTTCATTAAAGAAGCTCCAACAAAGGAAGTACAATTTTTCAAAGATATAGCATCCCAAGGCTTAGGCATGGAAGATTGGGAATCAAGGGTGACTGCAAGGTGGAAATCTATTACCACCGCATAAAGCAAATTGAAAGTGACTCAATGAAGGATTTAGTAACAAGTGAGTGTGTAGGTACAAATGGAAAGGTGCAATCAAATGCAAGCATTAACATAACACTTGAGAAAATTGGTGTTTTGCAGTTATTTGAGTTGTCCTACTTGGGCAAGTCATAAAGATTGGTGAGGTTTCTACTTTTGCACATCCATGAGGATAGGTTATATTTTACTATGTGGTGCTTGAAATTGTCACCAAAGCGCATAAACAAGTCCATAAGTTTACCTTGCTTGTGAAGACATCAATTTGGTGTTGGCTAACAACTAGGCAATGGTGAGAATGGACCAAGTTGTTGAAATATAGGGGAAAAAAATACACATTCCCTATTGAGAATATGTTTGATCAACTAAGAAGGTGGGGCACCCCTAGTCAACATGAATTTGTGACACTAGAAGTTGGGATAGCATCAACAAACCATACCTTTACATCACACACCAAATGGGCATTGATAATGCCTAGTTTTAATATTTTAAAATACATTTTTATGAGATAATTAAGGGCACAAAATGGGCGCACAAGACAATTGATACATTTATATGGGACGCCATTTGTATTCACCTACTAATTGATGATATCGGTGTTTTGAATGGATATGGCACGCACGTGTGGACACATCCAATCTAGGATAAGTTTTCCACGAAAAGATACCTCAACCATATCTACATAAGGACATATAATAAAGACTATAAAATCAAAATGAATAAGTAGATAACATGATTTTAGCTTTCAGCAACGAGTGATGCATCCCAAGAACCTTCCTAAATGTGTTGAAGGACTATGTGGAGTTTTCCATGATGAGACACCATTCCCTTTCCATGGTCCACCTTCAAAAATAAAACATGGGTGGATAATGTTGCCATACAACATCTCTACATGTTATTTTTAAAGTGTTGTAAAGAGAATATCAAAATGATGAAGATAAATGTTGTGCAAATTGATAATGACATCTCAACATTGAGAGCACTGCTCATAAGTCTAGAAAGGGTCCCATCAAGTGATGTGAGCGACTCAAGGGATGACTCAACCATGGTTGACCCCTAACTAGGAGAAAATGTGGGCAAATTTGTATACAAAATCTCTTGAGTTGAAACGCAAGAAGAAAAAGAGTGGGATGCGTCGAACATGAGCCTAAACCAAAGCAAGAGCAAAAGGCCATGCAAAGAGACCTCTAAGTCAAACTAGCAACAAACCAAGGGACAAGTGTGGAGATTCCCCACATCCCCAAGAAATAAAAAGGCACATAACAAGGTCAATCACACACCAAAGCATCATCCAACGGAACAATAGAATAGACACAAGGTCATAAATGCTTTGCACAAGTGGGGTCGAAAGCAAAGGATTCAGAGTGCACCATATTGGATTATAATGTGGCACTCCACAATAAACGAGTCATGCCACAAGTTGGACTACCACCAAGACAACCAACTCCACCCTCATTCGCATCACCTAACCAACCCTTGCCTTCTTCTCCACCACCTACACAACCAACACCTTCATCTCCACCACCAAGGCAACTCACTCCATCCCCTCCTATACAATCCACTCCAATGTGGCTACCTACACCCACATCTCCACAACAACCTGCATTTCCACAAGTGAAGGCAAAAAAGACGAATAGTATTGTGCTCCCTCCTAGAATAGATGATCCAAGAGCAAGGATACCCACAATGAGGGGGCTCAACTAATAACCCCTAGATGATGTTGTGCATGCATATGGGTAGGATTTTGATGTTGAGGGCTCCAAAGAAGTTTTGCTAAAAGTTGACCCCATGGGGTGAGCATGGACACAACAAAAAGTTGAAATTGATAATACCAAATAAATGGAGGAAGAAGGCAACCAAGAAGAAAAAGGGGAAGTAAGAGTAGATGGGGATGAGAAGAAATGAAAGGTGAAACCCATGAAGAGCAAGAGCACAAAATTGTGGATATTTATTTAAGGGATGAAGAGCCCCACATAGGCACACAAAGACCCAATAACAATCCACAAGGATTACATGCTCAAAGACCCAATAACAATCCACAAGGATTACATGCTCAATATGTCAATGAAGAGTGCAAATTGAATGCAAGGGGGCTAGTGCAAACAAATATCAATGACAGATATTTATTTATATGGGATAAGATGCCAAAAGATAGCCCATCTTCCCAAACACACTAGCACTTGTTCTTTTTTACACCCATCTAAACTAGCCATTCTTTGAAGCACCTTTTGATTCTTTAAAAAAAGGCGAGCCTTACACTATAAATGGGAAGCACACCTCAGTGCACATGGACTTAACCAAGCTCTCTAAGGTTCAATCTAGGTGTGTGCTTATGAAAAACACTATGGGAGGTATCATACTAGAATGTTGTAAACAGCATAGCCATGAAATATTGTAAGAAACAAATAAAAGAAATTGAATGCAAGCACATAAAATTGAACCATATGTTGGTTCCAATGGAATTAAAAAGCGCTACATCTTTGCCAACAAATTGTCACAAAACCTCTGAGCATCATAGATGGAGTAAATTTGGACGGTTAAAAGGATATGGACAAGCTCATTTTCGTGGTCAACTAACTCTTGCCAAAAAATATCAAGGGGAAGCACGGAGCACAAATTGCCCCTGACTTCTTTTTAACTCATCCTTGTGGGGCCTTCATGTACGTACCTTGTTTTTTGCACCTCGCTTCCCCATGTAGCTATAGTTCTAGTTTCATTCTCAATTATCATAATGCAAATCACTAACTAGAATTGCTCATTTCCAATCAATTTTCAAGTCCTTTTTGTTTACATTGCCCCTCCATGCATATTTCATTCTCTTCCTCTCCGCAATTGACTTTTTCAATTCCTTGTTCTCCTTCAAAAGAAATTGCAAAATCCAATTCGCCCCACTTTCATCAATAATTTTAGTAGACAGAAAATTCCCTTATGAACTCAAATGCTCAAGATTTTCTCTCAATCTCATCCTTGTTATACATGTTGTTTTACATTGAATTCCACTTTTACCTCTATGAAGGGGTGTGATCGTCCCATCAAGTCCTTTTATGCCTTTTTGAACAAAACCCATTATATGTTATCTTTAATTACATGCACTTGTTTTGAAAGAATCTAATAATTATTCTATTTATTTCAAAATTAAAAAATATTATTTAATTCAAAAGTAGTAAATAGAAATTCTAGTGTTACATCAATGATACTTGCATACTTTTCATGTTAGTATAATATTCAAATGCACAATTCCTAATGTTAGCAAGTGGAAAAGATTATTTATGAAAGCCCATCTACATAAGTTAAATTTTAGCCTATAATATTTGATGATGTTTGAAAAAATCAATGACTGTTTTTCTACCAAACAAGATAAAACCATGTTTGACTTCACTATTTTTTATTATCATGCCAAATGCAGTTAATCTTTGCATGTTGGAATTGCTTCTATGACTCCTCATTTAATAGCCTTTAGTGTTTCTACTAGATTTTTATGTTCTAACCATTATGTAAAATTTCACAAACCGTCTACCACTTTCATGAAGAAACTGCTGATACAGCTCTCTGTGCCACTATTTTTGACCTCGAGTTTAAAGAATACACTAAAACCCCTCATGCATTAAAAAAAGACAATACTTTCAAGGTTATTAAATCATAACACATGCATAGATGATAATGTACCATCTCTTACATATAAATGACCACAAATCATGAAAAATGTTTTTTTTATTTAGGAAAACACCAACAGCCCCAAGAGGTACATGACTTCAATTTTACCTATCCATCCCAAACTTGAATCACTTGAGGAAAGTTGCAGTTTATTTACTTTTAGACATCTCTCCTTGCAATCATAACGTCAATATTTGTACCAGAAAATATGAATCCCATAGAAAAAAGCTTTGGTACTAGCTTGCCCTATTTTTCCTATCAAAGCATACGATAATTTTGGACCATATAACACCAGACCATGTAACCACACTCTTTTTTATATGTTCTTTGCCGAAAGAAGTTTAATAGCTCGGAGCAACAAATATAATCAAAGTTTCTTTAGCAGGGAAAATAAGTAAAAAGACAAATGAACTAGAAATCATAGCTAAGCATCATCACACAGCGACAGAACCTTTGGGACTTAGCCAAACACAATTTACAGAAGTGAAGCCCCAAAAGTTGCACCTTATGTCACTTAAATCTTCAGCTAGCTGTTTTAACTACTTTCTATTTGACTGCATATTTTTCTCCAAGAATAGGATTAAAGTTACTAGACAAATCATACAACATATGGCTGAGAAATAAGCACAAGTTCTTAATCATCTTCTCAAGTCCATAAGAAGTATCAGATCTACTTTCGAATTGACATACTTCATAAATGTAGTACAACATTACACATGCTGATAATCATAATAGCTTAATGCATTTTGACAATAAAGCTGACAACAAAATTCAAAATGAAAAACTATTTGATGCCCAAAAGAGATGAAAATGAAAGAAAGAAATTATAATAATGTACACGAAAGATCAAAAGTAGGTCAATGGGACTCAAGAATACATCCAATTACAAAAGAAAAAGGTCAAACTATCAAATTTGATGGCTAACAGTATAACTGAAGAAGCATAGCACAGTCCTGAATCATGATACAAGTCAATGGTGTTCCAATAGTCCATGAAAAGCCGAGGTGGTAAAGATATTCCATGCTGATGATATTAACAAATATGCAAATAGCATCTACCATCTAAAGTCCTCCTTTAAGGTTTGGTTATGGTCAAAATATCACTCACTTCTTAACAGCTTCGAATCTTTTACAACAAACCTTTCCACTACTTGTGACAGGTTTGTTTAATGAAGAAGCAAATGTGAAGCTTTCTTTCATCATTGTTTGTCATGTGAATATTCAGTAGCAATGCAAATTATCTCCACGCTAGCCCTCTGAGGTAAAGATTTGATCTCTAGACTCTACCAATTGAATATAGTGATTGTTATGATGTTAATTACAAGGGGGTCTGTTGTTTAGCAAAAACAGGTTATTCACTTAAATTTCATCGGGTGAAGAGAAGCAAAATGAGATAAACCGCTAGCTCTTTTGATAGGTCAACAATAAACACACACCTTAAATATTCTCTTTATATTATTACATGGTTCAACGTACCGAGTTTGGGACAGGACATGAAAAGAACACAAATATCAGAATTAAACTATAAACTTAAATGATCTGGAAGAACCCGTGGAAGCATGCAATAAGTAAACATGATCCCTTGATGCTATGGTATTGAGAGCACTAGCCAGATTCTAGGTGTTACAAACTACATATTTAGGTTCTAGTATTAGACATGGCAACACAAAATGGTCTTATCATATTAGTATTGCCTTAATAATATAACAAAAGTTACACAGATTCTTCACAAAACCACTTCTCCCAACAAGAAAAATGAGAATCCACATTAGCACACCACATGCTTTGACAAATAAAAGCCTTTTATCTCACACTTCTTTCGCACTCTCAAAGGAAAGCTTTGTTCCAGCTTCTAAGATTGCCACATTAGATGTAATTTCTTACACAACTAAAATGTGTGCTCTCCTCCATTTTGGAAAAAATAAAATATACTTTCCAACACAAATAATTGTGATGGTATACCATGTTAGACAGACAACAAAGCAAACCAAAGTAAAGAAATTGATGCCAAACTCAGACGTGTATAATTTGGTTATTTTACTGGATGAAAAGTGGAATTCTGGAGCCGGCCAACCCACTGATCACCTAAAGCAAGAAACTCAAAAACATACCCCAACATGAACAAATACGGTTGGTATAAATACATTGGCTTCAGTATCTTATGGATATAACACTGGCTCAAGGGTTGTAAGAGGTTTATGGCATTAATCAAGACAGCATACCTTAGAATTTCCCTGCAATAAAAACTTGACAAAACATGATTAAGATAGCATATCGTTGACGGATTAAATATATATTGTAATATATAATACAGATCTCAAGAAGTATTATTTTTCCTCTTCCCTCCTCCTTTTTACTTTAGAAGTAATGATGCAGAAAGGTGTGTGTCCTCTTGAAATCACTTTACACAGGTTAGCAATGTTGTACATAGAGAATATCCTTGACTGGATATTTCTTCATACGGGATCTATGATACCTGCCTTACAGAGGATGTTTTCAACTTCTTGGATGGCGGATTTCCTCCAGAGGCATAGACATAAGTGTAGAAACTAAGCATCAAAGCACTGTTTAGACAAAAACAAAAAACAGTAAATAAGAAACTATATACAAATATCACCAGTCCTTAAACATATCTCTTGCAGGTTGCACAGACACAAACCAACAAATAATAATCACGCCAAACCTATATTTTGGATCCCATACTTTTAACCATAATCAAATTTCTATGCATCTTGATTAATAAGGTCCTACACTGAAAGCAGGAAAGAAAAAAAAGTAACAGATAGCGCTGTTATCAAACTTCTCTAATTGCAATAACGATTGAGAACTAATATGTCAGGTAAAGATGAACAACGATAATTAAGCTGTTTGGGGTTCATGATCAGGTGAAAAAGATGAAATGTTTAGCAACAATAGCTGCAGAGAACCTAGATATAAAAATCTATAATTAGATATACCTCAAGAAATATACAACTAAAACTTCTGAGTCTCTTAACTACATAAAATTATTGCATGGTTGTGATCACAAATAATAGAACTGCAATCAGTTAATGTCTCATATCTAGATAGATGGTAGGAGTATTTATTCTTCAAAAAATTACGAGGTACTTTATAAGTTTATACTATGATTTGGATCGCATACCATCTGTTTATTGTAATTACTATATTAATTGTGTGCATGTTTCAAAGTTTTTATCAAATCAGCTAACAGATGGCCAAATTGAAAAGAAGAAAAATCACATTTACACAAATACACTATCTAAGCAGATTGTGACTCCTCCAACATTGAGCATATGCATGGATGCAACTACTGAAGAGGGCTGCACCTAGATCACATCTGAGCTGAATAGTGTAGAAGCAATCAATGATAAAAAGGCAGCTGTGAAGCGATTCTTTTGTGTCACAAAGAAAATATAACTATTTTGGGCAAGGCAAATACAGCTTACAAATAAAGGACCAGAAACCTTCAGATGACTTATACAACCTAATAAGCAAAAACAAATCTGGAGATAACCATGTGCATTTTTATGAAATAATATAGTGATGTGCCATGATATTAGCTGTTTCAATATGGAATACTAGTATACACTAGTATAGTGATGTGCCATGTTATATATGGGCTGATTTTGCAAATACCATCAACGAAAGAACAATGCAACAGAAATGAAGTACATGGTAATACACTCAAGCATAGAATTACAGTAGGTTAGATAAGAATCATGAACAAAATATATATGCATCCATGCCCATACCTTATAACCGCTGTAAACCCTGTTGGAAAGACCACCTTTGTCTGTATCAAGAAAATAAAAATAACACTTTGTTAGATATGTCATTAAGTGCTCAAAATTATGTTTAAATTAAAATGTCTATGGCAGTTTATCTTGTTTCACTCGAGACTTGTTTTTCTGTTTGGCATTCTTACCCAAAACTGCATGCATGTTACAGTTCATAGGTTATGGCACATGAATAATACTTGAAGCTCTGTATTAAAATCCATGGGTACCCTCCCATTTTTTTTCTCAGCCGAGTAACCGGCTACCATACTGGGAAAAGATCATACCATCATTTTGCTCATTCCAACCTCCAACACAACAAAAAGTCATTTTGCTCATTCCGTCGCAATTTTTAAGGGTTTTTTTCTCTGATTACGTGGTTTTCTAGGGTTTCTCTGATTTTGCGATTTGCTAGGGGTGTTCTCCAAGTTTGCAATTTACTAGGGTTTTTCGCTCTGCTTTCATGATTTGCATGATTTTTTGCTCTGATTTTGCGATTTTCTAGGTTTCTCATTTCACAATTTGCTAGAGTTTTTGCTCTGGCTTCGTGATTCTGTAGGATTTTTTTGCTATGATTTCACAATTTTCTAGGATATAAATATGTTAGATACAAAGATATGAATCCTCACTGAACATCTCAATTGGAAAAAATAGTTCCAAACTATGACATATGAATCTTCACATGCATAAAAAAGTACGGCTTCTTCAAAAAAAAAAAAAGCACATTATGAAAAATCACACACTAAAGGCAATTAGTACTACAAACTATGTTACCCAAATTCTACTGACTGTACTACTATACCACCTACACTGAATTTTGGATTTAGTTGTTGATAGAAAAACTGGAACGTGAATGTCTTTCATAATACAGGAATGTAATCATTTGCACAGTGAGTGAGCTTCATATGTTGACAAAAATAATAACAGCAGAAAACTCATTAAGAGTGTATAGACACTAGGAAAACCATGAGCTCTGTATGTTAAGTATATTATAAATAATAAGAAAATAATTATTTACAATGCATAATGTCAAAAATATGACTAGAAATCATACCATATAATATTTAATCCAAACATTCACATGTGACAAATGAAATCACTTAGAGCCATTGTTAGCAAAAGAGAAGAAATGATTGAAAGCACTTGATGTTTTCAGATCAGTGCAAGATCTTTATTTATGCAGTCCAAAAATGGTTACAAGAGCAGTTATGGAGGTTACTAGTTAGACCTCAACTGATTTTAGTTAAGACTAATTACATTATTTAACACCCCCTCTTAATGACTAAACTAGAGACAACTCCAAGTTTGTCTCGAAATTTTACAAAAAGAATAGAACCAAGAGCTTTAGTCATTAGATCTGCAGGCTGCTCTGTAGAAGCACAGAAGTGAAGAGAAATGTCACTAGAATCAACCAACTGTTGAATGTAGTGATGATGTATCTCGATGTGTTTGGTACGAGCATGAAAAACAGGATTCTTTACTAACTTCAATACACTTTGATTTTCACAAAATAGTGGTGTAGGTGCATATGAAGGAAGTTGCAAATCAGCAAGAATCCGACGCAGCTAAACTGCTTCACAACTGGGACTGACTGCTGCTTTGTATTTTGCTTCAGTGGAAGAGAGAGCAACGGTATGTTGAAGCTTGCTCTGCCATGAAACAACTCCTGAGCCAAAAGAAAACATATACCCAGTGGTAGATTTCCAAGTATCAACTGATCCTCCCCAATTAGAGTCTATATAACCAATCAATCTGAAATCCGTTGTCCTTTGATAGAGAATGCCAAAGTCAAGGGTACCTTTGACATATCGCAAAACATGTTTTGTTGCTGTCCAGTGAACTAGCTTCGGTTGAGACAAGAACCGAGAAAGGTAGCTAACAAGAAAACATAAATCCAGTCGAGTGGTGGTAAGATATATCAAACTACCCACCAACTGTCTATATAATGATTCATTGACCAGTGATAAATCATCATAAGTTGACAATTTCAGCCCTACCTCCATAGGTGTAGAAGCAGAATTGCAATCCATCATTCCAAACTTCTTCAAAAGAGTAGTGGCATACTTGACCTGTGCAATGCAAATGGAGTGATCATGTTCCCAAAATTCTACACCCAAACAATAGTGTAAGAGGCCTAAATCAGTCATATCAAAAGCAGTGCATAAATCTGATTTGACTTTCTGAATCGATGTGTCTCCACTACCTGTGATGGCAAGGTCATCAACATACACAATGAGTATCACAATGTCATCATCAATGCTTTTGATATAGAGATTTGGATCATATAGACTCCGTCTAAATCCAAAATCTCATAGATGCTGATAAATCTAGATGTACCAGGCTCGAGGAGCTTGCTTCAGCGCATACAGAGACTTCACCAACTTGCAAATCAACTGATCACGACCAGGTTCCTAAAAACCTTCAGGGTGCACCATGTATACTTCATCTAGATCGCCATTAAGGAAAGCACTTTTGACATCCATTTGAATTACTTTCCAACCAAACTAAGATGCGATAGAAAGAAGTAACCGAAATGTGACCATTTTTGCAGTAGGAGCAAAAGTCTCGTAGTCCATTCCCTCCTGTTGTGAAAATCCTTTCACAACAAGACGGGCTTTGTACTTGTCCAAAGTACCATCGCCTTGCATTTAACTTTGTACACCCATTTGCAGCCAATGGGTTGCTTCCCTGAAGGTAAATCAACCAACGTCCAGGTATTGTTTCTCATCAAGGCATCATATTCTGATTGCATTGCGTTCTCCCACTTGGGTTTGCCCTATGCATCAGAATTTTGCTAGGGCTCTGAAATACTGAAAAGATCAAAATCAAGAGCAAAGTGCATAAGCTCTTCATCATCAATTGAATCTAGAACTGACTTCCTTGGTTGTCGAGACCGTGTATGAGATTGAGGAAGATCCCCCTCTCACACATCCTGTAGAGTAGTGCAATACCACTTGGGTCTCTTCTGTACCAATGATTCCTGTACCTACTGATCACCAAATGGAGTGGTCAACTCAGGTCGACGACACTGATACACTAATGGAGTGTTAGCCATAGATTGTTGCACTAAAGATTGTGAGAGTGTCTCCACAACATGTGGTTCCTCATCTTTCAAAGGAAGTACAATGCTAAAAGCATCTGGACTAGCAGAGACAGCTTGTTGATTACAAACAAATAATGATTATGTTTCTTTTACATCAACACCCCGACTAATGATGATTTTGTTAGTAGACACATCTATTAGCCTATATGCTTTTGATTGAGTACTATAACCAGCAAATAAATATCGTGGACACTTTAAATGGAGTTTAATCTGTTTTTTAGGAATGAGAACATATGCAACAAAACCAAATACACGAAAATGTGTTACCTCTGGTTTGATGTTGGACCATGGTTCTTTCGGAGTGATGTTCTCCAAAGCCTTGCAAGGACTTATGTTCAATATATGGACTGCTGTGTTAACTGCTTCTCCCCAATATTTATACGGCACACCTCTGCAATGCATCATGGATCGAACCATCTCCATGATTGTGCGATTCCACCTTTCAACCACTCCATTCTGCTAAGGAATGCATGGGGTTGTTAGTTGCCGATGAATTCCTTCCTTGCCGCAATAGTTCTGAAATTGCTTTGAAGTGAATTCTCCTCCATTGTCGGATCTTAAGGCTTTGATCCGCCGACTTGTCTCATTTTCTACCAGTGCTTTGAATTTTACAAACTCAGCAAAACAATCAGACTTCTTTTTCAAGAAGTAGACCTACATTTTTCTAGAAAAATCACCTACGAACAACAAGAAATACCTTGAACCAAGAATGGTAGATGGCTCACATAGATCTGCATGAATAAGATCAAGGAGCCCCTTTGCCCTCCAGGTACCTTTAGTGGGAAAGGCTTCTGCTTTTGTTTACCAGCCAAACAACCTGCACATATATCCTGCTTGACCTAGTTAGTAGCCATCCAATAACCATATTCGATTTTTGAAGTTTGGCCAAACACTGAAGATTGAGATGTCAAAATCTCTCATGCCATACAACACTGGTATTATCCTCTACAATTAACACATTCAAACTGACAGTGGCAGGATCACAAGTCTATACAAGCCATTTTGCCCAATGCCTAGGGCTATGACTACAATTTTTGATATCAGACACAACACATTTATTTCTTGAGAAATTGACTGCAATGTGAATATTTTCAGTTAACTGACTGATTAATAGAAGATTTTTGTTCATCTTAAGTACATACCTAACATTCTTGACTATGAACTTTGCAGTGTTATTCAATACAATGCGTATATCTCCTATCCCTTCTACAGCATGTGATCTACCATCACCCAAGGAAACTGAATCTGAAAAACTTTATTTTGTAGTGAAATTTAAATACCGTCTTTTCGACATGTAAAATGCCATGATGCACCGAAATCAAAAAACCAATCACTAGTACTCCTCTCATCGAAACATGATGCCATGAGAGCATATTCCTCCTCAGATTCAACTTCAACTGCTACCACTTTGCCTACCCTTTTGCCTTCTTGTTATGTGTTAGATCATATTGTCGTTTTTTGCATTCTTTCTTAATATGACCAAATTTTTGACAATAATAACATTTTACCTTGAATTTCCAGGACAATGACAACGTATCTGAATATATTTTCCATTTCCCTTTGTTGAACTGGGCAACAAATGCACTTTCCGATTGGCCAAAACTGGACTCACTGAAATGTGTCTGCCTACGTTTTTTTTGCAGCAAATATGAACTCACTGATCAAAAGTGAGTGTTACTCTCTATCATCAGGTGCAACGCTTCCAAGAATGATTCATACAAAGGTGTCAAGCTGTTCAAAACAAGAGCCACCATATCATCATCATCCACCTTTTTGTTGATGGCTAATAACTGATCACAGAGATCTTTCATCCGTAATAAGTGTTCTGACAGAGACCCTCCTTCCACTATTTTTGTGAAAAATAGCAAATTCTTCAAATAAAGTACTCGACTCTTCTCCAAAGTCTGGTATTAGTTCTTGAGACTGGTCCATAGGGCACTTGCCTATGCAGCATTGCGGACCTCCAAAATCAGGTCATCGAACACAGAAATTTTTAATAACAAAAGGGCTTCTTTGTGACGTTTGTCATAATTGGCAAAATTCATTGTCGGTCTCTGTTCTATGTCAAGTATGATCTTGTCGCAATCACGAAATTCCGCAATCGTCAAGATCTTATGACTCCAAACATTATAATTTTGTCCAATCAACTTTTGGGCCTCCGAAAGAACTAGGTTTTGGATATTTGCCATTTTTTACTCTGAAAAATAGTTTGAAACTAATAAAAAATTCCTGCAAAAATTGAATTTTTTTTTTTTTTTTTTCTTGATGTAGTTCAATTTAACTTTCCACCATTCAAAACAAGAGAGTTGTTTTTAAAAAATCCGAAACAAATAAATAGACTCACGAGAATTTGTCCCTAGTGACTACAAATTTTTGTTTGCCCTTCTTGATGATTTGCGAGCCCTCCTTCCTTTCTACGATTCTGCAGGGATCGTTTTTCGTGCTACCATTTTCCATGAACCGTGACTGCAATGTGTGATTGTGCTATGACTAGTGTTTTTCTTTGCCCTCAACTGTGGCATTCTTCGTATCTTTTGACTGACTGTTCTTCGATCTTTGCATAGATCTCTGTGTATATCTTTCATGGTATATGTTCCATGTTTGCTGGAAGAACCCTCAACGGTTCACGTTTTCGTATCTGCAACTACTACGACTGTATTGCAAATTCCTTTCGAAACCCTCGTCTCTTCCTACATTTGGCGTTTTGTCGCGTTTGTCGTCAACGACTTGTGTCATTACCCTCCCTGACGTCTTTCCCACAACCTCATCTTCTCCATGAGTTTCTACGACTGCAAAACCTTTGCCCTTGCGTTTCCGACTGAATACGTCACTTCCACGGGACTATGCCTCCCGCGATGACCTCGTGACTGTCAGAAACTCTTGTGATTTTTTTAAGCATGTCACGATCTCTGTAGTGTCCACGATCTTCTCTACCTCCTCCCGTCCGTACCCTTAACACCAGGGTTTCTCGAACGACGAGCACTAGTACCTTCATTGGCTTCCTCGAGTGGTGGCTCTAATACCACTGTTAGCAAAAAAGAAGAAATGATTGAAAGCGATTGATGTTTTCAGATCAGTACAGGATCTTTATTTATGCAGTCCAGAAATGGTTGCAAGCACAGTTATGGAGGTTGCTAGTTAGACCTCAACTGATTTTAGTTAAGACTAATTACATTATTTAACAGCCATTGCAGCTCCTTAAATGGAAAGCTTGGAAAGATTTTGTCAGAAACAGGTAATTTCCTTGTGTTAAGTAATTGCATTTACAGGCATAGCAAGGACATAATGTGGCCCTTGTCCCTATACTGGAGTCTCCTGGTATCTCTGTCTAAAGGTAATAAACATTACAATATCATATCATAAATGAGTTGATTCTAATTACACCACCTATAGTCTAAAGTTAAAATAAAAACTAAAGCTTCTACTTGTTCCCAAAAATGGAATAATGTGGCCTTACATGGGGATCTGCTCTTGTTTTCAATTGGTCTGCTGCTAGGAGGAAACAGAGGCAGGCAATCAAAACAAGAATTTGGAAGGAAACAGACTCAATCTACCTGGTAACTCTGTAATTGTCCTTTGTGCTGAAGCTTTTTAAGATTCCCTTGTCAAAATTAATAAAGTAGAGTCCAGGAGAAAGAATTACCAGCAGAACTAATGTTTTTGGTTTATTGTGGAAAGGAGCTTGAAAACTGAAGATGTCCCGTCCAGAACATCACTAGTCGGGATAAAGAATTTGCATTGAATGATGTCATCAATGAAGTTCATTTGTTATATTTATATGCAAATTTTGAGGAAGTGAAGGGCTGAGATAGCACCACTCAGTCTGTTCAGACTGAGAGGTGTACCTAATGCATTCATGTCTGCCAGGTTGGCCAAGAGAGGAAAATAGTTTCTACATAATAATTAACTTAATGATGATCTCATAGTATATGACGTTGTAATGTAATGGAATCCAATCGTGATTAAAGAGCTAATATCTCAATTTTCAATGACAGAAATGAAAGTTCTAAATGTCACTAAAAATTTTAATTAGACATGAATTGGAATGTGAAAATGGTATGCAGAAATAACCTTGTAAAAGAAAAGAAACTTACCAAAGAAAATTCCCGAAGATGTCCTGCCAACAGAATAAACGAGAAAGCTGCAAAGGAATAAAGGAAAAAAATTGTCAACTCTAAGTATTACTTCATTCTTACACTTCTTAAAACAACTAAAAATCCAGGACGATGTTTTTGGAAAGCCACTGCAGTTCATGATTCTAAAATAATTTCATTTATGTTTAACAAATAAATTTATTTTCAAAAAAACAGTAAAATGAGATTTTAGTGGATGCAAATTCAACTGTGTATGAAAATAAAAATTTCATTATTGATATTTAAAATCCTTCATCATGTGTTATCACTGTACACAAGCACACACAATATCCAGTCGTGATCTACCTTCTCAAAAGGAAGAAGCAAACATGTTATAACAAGCTTCTCTTGGATTCATCCCTTCTAAAAGAAATGTATCCTTCTATTAAACTCAAATTACATACCGAAATTGCCTTTACTTTCCACTAATGAACTTCTGTTAGAAACTTGTCATTTATGATACAAGAATGGATTTATTCCAAGAAGATTGCCTACCAAACCTAATCATCATGTATTTTTATATTCTTATTCAAACTGAAACCAGCAAGACAACATGGAACCCTGGAAGAGCAATATTAATGACTAATACAGTACGTGAGATCAAGATACCAATCTGTTAGGACAGGAGATTAGACGTGGGGGTCATGTGTAGTTAATGTGAGCATACACCACATGTAAACACAATAATTTTATGTGCACTAGCAGTAGGTAAGATTATGGTTCATTTATGTGGTCAGACATAACATATCCACATGTAATAAAGTCACATATTCTCTCAAATACATTTAATAAAGTTGTTGCAACCAACCTCATCTTAGTAGCCTATAGGATGTTTCTAGATAGTTATCTCTTCAACTAACTCACCAACCATGCCTGCCATTCATTAATGTCTTCTACTTCATATATTAGAGGCATTCATATTTTGTTGAGTGTGAATTTATCAAGAGCTTATAAGCTTGTTCTCCTGCTGCTTGATGAATGCATGGCTTATGTTCATATGATCCTGGTCTCAAATTTCATAATGTCTTTAAAAGCTTCGAAAGCCTGAATCTTAGGATCCTGAAACTAATATTCAAAATAAATTCATAGATTTGACTCTAGTACAAGCACTAACTAATGGAATAGAATAGAATATTTTTATTTGCATCATCAGGAAAATCTGCAGGATTTATATATCACACTCCAATATCCTGAATAATAGAAATATAAAAATGCATAAAATAATAAAGGATGTTAAGTATAATTAAGGAAGGTTTTTAATAAGGGATTAGAAACAAAATTAAGTTATGATAATGCCCATAATTGACGAGAGATAAGTCAACGCAACTAAAGTAAAGACAGCAAAGATAGCCGGAAAAGAGAACACCAAAAGCAGGAGCCAATCCCACAAGAAAACCGAACAAGATAATAAAAATTAAAAATTGTTTGCCAAGAACACAAATCCGACAATGGTAAAAAAATATCTAGAATGCATGTCAATAAGGACTGCCTATTAAAAAACTGTCCTTAAAATATACAAGCAAAACTGTCTTTAATAGTAATATGAGGAAGGTCTATACTATACAGCCAAAACATGATATGCAAAATCATAAACCACTGTAGCCACAAATACAGCGATTGAAAATGGAATCTGTAAAATGACCTATCTAATAGGAAATCCTGGAGTTATCCCCAAACGTAATAGAGTATTCTGCATTCTCCTAACACCCAATGTTCAAATCACTTGCAAGAAGAGGCCACAAGTGACAATAATAATCATGCAGACCTAGCTCTGAGATCTGAATTGAATCTGGGAAGGATTGGCTGTGCCAACTATAGGGTCTAGTTGTTATATCTCGTGTCACCCATAGATCAAAAACTTGGAAAGCACTCACCAGTTTTTAAGCCTGATGAGTAACTCTCCCACAACAAACTTCCCAAGTCACTAGCGGGTACTCGCCAAAACAAGTCTGGCAAGTAACTCGCCCACAATTCACCTGCTGAATCCATGGAGGTACTCACCAGAAAACACACTGAAAACTCAGCAACCAGCCAAAAAAAAAAAAAATCATTTTCGTTGCTATGGTAACTAGGAGGGGATGCCATCATTAGGGAGTCAGGTTGTGACTTGAACCTACACCAGCATTCGTAAACTCCCAGGAATTTATCGCTGAAACATAGCCCGCAAGCAAAAATCGCTGCTTTTTGACATTTTCAGCACTGTTCAGCTCTGCAGAAGCCTGCTAACACACTTTACAACAAAATTTCAGCTGGCGGGAAGTTATCATCATCGGATTTGAGGTATTTTTCAACAATTTTTCAGCTACCGCAATATTATGATGTGCAGCATTGTACTCTTTTTTTGTCCAAATCTAAAGGAAAATACACTTACGCATTCTCTAAATTCATTTCTTATACGTATTTTGTTTTTGAGTGACAATTCGCAGCTATCAGCATTGCAAGAGCCTCCTAGGAACAACTGCAGAGGAATATTATGGTCCGACATTTCGGGTCTCACTACATGACCCATCATGAAGGATAGGATTGAATCCAATGCTTTCCCAAAAAGATATATTAAAGTGTTCATGAATAGTGTTGTAGGAAACTGGAGGTGGGTTAGAGAAAACAAGTCGGCTACTTAGGATTGATAAATTAACTCAATTAATTATTGATTAGATTAACTTATTAGAAAACAATAGTCTAAACCATTCTTTTAACTTTTAATAAGTAACCCAACAAATAATTGATTAATGCTATAAAATTAATCAATCTTAAAATAGCTAGGAGCAATGTGGAAACTACAAAAGTTTGTGAATAAGCGGCTTCCAAGATTGACTAAGCTTCCAACCATCATCCTTGTTGAAATTATTAGGACGCTTCTCTATTTCAATTACTTTTCATATTTTACTGGTCTTCCAATGGTGCTCAATAGCTAGAATTCTATATTCCCCAATTTGGATGGGGTGGTTTGAGTGCATTTCATGTTCTGCAAACGCAGACTATTTGATCCTGCCTCATTGGATGTCCACAGAATGCTCTTTAACTCTAGTATGTAATGATCTACATGTTCCACCCACATATGGAATGCTGCAAGCACACGGAATCTCATACACACCTTTCCTAAGCATCAAATGGCAATGGTCTTTGGCACTCCCAAGACTTTTTCTTAAGAATTTGGACAGTTTGAAGCAAGTATGTATGCCTTTATTTTTCAAAATTCTGAGTAATTTGTCTGTAGTGCCTTGTATGTAAAGATAGGAACCCTTTCCTTCTCACATTTTTGTCTTCAATTTTGGGTCCCTTTTTCCAATTTTTGCTTTCAAGGCAGATTTCATGATTTTCCAGTTACAAATAGCTAATATTTTTCCTCATTGCTTAGGTGTTTTGGTTCGGAGTTCCTAAGAGCCCTAGTAAATAGTGTGTTCATCACACCAGCTTTCTGTGATGGATGATAGTGGGAGTCAATGCTAACATATACATCCATGAGCGTCTTTTTCCTGTAGACTTTTCTAGTAAAAACCATCATTGCTTCTTTTAATGAGAACATCTAATGAAGGAAGGGAGCGGTTTTCCTCTATTTCCGTTGTAAATTGTATGTGTTTTGAATGTGCATAAAGGTGTTTTACGAATAACTCCATAGAATCCTTACCATGCAGCCAATTTATATTAGCATCTCCCACGTAGCGATACCACCACTTTAGGTTTTAAATGGGCAGATTCTAGTATAGCCTTTTCAAATTTCTCCATGAATAAGTTTGCGACAATTGGTGATAGTGGAAAGCCCATGGCTGCCACTCCTGTTTGTTCAAAGACCTCCCTTGAAAAGCTGAAAAGTGTCAATCTTAAGCAAAAGTAGACTAATCTGGTAGTTTCCGCATCTGTGACTCTCTAATCACTTGAACCGATTCATCTAGGGGGGTCCTTGTCAAAAGAGAAACCACATCAAAGCTGAACAATAAATCAGTGTCGTCCATTTCAAGCTTAGTAAGGGTGTTGAAAAATGTTGGTCTTTAATTTAGGAGGTTGTGTTCCCTAGTAGTGGTTTCAACTTTTCTGCTAGATAGCTTTCTAGATTGTAGGCAGATGAGTAAATGGTATCCACAAAGGGTCTGAGAGGGACACTTAGTTTATGTATTTTTGGGGCTCCTTAATTCCTAGGCATTATAGGGACTTTTGGAATTGAACATTCGTTTAATTTCCCTGGTGAGGATTTACTAATTAGTTGTCAACTCTACTGTAAGTTTCTTCAGTGGGTCCTTATTGACATGTCTGTAGCTGCCACTATTACTCAGGTGGTCCCTCATCTTGTCCATGCAATCCTCTGTAAACTATATTTAATATTACTGCCCCATTACCCTTATCAGCTTTTGAGTATAATTAATTCTTTGTTGTTATTGATTTGCGTAAGTGCTTTACATTATTGTCTAGAAATGTTGCTTCTCGGTGGTCTAGGTTTGCATACTGCTATGGAACAATCTTGCCTGATTTTACATGTTATTTAAGTTTATTTTATGAATTTATATATTTATTTTATTTGCCAAGTTCGAGTCTGGGTCAAAAATTAGAGCTGCCAAGCTTTTGCTGAGTCCAACTTTTTGAACTATGGTGCCACCTTCGGCCCTTACTCTCAAATTGATGAAAACTATGTAGTTATTAACAAAATCCCAATGAGGTACACCTTGGGGGATGCATGCATATCAACTTTCACCACACCTACGAGGAATAATAGAGTATGACTAATACCAAACCTACCACTAGATAGGTGTCCCTTGACATTCATCCCCTTCCTTCCTATTAAAACTTGGCCTACGTACTTTAAGACTCCCACCATCTTCATCATACCCATCTCCTCCTACTCAACAAGAATAATGCATAGGATCAGGTTAATAAGCTGCCTCAATAGTTTCCTTGGGGCTTCCCACTGCATATCACATAATCATATATACCATGAAACATATCAACTTTTTGAACTATGGTGCCACCTTCGGACCTCACTCTCAAATTGATGAAAACTATGTAGTTTTTAACAAAATCCCAATGAGGTACACCTTGGGGGATGCATGCATATCAACTTTCACCACACCTACGAGGATTAATAGAGTATGACTAATACCAAACCTACCCCTAGATAGGTGTGTCCCTTGACATTCATCACCTTCCTTCCGATTAAAACTTGGCCTAAGTACTTTAAGACTCCCACCATCTTCATCATACCCATCTCCTCCTACTCAACAAGAATAATGCATAGGATCAGGTTAATAAGCTGCCACCAATAGTTTCCTTGGGGCTTCCCAAGGCATATCATATAATCATATATACCATGAAACATAACCTTGGCTGTCTACAAGGTTTATAAGATACCCGGTAATAAACTGATTTAATAGATACCCTGCACTGGGTTATGTAGCGACCAAATTTAAAGGCAAGCCATGAAAATATCTTTCCCATTGAATCAGCAGACCAAAATCTTGTAAAAAACTTACAAAATTCAATAAGTAACTTATACCTGGATGGATGTTCCAATCTGGAATACTGGCAAATAAATAGCTTCTGTAAAAACCACATAATTATCAATTATAGATGAAAAATGAAGGCCAGATTATGAATTTAAGATGTTGACCCCCAGTCAGCTCCATCTAAGGATTTATGTTACCTTAAGGGGCCAATGGATGTGCCTATATTAGTCCTGGTAAAGACAAATTCTGCAGAAGGTAATTTTCCTCCTACAATGCTTGCTTTGTTGTTACATGCAATCTTAGCATATCTTCTATGATTTGATTTCCCCTTTCCATCTTCCATTGTTTGCTGGTGAACTCCACTTCTGAACTTCAATTTTGTGCCTAAATATTGGAAAGCCTCCTTAAAGTGAGTTCTAGTAAATTTAAAGCACAAAATAAATTGACTAATTTTGTTAGCCCATCCTCCACCACCATAATTTAACCATTTTATATGCCTTCAATAATCTAGTAACAAAATCAATTGAGATGCTTCCCAATCTCTTCAAAAATCCAACATGGAACACCAGATGCATTTTTAGATTAAGTGGTGATTAAAGTCTGTAAATTAAGTGGTAATTAAAGTCTGTAAGGTACCTCATTAATCTTCTCTATTATTAGCTCAGAATACCCAGAGGACAATCGAGTACACTTCCATGTTGAGAAGAAGTTGTTGTTGGCAAGCGTTGTCATTGATGTCAAAGATTGATGTCATGTGTGCATTGATGTCAAAGGTAATGACAAAGTGTTGATGTCATAATGATGATGAGTTTGAGCCTAAAGTTGTGCAAGGCAGGATTTGGATGCATATGAGCTGAGTGTGTTGGCATAGGCTTGGTAGCCTAGTATGTAAGTATGGATCTTCAGTATATGCTTGGACAGGATGTTGATGAATGTTACAGATGATGAGATCATGTTGCAGAGGTCCTATGGGGTGTCAAGGGTGATTGGCGAGCTTGTGGAAGTTCATGGTATTCATCCGGTTCTTCATTATGTTCATTTTGGCATAATTGGTTCAATGGCAAAAAAATCTAAGTAGGCAATTTGCTGACGTCACCATTGCCATGTATGAATGGGTCAAGGGGAGTTGGTCATATGGGTGTGATCACATTAGTCCCAAGTTGTTATGGTCCAAATTTCAAGGCATGCGATTAAGCGAAACAAAAGTTATTAAGATTCAAAGTTGGCTTTCCAAGCAAATTGCAGTGGTTCCCATACTTACCCAGATCATCATTGCACGTCGTGTAGATTTATATGAGCCAGTATGTTTGTGCATTTATTTCAAGTATGCAGAAAGTCATTTTTGATCAAAGGTTTGCATGAAAATGTTGTCTATAGTGCCAAGAAGCTACACTGAAAATTTGGAGACTTGAAGCAATCTCTAGCTCAAGTTATAAAGCTTCAAAGTTGCTCTAGTAGACTGTGATAGGTCGGAGACCGTCAAGTTTAATCATGTTGAACTCTGAAGTCATTTTTATCACTTTGGAGTGCACCCTGCTTGAAAATGTGCAAACACACCCGCACTCTAGCTGATACAATTGGAACTTCTCAGAGTGTGGACGACTCTTTGATGAGAACCTCTAGAGAGCGCTGGTTCCCTTTAGATTTTTCAATAAATTTGACTACTGTGATTTTTGGATGGAAAAGGGGAAGGGAAAACTGAAAAAGAAATCCTATCTGATGAGGTGATGAATCTGAATTGTTCAAATCCTTTGAAGTTACTGAAATCAATGCACACATAATCAAATGAAATCTATAATTATGTCCGTAAGCATAAATATTTCAGATGAAGGGTTGAAAACCTCTTCAAATGACCTGCAAAAAGTTGAGATAGAGAAAGATAGTTGAGGAAGGGACCTTCAAAAGGAGAAAAATCTCACTTGTACACTGATGCATAATCAAATACACACTATCTTTTGTCAAAACTCAAATTCAGAACAAAAACTTCTTTATTGATGAATGGTCCAGCTTACAACTTCTTTCTTCAAACTTCTGGGGGGATCCTTCTAAATGGCTTGATTACGCCAATAAATAAGCTTTCCAAAATCTAAAACAGCCTATGTGGAGTTTCTAAAAAGGGAAAGGGTTAGTCTTGGTTAATTAACTCAAGACTTAACCCCTTTTACAATATTTAGAATATTCAATAAAATCTTTTCCCTTTACAAAATTTGCATGCATCTCCAAATTTTGGCGTAGAAAATAAGTGGTGGAGCCAAGTTTGAAAGATTAAATTTTAAAATAAACAATACACTCTCCAAAAATCTTCAAACATGCATGAATCAAAGGTGATGTAGAAGTGAGGATGGTTGGCCCATTGAAAGTCAAACTTCTCCTTTGCATGGAAGACTACACCAAATCTCTAAATAAGGAACTCCATTTGATTCATTTGAAAGCTGAGCTGGAGGAAGAGATATTCCCGTTTACATGAAAAACTAGAAAGATGTGTAACAAGTTTGTCCAGTCAACTCCAACTCAAGACTAGTCAAACTCCAATGGTCTCCACTTGCATGAAAAGCTATGCCACATCATAAATGGAGATCGCCACTTGAACTACCTAAAACATTGAAAGCTTTGGATTGCATGAAAACCAAGGAGAATCGTGATTTCGATCAAACAGTCAACTGAAGCTTTAACCAGTCCACTATAAATAGCCCTTGCTTGCATGGACAAGGATCTTGCTAAGTGAGATACGTTCATATTGAACCTTGTTATTTCTCAACCTTATGTTTTCCGTTTCTTCGCTTCTGTGCATGCATTTTTCACAGCGTTATCTGTTATGGCTTTTCCTGTATTTGCTTGTCTATTTCTCTCAGAGTTTTTTTCGCAGGGATTGCATTTCCTTTATACTTTTCATGGGATTTTTCTTTGGCTATTTTCCTTTCCAATGTTGAATCGGGCATTTGTTTTGGCATTTGTTCAATCAATTTCCCGCAGGCAAAAAATCTGCGAGAATTATCTCTAACTTTTGTCTTTTCTATAGCTTAGACATTCTTTCGAATAAAAAGTCTGAAGGAATTGTCCCATTCAGATTTCGACTTTCCCGTAGACAAAATGTCCGTGGGAATTTGTCTAAGACTTTTCCTTTTGAGCTCTCCCTTTTCTAAAGGAATTCCTTCGGACTTCTTGTCCGCAACCATTTTCCCTATTCATTTCCTTGTTCCTTCGGACAAAAAGTCCAAAGGAATTGTCTTCTCTTCTGCCTATTTGTAAATGACCTACCCTTGAAACCATGAAGTGAACCTTCCCGAAGGGCAGGAACCCTTCGGGATTCTTGCTTGCCAATGACCTTTTTGAAGGGTACATACCCTTCGGTTTTTTTTGGAACTGCCCCTTAGAATTTTGAAATAGCCCTTTTTCCTTCGGACTTTTTGAACTTGTCCTTTCAGACTTTTGTCTTGAGCTTTCCCGAAGGGTAGGTACCCTTCGAGATTTTTGTAATGATCCTTCTCGAAGGGCAAATACCCTTCGGGTTTCTTGAAAAGTCTTTTTCCCTTCGCTGAATTGTCTGTCCCTTGGAAATAAAAAATAGTGAGCACTGCAAGGTAATGACCATGGTGATCCGTAGAAATCGACGCTGCACATTTAGTCAATATTGCAAGGGTGCACGCGATAAGGTCAACATGTTTGTTGTTTAGCAGTTTAGTCGAGTAAAGTTCAAAGAAGATCGACGGTGCATGTTTAGTCTAAGATGCGAGGACACAAGATGATGGCATAGTGTTCGAGGTTTAACCAATGCACAGTGACCGTTGGAAATCAAATATTTGAATTTGCGAGGGAAGACCAATTTGTGGCTTTTGAGCCATAACTTTTGATATATGCAAAATTTGACCATGGTGTAAAAAACAAAGTTGTAGAGGACTTCAAGGCGCATCTGGCAATATGAATTTGAAGGTCTAATTGTTTATACAGTCAAAGTTATTGAGCTTCAAAGTTGATTGCGTGTTCGTTCATGCTCTACAAGTAACCTGAGAAGGGTATTTGAATTGTTCTTGATGGTATTTCGATGTTTTGAGATGAGCTCGCTATTGGAAAGTATTATAGACTCTCTGAAGATGCTCTATATAGATTTTGGAGGTTTGACCAATCCATATTCAGTATAAACAAATGCTTAGAAGTTGACCATGTGTTCATTCATGGCATTTTTGTGTACAAAATGTTGTTTGGGCAAATTGGCTTTAGCAAAAAAGTGTTTTGGCGATTGTGATCATTTGAGGATGTCAAAGGGGTCATGTTGAGTGGACCTATGCATTTGGAAGTTGTCATATGTTCTTAGTTTGCTCATAAAAGTGTCAAAAAGGTAAATGGGTCTTCATAGAACCTAAAAGGTGACTTAGGCCTATTTGAAAGAAGATTGTGCTTAAGGTGACCCATGAAGATGCCTTGAGAGTGAAGGGCATGTATTGTGGCCGACAAGGAAGATTGTGAACATAATCATAATCATGAAGACTCTATAAAAGGTGAAACCAAATGTGATGGTTTCTAGGGCTTGAAAAAAAGACTTGTGAGATTGAAGAGAAGAGGTGTGTGTGAGCAGTGGAGCGAAGGAAAGGGTGTGTGCCCAGTGGATGGATTGAAGAGCAGAGCAAGTTGATCACTAGGTGTATGCCCTGTAGGTCATATTTTTGATGTCAAGGACAGTGCTCTTACAGGTTTGAAGACAAAGGTGGTCAGAAGGACTTGATCATCTTAGTGGCAGGTGCTCCTTGTGAAACAGGGGTTTCACTAAAGACGATTAGAAATTGACCAAAAGATGGTCAGGGCTTGATCATCTTAGGGGCAGGGGCTCCTTGTGAAACAAGTGTTTAACTAAATTCTGATCAGAATGACTTAATCAGTCTCATGTTTGTGATCATCTTATAGGACAACTAGTCTATGTGTTTACAAGCTTGAGAGTGGATTTTATTCTCCAAGAGGGTTTCCCGCATAGATCTTGTGTGTATGATCTTGCATTATCTTCATTGCTCATTGCTATAAACATCTTATATGCTTCATAAATGGTTGAATTGAATGCTTAATTGAATAAGGGTCTGGAAATAGTTTTGAATTGTTTGTCACCACTGACTCACCTCCCCTCTCAATGATCGTACCTCTAACATCCGTTTGTTTTGACTAATAATAAAGTATACTTCAAAAGATCATGTATTGAGATGTTGGCCTTGATATGGTTTCCATGATTGTGCTCTTTCCATATTCTACTTACACTCCTTTACGTTGTTCTTATATTTCCTCCAAAATTTGATATGATACCTTTGTTTTGCCTTTGAAACTATGAAGATCTAATGTGACTAGTGTAAGCAGTGCAAGTCCATATGTTACCTTTAAGGGGCCATCGTCTCCTCTTTTTCAAATAAAGAAAAGAATAATTTAATAATAACATTTATTGTTGTTCCCCAATGACACTTTATGATAATAACTTAAAAAGGACACTTAAGTCATTATTGTTAATTGAGTGGGGCCAAATAAAAATAATTATTATTATTATGAGGAAAAAGGTAAATGATTATAATTACTTTAGGTTTAGGTTGGATTGGCAAAAGTAAACTTTATAAAAAAACAAACACTTATTTTCATTATGATTGATTATTAACTTTACCAATACCCGATAGAATTCTAGAATTCTTTCGCTTCTGCTTGAGGACGAAAACTTTCATTGCAGCTGGATCAAAAGACAAATCCCCTCCTATCCACCAAGTTAATTCTGTATAGGAATTACGATTGAGCAAATCAACAGGGTACTTACAGGAAATCAGAAATCAGGATTTTGCAAGGTTTTGAACAAGAAAATCCAACTATTACAGCACTCAAGGCTGTTGTATTGACAAGGATTTACCCCTTATTCGCTAGCATCACTATAGCAGCCCCTATTTTGGTTGGCATCAACCCTACTAACATAGTCATTGCTGTTCTAGCAATGTTGGATGTAAATCGTGGGTTTCTAAGGCCGGCATCATTCTCTACCTTGGCCAACATCACATATTAGGATCCCTGTGGTCTACAATACCATCACAGGCAAAGATCGTCGGGTTTTTTTAGGGGTTCAAGGGAATATCATTACCGTATGAGCATCTAAATAGCCTAGTAGGGAATCAAGGAATTTACCAGACGAGGTTTGGGGATTGTTTGACAATACAGCGATTTCCGTAACTCAATTTTGTTCCAAAGTTTTGTTCCAGTGTTGTACAAGTTCCACTAGCCTATCGTACGATTGTACCAACTAAGCGTGTTGGAAATATTGTCATTGATGTCAAAGGTCTAGCATTGGTGATAAAGACCCCATTGCATTTAATGGTGTTTTTAATATTCATATCCTAACTAATATGTGTTAATATTTATTTAATATTAACAAATATATTTTTGGTTGCATATAAATCAAAAGAGGGCCCATGAAAAAGTCAAAGAGTCACGAGATAAAGACAAAATAGGAATGGGACGCATTTTCTCATGAAGAGTCATATTGAGGAATTCCAAAAATCACCATGTGAACACAAAAGAGGGTATGGCGCATTTTTCCATGAAGGGGCACTTTGAAGAATACGAAAAGTCACCAAGATAAAGACAAAAGAAGAAAGGACGCATTTGCTTATGAAGGGTCACCATGTGACTTTTCAAATGCAAGGATATGAAAGATCATGCAAGTTTGACGCTATTTTCCATGAAGATTGAAGGGTCACAAAGGGTGAATGTCAAAAGTCATTTGGAAAGCTATAAATAAAGGCTTGAAAAGCCACTTATAATATGCAAAAGAATGCATGGTTTTGTAATTGTTTTATTTAAGAAAAGAGGAGAGAAAAACAAGAGTTATTGTGGAGTTTTATCATTTGTTGAATAAGCAACATTGAGAGATAGTTCTGTTTAATACACAAGAGAGGTTGATGCTCCTATGAGTTGGTGCTCACAAATAATTGTTGTGTTAGTGCTTGACAAAGGGGTTGGTGCTCTTGCAAGTTGGTGCTTGCGAACTTTGTAATTTGAGTTGTTACTCATTCATCTACTTGAAATTATTCTCCGTGGTTTTTCCCACTTTAGTTTTCACGTAAAAATTTGGTGTCTCTCTCTCTCTCTTTTGTGTGGTGCATGTTATTGTTTCAATTTTATTGCATATCTTGAATGTGTGATTAAGTGGTTAAATAAAAAAAATCAGATTAAGTAAAAGATATATAATACACTAATTCACCCCCCTCTTAGTATATTTCGTGCGTAATAATTGGTATCAGAGCAGGTTCCTTTTGAAAACGTTTTACAGCTTGAAGGTAGATCGGGGAAAGCGTGATCACTGGATCACATGAAGGTTTTTCTACAAATAAGGCACCTTTGTTTGATGGGACAAATTATGTTTTTTGGTGCATTCAAGAACAAAACATATTCTTATCAGATATCACTTCTTGAGAGAGCGGGGTGCAAATCAACTGGTTAAGATGAAATATATCAGTGCTACTGAGCAAATTGTAGATATTTTCACAAAGGCATTACCAAAAGATACATTTGAGTATCTGCGAGATAAGTTGAAAGTATTTTCTTTTACTTCCTGCAATTGAAGATCAGCATTAGTTGAAGGAGAGATAAGTGTTAGTTCCAAAATAGGCATTTTGCCATTGATGTCAAAGGGGAAGAAGAACAGATACAGGGACAGGTTGCTACAGTAAAGGAGAATTATTGTATGTTTTTCAGATGGCAATATGTGCAGGTTGACATGTGCAGTACAAGTTTCAAGGTATCGCAGTTTCAATTTGAGGTTGACATCAATGACAAAGGGGAAGATTGTTGAAAATATTGTCATTAATGTCAAAGGTCTAAAATTGGTGATAAAAGCACCATTGCATTTAATGGTGTTTTTAATATTCATATCTTGGCTAATGTGTGTTAATATTTATTTAATATTAACAAATATATTTTTGATTGCATATAAGTCAAAAGAGGGCCCATAGAGAAGTCAAAGAGTCACGAGATAAAGACAAAAGAGGAATGGGACAGAATTCCAAGAGTCACCATGTGAAGACAAAAGAAAGTATGGTGCATTTTTTCATAAAGGGACACTTTGAGGAATAAGTAAAGTCACCAAGATAAAGACAAAAGAGGAAAGGACGCATTTACTTATGAAGGGTCACCATGTGACTTTTCAAATGCAAGGATATGAAGGGTCATGCAAGTTTGACGCCATTTTTCATGAGGATTGAAGGATCACAAAGGGTGAATACCAAAAGGTCATTTGGAAAGCTATAAATAAAAGCTTGAAAAACCATCTGTAATATGCAAGAGAGTGCATGGATTTGTAATTGTTTTATATAAGAAAAGAGGAGAAAAACAGAAGATATTTGTAGAGTTCTATCACTTATTGAGTAAGCAACATTGAGAGATAGTTGTGTTTATACACAAAGGGGCTCAGTGCTCCTGTGAGTTGGTGCTCACAAATCTTTGCAAGGGGTTGGTGCTCCTGCGAGTTGGTGCTTGCAAACTTTGTAATTTGAGTTGGTGCTCATTCATATACTTGAAATTGTTCTCCGTGGTTTTTTCCACTTTGGGTTTCCACGTAAAAATCTAGTCTCTTGTGTGGTGCATGTTATTGTTTCAGTTTTATTGCATATCTTGAATGTGTGATTAAGTGGTTAAAGAAAAAAATCAGATTAAGTAAAAGGTATATAATATACTGATTCACTCCCCCTCTCAATATATTTCGTGCTTAACAAAGCGAATAAATTTACACATCTCCAAAATAGGGTTTGTAATTTTCATCTGGGAAATTCAATATTTGTTTGTTTGTGATTAGCCTTTTTAAAATTACATTATTTTATCATTAGTATATGAAATTTTTGAGTAGGGTTGAATTCCAAAATAAATAAAAAAGAATTTCCAAATTCAGTGATTGGTTGAATTCCAGAATAAATAAAAAAGAATTTCCAAATTCAGTAATTGATTGAATTCCAAAATAAATAAAAAAGAATTTCCAAATTCAGTAATTTATTTTCTAGTATCTTGTTTGAAATGTATATTTCAATGGTATCAAAGCCAAATTATTGCTAGCATATTGAGAAAGTTGACATATTTATGTAATATCACTTGCATGTCAATGGTTTTAGTGGAAGAGAATTAAGATATTATCAAAGAGAAAAAAGAAAAATTCAACCCCCAAAAATCAAAGAAGAAAATATGGATGACAGGGAAAAGAGGATTCCTTCTAATGAAATCAGTTATTTACATGAAACAATCAACGAAGGTCAAAACGATTTGGAAAAGACATCCAAATGACTTTGAAAGAATCCATGTTAGAACTAGTCAGAGTGACGTGGGGTATTAATCCAAATAAAGTAAACCATGAAGAAGCAAGCTCATCAGCGAATGAGAGAGTTTCAATCACACCACCTTGTTAGACTTTTCGTGCCAAATTCCTACAGAAAGAAGAGGATCACCTTGAAGTAGAACTTCAACCATTTCATACAGGTAATGAATTCACAATAAATCATGCAGAATATGGACTTGACCTTGTAGTTCAACAAGCTCTCATTTTCAGAGAGTTTTGTGATCTGATAATGAAAAACAGCAACAAAAGAGGTAGGAGAAATCAACCAGAACAGCCACAAAAAGATATACAACAGTTGGGTAAGATTATCCTTCCTATTTACGATGGTTCAAACAAAATCTTGGTTGCAAAAGTTGGATACTTCTCACTAAATCCAATGTATGAGGGAGACGCAGTTAAATTTGCTACCCTTCACCTTGAGGGGCTAGCACATGAGTGATGGTACCATGGCACGATCACCCAAAGACACGGATCTATTTCTACATTGAAAGGATTATTCCAAAGAATAACTGAAAGGTTTGATAGGAAGTATCCACAGATCTATTTCAGGGAGTTAGCCCAACCCAAACAAGAAGGAACAGTGGGCAGTTACATTGCTTATAGTAGAAGGTTATTTGTGATGGTACCAAATGTAACTGAAAGAAATTTGGTGTTATTTGTTGAAAGTTTGGCTGAACCTCTCAAGTGTTTAGTAAAAGCTTTTGACCCTTTGTCTCTTCAAGAGGCAATTTAGAAGGCATTAAATTTGGAAACATCAGCTCCAAAAGGTAAATTTCTGCCTATAGGACAGCAAATGACAACAATTATTGGGCAGCCAAAATCAGTCCCTTATGGACAGCGAGAGACATAGTTGTTGAGCAGTAAAGGAAACCATTTCAGCAAGGGGTTTCTCAACATAAAGAGCTGCCAAAAGAAAATTAAAGAGAGAGAAACAAGGAATGAACTCGGGTGGAAGTTGTGCTTCACTTGCAAGGATCCATGGGACCATGGTCATAAATGTCTTGGACAAGGTCAAGGACATTACATAGAGGTGTTATCAGATGATGAATTAGAAACAGATACTTGAACCTGACCCTGAGAATAGGGAAGAAGAATATAATTCAAGAAGCACCCTTGCCACACTTATTTCAACAAGCCGCTATGTCGCACTTCCCTGGAGCAACCATGTATTACCCTTTTAAAATTTGTGGAGTTATGCATGGCCATAAACTCACGGTGCCAGTTGATAATGGGGCAACCCACAATTTCATAGATGAAGGATTGCCAATCATAAGAGGGTTGAAAACAGAGGACGTTGATGGGTTCAATGTTATTGTGGTCGACGGTTCTACTATTCTTTGCACTAGGAGGATTTTGCAGTTGGAGATTACACTTGGTAATCACAGGTTGTGTGATGACTTGTATGTTGTGGACATGGGAGAAATAAATATGGTTTTAGGGGTGCAATGGCTACATTCCCTTGGGGAATTCACACAGAATTACCAAACCAGGGAGTTGAAATTCATATCTAATGGAAAGGAGGTTGTGATTCGTGGTATGGCCAATGGAGCCCTTACAATTGTTACAGCAAACAGAATGGATGGTGTCACATTTGGTAGTGTAGCTCATAGTGGATTCATGATTCTACTATCATAGGTTCACTTGTAGAATTTGTTGGAGAAACATCATTGGGTACAGGGCTTCCAATTCTTCATTATATCGAAGAAGCCCAGCGAAAACTAACTACCTCACAAGGACTAGAGACAACAAGATTGGTTTGGGATCCTCATATTTGCAGGATGGTTCAAGCATTGCTCGAGGGCAAGCAATCTTTGGGAAAGGCAGGCTATCATGTCCCCTTTTTTCAAATAAAGAAAAGAATAATTCAATAATAATGTTTTAAGTTGTTCCCCAATGACACTTTATGATAATAACTTAAAAGGGACACTTCAATCATTATTATTAATTGAGTCAGACCAAAAAACAAATTAATTAAAAGATCGACTATAAAAATTAATTATTTTTATGAGAAAAAATGTGAATATTAAATTAAAAATTGATTATAATTACTTTAGGGTTAGAGTGGGTTGGCAATAGTAAATTTTATAAAAGGGCAAGAGGGGTAGTGATTTTCATTATAAATGATTATTCATTTTTACCAAAATCCAATATAATTTCATAATTCTTTCACTTCTGTTTGAGGACGAAAACCTTCATTGCAGCGAGCAGAGGATAAAACCCCTTCAATCCACAATGGTAATTTCGAACAAGGATTACATTGAGCAAATCAACAGAGTACTTGCAAGAAATCAGAAATTAGGTTTTTGCAAGGGTTTGAACAAGAAACTCCAACTATTACAGCACTCAAGGTTGTCGTATTGTCAAGGGTTTACCAATTATTGGTTGGCATCAACCCTACTAACATCGCCACTATTGTGCTAGCACTATTCGGTGTAAATCGTGGGCTTCTAAGGTTGGCGTCATTCTTTTCCTTGCCCAATGTCACATATTAGGATCCATATGGCTTGTTGTACCATCACATGCAGAGATTGCACGAATTTTTGAAGGATTCAAGGGGTTGTCGTTACTGTATGAGCATCTGAACAGCCTAGTAGGGAATCTTAGAATTTACTAAGCAGGGTTTGGAGATTGTTTGACAATACCATAGTGTTCAAAAGTCAAATTTGTTGTTTCAAGGTTTTGTTCCAGTACTATACAAGTTCCATCAAGGTATTGTACTACTATACCAACGAAGTGAATAAACTTACAGACCTCCAAACTAGGGTTTGTAATTTTCCTCTGAAAAATTCAACCTTTGCTTGTTTTTTAACCCTTTTAAAATTACATTATTTTATCATTAGTGTATGAAATGCAAATGGTCTTCATATAGTCTTCATTTGGAGGGCTACTAATGGTGACCTGTTATAGAGTTACACTGTTGTTTGAGATGCTTCTGCCCAGAAGTGCAGATTTACCCACATTTGAAATACAACATTGCTCAAACCAAGTTCATCACAGTTCTATTCATCCACTCAACTACTCCATTTTGTTGATGAGTGTAAGGAACTATGAGATGATGTTTAATCCTATTTTGCTTGAGATAGGTTTCAAACACCTTTGACATGAATTCACCACCATTGTCAGTCTTGAGTGTCCAAATCCGAGATTGAGCTTCATTTTTCAGTCATTGTTCGAAACTTTGTAAAGTTTCGAAGGCTTGTGATTTTTTTTTCAAAAAGTATATCCAAGTCATTCTATTGTAGTGATCAATGAACATGGAATACTTGTGACCACCTACCAAAAGAAATGGCAAAGAATACAAATCATAGTGAAACAACTGCAATTTTTTGTCAACTTTCCATTCTAACCTTTGGAAAGTTCCCTTTCTTGTTTAGCCAATATGCAAGTTTCAAACTTTTTAATATTTTTGAGAAATGTTGGCAAGCCTACAACACCATTCTTTTGCATTGTGCGAACATTGTCAGAGTATAACCGAATATGGCATGTAAGAGAAGACTTGTTGACATTCCTTTTTACCAAAATGAGCAAAATTTCTTGGAACTGAATGCTCACCCCAAAGTTTTAGCAATTTGTCTTCCTCATATCCAGTCAAAACAATTGAATTGGCTCAGTTTCTTGTGATCTTCACTTCTCCATCATCCAACAGAATGCAGTGCCATTGCAAAGAATGAAGTCTAGAAGCCCTGGTGACTTAAATTAAATTGAACCTTTGGCTTGAAGTTCTAGACTTGTTTTATCTACCAAATGTACTGCACCACAACTTTCTTCATAAAACTCCTCAAAGAAATTCATTTGAAAAGTCATGTCGTGTTGCACTAGTGTCTAGAACCCCAAGTATTATTCTAGTTTGAACTCACTGAGGCATTATGTGTTTCGTTTGAAATGGAAAGCACATATTCCCTTGAAAATTGAGTCAAGCCTACTTTTGAGCTTTTCCTCTTCTTTTTCTGCTTTTTTTTTCTATAGGCTTTAATCTTGTCCCATGATGTTTTGCATTCATGTGTCCCCTAATTCCCTTTTTTTTCACAAAGTTTGCAAAACAAGTGTTTTATGTCATTTTGATTCCCTAATGTTGACCAATGTTTTTCACAGCTTTGCCACCTTGCCCTTTGTTTTCCCTTTACCTTTATCATTTTCACTATTCTTGGAAGAATTGCCCTTTTGATTAGCATAGCAAGTGCTTTCTCCAGTCGAAATGATCTTTCTCCAACGATTTTTTCTCTCTCGACCATCTTCTCAACCAATTGATCAAAAGTGAGTCTCACAGATTGTTTGTTTGCAAAAACTCCAAATAGATTGAGTTTGTAGGGAGAAAAGTTTTTACAAAGGCAATCATATATACATCAATCTTTACACCAACAACATCAACATCGTATTTGATAGCCCGAATTTCTGAATCCAAACTCATGACATCACCGTTCTTCAACTGCAACTATATGAACTCCAATTCTGAGTAAAAATCATATAAATTCTTCAATTTGTGTAGTGTTTCCCAAGGTGTGTTGCATCCCTATATGTGACAAAAAACCTCACCATCAAATGAGGCCCGCATCAAAGCCAATGCTTTTGAATTCTTGTGCTTCCATTTTGTATCCCCTTTACTTCCTTTCATTCAGCAGGTTATTCATCCCCATCACAATTGTCAAATCACAAGTCATTGAAAATGAGATTGGTTTCCACCTGTCTTGACCATTCTGACCAAGTGTCCATAATTAGTGTTATGCTAATAATTGTTTTAATTAAATGCGTTTTTACAGAATAGGGAGATGGATTGGTTCCTTATCTCTCCAAAATATTCTCTTTTTTATATACCACCCGACCAATATACTAAACCTCTCTATATGCTCACCCTTCCTCTATAACCTGATAGTATATGAAAAAAACTCGTCTTTTCTATATACCCAACGGTATGTGAAAGAGACATTATTGTTGAGCATACACTTATACTGAGGGGGGGTGAATTAGTATAAGGTAATCTTTTACTTTTTCAAATTGATAATCACAATAATCTGCTTATGCTTGAATGATAGAAAGAATTAATTCCATATCTTTCTCAACCTTCTATCCGCCTTATATAGCCTTCAAAGGCTCTTCACAAAGGGGGCGTCCCATTAAAGAGGCACCTCTTCACCAAAAGATGTGTCTATTGACATTTTCCTTGGCATTTCCGTTGACATTTTTGTTGACATTTCCAAGGGCAATTCTGTTGACATCAATTACAATTCTTTTGACATCAATGACAATATTCCAATAATCTCCCCCTTTGTCATTAATGGCAAATCTATAAACTCCCCCTTGCTTTAGTTCTCCTTTGCTCCCCCTTTCGTTAATTTTCTCCTTTGACATCAATGGCAAAGGGATGTTCATTATACTTCCATCCACAAATAAATCATGAAAAACATCCATGTCATCTTCTTCAACATGACCACAACTAAATGATTATCTTTCTGCTCTTACCTGTCATTTTGCATAAGGACTTATTTTATCATTTGCTCTCTTTGAATTTGATCAAATTTGGGCTTTTTGACATCATCTACATCCATCTACATTATCTCCAGCAACCCAAGTGGTAACTCCTCTTTTCCACTTCCCTAAAGTCTTTAGGCAAATTGCTTCTCTTTACGTTTAAGTCTTTACTACTTGGAGATTCTAATTTAAATCGTCTTCAAAACCCTCCTAAAGAGTGATTGTGAAAGCTTCTGGTGACCCAGACACAAATGCAACAAATGCCCTGATAATATGTTATCATCCAATATTGCAGGCAATGAATATCCAGTGCCCTCAATAAACTTCTTGCCAGCTTCAAATACAAGAGTAAAGGCATGCAACCTCTCATTATCTAAAGATCTAAGTGTTTTAAAATATTGCACAAGATTAGCAGATCAAATAATCGATCATGCATTTTAACCACATCCTGCAAAAGTGGTTCTTCAAAAGACATCGAAGTCTCTCCAAGTTTTTGTTTTTGTTTTTTTATGTTCTTGTCTTAGAATATCAACTTTGTCCCAATCATCTTTCTCATTCTTCTCTCCAACCATATCTTCTCTCTCTGATATTCTGTGAAACTTCATCTTTTAAGTTGTCTTTTTACCGGAGCTAAAAGATAATGCAATGATTAGCTCCCCCTCTATTCGTACTTTTTATGAGCTTAGTGATACCTCTTGTGCATGAAATGCAGTTTGCACAAGCATAGGTCTCTCTTTTTCTTGCCCCTGCGTCTTTTTCCATACTTTTTGAAGTTTCTTCTTTTTGTTTACTCATGGATCCCACTTTCTTATTTTGCCTAGGAAGTTTTATAAAACCACTTCTACAGAAGCGTGTTGTAGGTCCATAGTTGTTTCACTTATAGCATCTGACATTGTAATCTACTAAAGAAGCAAATGAATTATAGTTCCTATTTCAGAACCCATAAGAAATTTTATTCTTGTTCCAACCAAAATGTCTTGCATGAGTCCTATAGTGTATTGCTTTATGACCAAAGTGATTACGCAAAGCGCAATACCCAAAGAAAGAGTTTTGAAATCTGCCTTGGAGGAAAGGACTTTCTGAATTTGTCCTTGTTATCTTTTGGAGGAGTGCTTGTTTTTTGTGGGACTTGATTCTCTTTCTTCTTGCTAATAGGACTTTTGAGAACATCTGCATAGCTTTTTGTCTTTTCCCCATTTGCCTTCTTTGGTGGCTCTTTGTAATCTTCTTTGTCGGCCATCTGATTTTCTTTATATCCAAGACTAGTCTTCATAAATAGTGACCTTTGCCCATTTATGATATCATCTAAGGTCTCGGTACTCTTCTCAAATTTGATGCCTCTATTCAGTTTAGTGGTTGTTATCTCTAGTTCCTTCCTCAAGGAAACAATTTCAAACTCTAGCCTCTCACAATTTTCTTCCTTTTTGTTTAATTGGATTATCAGCTCCTCTTCAATCCTTTTTGCTTCTTCAAGTTGAATCTTGAGGTTGATGATCATCCTTTCTGATTCCTCAGGACTTTGTAACATTTTGCCTTAGATTCCCAGTCCTCTTGAAGCTGTAATTGCCTTAGATTCCCAGTCCTATTGAAGCTGTAATTTTTGTTTCAACTTCTTAAGTTTCTTGATTTCACTCAGGGCACAAATTAGTTTTTCTTTAGATGAACTACTTTCCTCTTTGGAATAGAGGCTTTTCATGTGCTTGTGAAAACTCTTCTTGTTCTCAAGTTTAACTTGTTTGTGGCCTTTCTTTATATCATGCTCTTCTTCCTCATCACTATATTCATTTTCTGCATATGGGCATTTGGCCAAAAAATGTCCTACCTTTCTACAATTAAAACATTTAAAAAGTAACTTACCTTTGTACTTGTTGGATCCTTTCTTCAGCGTCCTCACATAATGAGCTTCTTCTTCGTCTAATTCATTATTGGAACTATCACTTGGCTCAGGTTCTTTATTCTTCATTTTCTTTCAGGTTTTGAAGGTTGCCTCTCATTTAGATGATTTCTCGTATTCGGTCATCATTTCATATGCCGTGAGGATTCCATGCAATTCATCCATAGTTAGATTATATAAGTCCTTCATTTCCTCAATGGCTGAAACTTTTCCATCAAATCTTAAGGGAAGTGACCTTAGCACCTTTTGCATGATCATTGGCTCTTCAACTTTTTCACCAAGTCCTTTGATGGTATTTACAATTTCATCCACACGAAGCAAATAGGCTGCAATGTTTTCTTCATCCTTCATTTTCAAACTTTCGAATTGTCTTCAATGTGTTTGAAGCTTGGCTTTCTTTCCCTTGTCATCTTCTTCATAGATGTTTTTTAGTTTATTCCAAATCTCTTTTGCCGTTTCACAGTGCATTACTTCGACAAACTTTGATTTTGATAAACCACACAAAATTGCATTCATAGCTTTTGCATTATTTTCACTTGCCTTCTTCCCTGTTGGATCTGTTGGTGGAGATGATGGAGCTACATATCCGCTTGCAACTGATTGCCAAATATCAAAGCCAATAGCAATCAAGGAAGTGCACATGCTTATGCTCCAAAAGGCATAGTTCGTTCCATTGAACAATGGAGCCATGTTTGAAGAGATTCCTTCTTGAACGGCCATGTGTGCTCTTGAGATCTACCTTCTAGCGATTAGCCTATACTAGGAGGAACAGGGTCTGATACCAATTGTTGAGCACACACTTATACTTAGAAGGGGGGGGTGAATCAGTATAAGGTAATCATTTACTTTTTCAAATTGATAATCACAATAATTTGCTTATGCTTGAATGATAGAAAGAATTAATCCATATCTTTCTCAACCTTCTATCCGCCTTATATAGAGCCTTCAAAGGCTCTTCACAAAGGGGGCGTCCCATCAAAGAGGCACCTCTTCACCAAAAGATGTGTCTATTGACATTTCCATTGGCAATTCCATTGACATCAATTATAATTTCTTTGACATCAATGACAATATCCCAACAATTATAGAACGTGATAGCAAAATGATGTGTTGTGACCAACACGTCCCTTTTCACAGAAGGAAAGGGAACCCCCCATAAACCTGAAATCTCAAAATGTTCGCCCTTTCTCGAGCCCAATCAAAGGCCATTTGCTTGTAGTTAAATATCTTTCACGGGCTATTTTTTTTTTGAAAAGGCTAGTCCCGTCGTGCTTTTGAAGTGCTTTTATACTCAATTTCTTTTAGGGTGCTAACCTTTTTCCTCTCAAAAAATCTCTAAGGCAGACAGGGCCCAGAGTCCAGTTGGCATCCTCTCGAAGGTTTTCTTCCAACAGGTAGACAACCCTTTCGTTCACAAAATGTTTTTTGAATAATTTAGTCCTTTTGTACGTTTTGGAGGTCCCAGAGTTGTCAAAGACCGAAAAGGCTCGATACAATCATAGATCGTCACGTGTACTCATGCACCCGAAGTTGTCAGCATTGTCAGAGCCCAAAAGACCTGATCCAATCAGAGATTGCCACGTGTACTCCTGCACCCAAAGTTGTTAGAGTTGTCATAACCCGTAAAGGCCCAATCCAATCAAAGATCGCCATGTGTACTCATACAACCAAAGTTGTCAAAACTATCAGAGCCTAAGAAGGCCCGACCAATCAGAGATCGCCACATGTACTCATACAACCTGAGTTGTCAGAGCCATTAGAGCCCGAGAAGGCCCGATCCAATCAAAGATTGCCAAATGTAATCATACACTTGAAGTTGTCGAAGTTGTCAATCCCGAGAAGCTCTAATCCAATTAGAGATTGTAACGTGTACTTGTACACCCGAAGAACCGTACACCTGGAAAATCCCCAATGCACCAGACCCCTAGCGTCACCCCTTTGCACCACAGTATACGACACTTGGCGAATTCCAAATGCAAACTGGGTGCCACGAGTGTCAACACTGGGCATGTGCTCGCCACACACTGCGTTCAGTGGCCCATTTGAGTAGTTAGCGATTCAACACCTAGAAAGCTCCCATTGCCGCTAGCCAATCCAATTAAGGTCAATTCTACATGAAATCAAATCTAAGTAAAAGGGAAAAAATGGTTATTTTAAAATACAGCAATCAACTCAAAGATTAATTCACGTATCGTGTGCGCCCAACACCATTTCTATTGAAATATTCTAGAGCCTTATAAGGTCCCATCCGAATTAAGTTCATCGTTATTTGTTCTCACAATTCGAATTATTCAAAGCCCTCTACTAAGTTACTCCCAAAGCTCGAAGCACATCTCTATAAAAATCCTACACAATAAAAGAACAGTATTCAACAATCGCTACATCCACATCCAATCCCAAGCTAGAGTAAGAGTTCAAGGATACTACGTTCGTGCAGGCAGTCATGCGTTTCAAGCACTATAAGGAAATTTTCAAGACAATTTTGATATTTAAAATCCTAGTAGCAATGACAAGATGGAGAACGATGATGTCAAGTTCTCAAACAACCTAATATCTCTCAGAGCCTCAAACCTACACAAAGTTGTTGCCAAGCACAAGGTCTTCTCGTACGGCGATCTCTTCACTACCCTGTTACGGATGTCGAAGTGCAGCAATGATATTGTCCATTCGCCAAACAGAGAACTCTAAATTGCAGACATCTCTAGAGCCGACTTCGGGAGCCATTATAACCTCCTTGATTACGACATTCCATATGACAAGGAGGTCGCCAATAAGTGGATGAAGACCCACAACATCTGTGAGACCTTGAAGGATTGGACTGAGAACACTAGTTGTTGGTTTTACAAGTAGGATGCCTTCAAATAGAGAGTGTGAACTACCATGCTACTACTCAACCGTTTATATAGGGCAAGCAATATCGTGCATGTCAATAAATATTGGCTCCCTTTGCTCAGCATCATCCTCGAAAGGAAATAGGTCCTAGCTCTCAAGGACATCATCACTTTCAATATATTGTCGCAAGTCATTGGGGGCAACTTCTACATGATGTCCTATCTAGTTGATGCCACCTCCACCACCCTTGACTTCAAGAGCATTGTGTTCCCCCCATGTAGACCTGCAAGTTCCCTGGTCCACGTGATCTTTGACAAATTATACATTCACCACTTCACACACCACATCCGAGACATTTGTAATCAATGCCATAGCTAGTTTCTACCTTAGCAGAAGACCCATTCTTTGTTCCCCATCATCATAGGGCACCATAAGTATAAGAGCTTGTTTGCCCTCTAGTGCATGGCCACGCATCGAGGCTCTTTCAATCTCTCCAAAAATGATGATAGGCAATGGGATCCATAGGGCAAGGTGAAGGCTCATGTATACTTCTATCAGCTAAGCTAAACATCAATTACCATCATGAGAACCACGCAGATGATCCTTGCCACCTCAACCCTACCAATGATGCCAAGGTAATAACAAAATCAGAAGTTGCACGTCTTTGCAAAGCCCAACAAGCACAGCTTGTTCCCATAATGGAGGAGAGGCTCATTCCCCCACAACCTACTGTGGAGGTCCCAGCCACTGCGAGGCTTTACGAATTAATCTTGCAAGGGGTCCCAACAGCGACTCCAACTTCGGCTTCCACTTCACTTGTAGGGATTTCCCAAGTAAGTCAAACTCATTTTGCTTGTGCTCTTCACTTTTCTAGTAGCTCTAAATCTCAAGACAGCTCTCGTGCACAACCTTTGGCATCCCCTGAGATTTCAACTACCACCTCTAGCATATCTAGGCAACAGGTTACAGCCCCTCCTAGTTTTGCAAGCCAAGTGCAACCTTCCCTTGTGGTAACTCCCCCTGTAGTTTCCCTTACAAGTGCTCCCCAAGGGTCCCCTGCTCTATTGGTTTCTACAACCCTTGGTGCTCCAAGCCTCCATGCGCCTTCAATTTATGCTACATTGCCTTGCCCCACTCCTATAATTGTCCTTGGTTTGGCCCAAAATATTGGTGGGGTCCCTATCAGTGCTTGAATTCCTACCCCTATGGTCATAGTGGCCCCTGCAGCCTTGGTCCCTCCCATTGTCCCAACTACCCCTACAATTCCTTTCATTCCAAGTGTGCAGACCTCCCCTACTTTTACAGCCTCCAGTGTTCCAACAAGTTCAAGTGGAACAACCCTAGGCAACCCACCAACTTCGAGCATCAACAAAGTATACACTAGGCACCTCTCTGCACCTCAAGCTCCTTCTACTTCTACTCCAAGTGCAGTAGCACCACAAACGAGCCCTCAACAAAAACCTGTTAAGCGCCCAAGGTTGATTGTTCTCAGGGCATCAGCACAACGTCCCCTTGCACTTGCAACACCATCTTGGGCCTCCCTCTCTCTCAAACCTGGTTCCCCAGCAGTTGGCTTCAATCAGCCCATCTCCCATTTCAAGGTGAATACCCAACTCCCAAGTATAATTGGTCCCTTAGTCTATATGACTCAGGACCCACTGAGATCACACTTGTTCCCATGGGCAACTCCCTTGGTCACTCCTCCATTTGCACCCATACCTCCCCCTCCATCCATCCCATTTCATGTCCCTCCTTAATTCTTGCCTCCTCCACTCATGCCTCCACCATCCACTTCATCTATTGCCTCGAAGTATAATTGGTCCCTTAGTCTATATGACTCAAGGCCAACTAAGATCACACTTGTTCCCATGGACAGTTCCCTTGGTCACTCCTCCATTTGCATCCATACCTCCCCCTCCATCATCCATCCCATTCCGTGTCCCTCCTTCATTCTTGCCTCCTCCCCTCATGCCTCCACCATCCACTTCATCTGTTGCCTCGTCTTCAATAGCCCTAGGAACAATGGGAGGACAATGATGGATTGGTCCCATGGAAGCTTATGGGTCACATAGACCCACGATGGTCTACCATGGAGACCCACGATGGTCTACCATGGGGACCCAAACATCCATCTTCAATTCGACAGAGATACTGACAGGATGAAGAGGGTGATGACCCAAACCTTCACCTAGAATGGGAACCCCATTGTGTGGAGAACAGAGTTGGACCTCTACTCCCTCACCAAGAAGAGGACTCAAACAAGAGAAGAAAGGATTGTATAGGACCTGATCTCCATGATACGTGCCACAAATGCATTGATAGAGAAGCTCATGGAGGATCTCAAGGAACAAGTGAAGATGTTGAAGTCCCAATTCAGGGGCTCGTTCCCAGTTGGTCTCATTGGCAAGGTGGAAGCAACACTCAAAGAATTGTTTGTAGCCTTAGGAGAGGTGACCGGAGCTCTTTCAAAGAGCAATGTACTCTTCTAGAGAGCACAACAACACCTAGATCGGATCATCGAAATTGACAACAAATGCAACAAAATGGCAGTGATCATCAATAAGGGGATGTTCCCCGAGCTCAAAATCATGCCCCTCATGGATCTCAATTTATACCAAACGTTTGCAAGAAGCCCAATGATCATCAATAAGGGTATGTTCCCCGAGCTCAAAATCATGCCCCTCATGGACCTCAATTTATACCAAACGTAATGCATTAGATGATTGGCTCAGAGACATTCAAGCTTACCATCAAACCCTTGGAGAAAATCAAGAACTAAATCCTTGCTTACTTCAAGGAAGTCAGCATTACTGTACTCTTACACCCCAATGGCACTTTACTCAACACCGATGAATTTGGTGTCCACCTCGAGCATTTCAAGGTAGTCATGAAGAAGTAGGTGGCAAAGGCCAATAGAGATGGAACCTGGGTTATTTTGGAGCTTGCCACGCAGTCCCCCACTAGCATCGGCTAGGTCAACGTAGTGAAGGTCTCTTTTGAGGTTCCTCTTGAGACACATGCTAAATTGTTGACGCAGTCTGAGGTTGTATTTAGGGAACCACTTGTCAACCCGCCCAAGTTTGCTAGGGAGGCGAATCTCATTGCACAGGAACTGACAATTGGACAAGGAGCCCAAATGCAATTGGGAGGTGGTCTCCCTTAGAGCTCTAGCTGATGACACTTCCATTCCCCCTGTGGTCCTGAAAGGGAAAGAAGTTGTCATGTTTGCTGTGTTTCTCTCCACTTGTCTCTTTTGGGACATGTTATTGTATTGTTATAACTGTTTTGCCATGATGGCTCAGAGTGGGGGATTCCGTGCAAATTGGTGGCGGATCCCATCTCACTCCTATATATGCTACTTTGTAGCACTATTGTAAGTTCGGCATTTTTTTATAGAAGACACGAGAATTAATGCATTTATGGTTTTACATTCCATTGTGTCTAATTTATGAATGTCTTCTGATCTTGTGGTGAAAATGGGAGAATATTAGTGTTAAAGGCTATATTATGAGTCTCTCTGCAATGTATGTGCCCAATTAAGATTACGCCGCATGTTATTATAGTTGATTTCTGCATTTCCTCTTGTTTTATGGAGCACTTATAAGTTTGTGTATTTTAACTACAATCTTGTAGGTGTTTATATGCAAAGAGAAACTATAAGAATTGAGGACGTGGTATTTCCTTTGACTACCTTCCCTGTGTGGCTAAAGTTCGAGCTTATGTAAACTCAATATACAATGATAAAACTGTGGCTCATCTCATTCTCGATCTTAAGTATTGATGTGTCCATAAGAAATCCTTCTTTTCCGCCTTACCCTTTCCCTCCTTTTGACATTTCTCTTATTGATACTTTGAATCAAGTTTTCCAAGTCCAACTTGCAACTTCCAATTTAGTGAATTAGTAGACTTTTAGATTGGATCAGTTGGTGTAAAAAGTTATTGTATCTGTAGACAATGTTGAGCTTCTGGTGATAACAGTACTCTTGGAGACTCATTCCAAGCAGGGTATCTAATGGAGCCCAATCCCTGCAGCTCGTGCCCTAGACTGTCCCACCAACAGTCCTAAAACGAGAGGGCACACCACTGCTTAGAACCACATCAATCTTTGAGTGCACCTATTTTAATAGGTACATTTTGAGGTCCCAACAAGAATAAAGAACTGGCATTAGGCGGGCACGCCAATGCTTAGAACCACATACTAGACTTTGTAAACAATCTGGAGCCTCCTACGTGTACCACTGGATCTAGGTTTGGTCCTAGTTAGTTATTGATCTCACCCCTACAGTTTTATAGAAAATGTAGGTCTAGCAGACGAAGACCAAGACCCTGTTCCAAGCAGTCGTATACCCATGGCCAACCTGGACCCATGCCCTAGTTAGCTAGATCTGCCATTAATGTTCCTAGAGTTGTCCATGACATACCCAAAAACCCAAAGAGATATCTTCCACAATTCACACCCAATGGCAGTGCACTGTTGAAGAGCATGTGACTTCATATAAAACAACTCTCAAACTCCTAAACGTTGAGCATGAACATGTAGCCTATAGGCTTTTCCCATTCACCTTGATGGACGTTGCTTATCACTGAATTTTAAACATCCCCGAGAACTCCATTGCAAAATGGGACCAATTTAGCAACACCTTCATGTCCCCCTTTTTTGGCCTAAAAAGCCATGGACATGGTCTCTAGCCTAATTCTTGGTGTTTCTCCTCGGCTAAAGGAAAGAGAATAAGCAAGAAGCACATATCGCCCTCCTTGAAAGGTAAAAGTGACGATTTCACTTAAGTTGTTCTATTTTTGCATTAAAGAGGGCCCTTTTGTGACTTAAAGGACATAAAGTGCCTTTACGTGGGCTTTAAAAGCTAACTGACCTTTATGATCTTAACTCTACCATCATAACTTAAAAGGGTGAGTATATAAAGAGAGTTTGGAATTCAATTGAAGGTATGCTATTTTTGGATAATTGAATTTGTAAGCTTGAGCACAAAAATGCTTAACTTAGCCAGTGAGGACGAAACCCTTCAATGGAAGTTGGAGTAAGGATGGAAACCCTTACATTCAACGAGGGCATCCTCATCCAGGGAATTAATATCATTGATTTTCTTTGCAGCAAAACATCATTTATGGACAGCGAATACACCTAGGGCAGCGCCTAAGATTTGAAGGTCGGATTGCAGAAATTGGTGGTTTTGAGGCCCCACAAGGGCAGTGAAGCATTTGGCAACGGCATCAAACCCTCTCCTAGGGTTGGCGCCACATTTATGAGTGCTGGTGAACTGGTTAAGGGCTGCTCACAGGCAGTGATTCATTGCTGTAGTTCGGTGCCCCATTTAGGGGTTGAATCATTCACTTGGAAGGGTCAAACTTGACCTATTTGGAGTTCTGACATAACAATCATTTTGCTGGTATTTTTTAATTATTTTTACAGCCATTTGCTGAAGGAAAATTCATGTTTTAGAATATATTTCATGGGCTGTAATATTTACTTATAATTTGTAGAGGCATAAAATAGGGTTTGGTGCACTAAATTCTGAATTGTAAGTGGGCACTATTGACTGTATTTATTTGGTAATTTTCCTATATATTTGATGTGGATGTTGAGTCTAAAACAGCAGTAATTAATTAATCATTTCCCTCAATATTGGTGCCTAGGGTTTCAAGGCAATTTGCTAAGTCAAGGGTTGATACTTGTTTGATTGTTTCCATAACTTGTTGTGAGCATTTGCCATACCTTTGTGTGTTTTTGGAGCATCTACTACAGCTAGGGTTTGCTGTGTTTTCATAAATATAATCTCAGATTGTTAGAGTTTGCCTGAAAATACATAATCTTATATTTGTCCCAAGATGGGGACATTACATGTTCCTAGAGTTGTCCATGACATACCCAAAAATCCAGAGAGATATCTTCCATGGTTCACACCCAATGGGGGCACACTGCTAAAGAGCATGTGACTTCATATAAAACAACTCTCAGACTCCTGAACGTTGAGCATGAAGATGTAGCCTATAGGCTTTTCCCATTCACCCTGATGGACGTTGCTTATGACTAGATTTTAACCCTAACCGAGAACTCCATTACAGAATGGGACCAATTTAGCAACACCTTCCTGGCCCAATTCGGGCAAGCTATTGACTCTAGTGTCTTGTACCAACAATTCACTAGCATAAAGAGGAAAGTGAATGAGCCCATCAAGACATTCAATGCTAGATTTCAAAAGATGAATAGTCGAGTCACTACACCATACAGACACGACACCCAACTAGCTTTAGAGATGTACAAGAACGCTTTGGACTCTTAGACTATTATGTTCTTGTGTAGGGACCCACTTATAGTAGATTTAACACTTTACGTAGAGGCCATAAAGGTGGATAGACAAAAGAACCCTCAAGGACAAATGGTGGAAACTATCGAATTTACCAGTCTTGAACCCTATCCTCAATGCCAATCAAAACATACCAATAACCAAATAGCTCCCATTAAGACATGCTACACCTAACCAGCACTTGGGCTTCCTTGGCCCAATCAATGGTGAAGTAGTCCCTCAAGTTCACAGCTAAGTATTGGCCACTGTTTTAAACAACATCCAGAGTATACCCTAAGAGTACCAAGAATGAGTTAGACGCCATCCAACGCATGGTACAAAAGCTCAGAACTGACTTCTTAGGCCTTTATAGGCTAGTAGGAAACACCGATTGGGAGAAATCCAACAAGAATTTTACCTACCACATATACAATCGTCCCTTTAACTGCTCTAGCAACCAACCAAAGCTTTCACATAACAAGCTACTTGAGCTCAATTTATGTGGCTTGGCCTTACCAAATAGGTGTCGAGTGCATAACACTGCTCAACATAGAGAGCTCGACTGGATCGAATTCTGCAATGCCTTCAACATTCTCCTGAAGGAGATGGAATGATATGAAGTAGTCCCTAACCACCAAAATGTTACCAACCCATCTGATGCCCCTATTAATTACATTAAGGTCTCCAAGCATTACCATGGTATTGGAGACACTCGATTTCCCTATTCAAAAAGATAATGAACCCGTGGAAGCCACCAACGAAATGCACACTTTCTAACAGTACCAATGGAACAATTACACTCTTAGAATTCGAGCACAACCCCCCCTTACTACGTCCACTCCTCCAAATAATGGTGTGACCCTTCCTAACCCTAGACATAGAAATGATCCTCCACCTCCAAAGGCCAATAACCCTAGACCTTCTCCAAAAATACAACTTGTTCCTAGCAAGATTGGCTATAATATAGTAGAGGATATGAAAAGGATCAAAGCAAACATCACACTGTATGAGCTAGCCCAGATCACCGAGAAACAAGATCTCCTAAAATCTTTAATAGAAAAACTGACCCAGACTAAGCAAAAGACTACACACACCAACATGCTATTACACATTAACAAAGTTGAGGTCCCTCCTTTCCTCCTCATAGTCTGATTGTTCGGTAATAATTTACATAATGCTTGGTCGATTCAAAAGCCTCGGCAAATGTCATGTCTCTTGCAATCTGCGAAAAGTTGGGACTAACCCCTATCAAATCCGATAAAATAGTGGTCCAACTAGATAAGTATACAATTAAAGTCGTAGATGAACTCTTGAACATATATACGCAATTGGATTTTAAGCCCAAAGTCCAGTAGTTCATTGATATTCAGGGGGTAGAGATCCCTAAAGCATATGGAATGCTACTCAACAAGGACTGGTCTAAGTCTAAAACCTTAAACGAATACATGGCCACAGACTTCTCACATATGTGGTTGCCTCGAAGAGGCATGGCCAACTAGATTTGTATTGATAGAGAAACTAGGATGAAGCACATGATCACAGAATACAATGCCATAAAAGAAAAAATAAACATAGTATCTTTTGACATTAGCATTTACACTCTATCCACAGAACCTGTGAACGGTAAGATTGACAAAGACCCACAATCGTCAAACCTATGGCCCTTATACTTTTGATGGGACTTGTTCCAAGCAAAGTTTTGGAGATGGGATTTTGTTAGTCAACCCACATGGAAAACAATACTTGGCTGCCTATAGGCTACATCCCTTGTACTAACAACCTCGCCAGTACGAAGCCTTAATCCTAGGCTTGCAATTGGCCATAAAACACAAGATTAAAGAGTTAAGAGTGTTTGGAGATTCTGACTTAGTGGTCAACCAAATCAGAAGTTTCAATGCAAGTTGTCTTACTTAAGGAAATACAAACACCGAGCATGGGATATAATAGAAACATTTAATGCCTTCAACGTCATCCCTATCCCTAGAAAAGAAAACTAGCTCGTGGATTCTTTAGCAGTCTCTGATGCAAATCTAGCTCCCCTAGATGACTCAGGGTTGCAACACTTCTCTATAGAGCTCATACCATGCCCCTCAGTCCCAAACAACGTTGAAAAATTTCAGTTTTTCAACAATGATCACCATGTATCAGACTTCCTAAACGATTCTACAGTCTTTGATGCCCAAATTGTAGATGAAAAGGATGGAACAATACCCCTTAATGAGGGTTATGACGAAGATGGTATCATCAATTTAAGAGAAAACCGTAACCTGAAGGACCCAAAGGATAGGTTTTCACTCAAAAGAGTGTTTGATTTGGGTAGGTCCACACAAACCAAAGAGACAAGTTTTTGTCAACCAACAATCGCACACAATCAACTTGGGGTCGATTGATCAACCGAGGGATGTTAAAAACAGTCCTAATTGAACTCAAACAGAAATTGAGCAGCTCAAGAAGTTGCTTCTACGATATAGACGTTATTGCCGAGGCATACAAAGACCTCAAGATCTTTGACCGAAGTGTAATAACACACACTATCCCACTTAAGCAAGGGTAGAAGCCATTTAGGTAGAGACAATGGCCTGTAAACCATATCTTAGAGCCTCTTACCCACAAGGAAGTTCACAAATTGCTCTCAATAGGGATTATTTTCCCAATCCACCATTCTACTTAGGTCGTCAACCTAGTTCTTGTAAACCATAAAAGGATGCCATTTGGCCTCATTAATGTAGAAGCCACTTTATGGAAGGCTATGGATTTCACTTTCAAAGTCCTGATTGGTAAATGCATAATAATCTACATGGATGATCTATCTTTTCAAAATGCAGGTATGACCACGTTCACCACTTGCAAAAAATATTTGAGAGGTGCAAGAGGTATGGTATCTCCCTTAACCCAAAGAAAAGTGTCTTTTGTGTCACGAAAGGTAAGCTCCATGGTCCCATTATCACCAAAGACGGTATCTCCATTGATAAAGGCTAGTGCAATTTCAAAATAGGTATCTCCATAATCATCTCGGAGTAGTTGTAAGTTTTTTTAGGAGTAACGGAGCATTAGAGTAGTTTGTTTTTTGTTGTGTGTTTGCTTTCAATGTGCTTGTTTGCTTTGTTGCTTTGTCTTTTTCTCGTTCTCCCACGCCTGCCCCTGAGTGCCTCCTGCAAACTCATTACCAAGCAGTTGTTTCCTAAACAGTGTGAATCCAATTCCTGTGCACTCCAATTCGGACCCTTCAAATGTTTGGCGAAGCATTGAAAATGTAATCTAGGGAACAAGAACTAGAAAATCTTGTCCTCATTATTAAACATTTGATCAACATGGGAATTTCTTTGCAATATCCAATAGGAAAGAAGTCATTGATTCAAAATTGAGCAAGTGAATTAAAAATAGTTTTATTACTAACAACAGGTCATCACTACACTAAATACACTAAGAGGTCAATTTGGATTCACAAGACGGCAAAGGGTCCCCTTGGGTGGTAAGAACTTGTTGAATCAATCATTTACCTCGGTTACATTGGTTCCCAACCTTCATCAATCAAAAATAGAGCAAAATATCAGCATAAAAGAGAAGTCTAAAAGTCTCAAAGAAAATCATAAGGTTTCTTTCTAAAAAAGGGTGATTTGGGCAACCTCCACCATTGGCTTTTCGGCCTGGCTGGCAATGGAGCAAAGCTTAGAGTGGAACCAAAGGTATCTCTATTGGGGTTGTAGACCACTGGCTGGCAGTAAAGCAATGCCCGAGCCTTCCCTTTCCCAGCCAATATCTAGCTAAGGACATTACTTTTCAAGAGCTCTAAACACCTCCATTACCTCCAAGCTTTGTTGTGAATTCAGAGGGAAGACAAAAAGCAATGACTCACTTTTTCTACACAAACTGGCCTCTTGAAAGAACTAAAACTCAGTATGTTATGTGTTGAAGCAGCCTTAAGCATTTCATTCTTCTTTGGTCTTGTTCGAAGTGGGTTCCATGGTATATATTACTCGCTTAAGGTGAGGATTTGTTATTCTTGGTTCTAAACCCTGGACAGCTTCTTTCCCACATAATCATCATTTGTTGTGACCAACACGTCCCTTTCCGCAGAAGGAAAGGGGACCCCCTATAAGCCCAAAATCTCAAAATGTTGGCCCTTCATCGGACCCAATCAAATCCAATTTGCTTGGAGTTGAATATCTTTCGTGTGTTGTTTGTTTTGAAAATGCTAGTCCCGTCGTGCTTTTGAAGTGCTTTTATACTTAATTTCTTTTCGGGAACTAACCTTTTTCCTCCCAGAAAATCTCTAAAGCATGCAAGTCCCAGAGTCTAGCTAGTGCCCTCCTAGAGATTTTCTTCTGTCAAGTAGGCATCCCTTCGTTCGCGAAATGCTTTTCAAATAAGTTAGTCCTTTTGTATTTTGCAGGTCCCAAAGTAGTCAAAGTTGTCAAAGCCCAAGAAGGCCCAATCCAATCAAAGATCGCCACGTGTACTTGTACACTCGGAGTTGTCAGAGCTATCAGAGCCCGAGAAGCCTTGATCTAATCAAAGATCGCCACATGTATTCCTGCACCCAGAGTTGTCAAAGCTCGAGAAGGCCCGATCCAATCAAAGATCACCAGGTGTACTCATGCACCCAGAGTTGTCAGAGTTGTCAAATCTCGGGAAGGCACAATCCAATCAGAGATCGCCATGTGTACTTGTACATCCGGAGTTGTCAAAGCTATCACAACCCGACAAGGCCCAATCCAATCAAAGATCACCACGCGTACTCATGCACCCGAAGCTATCAAAGTTGTCAAAGCCCAAGAAGGTGCAATCCAATCAGAGATCACCATATGTGCTCGTACACCCGGAGTTGTTAGAGCTACCATAGCCTGGGAAGCCCTGATCCAATCAGAGATCGCCATGTGCACTCGTACACCCAGAGTTGTCAAAGCCCAATCTAATCAAATATCACCACATGTACTCGTACACCTGGAGTTGTCAAAGTTAGAACCTAAGGCCCGATCCAATCATAAATTGCAACATGTACTTGTACACCTGGAGTTTTCAGAATTGTCACAATTCAAGAAGGCTCGATCCAATAAGAGATCACCACGTGTACTCGTACACCTAGAGTTGTCAGAACCCAAGAAAGCCCAATCCAATCAGAGACCGCCATGTGTACTCGTACACTCGGAGAACCGTTCACCTAGAAAATCCCCATTGCATCAAACTTGTAGCATCACCCCATTGCGCCGTAGTACACATGACACTTGGCAAACTCTGAACGCAACCTGGTTGCCACGAGGGTCAAAGTTGAGTGTGTGCCCGCCCACTGCATTTATTGGACCATTTGAATAGTTCATGATTTGGCACCTGGAAAGGTCCCATCGTCGCTAGCCAATCCAATTAAGGCCATTTCTGCATGAAATCAAATCTAATCAAAAGGTGAAAAACGTCTATTTCAAAATCAAGCCATCAACTCAAATTAATTAATGTATCGCAAGCCCCCGACACCATTACTGTCGAAATATTCGAGCCCTATAAGGCCCCATCCAAATTGATCTCACCATTATTTGTTTTGCACGTTTCAAATTATTCAGAGCCCTCTGTTGAGTTATTCCCAAAGCTCAAAGCACATCTCTAAAGTCCTACACAATAGAAGAACAATATTCGGCAATGGCGACATCGACATCCAATCCCAAGCTCGAGCAAGAGTTTTGGGATACTTCATTCATGCAGGGAGTCACACATTTCAAGCACTATAACGAAATCTTCAAAACAATTGAAGATATTCAAAGGCCCAATAGCGACGACAAGTTGGAGGACGATGATGTCAAGTTTGCAGACAAACTAATATCTCTCAAAGCCTCGGACCCGCACAAAGTTGTTGCAAAGCTCAAAGTCTTCCCCTATGGCAATCTCTTCGCCAATATATTGCGGATGTCCAAGTGCAGCAATGATATTGCCCATTTTCCAAACAAAGAGCTCTAAATTGCACACTTTGGGGCCACCTTCAAGAGCTATTACAACCTCCACGATTACAACATTCCATATGACAAGGAAGTCACCACTGAGTGGATGAAGACCCACAACATCTATGAGACCCTGAAGGATTGGGCCAACAAATAGTGACCATGAAGGATTGGGCCAACAACACTAGTTGTTGGGTTAACAAGGAGGATGTCAACTCCTACACTATTAGGACATTCAAAGAAGGAGGGCGAAGTGGCATGCTATTATTCAACTGTCTACACAAGAAAAGTGTTATCGTTCATGTCAATAAATATTGGGTCACTCTGTTTAGCATCATCCTCGAAAGGAAACAGGTCCCAACTCTCGAGGACATCATCACTTTCAAGATATTGTAGCAAATCCCTAGGGTGCACGTCGGGGGCAACTTCTACATGATGTCCTACCTAGTTGATGCCACATGTGCCACTCTCGACTTCAAGAGCACTGTGTTCCCACCATGCAAACATGCGGGTTCCCTGGTCCACATGGTGTTCGCAATATTATACATTCACCACTTCAAAGACCACATCCGAGACATATGTGATCACTTCTATCCCCCTATGTAATTGAAAATCAACAAGCCCATGCCAAGGTTATCAAAGGAGATGAGAGCTTTCATCATAGCCATTGGTGCCTACTGGTACTACCCGGACCACACGGTCATCAGGGTAAAAGGCATCTAGGGACCTCCTTTCAAGCTGCCCTGCATAATCCCAGACTGGTTGGCAGAGCAAGAGATCACTTTCCAACTCATCAATGGCATAGTTGGTTTTTGCCTCAGCAGAAGATAGAAGTCCCATCCTTCGTTTCCCATCATCCTAGGGCACCATGAGTATAATAGCTTGCTTGCCCTCCAGGGCATGGCCACACACCGAGATCCTTCAATCTCTCCAAAGATGACTAAGGTAGTGGGATTCTCAAGGCAAGGTGAAGGGTCATGTGGAATTCTACTAGGCTAAGTTGAACATCAATTACCATCATGAGAGCCACCCAGATGATGCCAACCACCTCAACCCTACCAATGATGCCAAAGTAATTGCAAAACTAGAAGTTGCACATCTTTGCAGCGCCCAACAAGCACACCCTAAGCCCATGTTGGAGGAGATGCCCATTCTCCCACAAGCTACTGTGGAGGTCCCGGCCACCATAAGGAGGCTTTCTGAATTAATCTTGCAAGGGGTCCCAACCGCTGCTCCATCAACTTCCACTTCCACTTCCCCTGTAGAGACTTCCTAGGTAAGCTAAACTCATGTTGCCCATGCTCTTCACTTTTCTAGTAGCTTTGAATATCATGATAGCTCCCATCATGGCCAACCTTTGACATCCCTTAAGCCTTCGACTCCCACCTCTGGCATATCTAGGCAATAGCTTGCAACCCCTCCTAGTTTTCTAAACTAGGTACAACCTTCTCTTCTGGTAACTCCCATGCGGTTTCCCCTACAAGTGCTCCCCAAGGGTACCCTATTGTATTGGTTTTTGCAACCCTTGGTGCTCCAAGCCTCAATGTCCCTCCATTTTATGCTACACCAGCTTGGCCCCCTCCTACAATTGTCCCTAGGCTAGCCCATGTGATTGGTCCAATCCTTGTCAGTGCTCCAATTTCTACCCTTGAAATCACAGTGGCCCCTGCAACATTGGTCCCTCCCATTGTCCCAACTGCACTTGGAGTTCCTTCAATCCCAAGTATGCAGACCTCACCTAATTTTACAACCTCCAGTGTTCCAACAAGTTCAAGTGGAATAACTCTAGGTATCAACAGAGTATACCCCAGGCACCCTTGCACCTTGGGCTCCTTCCAATTCTGCTCCAAGTGTTGCAGCACCACAAAAGAGCCCTCAACAAAAACCCTATTAAGCGCCCAATGTTGGAATAATTGTCATTAATGTCAAAGGAATTGTAACAGATATGAATGGAAACTGTCAAACAGAATTGTTGCCAAAAGTAAATGGAAGTGTTCGGAAGTAAACGGAATTGTTGTCGGAAGTGAACGGAAGTGTTGCTGAAACTGAACGGAATTGTTGCCGAAAGTGAACGGAAATGTCGACGAAAATGTTAACGGAATTGTCAACAGAAATGTTAACGGAATTGTCGACGGAAATGTCAACAGTCACATCTTTTGTTGAAGAGGTATCTCTTGGATGGGACACATCCTTTAAAGGCTATATAAGGGAGATGGGAAAGTATAACAAGCATTCGATTTGAATGAAGATCATATAAGTGTGAGAGAGAAGGAAGAGAGGAAGAGTAGAAATGAAATAGAATCTCTTAAGAAAAGAAGTATGAAGGGTAGATTTATTTTAATGAAGAATATTCTTTGAGAATTGTGAAAGAGAAGAGAGTAGAAAGTATATAAGAAAATTAATGAGAGAGAAAGTGTAAGAGAAGCAAAGTCATCATTCGATTGAAGAAGCAATCACAGACGATGGAATCGATTTGGCTTGGGGTCGGTGCCTCATAGTCTAGGGGTTGGTACTCCTGTGAGTTGGTGCTCGCGAATTGGCCAAGTTGGTGCTTGGCGAAGGGGATTGGTGTCTCCAATGGGTAGGTGCTCACAAATTGACCGAGTTGGTTCTTGGTTTGGGGATTGGTGTCTCCAATAGGTTGGTGCCTGCAAACATTGTAAAAGAGTTATATATATAAAAGGAATATTTCTCCGTGGTTTTCTCTCGAAAAGGTTTCCACGCAAATCTGTGTCTATTTGCATTGTGTGGTTTTGCATTGTATTCTTTGATTGCTTTGAATATATTAATTGCAGAGTAATTTGAGGTTTTGGATTTAAATTAATTGTCGAAAGCAAAAAAAAAAAAAAAAAAATCTTATACTGATTCACCCCCCCTCAGTATAAGCTTCTGATTAACAATTGGTATCAGAGCCGTTTCCTTCGGTGTTAGCACAACTGCTAGAAGGTAGATCTTGGAAAGCACATATGGCAAGATCTCAAGTGTTGGATGGTTTTTGCACTAACAAGGCTCCTTTGTTTGATGGAATGAATTACGCATTTTGGAGCATAAGGATGAAGACTTACTTGATGGCCCTAGGTTTCGATATTTGGCAAGCAGTGGTAATAGGATACACAATGCCACAAATTGCACCAACGGATGCCATCGGAAAAAAGGCTAGTGAGAACAATGCGAAAGCTATGAATGCAATCTTATGCGGGCTTTCAAAAAATGAGTTTGTTAAGGTTATGTATTATGACTCTGCAAAAGAGATTTGGGATAAATGCAACACTATTTATGAAGGTGACAGGTGAGAAAAGCAAAACTCCAAACCCACCGAAGGCAGTTTGAAAGTTTAAAAATGAAGAATGATGAAAACATTGTTGGGTATCTTCTTCATGTCGATGAGATTGTTAGTGTCATTTGAGGACTCAAAGAGAAAATTGAAGAATCTATAATTGTTCAAAAAGTCCTAAGATCCCTATCTTTGAGATTTGATGCAAAGGTCTCCGCCATTGAAGAAATGAAGGATTTAGACACAATGAAAATGGATGAGCTCCATAGAATTCTTACGGCATATGAAATAAAAACCAAATCTGAGAGACAGTCGAAGAAGGAAGCATCATTCAAGGTCTCGAAGAAAGAGAAGATCAAAGAACCAGAATCAAGTGAAAATTCAAGTAGTGAAGAAGATGAAAATGAAGCTCTATTCATTCAGAACGTAAAGAAAGGATCGGGCAAATATGAAGGAAAGTTACCATTTAAATGTTTTAATTGTGGTAAAATTGGTCATTTTGCAACCAAATGTCCAAATAAAGGAAATAGCAATGATGAGGGAAACAAACCAAAGTACAAAAGGGGATTCAAGCCGAGCAAAGACATGCAAAGATTTGAGAAACAAAAGAAAAGCCTATACTCTAAGAGGTATAGCAACTCATTCGAAGAAAACAGAGAAAGTGATGTTGAGAGTGATAATGAAGAGATTTTGTTCATGGCTACTGAAAAAAATGCCACCACCAGCAAAGACATTTTGGAGGAAGACGAAGACATGGAAGAAGGTGAAGTGAACTTTGAAGAAAAACTTATTTGCGCGTAGGAAGAAATGAAAGCATTTAAGAAGAAGAATCAAAAACTGAAGTTACAGCTCCGAAAATATGAAGAACAGAATCGAGACTTCAAAGCGAAGACATCACAAGTCCTTGAGGAATCAAACAAGGTAATCGTTGATCTGAAAAATCAAATCGAAAAAGTTAAACAAGTTGAGGAAGATTTGAGAAGTCAGCTACAAATGAAAGAAGAAGAGTGGAATCAATTAAAGATTGAGTTAGGTTCTTTGAAAGATAAGCATGAGAGGCTCATAATCAAGGTTGAGAAAGATCATGAGATATCAGTCCAAGGTGAGAAGGATGCAAGTTTTAAAGGCAATTTGAAGAAGCCAATCAGGCAGCCCAATGCTTTCAGATTTTCTAGTTCTTTTCATGGCCACTGTTTGAGGAGAAGCAATCTGTCAAAGAGAAGTCTCAGTCACCTTCAAGCAAAAAGTATGAATTTGAGATAGCTACTTTAAAAAGGGATCTAGAAAAGGCAAATTCTAAAATAGCAAGTGGCTTAAAATCTGAGAAAAGCACTCAAGTTTTGAATAAGATTCTAGAGAGTCAAAGATCACCATCTAACAAGTCAGGTATTATATGAGAAGGAAAAAGAGAAAGCTAAGAGCTATGTTGAAACTCTTAAGGAACCAGTGAAAAAGGAGACCAAGAAGAAAGAAGCCCAAAATACAAAAACCAACTCTATCAACAAAGAAAGCAAAGGAGAACAAAACTTCAGAAGACAATTTGCTCCAAGATATGCAAATAAAACCAGGTTTGGTAATTATTTTGATGGATATTGTTATTATTGCAATCATTTTGGTCATAAAAAATTAGATTGTAGAAAGAGAGTCAAGGATATTGAAGTCAGGTACAGAAACAAAGGAACCTATGAAGCTTCGAACAAAAACTACAATTTGTTTGCTCCCTTATCAAACTTTGATGAAGCTATAGTTTGCTACAAGTGCAACAACTATGGACATATAGCACGCTATTGTAGAAGTGTTTTTGAATCTGTAAGACAAGATCAAAAGTTCAAGGCTCCAGTGATAAAGAAAAGAAAACCATCAAAGACCTGGAAGAAGAAGCAAGAAGAATCCATGATCGTTCAAACAACATTCCATGCTAGAGATGAAGGACAACAATGGTTCATTGATAGTGGATGTTCGAGACACATGACTAGAGATAAAAGCAAATTCATCTTGTTAAAAAAGGTCAATGAAGACACGATGAAGTTCGGAGACAACACTACAGCCAGAATAACAGGAAAAGGTACGCTTAGTCTCGATAATGGAAAAACCAAAACAAAAAATGTGTTATATGTGGAAGGGTTAGAGCATAATCTTCTAAGTGTTAGCCAAATGTGTGATCAATGACACACACTCAAGTTCTTTTTTGAAAGTTGCGAGATCAGAAAAAGAGACACGAGAGAACTAATTGCAAATGCTCGTAGAACCACAAACAACTTATACATGCTTGGAGAAATGAGAGGAGAGAAATGTTGTCTAAGTCAAGTTGAAGAGAGTTGGCTATGGCATAGAAGGTTAGGGCACATAAATTTTGATAATCTTGTGAAAATCAACAACAAACAGGGTGTGCGAGATATGCCCAAGATAACGAAACCTTCAAGCACTCTATGCAAGCAATGCCAACACGGGAAGCAAACCAAAGCAAGGTTTAGAACGAAGGAATATTCGACCACCAAACCAATAGCTCTGATTTATACGGATCTTCGTGGTCCTACCAGAACTAAAAGCATGCAAAGTGAGAGCTACTTTATGTTGCTGATTGATGATTATACTAGAATGACGTGGGTAGCCTTTCTAAAAGAAAAATCAAAAGCATTTGAAAAGTTTAAAGCTTTCAAGGCATTAGTAGAAAATGAAAAGAGTTGAAAATAAAATGCCTAAGGTCAGATCGAAGTGAGTTTATTTCAAATGAATTCATTGAGTTTTGCGAAGATCATGGAATTAAGAGACAATACTCAGCTGCAAGGACTCCACAACAAAATGGAGTGGTGGAAAGGAAAAATTGAACCGTTCAAGAGATGGCTAGAACTATGTTGAATGAATCTAAGCTATCAGATAGATTCTAGAGAGAAGCATTGGTTAAGGGGGAGCTGAACTTTTTTTTCAGCTCCTTGAATGACCATTTGCCATTGATGTCAAAGGGGGCGAGAGTAGTAGTACAGGGAGTTACAGCAAGGGGGAGTTGCAGAAAAGATCTTTTTGAAAGGTTGCCATCAATGACAAAGGGGGAGATTGTTGGAATAATTGTCATTGATGTCAAAGGAATTGTAACGGATATGAATGGAAATGTCGAATGGAATTGTTGTCGGAAGTAAATGGAAGTGCTCGAAAGTGAACGGAATTGTTGCTGGAAGTGAACGGAATTGTTGCCGCAAGTGGATGGAAATGTTAACGCAATTGTCGACGGAAATATTAACGAAATTGTCGACGGAAATGTTAAAAAAATTGTCAATGGACACATCTTTTGGTGAAGAGGTATCTCTTGGATGGGACGCATCCTTTAAAGGCTATATAAGGGAGAAGAGATGTGAAAGTATAACAAGCATTCAATTTGATTGAAGATCATATAAGTGTGAGAGAGAACGAAGAGAGGAAGAGCAGAAAATGAAATAGAATATCTCTTAAAAAAAGAAGTATGAAGGGTAGATTTATTTTAATGAAGAATATTCTTTGAGAATTGTGAAAGAGAGGAGAGCAGAAAGTATATAAGAAAATTAATGAGAGAGAAAGTGTAAGAGAAGCAAAGTCATCATTCGATTGAAGAAGCAATCACAGACGATGGAATTGATTTGGCTTGGGGTCGGTGCCTCATAGTCTAGAGGTTGGTGCTCCTGTGAGTTGGTGCTCGCGAATTGGCCAAGTTCGTGCTTGGCGAAGGGGATCGGTGTCTCCAGTGGGTGGGTGCTCACAAATTGACAGAGTTGGTGCTTGGTTTAGAGATTGGTGTCTCCAGTAGGTTGGTGCCTGCAAACATTGTAAAAGAGTTATATATATAAAAGGAATATTTCTCCGTGGTTTTCTCTCTAGAGGGTTTCCACGCAAATCTATGTCTATTTGCATTGTGTGGTTTTGCATTGTATTCTTTGATTGCTTTGAATATATTAATTGCAGAGTAATTTGAAGTTTTGGATTTAAGATTAATAGTCGAAAGCAAAAAATATATATCTTATACTGATTCACCCCCCCTCTCAGTATAAGCTTGTGCTTAACACCCGTGATTGATTGCCCCCAGGCCATCAACGCAGCCTCCCCTTGCACCTGCAACACCATCTTGGGCCTCCCTCTCTCACACCTAGTTCCCCAGGGGTTGGCTTCAATCAACCATCTCCTCTTTCAAGGTGAATACCCAACTCTCAGCTATAATTGGTCCCAAATACTATGACTCAGGGCCAACTGATATCTCACTTGTTCCCATAGGCAGCTCCCTTGGTCACTCCTCCAATTGCACCCATGCCTCCCCTCCATCATCCATCCCATTCTATGTCCCTCCTTTACTCTTGCCTCCTCCACCCATGCCTCCACCATCCACTTCATTTGTTGCCTCATCTTCAACTCATCTTCAACAACCTGGGGAACAATGGGAGGACAAGGATGGATTGGTCCCATGGAAGCTTTTGGGTCACAAAGACCCGAGATGGCCTACCATTGGGACCCAAACATCCATCTCCAATTCGACAAAGATTCTGACAGGATCAAGAGGGTGATGATGCAAACCTTGACCCGGATGGGGACCCCATTGTGTGGTGAACAGAGTAGGACCTCTTCTCCCTCACCAAGAAGACTCAAACAGGAGAAGAAAAGATTGTTGAGGACCCAATCTCCATGATACGTGGCACAAATGAGCTAATAAAAAAGCTCGTGGAGGATCTCAAGGAACAAGTCAAGATCTCATTCCTAGTTGGTCTCATTGGCAAGGTGGAAACAACACTTACAGAATTATTTGGAGAGGTGACCGAAATGCTTTCAAAGCGCAATGTGCTCTTCTAGATAGCACAGTAGTACCTGGACCGGATCATCAAAATTGACAACAAATGCAAGATGATGGCAGTGATCATCAATAAGGGGATGTTCCTCGAGCTCAAAATCATGCCCCTCATGGTCCTCAATTTAAACCAGACATTTGCAGGAAGCATGAGTATTGCATTGGAAGATTGGCTCAAAGACATCCAAGCTACCATTGGACCCTTGGAGAAAAAAAGGTACCAAATCCTTGCTTACTTCAAGGAAATCAGCATTACTACGCTCTTCCACCCGATAGCACTTTACTCAACACCGATGAATTTGGAGCCCACCTCGAGCATTTCAAGACAATCATGAAGGAGGAGGTGGCAAAGGCCAATACAAATGGACCTTGGGTTGTTTTGGAGCTTGCCACACAATGCACCACTAGCATCACCCAGGACAATGCAGTGAAAGTCTCTCTTGAGACCCCTCTTGAGGGCGTGCTAAATTGTTGATGCAATCTGAGGTTCTATTCGAGAAACCACCTGTCGACCTGCCCAAGTTGGACAAAGGCAAATCTCGTTACACAAGGACTAACAACGCAGCAAGATGCCCAAATGCAATTGAGAGGCGGCCCCTCTCAGGGCTCTCGCTGATGATACTACCATTCCTCTTATGGTCCCAAAAGGGAAAGTTTGTCATGTTTTCTATTTTTCTCCCCCCTTTTGTATCTTTGGGACACATTATTGTATTGTTATAATTGTTTTGCCATGATGGCTCAAAGTAGGGAATTTCGTGCAAATTGGTGGCGGATCCCGTCTCGCTACTATATATTTTGTTGTTGGTGGCGTTGTTGGAAGACACGAGACTTAATGCATTTATGTTTTACATTCCACTTTGTCTGATTTATGAATGTCTTCCAATCATGTGGTGACAATGGGAGAATATTTTAGTTAAAGGCTTTAATATCATTTTGCAGTGTATGTGCCCAATTAAGAATGATTTGCTTGTTATTTTAGTTGATTTTTGCGTTTCCTCTTGTTTTATGAAGCACTTATAAATTTGTGTATGTTAACTACAATCTTGTAGGTGTTTATCTATAGAGTGAAACTATAAAGAATTGAGCACATGATATTTCCTTTGACTCCCTTATGTCACTGAAGTTCAAGCTTATGTAAAACTTGGTATATAGTGGTAAAATTGTGGCTGGGCTCATACTCGGTCTTAAGTATTGATGTTTCCATATTCACCTAGAAATCCTTCTTTTCTGCCTTACCCTTACCCTTTCCCTCCTTTTGAGGTTTCTCTTATTGATACTTTGAATCAAGTTTCCCGAGTCCGAATTGTAAATTCCAAGTTAGTGAAGTATTAGACTTTTAGATTGAATCAGTTGATATAAAAGGTTATTGTATGTGTAGACACGGTTGAGCTTCTGGTGGTAAAAGTACATCTCTTGGAGACTCATTCCAAGCAAGTTATGTAATGGAACCCAATACCTGCAACTTGTGCCCTAGACTGTCCCAACATTAGTTCTAAAACGAGAGGAAAGTCCCTTAATTCTTCCTTTGTCTCTTAGCATACCTAGTTTAATAAGTACATTCTGAGGTCCCAACAACATGGTACCTAGATAGTATGTGAAAATGAATTGTTGTATCTATGACACTTGTGTAGCGAGAAGTCCTTGCACGTGGGCATAACAACCAATATATACTCAGAGTATTCTTGCTTTTGGGATTTAAGTCTAGCAACAATCGCGAATGAATAACATAAGGAATGGGAAAATGAAATTTTCTTTATTTCTCCCTCGTGATTTATAGGGACTACGCCACATATGCTTTTATTGTTGCTATTTTAGGCTATAGATGTAGAAATTCGAGCACGACGATCTTACTCGTAAGAGTGAACCAAAAGTACCATTGATACTGAGCGGTGCATTTTATTTGAGTTTGCACAAGTTGTTTGTTTTTCAAAATTTGCTTGATTTTGAAGGAAATTGCTTGAAATTGATTTGAACAATAAATGACTTATTTTTTATATTTTGAATGCATCAAAAAACTAAAATTCCCTTAATTGGGAATATCCTCCATAATTGTATATATTAATTAAACTTTGAAAGCTTCCTCCTCCCACGTGGATATTGTGGATGGCAAGTTAATTGGAATGAAATTCACGGTTGAAACGACCCATAAAATGTTGTTGAACACCTCACCAATGCTCCAATTATGTTTTCCGCATTGAAACGCCTTTGGCTGAAAGAAACATGCAGGTCTGTACTCCAAACAGCAGATCAAAGCACCTAACACTCACTTTGAATGCAGAAATTTCAAAGAAAAGCACCAAAATAAGAAAGCAAATTCAGTATGAAAAAAGGTAAAACTCCTGGCCGAATTGTTTCCCCATTGAGTTCTACCAAGCTTTTTGGGATATAATTAAAATGGATCTCCTTCAGGGGGTAGAAGAGTAACAAACAGCGAAATCAATGCTTAAGGAAATTAACAAAACTTTCATAACTCGCATTCCCAAGGCTAATAATGAGGTGGAGGATATTTATGGTTTTCACCCTGTAGCTTTGTGTATTGTCCTATATAAAATAATTACCAAAGTCATGGCAGAAAGGTTGAAACCTCTCCTTCACAAGATTATATCTCCTAAACAAGGAGGATTTGTTCCTGGGAAAATTCATGATGAGATTGTGTTAGCCCAAGAAATCCTTCACTCCATGGACATCCTGAAATATTTGGCTATGTTTATTCGACTGGATCTATCTAAGGCATATGATAGAGTGGACGGGGGCTTTTTATGTCAAGTTTTGGCCCAATTCGGATTCTTTGCAGAATGGATAGAATGGATGAAACCCTGCTTATATTCCATTTCCTTTTCTGTCTTGGTGAATGGCACTCCATCTCAGATTGTTGGGGCTTCTAGAGGGATATGACAGGGAGATCCCTTATCTCCCTTTTTGTTTATTATTTTGGCTAAGTGTCTGGGCAAATTAGCTACCAAAGCTTGTTAGGAAAAGAAAATTCACAGCATACAGTTGGCTAGAACTTTCGTCTATTATCACATCTTCAATTTGTGTATGACTCAATGATGGTTGGCCGAGCTACATGTTTGGAAGCCCAACAATTTGAAAAACTTCTTCAGGTGTTTTTAGCAGCCATTGGTCAATTCATCAATCATGTTAAATCTAGTATTATCATTTTTCACTATTCTAATAGACAAGAACAAATTCTTAATATCTTTCATTTTCGAAGGGGTTTTCTTCCGCTTCAATATTTGGGTGTCCCTTTTGTTGAAAAGGAACGCTTGTTGTTACGCCAAAAGATAGACCTATTAACACCCGATAAACGCCAAATAAGTACCCACGGGAGGTTGTTAGTCCATGTCACGAATCCCTGAGGGGACGTTAGCAATTAGTCCAACAATCCCCCCCTCAATGTTACCTAAGGGGATTCGAACCCGTGACCACGGCTCTAATACCAATTGTTAGAAATAAACGCTTGCCATTGCGCCAAAAGATTGACCTAATAACGCTCGATACAAATGCCAAATAAGTACCCACGGGACGTTTGTCCATGTCACGAATCCTTGAGGAGACACTGGCAATTAGTCCAACACCTTTGGCCTCCAAGCAAATACAAGAGTGGCATTGGCTCATTAATAAAGTTGACTCAAAAATGCAAAAATGGACGAATAAATGGCTAAACTCTATTGGAGGACAATTGTTTTTCCGGATGAATTATGGACGGCCAATATTAAAGCCAAATATGCGGAGAACAATCCACCTGATTGAATTATTTGGTTATCCCTTCCCACTAAAGGTTTGCCTCGTCTTGTTGTCCTTAAAGCTAGTGAATATATTATTTAAAAACAGCTCTTTTGATTTGTGAATAATGGGCAAAAAGCAAATTTTTGGACTGATTCTTGGGATGGACAGCCCCCACTTATCCAATACCCTCAGTTTCAGCCACTCATGGAGGATATGCATAATATACAATGGATAAAGGTTGCACATTATAGTAGACTTGCCACTCATCCTTGGGATAGCGATAAGTGTTGGATTCCGATTTCGGAATGGCCTATTCACATTGGGCAAGAGGAACAAATTATGCTTAATTCTATCTTGAAGGACTGTCCTATCTCCACTTCTAATAAGCCAGACATGTTAGGATGGGGGAATTTTGCTACTAGTATTTACACCATTTCTTCAGGACCTACTTCTTTGACTAAGGGCACCCCTCATCCTCTTAAGGACATCTTTAGACACATATGGCAGCCTGTTGTATGGCCCAAGGTTAGTCTTTTTGTTAGGTTGATTTTACAAAGAAGAGTCTTAATTGGTGATCGGCTTATGAAGCGTGAGTTTCACGGTACTTTTAGATGTGCCTTATGTTTGGAGGATGAGAAGACTCTCTCTCATCTATTCTTCCAATGTCTATGGGTTATACCCTTATGGCAGCAACTATCTACATTGTTTAACATGCATTGGAATAATATTGGGTCTTTTGAAATAGCTGATTAAAGATTGGCAAGGACATTTTCCTAAAGGCCAAAATTTACATCCAATCCTTTGGATTGGCATTTACCTTCTCCTTTGGAATATATGGAAAGAAAGAAATAGCAGAATTTCCCAACAGGTTAATATAGATATATCTTATGTTTGGGAGAAAACCAAAACCAATGTTGCTGAAAGTATTAAACATAAGATTTGTTTCCCTTCTATTCTTACTCCGGAATTGAAGCAGACTTGTAAACAACTGTCTTTGCAACCCAAAGATTCTACTATGTCGGCTTTTCGGCAAGAAAAGACACTTAAGAGGGATGGTCAATGGATTGCTCCCTCTCTGGGGTATGGGAAATTGAATACTGATGGAACATCCAGGCGTAATCCGGGTCCTGCAACTATGGGAGGAATTGGCAAAACCTCGTATGGGTCAGTGGTGTTTTTCTTTGCTGAAAATTTGGGTACCTAGCCGAGATCAAGGTTGTGTACAAAGGCATGCAAGAGGCTTTGAAAAGCGGTTGGCAAAACATTCAAATTGAATCAGATTCCAAAGTGATTGTTAGCGTGTTATCTAATTCAGAAGAAGGCCACAGTCCAAACTGACAGATGGCGAGAGAAGTTTGGAAAATAAGAATATTGTAGGAACAGTTTCAAGCGGTGCATTTTAGCCATATTCCCCAAGAATGAAATAAAGTGGTAGACAGGCTGGCTAACTAGGACCTGGACAATCATAATCTTTTGTGCTATGGACCACCACCTATATGGTGGTCCGACAAGACCCGAAAAGACATGGGGAACATTTTAAATTCGGATTCTTTATAATGCATGATTCTATTGTTCCTTTCTTGTATACTACTCAGTCTTGGACAAATAATTTTCAGGATTGGCATAGTAGAATTTGTATTTTTGATTTATATCTAATATGATTGTGGTTCTGTTTTTTTAAATAAAAAATAAAAGATTATAAAATAAAATAAAATAAAGCAAATTCAGTTTTTAATAAATGCAGGATCCAAAACGCCTTTGGGAGACCAAAACAAAGAGTTGTGCAGTCTTTATTCAGCCATGTCAGCTTGAGGCAGCAAGGGATTTGTGTCCTCTTCAAATAGAACACAGCCCAGCATTGGAAGAAACGCCAACTCAATTTTTTTTAAACTTCAATGCAGGTTCAAAATGCCAAACAGCAGGTGAATAAAACGCCATGCGGAAAACCTAAAGTGTCTTCTATTTGACAAAATGAATGAATGAGACAATCTTTTCATCAAATATCTAGGTGCAGGCCGTACAGCTGAAGAATAGGAGGAAGAATTAAAAATGAATTTGCACTTGAAATGCAAGTGGCTGGAAATGAACGGAGAAATAAAAATAATGACAAACACTCTGCTCTAATACCATTGTTAAGCCAAGAATAATGGAATGATAAAAACAAGAATTTGGTGCAAACCAAAATTGTATTCACATCATGCAAAGAAAAAAGATTGCAAATATTTATAGTCACAAATGCATTTGTTCACTTCATCACCTATGAGACTATTCAACTTCTTTGAATAGACTAATCATCTACCACTACGAGACAAGCTCTCTACAAATTACACATAGGATTAAATAATATTATGTACAATAATATTAAACAAAGCTCAAACAAATTAAATTATAGTCATCACATTATATGAAAAAAAAAAATCAAACATTGATATATGTCACAAGATAATCACAAAATATGAATTATTATCGAAAGTGTCGAAGAATTGTTTGTTACTACTATGAGTAGCTGTATATCAAAATTATAATAGTTTGAGTAGCTGTATATCAAAATTATAAAATTTGAAAATTTTATAGTTCTCATATGGCATCAAGGCTAATGAAAGAAGGCTATGTTGTAGGCTATGTAGCATCTAACATGGAGAGATCCTCATCCACATCAACATGCATCAATTGCTCGAGGAAATTCATAATCTCGATATTCATTTTGAAAGGTGGAGGATCATCAATAACACACAACACTGAAAGCCCATCTGCAAGAATCTCCTCATCTAAACTAGTGTCCTCGGGTTCCAATTCCCATTGCCTAGAAGGCCCCTCTTTGTAGCCAAGATCTTGGCGCAATATAAATTGAAGGTTGCTATGGATGAAGACCAAGTTCTCTACTCACTTTGATTCGAAACAGTTTCTCTTCACATTGTGAAAAAAAATAAGTGCTCCAGTTCCTCTCACAAGCAGACAAGTTTTCCACCTAAAATAGCAAGCAAATAGCAAACATGTATAACTCTCTAGACTGATCTCCAGCATAAAATGTCCACCAATTCATAGGATCCTTCATATTTAAATGAGTCTTCACACCCATGGATACAAAGTCCCCTCATCCACGAACAAAGTGAACAAACTGTTCTCTGATGCTCTTTGACTCCTTGCCATTTCCATATATCTTCCTCACACATTGCATGAAACCACATGCCAACTCTCTATCAACAAATGGTGGCCTCTTTTTCCTTTTTGCAATGTCATACCACTTTGGATTCAAGGCATAAGCAGCCATGTGTAAAGGAGTGTTGAGGCAATTCCACCTTACAAGTATCTTATCCTCCATTTGTTGGTAATATTAAAGGCCACTATCTGCAAATTTTTTTTTTACTCTGCTCGCACATGAAATCAATGGTCTCATAAATTTCCCCCAAGCAAGGAGAATTTGAGTGTGCATAATGGATTACATCTAATGTGGACTGCAAAATGTCGCTAATGTATTTCACCTCAAACCAAAATGCACCGTCTAGAATCAACCTCTTGACTTCCATGGCACTCTCACCATCACTGATAACCATGTTACTTAGTGCACCATGCACCTCAAGCAATCATTTAAGAAGGATCAAAAAGCTAGCAAACCATGTATCACAAGGTTTTAGTAGCTCAACCTTTGCATAGGCTCGATAAACAGCTTGTGCTTGTTGATGGTTACTAATGAAATGTCCTTCAAAACATTGTTCATGTCATGAACAGAACAAGGGGTCCAAAACATATGTTTGTATCACTGCTCAACTGTCAATCCTGCAGCTTTACATATAGTAGCTGCATTTGTAACAACATGTGATGGACCAACCTCCTCAATTGACGTACACAACAAATCTACCTGATAGGTGGCATTCTTCTCTTGAAAAGTACAATCAATCACCCTCAATCAATACGGACCTATGGGACAAGAAAAAATTATGTTCAATAAATGTTTGTTCCTTGTATTTATCCATCCATCTATAATGATTGAACACCCCTCTTTTCCCCAATCATTTTTAATAAGAGAAAGATATCAATCAACTCTTAGCTTCTCTTGACCCAAAAGGGTGGTGTGGAACTTCTTGTACGTGGAAGGCTTGTACCCTTTAGGCCCTTCATTGATGGCATGCACCATCTCATGGAAATAAGGAGAGTGGGCCACATTGAATGGGATGTCACATGCATAAATAAATCTGGAAATGGAAGCATCTTATCCCTACTATCATCATCAAACAAACATGTAATAAAGGGAACTCTACGTTTTTTTAATTTTTACTGTTGAAAGTGTACAAGGAGGGATCATTTGTCACTGGGTTCCAATTCCACTACCACTCATAGCACCACCACCCACAACCGAAGATTGGGAGCCACTACAAGGATCAATTTCAAAATTATCATTTGGAACACTTGGTTAGTTAAATCTAATTTCTTTCATCAATTTTGGATATGTCCTTTTTTTGCAGACTTCCACACCATAAGTGAAACCACAATAGGCTTTCACTCGTGAGTAACTGCCCCACCGATGCTTTTCACAAAGGTTACATATAACATGCTTTGTGCCCCTCCTTTTCTTTTCTCTAAAATTGTGCAATACTTCCAAAGTGGATACTTGAGGTTGTCCTTCTCAAAAGCCATATCTGATATCCTTGTTTTTATTAAAAATAAAAATACATATAAAATAATAAATACAATTACAAACAATAAAATTTGTATATTTTATGTTGTCCTTCTTGAAAACCATATATGGTATCCCTGTTTTTATTAAAAATAAAAATACATATAAAATAATAAATAAATTACAAACAATAAAGTAAAAATTTAATTTGGTGGGCTAACACTGCTCATATGAGACTTATGACATAAAAATTTAAAATGGGCTATCTCAACTAGCTCTCTAGAAGTTGTTTCACACAGCTCTTCACTACTTATAAATTATCAAGAGGATACAGGTTTGCAGGGAGATGCATCTTCCCCCATTTGGGACGTGCATTGGAAACTAGAACGTGTCTCCGATACGGAAGACGGGTACAAAAATGTCTCTCGTGCCCAGAGATGCCATTTGAAGGCTGTCAACATCTCCTAACACATCTTTGTTCCCTTTAGTCCCATCTCCAAAAAAAATAGATGGAAAATTAAAAATATCCCCTAAAACATGAAACCCTAAAAATGTATAATGTTTGCATACATCGATCAGCGATTGTGAAGAGGTCTAACGGATCATTTTTGCAGAGGTTTGAGGGATCATTCAAATCTGCTGTGCTCCATGCATTTTTTACATCATGTTCACTGTTTTAAAGTTCATCAGAGATTGGAACACGTCTATGGTACAGGATACAAGTATGTAAACATCTCCTATGCCCAGAGACGCCATTCGAAGACTGTCATCATCCCCTGACACATCTCCATTCCCTTATATCTCGTCTCCAAAAAAAACAGCTGAAAAATTAAAAACAAACCCTAAAAAGTGGAAAGGAAACCCTAAAAATGCAATCTGTTCGCATACATCGATCAGTGATTGTGAAGAGGTCTGAGGGATCAGTTTTGTAGGGGTCTGAGGGACCATTTGAATCTGTTCGCATACATCCTGTTTGTTGCTTTAAAGTATTTCATTGCATTTTTTGGGGTCGTTTTCCATTTTTCTTTGGTCATTCTCTATTTTTGCATAATTGTTTGCCGTAGACAGACTATATTACAGCCTAAGTCTATTGTGGCAGACAAGTGCTAATGTCACGGCAGTTCGTAGCATTAACACTCCTTTGCCAAAACAGAAATACACTGTAGAGTCTAATTTTAATATTGCATATAGACTAGAGTTTATAAAAAAATTGTGTTTTTACTTTCTTTTTTATCTTTTTAATAATATTTAAATTTATAATTTTTTTAAATTTATAATAAATATACATATTAACAATTTAAATTAAATCGCTTTTTAAAACATTACTGTATTAATTAGATTGTAAGTTTAAGTTTAAATTTTTTATTATATAATATATATATATTAAACATTGCTATTTATATATATATAACATTGCTGTCTCCCCGTACACATCTCCTCTTTTTTTGAAAAATAGCATATCAGTCCCTGTACCCATACCCGTCTCCTGACAACTATGAGGGGATATATTCATATAGATATTCTTACCTATCAGTTATACATATCATCAATAGGACAAAATCTTAAAAGTTAGCAGTTACTTGTCTTCAAACAGTATTCAAAACAAACCAGAGCAAAAACACAGTGTCAGTGAAGCACACCAGACTGTCAATCTTCGGACGCTCACTGCAAACCAAAGCTGAACAGAGTAGGAATACAATGAGCGGATCAGGTGAGCAACGCCCAGAAAGAAAAGAGCAAGCAAAAAAATATGAAGCCACCGCTCTTGACAAGCAGGTGTCGACAGCTGCCATGAACATTCTTTGCGAGAGCAAGCCCAAACTGTAAAACGCAGCATTAAATTGTAAAACGCTGCGGGTGAAAGTAGTATTCTAATTTCTTGAATTGACTATTTTATGTTTCAAGCCTTTAGTTTCTAGGGTTAGCTTTTAGATTTATGGATTCTGTTTTGTTTTTTATGTTTATTTGTTTTAAATGAAAAATTGGCAAGGTGCAGCATTAAACATGGAAAAATATACCTGGATGCGGGGGGTGCATCATTTTGCACCGGGTGCAGTTGAAGTACCAAAATGGGTGTGTTTCGCACCCACACACAGTCCGGGTGCATCTCGAGTGCATCCAAACGGACAGGTGCATGCACCTGAACGACATTGGTGTTATGATACTCTTTACTTTCTTGATCTCTTTTCATTTCTTCCTTAAGGTGTCCTTTAACCACAAAGATGGAGTAAAGCTAGACAAGACAGAAAACCAGGGAGAGAGATAAAGGGCACCCATGACTTCACTATTTTGTGTTAAAAGACTTGGGACCTAGGGCTCCAATCCCCTATGGGGACAAACAGAGACACTTTTCCCCATTTGTTCCTCCGCATTTCTGAAATAGCTTGAATGAGACTGAGAAGAAGGAAACTGACCTGAGAATGAATCAAATCGCAAGAAGAGGTAATATCACACGCAAAAGAGCAAAAACATCCTGATAAGGAATGCACTAGACAAGGTGCACCCTTTCTGGAGCTTAAGCTCCTGATGAAGTCACTAACATTATTCACAACTGAAGGCTTCAATCTGTCATTTTATTCTTCCTCAAAGCAACTCCCATTGAAGCATAGTTCTATAAATTGGGTAAAATAAGCTAGGGAAATTGCAGGAGGGGAAGAGAGGTTGCTAGAGGAACATGGACGAGATTACATCTCAATCATTTTTCCCCACGATAAAGTGGCCAATGTGGTTCTCCATATGCGGGATCCATGGGCAGTTTTGTTATTTAAGGCAATAAATACCCAATTTGTGTCGAGTTCTGTTTCCTTAACCTGCCCCAAATCATAGCTTCAGTCCATTAAACCCTGGCTTGAAAGGGTTATTTAATCTAAATTGAGTCAGACAAGTATGTTAACCTGTAGGTTCCCTATAAAGCCTAAATTGAGACAAATCTCACCCAATCCCTGCCAAGTTATGCTACAAGAAACTCAGATTGCACTTCAAGCAACACAGTTACTGCAGGTGACTTATAAAGCAAAATGAGGAACTCTATCAGGCACTCCACCAAGAACATTTCTTTACGTAATTCCAATACTAATCCAGCTGATGAGAGTCACTATCAAACAAATTGTCAAAAAGAGCATAATATTATCTGATTTGGTTAAATATGTTGCTAAATGAAAGGGTTTCAAATCAAGGAAAGACTTAATAAATGGAGATTGTATCCTAGGGTATTACAATGTGAAGATGTGTAGTCCCAATTCCCTACCTATACTTCTGGTCCTTGTACCAGTGAGAGACTCTTGTACTTTTCAAAGTTATGTAATAAAGCATATGCTGATTACATGTACCTCGTGTGTATATCTAGGTACCTGCTGATGAGGTATATGTGTGAAAAGATATCGACTGCAAAATAGGGATATTCAAAGGTCAATAAACCTATTGTATTACCATTTCATAAACATATTTTAAATCACCTATTAACAGATCTATATTGATCATACGTGAATTTCTTTTTTTAACCTAAATCTGTTTTCAATAACTTGGATCGTACCAGAACTATAGCATTGATTTGACTCTTGAGGCATCAACATCTCTTGAAGCTGCATATTATGTATCTATTCAAAATGCAGGTAACCTCTACATATCTATCACTAATTGAAGGAGGGTACAATCATTATTAAATCTCACACTTACTTTACCGATGCATATAGCTTCTTGTACTATTAACCAATTACAATTTTTCTACTTCACATGAATCTCAAATGAGCTTTCATTTGATTTTAGAGGTTTGAGTTCAAACCCCATCAATAGAAGATGTAGAATGCAACATTATCGTTATAGTGACTTTCTCGTTTTAAAAAAAAAATCCGTTTCTTATCACATGAAAACACACAAAGACTAAAAACTAACAAACACATGCATAGGTTACTTCATTCATGTCTTCAGTTTGCTTTTCCAAAGTAATTACAAATACAAAGTAACTCCAAAGGTCAATTTGTAGTCTCTCTTGTAGAGAGAGTAGGACTTGCATTTTAAAGACTAGGTTTTCACTAAATATCTACAACATAGTTGGAACTTTGCAAGGCACAGCATAAGAGTAGCTATTTGAAAACAGTTATGCACAATATGTTAACAAAAGATATAGCAGACTTATTTTAGTGACTTGTTTCTCAATTATGGTCTAAATATTCCCTAACATATACTACAATACTGCAAACAGTTAAATAAATAATAATTACCAGCTTGATTCAAAATGAAAGGGGTGCATGATTTCCCCTGTCTCCACACTTTGAGGCTAGTCAGACTAAGACCCAACATGGCACCACCTGCTACGAAACAGAGAACAGAACTCATGCTGCCACTAATAAGAAATCCAAGTAATCCAACGCCAATAAGCAATCCACCTGCAAAGGATAAGAACACTCACACTTATACCGTATAAACTGAAGCATGTAGGCACTAGGTATGAAACTAAATAGATTGTAACTAAATAATGGAAAACCATCCAAGATGTTTTAAACATCATGCAAAAGATTTAAAGAACCCCTCATTGTTTTCCCACCTAATCGAGACATATAGTACCAAGAAAAATCCAATGCTCTATTAGCAAGCATTGAAAACCTATTGTCCCATGTTTTAATGGTTTTAACTAAAGACTAAAAGACAAATGGAAGGACGTGAAGGAGCTATGGAGAGGAAAAATTGCATGAAGTTACAACATAATTTTCTCGGGCCCGAGTTTAGTGAAACAGTGACAGGGAATGTAGAACATAGGCAATCACAATTAATGCATTCACACAATGAGTCACATCAACTGAATGCAACAATTATATACCGTGAATGATATAAATATATAATTTCAAATAACATAAATCAAATAAAGTTAAATGAAATTTGAGATGATACTTCTACCAAAATAAGTTCTACAAATGCATGGAACATTTGGTCATAAAGGGGGATCCAATTCCTTCAATTCGTGGAGTTTCTTGGATATTCTATGTATCCTGATCCTCAAACTGATACTTATCCAATAACTCAAAATTGAATAGGAGTCTCCATAGAGACTCAAATGTGCCAAACAACTGACATAGGACACAACATATGGAGCAGCTGCTCATCAACAAGTCATCAAAGACAATGCCTGCAATCTATAGAGTCGGTTGGATATTCTCTGTATCCTGATTCCCAAACTGATACTTAACCAATAAATCAAAATTGAATAGAAGTATCCTTAGAGACTTAAATGTTCCAAACAACTGACATAGAACACAATGCATGGAGCAGCTGCTCACCAACAGTCATCAAAGACAATCATACTCACCAACAACGTTCACAACAAAAAAAAAATGAAGATACAATTAGAATGATTAAATAATGTTCAAGCGTATGGAAACGTTAAGTCTTAGTGCCGAAAATGACCATCAACAAACTCATCAGTAGACAAATGACCCTTGACGATAATCAAATTCTTTGTTTAGGTCACTATGACTCTGTTAATTTTGAACAACAACCAGCACATCACCCACATCTTTCCTTAATAAGTCATTAAATGGCCTGTAGGCTTATGAAGATAAATGCTTTGGCCACAACGCAATAAAATGGTCCATAGGCTGGCTCTTAAGTTTTATCTTTAAGAAACTGCCCATAGGTTGTCCTGTTGACTTACTATTCAGTAAATTTACCCATAGGTTGTCCTGTTGGCTTGTTATTCAGAAAATTGACCCATAGGTTGGCATGTATGCTGTGTGCTCAACTCATAGCATAGTTACCAAGTCTGGAAATCCAGATCCATTTGGGAGGGCAAAAAAAATCTGCAAATCCGAAATTCTTGAAAAAGTTCAGAAAAACTGTGATGTCCATTTTTTCATAATATTTTTATAAAAAAAAATTAGTAATAATTCGTTTAAGTGTTCCCAATGGTACTTTGAAGTCACAACTTAAAAGGGGAACATCTAAAAGGCGATATTAATTGAATGGGGCCAAAAAGGGTACATTAATTAAAAGCTAAGTTGCCAATAAAGATACGGGTACGAGTATCGGATACGGGGATACATCGATTTTTTTTTTGTGGTTTGGATACGGCTGGATACGGCCGTACAAAAATATATATATAAAATTAAACATATAAAAATATAGCCATATAAGCAAAATTAACCACATAATATGCATAGAGGAAACAAAATAACTTCAAATAAGTTATATAACCACAAAATATATACTCATAATTGAATGCCAAATATCATAACATTCAATAGTCGAACTTATATTAATTTTATAAATTATAACAGGTACATGGTGCAAATGTTACAATGTATGGACAAAAATAGAGACAAATCAGCGTTCTCATTGTTCACTATATAATATATTTAATATTCTTTTTCGCCTGCAATGTCTTCATCATCATGTGGTTCATTAGAACCACAAGCAGTAGCAGTGCCACTCCCACTAGCTCCACTATGCAAGTCATGTGAAGCACTGTCTAGCTCCATGTCAAATAAAAAAATGTATGTAAGGGAGGTATCTAAATCAGCAGTCTCTGAGTTCACATCCCACAACTTTCTTGGCCCTTCCTTGTATTGAAGTTGTTTATGTGAGAGAAGACGTAAGTTGAAATGCACATAAACCAAATCCTCCGCTTTTTTTGAAGCCAACTTATTGCGTTTAACTGAGTGGATAAAGCCATAGCTACCCCAACTCCACTCAGCTGAAGAGGAGCTTGCAACCTATTGAAGCCACAAAATGAATTAAAATTTATAAAAAATTAAAAGACTAAAAGTTCAAACTTAAAACAAAACATTGAAAAAGTCAAAAAAAGGGTAGAGAAAAAATTAAAATCTTACTTGTGATAGAACTTTTATTGCAAGTGGTTGAAGGTGGGTGGATGCTTGCCCATGGAGATACCACCAAAAGTGAGCGTCCATCTTGTACTTGTCACGGATAGCACCAAAGGAATGACCCACCGAAAATATGAAATGCACAAACTCTTCTCTAACTTGGTCTTCTACTTCTGGATCGAGAAAGATTTTAGAGAATGTTGCCTTATATCCCTTGGGAACCTGAACATCCCTATATGGTGCGACCCTCTTGGGCAAAAAAAAAATCTCTGTACTATAATATTTGGGTGTCAAGGCAAAAGCAAGAAGATGTAATGGGGTGGTCATTTTGTTCCACCTTTCAATGAGATGCGACTGCACTTCCTTGAAAAACCTCTCTATGGGATCTTGCTCTTTGGCATTTATGATGGATTTAATGTTCTCAATCATTGAGTCAATTCCATCATAAATCTCACCCAAACATGGATGATCCATGTCCACATATCTCAACATGCTGACAATGAGATTAGTAAAACTCAGCAAATACTCCACACATTCCCACCACACATCATCAAAAATCCACCCTTTCACTTTTGTGGCCCTCTCACTGTTTGTCTGCCTCCATACAACCCAAAAGTTGTTGATGACCATGCTACTCAGTGCTTCACGCACCTTAACAAGTCGTCTCAAGACGATGGTGTGTGAGGCAAATCGAATCTCAGAAACCTAATACAATTATACAAAATTAAAACAAATAATTAATAAACTTAAAATTGTTCAAAAATAAAAAACACTACAAATCACAAACTTATAAAATTAAATTAAGAGTTACCTTCAACATTTCTAATTTTGAGAAAGTCTTAAAGATGGCTTGAGACATGTGATGGTTGGTTATGAACATTTGGATCTCATTCGCCTCCTCATAGACTTGTTTGATCTAATCAATTTTTGTCGCCAACTTTTGCAACATAAGATTGAGGGAATGAACAGCACAAAGTGTCTAAAATATATGTTCGTACCTTGCCTCAACCAACATGCCCACAACTCTGCAATTTTTAGCATTGTCTGTTACAACTTGAACAACGTTTTGAGACTTCACTGACTCAATGGACTCTATCAAGATGCTAGCAATGAATTGTGCATACTTCACTTGCCCCTCACAATCAATGGCCTTCAAAAACATTGCCCCTTTAGGGCTCACTACAATCACATTAATCAATGGCCTATTTGTCGTATCTTTCCATCCATCAGAAATGATGGACAACCCTGTTTCGATCCATGAATCTTTGATGGGCTGCAATGCATCTTCAATGTGTTTTCTTTCTTTTGTCAATAAGGTGGTGCGCACCTTTTCATACCCTGGGGTGGCAAATACTTTAGAAGCAGCATTGATAGATCTCACCATTTCCTGTCAGTATGGTGATCTAACAGTATTAAATGACAACCCACATGCATAAATACGTGCGATGCTCTGCTCCACTATCTCTCTAGAGTCATTTTGAAATGCCCTCTCTAATGGGCCTGCATCTTTTGTTCTCTTGCGACCAAGAGGTGAATCCTCTTCCTCTTCGGCCGCAATGGGTGCAGCAAGAAAGGGGTGTGATGGGGTCACCACATTAACACGAGATGGATCAACAGGAAGTGATCCTTTCTTTCTCAAATGATGTTTTGATCTTTGCCCCATAATGGCATCTACGTCTTCTTACTCTTTGATGTATGCAAGGATCTTTACTTGTGGCAAGCCCTTCCCAGGTTTTCCACCTATGCTTGGCCCACCACAAACTCTGATTTCAGTGCTAGAAATCACACATAAATGAGCTTTCACACTACACAAGCTCTTGAATTTACCGTTACACTGAGCAAAGCCAATGAAAACACCCTCCACCAGGCATCTGTTCTAATATTGTCACATATTTCCAAAGATGTGCTCGCGAATCATATTTGGGAGTTATCCCTTGCTCCACTGAACTAGCACTTGCACCCTAAGACATTCTAATTTTTGACAAATCGCTATAGGCTTATAGCTCCTGGTAACATTAAAAATTGCTATTAAAATTTAATTATAAATATAAATTTTAAACTAATTAATAATTTAAAATTTAATACTATATTTTATATTAAAAAATTTAACCTAATTAATAATTTAAAATTTAATACTATACTTTATATTTAAAATTTTAAACTAATTAATAATTTAAAATTAAAATTTAATACTTAATATATATCTAAAGACTAAAATTTAAAAACAAACATATTTTAAATTTTTAACGTAATAATAAAAATTAAAAAGTTAAAAGAAATAAACAAAAATTTTAAAAACTAAACTATATAATAAAAATTTAGTTTATGATTTAATAAATTTATAAAACCCTAGGCCTAAGGTCCTACAGTTTAGACTTTAGAGTTTCGGAAGAAAAAAATGAAATTTAAAAACATACCAGCACGCAGGGCGGCAAGACACAAGCAGCATGCAGGGCAGTAGGACGCAAGCAGCACGTAGTCGCGCAAGGGGAGTCGCGCGCAGTCGCGGAGGCACGAGTCGCAGACTGCAGTTATATGCCTTAAGGTTTTGACTTTTTTCTATAAAGTGAAAAAAATTAAAATATTTTTTATTCGACCGATCCGAGGGGGGATACGACTAGGGTACGTCGTGCCCCCTATACCCTGGCCGTATCCCCCTTCGGATCGGCTGAATAAAAAAATAAAAACGGATCAGCAGAATAAAAAAATATTTTAATTTTTCACTTTATAGAAAAAAGTCAAAACCCTAAGGCATATCCGGCCGTATCCACAGGGGGCACGACGTACCCAGGCCGTATCCCCCTTCGAATCGACCGAATAAAAAAATATTTTAATTTTTTTACTTTATAGAAAAAAGTCAAAACCCTAAGGCATATAACTGACTGTGCGCGACTCCGCGCCACGACGTACCCTGGTCAACGTATCCGGCCGTATCCACAAGGGGCACGACGTACCCTGGCCATATCCCCTGCGGATCGGCTGCATACCGTACCGTACTCGCGAATCTCCGCGCTCCTAGATCCTGGGAGGAGCGTATCCAGTAACGCAGATTAAAAGTCAAGTGAAAAATATAGAAAAAATAAAAGTAATTATTAATTACTTTATGAAGCAAAAAGAAAATTAGAATAAAAAGTAATTTTAAGTTGTTTTTAGGGTTTTGTGTAGAAAAATAATTATAAAAAAATAAAGGTACATCTATTATTATCATTCAACATTCAAAATTTGGTGGAAAGCTTGAATACCATACTTTTTCACAGAGAACGAAAACCCTCAAATATACAAGTACGAGGATGAAACCCTTCATACCTATTTGGTAATTCCATCCACGGATTACAACGGTGCTACCAAATTCAAGAAATATCAATTTTAGAGGTCCATTCAGCTAGAGCATCACATTTTAGGAGGCACAAAACAAAACAAAATACAAAATTTCATAGATCTAGCAAGTTTTGTAAAATCTGTGGAAAACTCAATTTCATATTTATTATAGTATTTGATTCCGTCAAGCTTTGCATAGGAGTTTACTTGGACAACATATGAGCTTTTGAATTATTTTATCATAAGTTTTGAATGAAACTTCAAGATTGAATTGTATGCAATAAATTAATCATCTATTCCCTAGGTTCATCTTTTGTTTGAAAATTCAGTTTTTGCTTAAAAGGGATATTATTGTGCTTCAACTATTATATTGGGACATGCACGAGCAGGTAGCACGATGAAAAGATTTCTTCATGAGGTTTTTTATTATATTGGTACATGCACGAGCAGAAATTGTAATGAAAAGATTTTTTCATGAGGGTTTTAATTTTTATTACCCGAATTGAATTTATTTTTTCTAAGAGAAATTTATTTCTTCTAAGGGAAATTTGAATTATTTTATGAGTTTACGGGGAAATCCAGAATTGTTAATATTTATCCAAAAAGGGATATTTCTGTGGTATTAGAGTTCTAATCTTGCCACCATGTTAATCATGAGGACAATGAAAGAATCCATGGCCTGTGAATCATGAAGACAGTGCAAGAATCCATATTAGAGATGTTGCAAGCCATGCAAAAAAATCAAAAGGATTTAAAAGTATGGATAGAAATAAAGAAGACGGAAAACTCAAATATGAGTTTCAAACATCTACAAAGGAACAAAAGGAATTCAACATGCAAGCCAAATGTAAGAAAAAAAATCTACAGAGGAGCAAAAGGAATTTAACGTACAAGCCGAAGGTAAGGAGATCTTATCTAAAAAGGAGCAGAGAATGTAGTTGAAAAGAAACTATCCACATTGCAGTCAAGCGCAGAGGATGTAATGAAGACCCAAAAAAGGTGTGATGAATAGTTAAGAACTAAGGAAGCTAAGTTGATAGCCACTCAAACAAAACAACACTTACAGAAAATTAAGGGAAAGAATTCTTCAAGTGTAATAGTGGAGCATGAAGAAAAATCAAATTTGCAAGAATTTGGAGAGGATTTTTCGTTTAATGCCAAATTTCCAAGCCTTCCATATGGTAAAGTTGATGTAAATTTCTCCAAGACATTGAAAGAAGAAGATAAACTTTCGGATTATTCTTATGACAACTCAAAATATGAAATGAATGTTCTAATCAAGAAGTTTATGAAGCGGAGTTCTAGGAAGACCTTTTTAAGAGGCATGCACATGATAAAAGGGCCTCACTAAAAACTAGTGTTAGTTTTGAGCTTGCTGGAATTTTCATAACAGCAACTAATGATAAGCAGTTTGGAATGTTCTGATCAGCAACTAATGATAAGCAGTTTGATAATATCCAGGGTCATTGCTCAAGGCATGACAACAATGATAGTGGCAGAAAATTGATATTTTGGCATGAATTTTGTCATCATGGAAAGAGTGGAGAAATGGTAAAGGTCACCACTCTCAGCAAATAGTACACAAATTCTATCATTCAAGGTTGCCTACGTAAATGGATATGGGATCCGGATAATATTTTGAAACATATGATACTGAAGTTTGAGATGGATGCAGAGTTATCCCCTGGTTCAAGGTCTTCAGCGTGTGATAATATCAGAGTGGTGCAGTGGAAACATAGTGTAGTTTACCTGAGATTGATTTGGGATCCTGATATTTGCTGGACAGTTCAGGTATTGCTTGAGGGCAAGCAATATTTGAGAAGGACGGATTGTGATATCATTTTTTTCGAAATGTTAAAAAAGAATAAATTAATAATTCTTTTCAGTGTTCCCAATGGCATTTTGAAGTCACAACTTAAAAGGGGGACATCTAAAGAGTGTTATTAATTGAATGGGGCCAAAAAGGGTACATTAATTAAAAGTCAAGTGAAAAATTAAAAAAAATAAAAGTAATTATTAATTACTTTATGAAGCAAAGAAAAAATTAGAATAAAAATAATTTTAAGTTGCTTTTAAGGTTTTGTGTGGAAAAGTAATTATAAAAAAAATGAAAAAGAAGAAAGGTTCATCTATTATTATTATTCAATTTTCAAAATTTATTGGAGAGCTTGAAGCTACAATATTTTTCCACATAAGACGAAAACCCTCACATTTACAAGTACGAAGATGAAACCCTTCAGACCCATTTGGTAATTTCATCCAAGGATTACAATGGTGCTACTAGATTCAAGAAATATCAGTTTTAGAGGTCCATTCAGCTAAGGCATCACATTTCAAGAGGCAGAAAACAAAAGAAAAAAGAACTTCATAGATCTGAGCAGATTTTGTAATATCTGTGGAAAAACTCAGTTTCATACTTATCATATTATTTGATTCTATCAAGCTTTGCATAAGAATTTACTTAGACAACATATGAGCATTTGAATTATTTTATCATAAGTTTTGAATGAAACTTCAAGATTGAATTGTATGCAATAAATTAATTATCTATTTCTTGGGTTCATCTTCTATTTGAAAGTTCAGTATTGGCTTGAAAGGGATATATATTATTGTGTTTCACCTATTATATTGAGGCATGCACGAGCAAGAATTACAATAAAAAGATTTCTTCATGAGGGTTTTGATTATATTGGTACATGCACGAGCAAAAATTGCAATGAAAAGACTTCTTCATGAGGGTTTTAATTTTTATTACCCGAGTTGAATTTATTTTTTCTAAGGGAAATTTATTTCTTCTAAGGGAAATCTGAATTATTTTAGAAGAGTTTATGGGAAATCCATAATTGTTAATATTTATCCAAAAAGGGATATTTCTAGAACATATATATATAAGCATAGTTCTATAAATATGCAAATTTAACAAATACAATGAAAAAAATTAATAAAGTAATATAAAACGTTATTATTATATAATATTTATGGTTGTTGGGCATTTTTTTCTGCAGAAAATTTTAATAACAGGAAACATATATAGATTGAAAAAATTTGGGCCAGCAAAAAAATCCAGATCCGGTCAAATTTTGTGCAGATCCAGCCAGATTTGATAACTATGACGAGCATTGGTCCCACGCTTGGCCCAAAGACCGAAAACAATCGAATGGCCTGAAGGAAAGAGAGCCAAATATAACATAATTTTCTATAGCAGCAACTTGCAAGAAATCATCAAGAAAACAACACTAAATGTGGAATTTCAACATTAAAGGAGATAACTTTAACAATCATTTAGGACAGCTGAATTTGTTGATAACTTTAACGAATATTCTGTATGCCAAAGTCAGCTGTTAATAAAATCTAGCTTAAGCCTTAATCCCTCCTTTTTGTTGGAGGTCAATTGAATACCCAAGAAAGATAGGGACTTCACGAATTGCAGAACGATCAATAAAATAGCTAAAACTTGTATTTTTATAAATTTGATTATTCATTTCCAAGGTTGGCCGTGGCATCTTTCCCTAGGTTGGCCATGGTACGGAGAAAATGAATATTATGTACATACAGAATATTCGTTAAGTATAGGGGAAGTGCACCATACATGATGATAAGATCATAATATATGTTGCATTCAAAATAATGATGTCATGAGTCAAATGATGATGTTATGAATTTTTTTAAGGGTTCTTTGTTGTGCTGTTCTGATACTCTTTTTGATACTTTCCTGTAAGTTCTTTTCCATGGCTTTGAAGATATAGTTGATGGCTTCATCATGAATTATACGCCTTTTATGTCCCATGACATCTCTTCCTCCTTGGAAAGATTCCTCTCCCTCTTAACAAAAACTATTGACTCTCAACTGACTTTATGTAGAGGTTCATATATTACTTTATTCTTCTGTTTATCAGGTTTATCGTCCTCTCCTCTAGTATTCTCACTAGTTCGTTAGTTTGTTTTACAACTTCTTTAACATCCATGTATGAAGGAAGATTATTATCATATCTCAAAAAGGCTTTCTTCAAGAAATTGGAGTGAAAGACTAGCGCAAACATGATGTGGTAAATGGATTCGATACAATGTATCATTTGTCTTCTCTATTTTTGGAAATCTATATACTCTCTTCTTTAGCTTTACTATAATTGGTTATGGTCCACAATATATTGGGGATAATTTGTGCATCTACTTCTTGATGGGAAGACATTGGTTTTAACTCCTAACAAATTGTCTTTGCTTCAAAAGGTCCAGGGGTTCAACATTGATCTTGTTATAACTAATAGTTTGCCTTTACTCGAACTCTTTCTATGTTCTTTTTGCATTTCCCCAATTGTTTGTGCACTTTTTATGATTTCTAATGACATTATTCTTCCATTTTAATAAGTTCTAAAACAATTGGTCTGAAGGGTTTGAACTTAGAAGCCATACATAGTATGGGACGGACCCATGTGCATGGACGAGTTCATAATATTGTTGTAAGATAATTTTACAGAAGGTAGTTTTTCTTCCCAAAGTGTTTGTTCTACTACAACATGTGATCTTAAGCACATCATCTGTAAATTGGTTAACCCTTTCAGTTTATCCATCTGTTTGGAGATGAACTCTACTATTTAAATTTAGCTGGGTGCCCAAAGGTTTCCAAAAATCATAGGATCCATGTTGCTCATGATACTTGTTTGTACTTCACTTTTTGAGATGATTTAACATTATAATTATATAGGAGGTTTGATGCCATACCAGTCATTTAGAATGGAATAAATCTAGTTAATTTAGTTAGCCTACCCATCAATACACAGACTTAATTGTTTTGCTTGGAGATTCAAGATACATGGGTGAGGAAGTCAATGGATACACTCTCCCATTTATAGTTAGGTACAAATAAATGCATAAGGATTCCTGCTTGGCCTACTCTTTCACGTTTATTTCCTTCAAATGTATCAAAGTACTTGCATACTTGTCTATATCTTTTTCCATGTTTTTCCAATATACAAATTGTCTTGCAGCTTCACAGGTTTTACTTCTTGCATGCCCTTCCAAAGGAGTGGTCAAGAAATTCACAAATATAGTTGAGGGTATCAATGTTAGGTACAAATATAGCCTATTTGTGACAATCATTTTTCTTGAGAAAATTGATAATGTTTATTGCATTATTGATCATTTTCTTCTTTCTCTTCTTATTTCATCTCCCTTGGCCGTTGAGAATGACATCACTGTATTTGGTATAAGTCATCAGCTGCTGACCATCCATACATTGTTATTAGCTAGTTCTCTCATTGGAAGAAAACACAATACAGCTTATGGTTCATATACACTTGAAGTCATTGTTTTTGAGGTAGTGTTACCAAGATTCATTGACTATATAATCTCTAAAAGTTGTTAATAAAAGATAAGGTATCTTCATTTGGCATCATCCCCTTCTTTAAATTCATAAGTGAGTGCATTGCGATTATGAGGTAGATTGCCAAAACTTCCCCTCTTCCTACCACTCTGATCCTTCCAACATTTTTTCACTTTCCTATGTGCGTTTTCCTTCCAAAATGACCCATCATGCAAGAAAACATATTTTTCTTGTTTCTACTTGATGTGATCATGAGGTTTTGATCTAAACGCATTTTTACCATCCATATATGCTTAAAACGCCTCTCAAATGCTGCCAATACTCACTCTCCTTCCATTTTCTTCAAATGCCCTTGTTTTTGGCTCCACGGAGGTAAAACACAAAATCCTAAATTAACATTTTTAATTCCGAGTTTGATGATGCCTTCAAGAGTGCAAACTTACATCAAAAGTGTCCTCCGCTCGTCTTGCACTTTCCAAGAACTTCCTAAACTTCAATGCCTCCAGCCAAAAAGTGCTTCAATAGTTGCACGCAAGGCTTGAACACACAGTTTGAGAATCATTACACCATCCTTGTGGAAAATTTATCCTGACAGTATGTTCATTTTTTGTTGGCAAGTTCTAGAACTTCCTATCTATGACTTGGCCACTATGAGCCTTGTAAGCTGCTTTTAATGCCCTCGTAAACTGTTACCACCCTACAACCTAATAAAATGTTGATCATGGTGGTATGATGTCATTGACAACTCAACACAATCATAGAACTCAACACTTCCCTCCAATGCATAAAACTGCTATAGAATCAAAGCAAAATGGCAGATAACCAATGGTTACATACCTTATTCCTAGCATGGTGATTCCCTTTAAGTCAGAGATGAATTTCAAACATCGCATGTAGATCATCACTTATTGACTAACTAGCAATGTTCTGAAGTTATGTCGGATAGTTGTTCCGTAGAAAGGATGCTCCTACATCAAAGTCATTCAAGAGCTACCAAAGAGTATTGCAAAATTAGTATTGTTAAGAAAATCAAAAAAGTTGGTTATTAATTTTGTAGTGGAAGGTATAAGTCATCTCCCATATGGTATACATATTATATCACTTGACCCCAAAAAAATGTGTTAGGACTTGATCTCACATAAAGTTCTATTGATATTTATCCCTCAAGGAAACCAAAAAGTAGCATGAAGCATTTGTTCTTGCCTACTATTAACAAAAAACAAAAAGAAAAAGAAAGTGAATTATACAAGGCTTTATGATATGCAAACACAAGGCTATTAAGGGATGCAATGAGCACATAGCATAAGTTTCTACATATCTAGAATTTAACTGATCCATAGCCCTTTAATACAACTTGTAACGCCCCTCCTCGCCTGACCCTTGCTTAGGTCCATAGTTAAGTATCGATCAAGGTTTACCCGTTGATTTGCTAATTTATATGATTGAGATCATGCTTTGCTTCATGCACCCATTGCTTTCTTGATGTTTGATACAGGAATTTTTATTATGATGAAGTAGCATTTTATCATGCTTTTGATAATAACTCTTCATATCATAGAGGTACCGTGACGAGTCTGGTTTATGTGCAGGGAACAAGGGTTTCCAACTGTGTTCCAATTATATTATATCGATGATGAGATGAGTTGGTAAGGGTTTGCATGTTTCCCATCGGGGTGGTACCTAAGTTGATGCAGCAAGAGCAAGAGCTCCAGCAATGGACGTCTGCAGTTAATATGAATCCCAACAATGGATATAGTGATAGCTAACAGTTCTCATGTAGCTGATTTATGTGGCGCATTAGCCATATGGGCACTTAGCACCTTATGCTATAGTTGGATAAGTACAAGTGGGCACAATCACGTTTACAGTGAATAAACATTCATGTGCATTAAAAAAAAGAAAGGGGAAAATAAATAAAAGAAAAGTGAAGGAATATGAGTATCACATGGTGCCACTTATACTCAAGGGATTATATCCCCAAAAGAGAAATGTGATAAAGTAGAAGGATAAATCTCCACTTAAATAATAAATATGATATATCATTGAGTGAACAGCAAACCAAATGGCAGCCACGGTGGAAGTATACTCTGCAGGAAGATAATGCGGAAGAAAAAGGCCACATGATAAAAAATGAAAATGTGATCAACAAAGAGGGAGCCCCAAGTCAAAATGCAGCCACAGTGGAGAGCCACCTGGCAGCAAATTAATATTTTGTAAAAAGACTCCATCACAAGAAGGTGGCTGGTGAGAATTAATGCGAAAGTGGACTGCATACAGCATAAGGATGAGGAACTGCAACAAGAAAATATAACCAGTCTTACTACCTGCCGGAGAAAATAAATGTGGACAAGATTGGAAATGAGCACAAGAAATCACAAAGTCGGAACAGCATGGGATGACCATTCCTCAAATAAATGGATCTGCCAACTGAAAAAGGAAGTCATCTCAGAAATCAATGGTGAACAGAACTCTCTGTGAAGGGCACAATTTATTTAAAGGAGGTAGCCCAATGAAGAAAACCATCCCGCAAGGAAAGAGTCTCTGTTTTTAAATTTGGCTGAGGATAGAAATAAACATCAGCATATTTATTGTTGAGGGAAGCTGAGCATACCTCAGGGCGATTAGATATTGTTCAACACATTAAACAGTTCATAGGATTCCTCAATACCCAGTTATGGACATGTGCACTCGCGGCGTGAGTGGCCGGGTGGATCATGGCACCAAATCATCTCTTCAGCTGGTATGATCTGGTTATCACGCTAGACGAACCATGCAAGCAAGTGAACTTCATAAAATAGGTGCATGCGCTTTACATTCTTTTTGAAGAAAATAGTTGCTAGTGAAATATTAAATCTGTGGAGTGAATTATGTTCCGTTTTATAGCTTTAGCATATGGCTGTGCGTGATTGAGTAGGGAATGATCTGATTCTGTTTTTTAATTTTACCATAAGACTGAGTGCTCTTAAGTTAAGAATGAATGCCTTCCCCTATCAAATCTTGGAATATGACAAGGGATGCAAAAAGGAGTTTAGAATTATTGAATTAAATTCTGCTTTGTTTGGTTGCTTGAATGTGTTAGGACAGCTTGAGTATAATAAATCTACTAGTATATTTGATCCAACTTCCTAAGCATAGCTAGTAAAGAGAACCAGAAATTTTAAGGGATTATGCATTCCAAGAGTTAAAATAGATTAAACCATAAGTGAGGGAGGACTTTAACTTGGGGTGTGATAGATATATATATATAATCCTTGAGGAAATGTGGAATCATGCTCCTTTTCCATTATGTGATTAATAATGGAAGGAATCGATTATGGGTAATAAGCTTAGATGCTTTCCCATTCTACTCACATTTTCAATAAAGAAGAAAATTTAAAATAAATAAGGTTTAGAAATTTAATGCTGCGCGTTCCCTTTAGTAAGCAGACTTCTCTTCTTTGGCCATAGGAATGCAAAATAGAGGTGCAGTTGCAAATAAAAGTGAATATTAGGTAACCAAGGATGATATAAATAGATGTGCGTAATTATCATTAAAAAGGATGCTTGTGGGAATAAATATATACGGGTTCACTCCTTAAGATGTGTAGATTTTAGAGACTAAGCCTCTGCAAATGCTTCTATAATTATGAGCTTCGGGCTTGAGAACGAAATCTCATATTTGCCTCAGCTCCCTATATATCCTCCTACGCTCTTACCTGACTAACTATTAGTGTAAATAAACTACAAGTTGTTGATCAGAAAACTCTTGGGATGGCTGCGCTATAGGATGGAGACCACCTAATAACTTGCGCTCAAATTAGTATGAAAAGTGTTCTAAGCAAACAACAGTAGAAGAGTGAACCAGCAGATTAAGTATAGCATTCCCGCAACTTGGAACCATCTCAGAGTTCTAGGTATGTCCAGGTAAAAGCCTTCATGACCCGGGAACACATGATTGTGCCACTTGGCACCATCCCACTGCGCCAAGTAACTAGTGATTTTTTTTTTTTTTCCTTTTAAGCTAATACTCCATGACTCTGTGATCTGGGAACACAAACCGAGACATTTAATTAGTCTGGAATAATTAAATGATACATATGTTGAGGTAAATGCTTTCCACAAGCAATTTTAATGTAATATAATTAAACTGAGATATTTTAAATTAGTACCATCAAACCGGGACAATTAAATAATATAACTAAATTGTGGGGCACCTATATCAAACAGTGTGGCAGTCATGACCCCTTAATAACTCCCTTTATGACATTCGGGATTTTTCGTGGACACACTATTAATATATGGTCTGGTGTGAATAAACAGTGGTACTATATGGCATAGTGTATTGTGTTAATTTCTGACCCATGAATTCAAGACAAATGTTAACTACAGGGCCGCACCATGATACATTGACGTGTCTTTGTGATAAAACCCAACTCTTCACGTGAAGGCATCCCATTTATCCACAACACTGCACTATGCGTAACCCGATGACCTCAGAATGATGCGCGGTGGATCTCCGCCATTCACTTGGCAAGATTTCATGTCTCCGCACTAAAGTAGGCTATCGCAATGGTCAATGCAAGTGAGACTTGTAATCACTGCAAGGATGCAATGTAATATGGGTCATAATTTAACTTTGCGATCTCATCCGCAAGAAGTATGAAGGCTTCTGTCCCAAAATGTAGTGATAGCAATTTATTGGGTTAAGACCCAAGTGAAATTCACGGACACTTTATTACAATCAAAACGTGTGGAGTATAGTTATCCATGAGAACCCCTTATAATTTAGTGGGTTTATATATGTGTGGTGTGCGGATATATATTATAGTGACCTGTGAGTGAATTCAATGTATCAATGTGAATAATAATTAAATATGAAGATTAATAATAAGATTTTATTATTTTATAATATAATGAGTAACCCAAACGTGGACTTCAGCCCCGAGGTCCATTAAAGTGATTATAAGAATTTTTGGGTGTTTCCAACCCAATGGTGAAGTCTGATAGCACCTTAGAGCAACTGGTGTGAAGTTCTCTCTTGTGGGCCCATAACCCACAGGATCAGGATCATAATCCAACTTGATGATCAATTGCCCATTAGGTATTTTATCCATATTAAACCGGTAGAATTAATTATGGACATATTCGCAATACCACTATTGCACATTGGTGTGAAATTTGTTCATGTGTATTTAAGCATGATCACAGAATGGGTTCTTAACGCTGTGCATGGGCTACACAAAAAGTGAACTAAAAAAATATTTTGATAACTCCATTTCTTTCAACCAACCAGTCTATCGCTACATCAAATTGATCAATTTTGGGCGAGGTTCATTGTCACTAAGTAAACATCCTAACTGATCCAAAGGTTAGAATTGTGTTTCCTATTGTGGAATGGATAAAATGTAAAGCTGAAAATGCAAAACATTCCTGATGGTAGCCAATCAGAGAAACCGAGAGACGCGTCTCCTGGTACAGGGGATGCATCTCAGGTATGGAGACACATCCTGGAGATAAGAGACAGGGATGGGGATGTCCCCTACAGGCATCACGTCCAAAAATTCAAATATCCTACCTTAAAAGTTAAAATAAAAAATAAAATTATTTTGTTCCAATATTAAAAAATAAAACATTGAAACATGAAAGTGAAGTTGAATAATAACACCTAATAAAAATGCTATAGCAGCTCCATTCATCTCATCATTCTCCATTTGCAGACAAAAATAAAGAATACAGAGCGAGAGACATATCATTGTATCAAATTTGATGTATTTTCGTTTTCAGAAAATTAAATATATAAATATTATTATTTTATATCTTTTGCCATCTGAGTAACCCATACCCAATTTCTAAAAATTGGTGTACCCATCTCCAAGACCACTCCTAGTGACTGTAGTCAATGTACTGTGATGGCCATCTTCACAAGATAAACCATAAGAACCTAATGAAAGCAAAATAGTAAGGACTGAAAAAGTAAAATGTCAGAATGAACATTCAAGTTCATGAAGGAAATATTTATTAGCATACCATATGGAATTCCGAAACAGAAGTCGTGGATTTTCGCTGCCTTCTTTGGTTCTTGAATAGGGTCATTTTCCGTCGCTGGAAGTTTATTCTCTTCTTTCCCAGCAGCCTCTTTTGATACCTCTGCTAATGACCCCTTTGCCTTGTCCACTTCTCTTTGTAACTCCTCAATCGAGTTCCTCAAAGAATCAAAAGGCTCTGTGTCTGAGTTTTCCAATCCCTTTCTCTCTCCATTCCATGTTGTAGCCTCGTGTACACTATCGTTATCTTTCAGACCTTCTACAACTTTACCTTCAACGTGCAAATCAGTTGATACCTATAACAATAAATTTCAATTAAAAGGTCTGGCCATACCATTTAGTTGTAAAAAATGAGTTAAATGGATTGCTATCCAAAGACATATAGTTGCTAATAAGCTCAGTATTGAAATTAAAATTGCCATTTAATGACTGATACTAATATATTTGCACCTATGACACAAGGAACTAAAGAGGAGATGCAAAATTAGACATGTTAACTGCAAAGTTGATTCTCAACTCTCAACATCCAAGAGAAACGCAATGGAAACTTCCAAATATCTCATCAGCACATATTTTTCTTCTTTTGAAAACATGGTATACCTCATCTATTTTCATAACAAAACTTGTGACCAATATAACATCATCAATGATGGACAAATGTAATGCTGAATGTACGCATTTGAAATACAAAGTGCACCATAACTTCATCATCCAGGTTGATAAAATGTTTGATCAGGTAATCCTTACTTGACCGGTAAGAAGCAACAATATAAATGAAGAACTCACATGTAACCTCTAACTGTCCCCAAAGCAAAGTGTCTAATATAATACATTGTTACTTGGTTGTTAACATAAACATTTCTACACAAAGAAGTCAACGCCAATGACAAAAACGTTTTGAGTAGCATGGTATTCTAAGCAATTTTTTGAGATAGTCTAAGATTAAAAATAGATAACATTGACTATACTAACATGGTATTCTAAGCAATTTTTGAGATAGTCTCAGATTAAGGAAAGATAACTCTTGACTATACTAGCAAAAGACCCATCTTTACATAAAACTAATTTATTCCAAGAGGTAACCAAATGACTCGAGGTGTCAACCACTCTGTTCTTACACTTATGTTGTCATCGGATTGCCACCTCTGGTCTTTTGGACACCTCTTGGTAAAAATATTTCATGTTGAGGCTTGAATACAAAGCTACCTACTTTGAAAAGTTTTCTTTTTATTATTATTATTGAATTACATATTTATAACAATGTCGACTTTCAATGTTCCATGGACTTCGTGTATTTTATCGAATATAGTCACATGCGCTAGTGTAGTTTAGTAAAATGTTTTACAGAGTCACACAGGCTTATTGTATATGCTTAGATCTTTCCTCTCTTAGAAGCTTCCTTCTTCTAGAAGATTCCCTGTACATCCTTTGTAATCTTTATACTCACATAATACAAATAAGATTACAGCACGTACAGCTGTGGCAATCTCTTGTGTTCTCTCTGCTTATTGCAATTGTTCCTATCAATTAGTATCAGAACCTAGAAATTGCAGGGGAAGTTACTTGAGCAGGGGTGTTACAGATAAGACCCCGCAACTTTGGAGAATGATACCCATAAACTCCTAATTGTCAATGTGCAAACATTTCGTCTTTATTTTTCCCCACTTCGCTTATTTTGCAAAAATTATATTTCCTATACATGACTTAGATAGTGACAATCAGGTGTGTAAAACTACAGATAACTTTTTCAGTATATTCAGCTCTAGATATGAAAAAGGAGCCTTAAGAAAGTTAGCTAAAATAACCAAGCTTTGCAGCATACTCGAAAAGCTACCAAATAAAAAAATATATGCCACATCAAAAATTGTTTTTGTTAAAGATCAAAGCACTTTTATCAAACCCAAAAACATATACAACAGCAAAATTTAAATTGTCAAGGATCAAAAAAAATTACCGATTCTTCTCCAGAAGCAGGAGTAACAAAAGTTTTCTTTAACAGGGCATAATCGCGCCATCCACCAACTCGACGTAAACCGGCTCTTCCTCCAACAAGCCCTAATTGTGATGAAACCCTAATTCCCTTAAACCCTAAAATTCTTCCCAAATTCAAACAGCAGATGTTTGAAGAATTCCTTAAAGGCAAATTCACAGCCGACGATACTGCATATTTATTTATGCTAATGTCGCCAAAATTCGAAGCAGACGATAACATCAATTTTTCCATTGCAGGAGTTGAATATAGGGGAACTTGTAGTAGCACTACGGTAACTCCTGCTTTATATTTATGGGAATTATCCTCCCTGTTAAGCTTCTAATGAACAGGTCTAAATGATATATCTATTATAACCTGTGTTTACAAGAGATTGCTAAAAGGTAGCCATTAAAAGGTACGAAAAGATCAGCAGGACGGGGAAGCCAAACAGACAAAATTTAACCTAAAAAGCAAAAAATAAAAGTTGGAACCGCGATTCATAACGGCAATAAGCCCTTTATTAGGGTCTTTGATGGAGAATAGAACATGGTGCCGAGTCGCCGACAGACGTTATTGTTTTCCAACGACCGTGGGGGCAGCATTATGGTGTTAATTAAAGAAACGTGGCGCGCACCCGCAGAATTATAAGAATGGGGACGCTGTCTGCGAATAAACAATATATTTGGATTCTTCTGGATCGTATTGATTTTTTAATATAATTTTGAATAGCTTTTAAAGTTTGAAAATGTAACGGGAGCTGAGAATAAACAATATATTTGGATTCTTCTGGATCTTATTGATTTTTTAATATAATTTTGAATAGCTTTTCAAGTTGAAAAATGTAACGGGAGCTGCTTGGTACTAAATCCCAAATAAAAATGAACTTTTATAAGAGTTTTGATTTGCATCACAAAAAATCATATTCAATAAAAGAAACATTTCAACCTATAAAATTTTAGAGGGAGATAATATTAGTCATATAAAAAAGATGGGTGGAAAAGTTATGTTTTGAAAGTTAAGCTACATCGAACTATACAAGTTTTCGGAGGGAAATAAAAAACAAGCCGAACCAAGCAATAATAAATTAGAGGAGTAGAAAGATCATAAATGGCCAAATTTTGTATCCACCATACGACTTGTTTTGCATTTTTCTTTTGAATCTCTGTCCAACCCTCTAGACTACTAATATCCATCGTGTTAGCAATAACCATTGGAAGCACAAGAGTATGTTGTGGCTCAAAAGGGGGTTGATCTTTATCAAATTCAAAGATGTCAAATTCATGTGATTTCTTGATTCCTCCACTTGTAGCATTATCCGCAGATGCCATTTTACAAGAGGGCTATGTCACAACCATTTATTCAATAAACTTTGTATCTTCTTTTTTTCTTGTGTCATCATTAGATTTTTTTGGGCCCTTATTTGAAAGAGGGTGTTCATACGACTGCCAACCTTTAGGATTAAAAGATTGGTCTTTTTTTCTTTTTGCATGAGGACAAACCCCCTAGAGATGGTCAGTTTGATAGCAAAAATGATATATAAAGGCAGTATTTTTCATAATTCAAAGTTTCGATCTAATGGAAGGTGTTATACTTCAACTGGATTACCTCTGGGAGACTTTTGCTAAGGTCTACCTCCACACAAATACGAGCATAGATAAACAACCCTTGCTTAGACCGCGAATTATCCATCTTGATGAATTTTCCAAGCTTGTTTCTAATGACTTCACTACTAAGAAGGCCCAAAAGGGAATAGGGAGATTTGGGAATCAAACCCAAACTAGCATTTTAGATACCACCATTGTTGAGGGATCAAAATCAAAGAATTAGGGCGTAATAAAAAGCCCAACTCTACCCCAAAACCATAGACCCTCCACCATTGTTGAGGGATCAAAATCAAAGAATTAGGGGGTAATAAAAAGCCCAGCTCTACCCCAAAACCATGGACCCTCCTTAAACATTCTCTAATGATTCTTAGGGTCAAAAAAACTAACTATGAATAACCCTTTAGAACATAACTGGATCTGGCAATTACTAGTCCAAGTAGCATGGATCCAAAGATGTAATTCCTCTTATCGATGCCAAAACCCATTAAACCTACAAATAATAGAAGAACCTGAAAATGGAGAAATTAACTCAGATACCTCAGGGTAAATGATCTCCACTATTGGTACTTCATCTTTTTTTCACAATATACGAAGTGAAAAAAATTACAGCGGGAACCAAAGTTGAACGAACCTTATGGAGAGCAGCATCCCTGTAAGATGTCCCAAGTCACTGCTTCCTATCGCTAGTTACATACACCCGTAGTGCCATACCTTGCTTTAACTAGTGTTGTTGTAAGGAAGCTCCCATCATTGCATGACTTAGTCGATGCAAAATCCTCCAGGGTAAGAGAAATATAGGGTGTTGGCACGCTATTGTAGGTAGTTGCACCACTTCCACTAAAACCCTAGTCACTTTTGTCATCGGTCTCTGTCCAAAACCTTAAATGGAATTTAATTACCTCACTACCTTTTCATATCAAATAAATAGGGAATGTCAATGCAATGATAGTAAATAAATAGGGAAGTGTTAGGGAAATCGTTTAAGAATAATGAGGACTTAGATAATGATCTTTTATAAATAGAAGAAGAGGACAAATAATAATAGATTAGACTTCAATAAGATAAATTTGGGACCATTATAGATTTGGGGGAAGAATTATTATACTTGTGTAGTATATATAGTTTGATCATTTGTATTTATATGAAAAAATGGGGTAAATTAGAGAATTATACATTCAAAACTCGCAATGGGCATAATATTGTTGATTATATTATTTGTTTGTAAAAATTGTAATTAGAATCGTAGAGATAGTCGAGGGTTCCCTCGTGAAGCTTAAGTCAAACCACAATCTAATCTCTATAAAGTTTCAAATGCAAATAAACAAGCCACAAGATGTGCATGTTTGGTTCACTCGTGAAAAACTACCAGCTAAAGGGAATGTCCTCTTAACAAATGAAAAAGACGTACCTTTAGGGTTACAATGAGAAACACGTATTAAGAGGAAGAAGACAAAAGGACATATGAAATATGCACGTATCCTATTAAAATCAAGAGGTTAATCCACATAATTCAAAGATCCCTAAGCACATGTAAAATATCTAAACCTAAAAAGATAGAGAAAAATAACTTTTCAACAAATCCATGATACAATGAAGAATGCAAGGCAATAAGAAGAACATTAAGGGAGCCATTGGGTGTGATGAAGGGGGATGTAAAATTTTGTGAATAAATGGTGAGGACAAAGAAAGAAGGGTATGTGAGAACAAGAAGGATGACATTAATATGCTTGGGGAAGCACAATGTGAAAATATTTTAGAGGAAACTACAAAAATAATTAACACAAATAGAAAATAACTTTACAGCAAGCCAATGGCTGGAATATTCAAATTAAATATACGAACATGAAAAGGAAAAAGACATGGCCCCTATAATCAACCTCAAAGAAGAACTTTTCACAAGTAGAGACATTTGGCAAGGAATTAAGAATTAAGGATTGAGACACAAATGGTTTACAATCAGAATATCTAAGATGAGGAATAGAGATCTTGTCACCACACATTAAATAAATATTTTAAAATGTTATTCAAAATGGCTTCTCAACTAAGTGGATGACTAGTCTAACCACACCTCTATTCAAGAGCGAGGATGCTAATAACCCCTCAAACTACCAAACCATTATGGTTAATCCCCTATTGGCAAATATTTTTTGGAGTATGGCAAAGAATAGAATCAGTGAGTGGGATAAATAAAAAGGAGAGAGACCAAAAGGTCAAGTAGGTTTTAGACCAATGCATTCAACAATAGACCATTGTATCACATTAAAACACTTAGCCGAGAAGGTTTGAGAAAAAAAATGTAAAGTCTATTGTTTTTTCATAGAATTCAAGAAAGTTTTTGATAGAGTGTTAAGGGGAAAATTATGGATCACAATGGAAGAACTAAAGCTCTTAATGAAATATAGAGCAATAGTCCATGGGCTATATGAATAAGTTAAGGCCAAAATCAAAACACATGAAGGGTTCTTTGAATGCTTTGGAAGAGATATAGGTGTCAAACAAGGTTGTCCTTTATCTTCTACCTTTTTGGGTTATATATCAACAAGCTAAAATAATGGGTAGATAAATACAGGGATAGAAGAGTTTATTTATCCAAATATGCAATGAAACTCCTCTTATATGCTAACAATCTAACTATGATTAACGAATTGAGGCTTTCACAATCCACAAAACCAAAGATGATTTTTTTTAGAAAGACCTTGTCAATTTTATTTGTCCATCAAGTTTCAAATTACAACATACAATCCATCATCAAGATATAGAACTTGTGTAATAATTACATATTAGAGCTCCTTATATAGTGTTTTATCTATTTTGGGATTAATGTGGTTGTTATCCCTTAATTACATAGAATTGTGTTGGAGAATTAACCTTTTTTGGGTCCTTCTTAGGTTTATAGGTTTTTCTTAAGTTTTAGTTATGTATGTATTTATTGTATTTATAAACACACTTTATTCCTACCTTTACAAGGTGTCACTCACCTCCCTAATCCACATGTTAGATTTAGAGTTGCGTACATGTAACTCTCCTTCCCCCACTTAGCACACACTTCTCTCTAGTCTCTAAGGGAATAGGTCACAAGTGGCACAGACCAAGATGGCTTGTATAGTGATCATGGGATTCCTTGTAACTCCCATTCTTTTCTTCTTGCTCTATAAAAAAGTCTTTCTCTCCTCATTTCCTCACTAGAAACTCATAGCTCTCTCTCTTCTTCTCTCGTGCTCTTGATTCTATCTTGTACTTGCATAGATTTTGGTAGCAAGCTTTCTAATAATATCACGTGGTTTTTTCTCTGATACATTCAGTTTTTTACTTTAAAAATCTTTGTCTCATTTGTGGTTTGCTCCATGAGAGGTAATATTGTTTTTTTGCTTTCATTAAATTTTGCACTATTTAAAGTCATTTCTAAACGTTTGGGTATAAATCCTTTCAAATTATTGTAAATGAATTCAAATTAAAATATATACAATAAAGTACAAATTTTAATGTAAGAGTCTAGAATTAATTTAGCACTATAGCTTACTAATTATAGAAAGTATAATACAAGGATAAGATACATAGTGATTAACTGTTATGTGAAGGACTAAGACTATAAGCAGGCGACAAGAAAGATGGCAAATTGGATTGTAAGCCACTTGAATCATGATTTGGATCTCTCTATGTACCTAGATAATATCCTCAACCTCAAGTTAGTATTGTTAGACGTTATGTTCCCAATCTAGTGATTTTGTCTCTATGGATTTTGCCTCTTTATTTTGATATAGGTAGGTTCACTTGTTTTTTGTATGTTCTATGTATGATTTTGAGGTTTGATTATGTGCACGCCTGATAGAAATCTATCTTATTCACTTGAAATCCTAGGTCCATTTGTAATGACAAAATTAGGTCTATAAAAGGGGAATAAAGGTGGGTTGAGATGACACCAACCACTCCTCATTTAATGGTCGAGTGTTGCCTACATATCCAATACTCCAAAGAGGGAAGTCAAATAACATGTAGTTCTCCCCCTTAAGTAAATATGTGTAATAGTGCTCATTTAATGGATGCAACTTGTAATCCATCTCTTGATACTTAGAAAATGATGGTTTAGGCTTGGCTCTCGAGTGATTTAAACTTAGATATGACTTACTCCCAATGATTAAGTGGTAAATTGGGAAGAATATGACAGTCCTCTTAACTGTGTAAGTGTGTATAGATGTATGTTTGATGAATTATATTTACATGATAGGCCTATACTTTTTTTATTTTTGTAAGAGACTCTCTACATATTTTCTCACACCACCGACATGTAAAACATATGAGCCATCCCAAAAGGATGATTTGAATTTGAAATTTTACCATTGCTTGGTATGGGATGAATCTATCAATCTCAAACACTACCAACAAACAATGTGTTCTAAGTCTGATGATATTATCCAAGAGACAAAAAAATTGATCTAATGATCTGGAGATGTCTAAGTAAGATAAATAGCTTCTTTAGAATAAACTCTAGAATTTCATGTAGGCAACTAAGAGAATTTTAGGAAGGTTAGGCCTGTAAAAGGCACATGGATGTGAGAGAATGGAGAATGAGAGTCATGTTTGTACACACAAATCATGTAGGGTGAAGGTAATCAAAATTGGTATTTTCAAGTATCAATTACCATATTTTAGTGTCTAAAAATGCCCCCTTTTATTCTAGTATTGAAATTCAATACGAGGATAGAGAAATGTACCTAAGTGTGTAAAACACATTTTGTCTTTGGGAGATGTTCCAAACATGCAACCTACTCCAAGCAAACCTATAATGAAAATTTAGCAATCATTATCTTTGGAATAAAATCTAAAAAATGTATAAATTGAAACTTGAGTTTGAAGAGCAAGGAAAGATTACACTTGTAGGTGGTTGAACCATGTTGCTTTGTAACTTGTTGGATATTATGCTTCCTCATTGAAGCATTAGAGAATGGTTCCTCTTATTAAACCCTTGGATAATTGGGGGTGATCAATCCCCAATGTGTGTAATTAAGGCAATGGCCATGGATTGGGAGGCAAATGCCCCCAACCCTCTTGGAAAACAACATATAAAGGGAATAATGCCAAGGATATTGAGCTTCAGATAAACCTCAACCACACTAACCCATTTAACCAATCTTACTCTAATCTTGTAACCCCGGGATGGAAGGTGGAAGCCACATATTGGGCTCTCAAAGTGATGTCAAGGCCGTTGACGACATTGAATCTCAACCACATTAATAATTTAAACATGAATCAACTGCTACAAATGGATTTAAATGTTCAAGGATGATCATTGCTAAACACCATTGAACATGTTTGGAAAATAGAAATTACAATAGTGAATGTGCATGATCAAAATTCATACCCCATAATTGGTGCTAACATTAGTAAACTCAAATAATGTGTACACATGAACCAACTTCATGCTGCATAATCTAATTATTCGGTACTAATATGATATAGAATTCCATGTATTTACATGCCATTTGTTTTCCATATCTGGAGAATATGAAAATTTGTAGCTCATGTCAAGTAAAATGAATGCACATGCCCCCAAAATGTATCTGAATATGTGTATACCTAAAAATTCTATAATTTATGGCCTAAAAAGTGAGCATATAAGCTTGGCATATGCCCCCAAAATATATCTATAATTTGTCAATATCTATGTCAATTTGACATATCTATATTTTGTATAATATGTGCCAAAATTCATAACATGTGCTCATAGAGGCTTAATTATCTATGACTAGCTCACTGATATACCCCCCTTTTGAGGTGAGGCATGTAGCTTGCAAGTCACTCATCTCAAAAGAAATAGTTAATTATATCATGTTACATATGAGGACATAATCATGTATAATCATCTCAACATGCAAAGAATATGCCATCATAGTAAGGAATTTGTCATCAAATCATGTATGAAACATATGTAATGCAAGGCATAGAATGACATGTCAATACATATTGTAGACACCCATATTAGTATAAGCATAATTTCAAAGCATGTTTTTTATAACCTCTTTACATGTATACATCTCTTGACTGAGGATTAAATTTCTAGTGATGCGGCCTCTTATGGACCTCTTCAATTCCATCGTATTTCACTTGATTTACTTACACCTTGGGTATGTATGTTGTTTTATTACTTTTCATCCAATCTATTCCATGGATTCCTATCTTTTGTTCTTTGTTATATGTGCATTTTTATCCCCTAGACACCTATGTCTATTTTGGACACTTGAGTCGATGCTAGTGTCCAACTATGATGTAGGTGTCCATGCTTATCTTTTTGTCCTTTTTTGTATCTTTCGCTTTGTGACCATTTTTTTAACCCTCTTTATCCATTATAGTGTCATATTTTTGTGTGTCATTAGGTCCTAATTCAAAATCAATAGGTCCTTATATATACAAAAGGCTAGAGTCTAATTACACTACTTGGAAATTTGATTTGGAAACTGTCTAATTAGAAAATACTATATATTTAAAGCTATCAAACCATACTACAACATTAAACCAAATATATGAAGCATTCAAAAGGTTAAATATACTCTTGCATTACTTGTACCAAGGGTTACTAGGAGAAAGAGCATATAGTTGCATAATTACAATTCCATACACATACCTAAGAGGGAGAACTACGTGTGAGTTTGAGGCCCTGTTTAGAGTATTGTCTATGTAGGCATCACTTAAAAATAACTAGGGTTATCAAGGTTAGCTCGACTCACATGTTAACCCTTTTTTACCAAGTTATAGGAGGTCTAATGCAGAAGAACCAGGGTTTTATTCATTGGATGGATTTGGTTCACAAACAAATATAATTTGAGGCAAGGGCAGTTAGACAAGTGACAATGTAGGCCTGGTACAAATTTGGATCCATTCATGTGTGTATCTTTGACTGTACACCTACATCAAAGGTAGACATCTACGTCGACACTACTATCCCTATTTGATGCAAGTGTCCAATGGACAAAATTAGTCAAAATATAGAATGAATAAAAAACATGTAATGGATCCCTATGATGACTCCTAATCAAAGTCATACCCCATAATAAAATATCAAATAAGAAATGCTCTCTTTTATAGCTTATCAAATTTGTACTTGATGTATTTATTTCACATGCTAAATTAGGAAAAACTATATTATTGATTGTATTTCAGTGTAAATCTGAATATTATCATTACTTTCAAATAGTTTATCAATTTGTATTTTTTTTATGAAAATACCCAAGAACCATAAATTTTTTGGTGAACCCAACACGAATACTCATTAGTAATCACATTTTAGTTCAAAAATACAGAGTTATAATTAAATAACCACACAAAAAAGATAGTAGCATCAAACACTAGCATTGATGCAAAACAATAATGTCGAATGCCTATGTCTGAACTTGGTCATCAACATCATATTACCGACTCAAGTATCTTGGACCTTGACTCAAGTGTCCATCGATCCACTTAAAAACCAAAAATCACATCTAAAATGAAAAAAATTCAAAAATAAAAAATTTATAGTTAATTGACAACTAAAACTACTCACCAATTCTTCAAAATCCTGGTTGGCTAGGGCTGTTGAGAGTGCATTAAATTACACTGGTCGAGGGCCTCTACCACATGGCATGGTTATCTTCTACTTAGATCTCAAATTTTTGAAAAGTTCAAAGTGCAAATGAGTTACAATTTCTATTTGAAGTACCTAACATACATCTTCTATAAGAACTTTAAATACACATATCTTGAGCACTTGTCCAAATTCAAAACCACAAGTTGCATTAGGATCCACACAATGAGCCTTTCCACATTATACACAATTTTTGAACTTTAAAAAATCACCAAAAATTGCTAAAAAAATCCTATACAAAGATATTGTACTAGATTTTAGGTATTACCAAAATAATGTTACAAATTGTCACCATCAATACTACCAGCATGTAACTTGATCTCTACATCAAGATAAATTATCACATTTTCTTTTTGTGAGGAGATGCCTCATAGGTACTATATCTTCTCCTCCCAAAATGGGGGCATATTAGTAGGGAAATGTTTACAAACACATTCTTCACAGTTGATTACAATTTGCACATTCTCCATATTTAGTGGAGGCATGTTTTGGAAACATGTCCTCCACATTGGCACTTATATCAATTTTTAAATTTCTCCATATATAATGGTGGAATGTTATGGTAACATGCTACCCACACTTGTGCAAAATTTTAAATTGGCAAAAACACACAACTATATGATTCAAATTCATAGTTGTGGCATAATTTTATACATCAATACCATTATTATATACAATTTTAGCATGAGACATATCTAAGGTGCATATGTTATGTAATGTGTGCCTAATATTGAAAAATCCAAATCAGTTTCAGATTTCAAAACTCTTTTATGGACTATCATCACCCACTAGGTTATATTTTTATAGATTGTATTGAGTCTTACCCATCTATAGCAGTCGACTCTTTTCAATTAGATTGGAGTGATTAAATCATTTGTTCTCACCAAGTTTTTGGGTGAGCTTTATTACATCACTCATCCTTATCAAGTTTTGTATATACATATATTTTACACCCAATTTATGCTGATCTAGAAAAGATACTCTCGATAGCTGAAGCACCACTCTTCCTATTATGGGTTGGGGTCATGATCACCTTCCAACTCTTCCTACTATAGGTACAACACCACCATGGTATAACCCGATTGACCACTTGTAAGTTCATTCATCTTCTTGGATAGAATATGGATGAGGTTGCAAGCTCCCTGTCTACTTCTCCAATTTCCATTACTTTAGAACCATTACTACGTGACACATACACAAGTGTATTCTATCCATGTTTTTTTTATGTTACTTTTTATTATTGCTTGCATACAAATTTACATACATTAATTACTTCGTGGCATGCTCTTGGTTACAAATAATGTTCAAACAAAAGATTCAATAAATCTCAAGGAAAGACAAGGTGTGTTGTCCATACAATGGTGTGCATTTTTATTTTCCTTTAAACTAGTAATTTTATTTTTATGAAAAATTAGATTAAAAAGGGGGAAAAAATGTAAAATTCCATGTTTGGTACAATCATAAATTTTTAGCATGTTTTTTATAGCCTCTTTGCATGTATACATATCTTGACTAAGGAATAGATATCTAGTGACACAACCTCTTGTGTACCTCTTCAATTCTATCTTATTTCACTTGATTTACTTGCCCCTTGGGCCTGTATATTATTTTATTACATTTCATCCAATGTATGTTAGGGATCCATACCTTTTTTGTTTTTTTGATATTTGTGTTTTTAGCCCCTGGACACCTACGTTCATTTAGGACACTTGTATCAGTGCTAGTGTCCAACTATGACATAGGTGGCAATGCTTATATTTTTCTCATTTTCTGTGTCTTTCAATTTATGACCATTTGTTTAACCCTCTTTGTCTAATCTATTGTGTAATTTTCACAAATCACTAGGTCTTGATTCAAAATTAAGAGGTCCTTATATATACAAAAGGCTATACAATTACACTACTTGGAAATTTGATTTGGCAAATATCTAACTGGAAAAAATTATATATTTCAAGCTATCAAACTACACTAAAACATTGAATTAAATATTTAAAGCATTCAAAAGGTAAAATATACTATTGTATTACTTGTACCAAGTGTTACTAGGAGAAAGAGCATATAGTTTCATAGTTACAATTCCACACACATGCCTAAGAAGGAGAACTACATGCGAGTCTGAGGCCTTGTTTGGAGTATTGGTTATATAGGTAACACTTAGCAACAACAAGGTTGTTAGTGTTATCTCGACTCACATGCTAACCCTTTTTTACCAAGTTATAAGAGCTTTAATGTAAATAAACTAGGGTTTTGTTCATTAGATGGATTTGGCACATAGGTGGATATAATTTGAGGCATATGGTAGTTATACAGGTGACAACACAAGCATGATACAAATTTTGATCCATTTCAATTTGTATATTTGACTAGACACCTACATTGAAGGTAGACACCTATTTTGGTGCTACTGTCCTTGTTCGATGCAAGCATTTATTGGACAAAAATAGTCAAAACAAAGAACAAACAAGGTTAAAACCTCTAATACATCCTTATGATGACTCCTAATCACTATCATACCTCATAACATAAAATCAAATAAGATATGCTCTCTTTTATCCCTTAGCTACTTTGTACTTATTGTATTTATTGCACATGTTAAATAAGGAAAAACTATATTATTAACTTTATTTTAGTTTAGATTTGAATATTATCATTCTTTTAAAATAGTTTATCAGTTTGTGTGTTTTCCATGAAAACACCCAAGAACCATAAAACACGTGTATATAAATTCCAAACACATTAGGAATCATCATTGATAAATATACTCAAAAAAAATATGTAGGAAAGGTGTATGATATGGATCATGGTACCACACACAAGGTAGAGGTGCATACGGCAACCGAAAACTCAAAAATCACAAGAAGATAAAAAAAAATATCATATAATAGTCCACATAATATCATACAATATTACACATAAGGCCAATGAGATGTATACCAAAAAAAAAATGTCGCACAAATAGGACCAATGAGCCACAAACAAGGGGCGATAAATGTTGCACACACCAAGCTAACAAACTTTTGTTAGAAATTTAGTACTCACATGAATATCTATATTTGTGTGAGAATAGTATATCATATGTTAAAGGAAAATGTTGTGAGTAAACAACTCATGTAGATAAGATTGTAAGAGATACTATAGGGATTTAGCAGTTAGTTAAAAATGAAGTTTGATTCCACATCAATAGGATTGCTAACCTCTATAAATGTAATATGTGAAGTATAATGTGATTAATCTTGTTGTGTACTATATCCTTTGTATAATCTCTACCCAAATTTGAATTTGGTATCATGGCATGTTTAGTGTATGATATCAATGATTATATGATAAGAATGTTAAGGGGCAGGTTTATAGTTTCCATTGTTACCCCAAATATATGCATCGTACTTTGATAAATATTTTATAGGTAGTGAGTTTATTTTAAATTTTTTTTACAAGAGTTTAGGTATTTTTGATTTATTAGGTTAGTTGTACATAATTTAATGTAATTATTTAACACTTTTAATTTAAAAAGTACTTAAATTAATGAAATTAAACTATTGAAATAGAAATTTTGATATGTACTGATCTAATATTAAAATACAATAAACTACAAAATTTATAAAAATCAACAACTTATTAAAAATAATAAATTTCACTAGGGTTAGAGAGTGTCCCTTAAAACATGAATAGATATGACTATGAAAATTATTCAGAAGTGCAAACTATATGAAATGACCAACAAAGACAGTCATGCTAGAAAATAGTAATTTGCAGTTTGTTAAGACAAGCCTGTAGGAGGTACATTGTGACTTTGTTTGGCTACTACGACTGTGTCCTCATTGACTATATTCTTGATTTACTGATTTGGGCCTATGCAATAGGTTTTGAAAGTTGACTGTTGAGTTATGTGTGTCGATATGTTATGTGAAAGATCTATAAATAATAAGCCCTAGTATTATACAGGCACTATATATCAATTAAATTAAAAAAAGGACTAAAAAAGGGTTAGTAAGGATAACCAAATTAGCCTTAGAAAGCCCTTATGATTGAGCGTTAACTACATATCCCAAATGGGCCTCGAGATGATATAGTTCTCCTTCATAGAGCGATTGTGTGATATGTGATTATGCAACTAGAATGACTCTAGCTAGATGATTGATTGAAATGCTTGAAAAATATGCCCTTAACTTGCAATAAACAATATTCAAACTTGTCTATCGATTGTTAGAATGCTTCAAATTTGAAATACAAATAAATTACGCTCTTTTGTTCAGTGTGTAGTGTTTTTTCTAGGTAAATCTTATAGGGGTAAAATGAGTAGCCTAGATGTGTTTATATAGGAGAATATTTAAAATAATTTCTCTGATAGACTTGATACAATGCATGGGAGATCCATTATGTAACATATAAATTTGAAGAAATGACCATTAGAGTGTGGGAGACAAGGTCACACTAGGGGACAAGACTATGATATGACCCTATTCGGCTAGTGCATATTTGTCCCAGATGACTAGAGACTAGGGGACAAATTTAACAAGATGTCATAGGCTAAATAGGTATAAATCTAACTAAAATAGGGATGTATGTATGATATTTATAGTGTTGACAAGCCATTGAATTCTCTCTTATAGATTATGAGTGAACAAAATAGCAGATAGACCAAGTAAAGGTAAGGATGCCAAGAATAAACATTATCAAACATTTAATAAGTATTTTTTTGTGTTTACATTTGTCCCCACTTTATTCTAGTGATATAACAAAGTTAAATTACTAGGTCAAAGCAAATGTGAACCTAAGTGTGTAGACACACTTTATATTTGGATGTGAAGTTTGATTGTGCAAGATGCCTTAATATAAGAAACTTGCAATAATGCCACTGAAAGTAATATCTACTCATATTGAAAATTAAAATTTTGAAATTTGTAATTTGAAAAGAGAACAAGGATACAAAATTGTCTTGTAACTTTGGAGATGCCAAAGTGCATGCCCCCTTATTGGGACATTTAGATAAGTGTTGAACTATAGCAAAATGGGAGTGATCAAGTTTCAATTTGAGAACCATTAAATGCTCTTGATTTGGAAAGATTGTATGCTCAAACTCTCATTTGAGTGCATTAAGTACTCTGTTAAATATTTGAAGGGGTGAAACATGAACTGTGCCCCACTACATATTTAAAAAGTACAACCTTAAACATTGAGTGTCACTAAGCTCTAATGTGGCCCACTTGTAATTGAGATGAATCACACCGTTGTAGATGAATCTATATTCTATTTGAAACTTTAAAACTTTAAAACTTGAGAATTTTGAAAATGCCATAGTAGAAATGTGAACATGAATGAATATCATACCCCCTATATTTGTACTATATTGAAATATTATTTGAAACTATAATTGAAACTATTGAATTTTTCTACTTTTAAAAGTATTTATAACTTTGAAAGTTTTGAAATTATTTGAAACTTGTAATTTGTAACTGTAACATGCCCCCATAATTTGAAAATTGATTGAATATTATTACTGATCAAAAACTATAGATTTGCCATAGATATGAAATTTTGCTCATGAAGCTCAAATGTTCTAATCAATACCATTGTGATACCCCCCTTTTGAGACGAGAGATATGGCCTATGAGTCACTTATCTCAAGAGAAAGCATATGTGAAAGATATAGCACTTTGAATAGTTGGAATTGATGGCAATCATAGTAGTGAATATAACATTGAATTGTCATATGAGACGTGTTATAAATATACCATTTAAGCATAAAAGTAATGTATGCATGATAAACATCATAACACTACAATAATCATAGAGTATATAAAGGATGCATGGCATAGGTCATGGCACTGTAGTAAAATAGATAGAGTGTATGATATGCATCGTGGCACCATAATAAGAAGCAACAAGAATTGAAGTAATGTTATAAGATGGCATGTTATTTTCATAACATGTCACTCATAAGGCTTGCAAAGTCACACACAAGGAACATGTAAAATGCTACATAATACACAAGGCCAAGGGCCACACACAAATGGCATAATTATGCCATACAAGCAATAATTTGAACATATAAGGCCAAGGCCCACACACCCGATAAGCAAGCAAGTCTAACCTATTATTGAGTAAAATAAGAATGTAAAGTGAAGCATGTAACAAATGAGACTAGTGTACCTCAAGAATATGTATGATTGTCATTGTTAGAAGGTAGAATATTTCATGTAATACATTTGAAAATTATGGGAAATTTAGTAAGACATTTGTATGATATGTAGCTCAACATGGTAAAAAGGTTGTGGATAGATACACCTTGCGAAAATGTTCATGGAGAATGAATATATACCCCCAACTTAGTAAGGTTGTTGGGTGATAAGGGAAATCCAACATCAAAGAATCATGTGAAAGTATGTCGTGTATCATACTTAAGTACCTCATGATAAGCAGTATGTATTAAAATATGAGATATGTCATTTATTTAACATAAAATAATCAACATATGAAAAATAAGTAAACTAGCAACATTTAAAAATGATTTAGGCCCTGATTTTGAATATTTGACAATATTTTGAAAATATTTGCATGTTTTTTAATTTTTGACAATATTCAAATGCTAAAAGAGACTTGAAAATAGGTGATAAGAATCAAGGTTTAAAACAAATGAAGTAGGAGGGATTTTAATAATCCTCAACAAAATTGTAAAAACATAGTATGATAAGAGGGGAGGCAAGCAATGTGCCCCTAATGTGTGTATAACTTTGAGTCATAACAATGTAGTACAAATATACAAAATATGTAGGAATGTACATGTTCCTCAAATGTGAAAGAGGATATATGTGATTATGTAAAATGTAGCAATATGAGATCATGTAAGTGACATAGGGTGTAATATATGCAATAGTAAGAGAGTGGAGTGTCATAGAGGGGATATTTTGGATTGTTCAAATTAGGTTGAAAACTAAGAGGGTAAGTACCCATAGTGAAAAGTAAATCCATGGGCTTAGAAGAATGCTTGGATAAAGGATAAAATAATTAGGAATGAAATACAAGCAAAGAAGCTATGTACAAAGACTACATGCAACTATAATCCAAGGATATCACCAAGAGGATGCCTTTGCATAGGCCCTGTGTCATATGTATTGTAACACTTAATCATATTGCCATATTCATATTTTGTATAATCATTATCATAACAATATTTTGTATTATCAGGGTCACAATCATCGATGTAATCATTATCATGGCAGAAACTTAACTTCTAAGGTTGTTCTTGAAATTGTGACGTGCCACTTTGATTATCTTGTGTATCTTTGTATGAGAAAATTACTAAAACATAGATTGGAGTTGATTTTTGAATATGTGTATCATTGTTAAGAGCTTGCATTTTATCTTGAGCTATAGAATGATCATGTATGATTGGTTGAACATGAAGAAGAAAAGTTATTTGTGCTTTGGCTTTATCTTGTTCTTTTAATGTTGTGTGTTCTAATTTGGCTTTTTGAAGCTTTTCTTGTTAAAAATTATATTTTTTATCCATATTTGATCTTTATGTTATTTTTTCACTTTTATTTTAGGAGATGCAATAGGAGTGGGTTGCTTAAGTGTTTTATCTATTACAAGATCACCACTATTAAGGAGACCTTGTATTTTAGAGCCCAACAATTATCTGTATGATCCCCATGAAATCTATAATATGCACAATAGTATTTTGATCTTTTTAGAGGAGGCATAGAAGGTAATGTAATCAAATTATTTAAAATCATTTCTCTTATAAGCTAAATTTGACTCTTAATAGCATTTTGTATACTTTTTGAAACATTAAGTGTAGATGTATGTTGCTTAGGATGTAGATGATAGCTAGAGGAAGATGTAGATATATAATTGACACTGACATACTCTGGACTCTTCATAAGTTTGTTGATATTTTCAAGACATTTTATCTTTGAACTTAAACATTGACTTTGATTTTACAATTCTTGTATTGACTTTTGCATAGTGATGATTTAATATTGAATGGCTTCACAAGCACAAGCCTTAGGTATGTTTGATTGAATAGAAACACCACCAAGAGGAGGTGTGGGAGAGGGAGGGGTAGGTTCTTCCTTTATATCAAGACATTCATTTATAATTCATGAGTTACTTACTTATTGTTGATTCATAACATTGAAATAAATAACACTAACAAGATATTCATTGTCATGATGTGGTGACTCTATGCTAAGATGATGACATTATGGTGCAAAAGTAGCATCATGTGAAGACAATCATGGGGATGGAGCAAGAACAACATCAAAAAATGTGGTATAAGGAATAACATTTATTTACATTTTAACTTATGATGTGTTGAGCGAAGAGGAATAAAGTTCATCCTCATTGGTTAACAAAGGGGATGAGCTATGACATGTAGGCTAAATATCCACTAATTTTAAAAAAGTAGCAATAGAAAAATCTAGAGAGGAAGCCGTAGGGGAAAATAGAGACTTGATTAAAGAAAAATCTAAGTAGGAAACTAGAGAAGAATCCAAATGGGAATCTATAAGGATGACCAAAGGAAAGTCTAGAGGATATTTCAAAGGGGAATCTAGAGTAGTTTCAAAAGGGAATCTAGTTGAATACATTCATGTTCCCAAAAATCATAAAGACCAAGTTATCCATTATTTACTACATTATCAACATCATAATCATTATAATCATCCTATATAAGTTTTTTGCTTTTGATGCTTTGTCCATTCATTATGAGAATTAAGAGCCATAACACAAGTAGAGAAGAATAGATCTAAAGGATGTATATCATTAATGTATTAAATTTGACTATCCATGATTATATAATGAAAAATGAATTCAAAAAATATAATTCATATAGTAAATAATAAAATATAAAGAAGTTAATGACTATGAATAAATAAAATATGAAAAGCGATGCTAATGAATATGCATACAATATAAGTGAAAAGCAAGGTATAAGGGTAATCTAGGCAAGGGTTTGAATGATTTGTAGGCTCTCAATTATGATTTCATGTTCATTGATTAATGTCAACCTAATGTTTCAGGGCACTAAATACAAAGGTATAACCATGGTTTTAGCCCACTAATGTTGGTCTTGAGGGCACTGTGAGAGTAACTTCCATGGGTGATATGCTCCTCTCAAGTATACCACAAATTAGATGAATAAAAGATACTTCTTGTTGGTATAAATAATGAACCTTGGGCATTTACGATATACCATGAGGTACATATAAATTGTATCTCTAAGATTCCAAATGGAACCACAAGGGTTTGGTAAGGGGGTACATAGGGTACTAAACAAATGCCTACTAGGCTCAAGGGCACTATTGGCTACTAGAGATCTATATAGGCTATTCAGTTTGTTAGCTTGCACTAAGTTGTAGATAGACTTGTAAACTAGGTTAGGGTTAGCAAAATTGAGTGCACAAAGGACATAAATATCTCTAACATGTATAACCATAATAAATCAAGTAGTTAATGGGGATAATTCAATGCTTAAAGAATGAACAAGTAAACTATTTGAACAAAGGAGCATTATCAAGCAAGAAATGTATTTCAAAAACATGCAACTCTAATAATTGAAAGATAATTTTGGAAAGGAAATGAAATTTTTCAGAGTGTGAGAGAGACGTAGAGAGAGCATGCACTTTCCTAAACCTAAGCTAATGTTTTTGTTTAAACAAAACTATCTATAGCATGTGACAACTAACTTAGCTAAGGAAATGCCATTTTAAGCAAGTAAACTAAGGTATTTGAACAAGGGACCATCTACCAAATAGTAAAATGATTTATAATCAAGCAAGCCTATGAAATAAAATACATTTTTAAGAGGAAATATGTTTTCTGGTTTAAGAGAATGCATAAACTTTAGAATCTACTCTAAAACATGTTCAAAATGAGCTAAATTATCAAAAAAATAGTAAACCCCAATGAATACACTAATATATAACTATGTAGTTTCACTTTGCATAAAAAAGTACCATTATATCAATCTTAGAGTATTGAGTAGATGTTTTACCAACCAAGAGTTCAAATATAAGGTAGTTAGGGATGAAAACAAGGCATTTTTATAGATCCAGGCCCAAACCAATGTCCAAACAACAAGGAGGAAAATCAAGAACTTGCAAGAGTTTATGAGCTCAAGCTAGGTGTAAAAATTAGGTGCAATGTAATTTTTAGAATTTGAGAGCAAGCCATAATGGAATAAAAACAACTGGGAGTAACAATGGAGTCACTGAGTCAGTATGTAATAATGTAGGGAATCCTCTATCACAATGCAAGCTCAAAATCACCAATAATGAACCAATCAAGATTCAAGAAGGTGGGAGAGACAAAAGAGTGAAGAATATGGGTAAAGAGGAATGATTTGAAGTAATATCAGGCACCCAAATCTCAACAAGTTTAAAATCTACCAGTTTTTAGTTATTTGGAGTAAAACAAGCCTAAAAAATATGCATTTTGGTTAAGTTACAGCCTAGGCCATAGGTTTTGGACCAAAACATGTAACATAGGGCATAGGTTAACCCAAAATCCATGGCCTAGGTAAATCATGAGTCTTGAGGTGGGTAGAGGGTATTTGGAAGGGTCCTAAGAAGTACTATAAGGGTTTGGTAGTGAGCGAAAAGGCCAAGAGAGTGCAAAGAAGGTCCGAAGGGGTGAACAATAGACTAAGGAAGTGTCTAAGCATGTGGATAGTCTCAAATCAGATTGATGAGGTTGGTAGTATTTATGTGAGATGATATGTAATCATTGAGAGTAGTAAGGTCAAAAAAAGTATGATTACATATACCTTTGAAGTATAAGTAGTCGATGTTTAGAAGGAAGTAGGAGTGTCATGCAGTACCTAGAAGCCATAAAAAATCAATAAAGAGAGAAGAAAATGAAAATAGAAAATAATACCTCTTCTTACCTGATAGGGATGGTAGTGGAAGCAATAATTGATGGCATGATCTATGGGTACAAGTGCACTCCTACATAAAAGGGACACAAATGATGTCAAATAAAAAAATCCATAATGGCATTTTCCAAAGCATCAGCTCTAGTGTTACTTATGTGAGGGATGTGGGAGATCTATAAGTACTCAATAGAGGAAAGTAAATCAAGCCCTACCTTAAATAAGGGGAGTAACTCAAAGCTTAGGATATTCCAAACTATAATGCACTGAGACACAACTAAGAGTGAGTCAAAGAATAATAACACATAGCATGTGCCAAGTGCACAAGCATTGATCAAGGCATTGATAATCACATGATACTTGGCTACATTATTTATCTCACTGATAATAAATAAACTAGCTACATCAAGTTCATGGTCCCATAGGTAATTGATAATCTAAGCCATAATGATAGGTCCTGGGTTGCCCTAACTACTGCCATCTATGTGAATCACCACTAAGAGGTGCACCATGATGAGGCATGAGGATGCAAGATGCTACTGTGGAAGAATGATCTTAGCGTAAATTAGGACCGACGAGCTATATCAAGGAGATGAAGAATAAAATTAAGTGATAATCAAGGTAAATAACCAATACCAACTATGGTAAGAGGTTTTGAGGGGTGTTAAGAGGTTCATAGAAGATGAATACTAGTCAGTAAAAACCAGGTCAAGTCCCAAAAAACTGTAACCAATAACTAGCACCACCTATAAAGAATTTAGAGGGGATGGTAGGAGGTTCATAGAAGATAAAGACCAATCAAAGAAGACCATAACAAGTCCCAAATGATTGCCACTAGAAACATGCCTACCCTGTAGTAAAACATGAAAAAGAGGAAGAGGGAGTTTGTGAGGTATCAACTATAAATAAGTAGGGAAACTATTGATTAAAATAAATAAACAACACTATTTCTATCCCAAAGTGTACTTGACAAGGCACACACAGACCCAACATGCCAGGGGACCCAAAGTTTCAAGAGACTAAAAAGGTGTAAAATAGGGCTAAGCAAACCCTAGAGTAAAAAATAGAGGTTTTCATTGCATCTAGAATGGGTAAAAAACCCTGACATAGAGGTTTCACAACCTTACTAGCAAAGACAACTAGTGTATCCAAAACATGGCTAAAAAAGCACAAATAGGGGCAGTGAGAGGGTAAAAAAGAAGAACAAGACTATTTTTCAACTCATTTTCACACTTACACCACCCAAGGAGAGATAAGAGATCGCATGGACCCACACAGAGAGACAAGGATGCAAGATAACATGTAGGAAGTGAGTGATATGATCTAGGTAAGTCCTTCAACTGCTAATTTACAAAAAATAAACCATATTTGTGAGTGTTGGGAAGCCCTACCAACATTTTCATGGATTTTTCCTGAATATACAAATGGATGGAGGCAAAATACAAGGAAAAACATCTAGGAGGGGGAGCCTCACTATTAGGGACAGATGGGAGGTAAAATAGAGGTCAGAGGTGGGTGTTCTAGCAAGCCCTAGGGCTTGCCTAGGCATACACCATGAACAAGCCATAGATTTATAGGCCACATGTGACCTAGTCCATGCCCAGGCCACAAATCTTCCAAAATCTATGGCTTGAGCTAAGGCCAGGCCATGGGTTTGCAGAAAAATCAGAAGATTGGGCTTGGAGAGCCTAACAAAGGGCCTGTGAGGGTAAAAAATAAGTCCATAGGCCCACAAGGGAAGTAAAATAGTTAGTTTACATTTGTATTTTACTTGATTTATGTGCACTAACATATAACTTTGGTGTTCATAGTTCCAAATATGAGGAGGAGTTATCACACCTAAGGCAAGGGAGACATCTCAATCGGTAGAGCCATCACCACCAGTAGTGTTGCCCAAGTACTGTGAGGTGACCAACCAAGAGAAAGTGTTCTCATGGTTAGGAGCTGAGGTGGACACACTATCCTAAGATAATCAAGGGGTTACATAGGAACCAGGCTATCCCACATGGCCTTAGTGCATCACTATCAAGAGTTGGTACCCAAGTGACACATATTTTGCCTAGGTCCATATTTAAAGGTCATCTTTGGGATAGAGGATGTCTACCAAATCTATGGGGTAGAACCTACAAGGGTAGTAGTGTAACCACATCTAGTGTAGGATGTTGCAGTAATAGGGGAATACTTAGTAGGGCAGTCTAAGATATGCCCACACCATGGGGCCACCATAGTATAGAGATCATCCAAGGTACCATCACTTTGGATAATGATAGTAGGTGTTTTGGCTAGGAGAGTGTACACTAGAAAGAACACAAGATACTACCACTATTATGAACTAACATAGTCCAAGGTGAAAATAGAGGATAAAGGTACACTTAGGGCTAGTACATCCTCAAGGGACTGTACCAACAACTAGATCAGGTCTATCGATTAGACTTAAGAGGGATCACTCAAATCATGCTACTACTAACATAGGCCTATGAGTGACTACCATTGATCTAATTTAAGAACCATTTTGGGTCTTTGACATAACCACCACTAGCAAAGGATGTCACATAGGCATCAAGGTTCATAGGTAGAGGGCACAACTGATGACACAATCTAGTAGGGAATGTCCTTGAAGGATACATCTGAGATTTGTATAGATCAACATCATGGGTTGAGGTTGTTAAGGTGGATACTTTCCTTTGGAAGGTCAAGATCATAGGCTTATAGGGGTTTTAGATGCACTCAAGGCCTTAAACTTTAACATAAAGAGGGAGACAGGCCCAATCGATAGGAGGAGAGGGACCAACACCAGGGGTGGCTATAGGTGAGTCCAAAACACCTAAGGTAGCAAGTCCATCTTAGGGACAAGCATTGAAAGTAGGAGTGGGCCCATCACCACTAAGAAGAACATCACAGATAAGAGTATCATGGTGAGCAAGAGCACCACTAGGTATAAATTATGATTTGAGTCACAAATTTGTATTTTCTTTGCTCTTCCTATGCAAGTTAATAGGTTGTTAACATACTTTACTTTATCTATGTAAATGAGACCATCTGAGCTAGATGGGTCCTCATGTGGACCAGCTACTATATGAGATTTTCTTAGATCCCACAATAGCACTGACTAAAGAGCATGTGTCACACTTACCACTAGGCATGGTCCCATATACACGTTATTGGAAAGTAGGCACATAAGCTGCCATAGAGTTAGGGATAGCATGACAATGAATCTTAGGACTATAGGTTGAGAGTATGAGGCATAAAGCCTGGTGGTGTAGCAAGAGACAACACCAATATGGGCCGAGGAAAAAACAACATTGGCCAAGGTTGAGATAACCTAGATAAGAGTTGAGTTAGTGTAGTTGAGAGGGGACATGGCTAAAGGAGCAATGACTACAAAAGACATACTAGGCAGGGTAGTTGCCCTAGAGAAAGTCATAGCTCAGATAGCCAAGCATGAGAGATCGAGATCTCCATTGGGTCAGGGTCCCCACTAGATAGAGAGCTATATCATAGGTTGACTTAAGCTACTATGTATCTAACCATGTGTGTGGTAATTTTTGGGGACTGTAATCCCAAACTTAGATGAAGCTATGTTATGTACCTAAAAAAATCATATTTTTACAATATAAATATTTATTTTTCATTGTTAACACATGTGTATATGGATGTGAGTGTGATTTTATACTTCATCCTATATAGACTACTAGATACATGTGATTAACATTAGGAACTGCTAATAAGGAACCCACGTGCACACACACATATACATGTAACACATAGGTTAATGGTGCGAGAGGAGAGGAAAGATCCATTGTACCACCATAGGCAAGTTTTTTAGGAGAGTCGTGAAGGCCCTAAACATGGAACGTCTTGAGGTGAAACTCATTGATTAGGTGTCACAGGGCTTTGCCCTTGAGAGTGGAGAGTCAATAAGCACTATTCTCTAATGAGGTGGTAATCACAAAGGGCCCAAACCACTTGTGAGCTAGTTTTCCCTTCTTACGATACTTTTTATCAAATATGTGTACCGTATCACCTACTTGAAAAGGACATAGATGCACCATTTTCTCAAATTGGTGGTGGCATTCATGATGTTGATAAGCTTGACTATGTTCAAGAGTGTCAATGTGGTGCTCATCCAACTGCTTGAGCTTGGTGAAGTGAATAACACATTCCTCCTCATCAAGAAGTGACCCAAATGTCTTAACCCACAATGAGGGGATTAACACCTCTAAAGGAAGGATGACCTCAGATCTATATATGAGCACATACAGGGTTGCCCCTATGGCCATACAAAAATTGGTCTGATAGGCCCAAAGGGAAGGATATAACATGAGGTGTCAATCATGCCTAGACTCGATAATGATTCAAAAGAGAATATTCTTAAACACTTTGTTGGAAGATTCGACTTGCCCATTACCCTATGGGTAATAAGTAAAGGAGAAATGGAGCTTAAAGTTGAAATGTTCAGCTGATTTATGCATCTCAGGGCTTTACAATCCTGAACCATTATCAACCATGATTGTGGCATGAACCCAATATTTATAGGTGAGGTAGTTTAGGATAAACTTGGCAATAGTTTTCTTGCTCATTTCTTAAATGGGCATGGCTTCAACCAACTATGTGAAGTAATTGGTGGCCATGATGAACCAATAATGTTCATTAGATGAAACAAGTTTGAACCCACTGATAAATTCAATAGCCCAAACTTGAGAATGGTCATAACACCAAAACAAAGTACAAGAGGCTAGCAAGGGCATTAATAACATCCCCAATCAGTTGTCACAAATTATATGCCTTAGCATATCGAATGCCATTCTTAATAAGGGGGCTATTAGTAACCCATCTTGATAATATGTTGGGCAATGACCTACCCTCTTGAGTGGCCACCATAGGTACTCCCATAAGGCTACTATAATGCTAGATAAGTGTCTTTTGGGGTGAGACACTACATCAAAATGATGTTGATACCTCTCTTAAATAAGACTCCCTCATAATGATGTAGTGAGTAGTGAGTTTGTAGAGTTGATAATGTTCTTGTGAAGAAGCATCATCGAAGTAAGATTGGGTCTCGAGGTAGCAAATGATGTCTTGATACTAATCATAATTAAAAACTTCCCTTTGGTCTACTGAATAGACCATCTCATTGAGAAAGGCATCATCAACCAACTCCTCACTAGGGTTAGGTAATAGGCACTTAACGATGCTCATCTACTACTAAGCCTTTGGTGTAATTTTGGTTAACATTGTGAAGGTCAAACTCCTAGAGAAGCATGATCCACCTTGCAGTTATACCTGCTAGGTGTGTCTTATGAACACGTAGGGGTGGCCTGACCCAATATGTAATGCCATAACTTCTTTATCACAAAGACAAGGGTGAGGCATTGCCTCTCCATACTGGTATAGTTGAGATTGGGGACAACTAGTGTACAAGAGGTGTAATAAACAATTCTCTCTCTACCAATGTCATCCTTTTGACACAACATGCCCTTGATGAAAAGATCAGTGAAAATGGTATACAAGATGAAATTGTGACCCTTAATGAGTGTCATTAGGATGGGAGGGTTGTGAAGCATACACTTCAACTCCACAAAATACACTTGAAATTTAGGGCCCCACAAAAATGGGTCATTCTTGTGTAAGATATGTGTGAGGCGTATGGACTTTTACATACACTCCTCGAGGGGATGTCTGATAAAATTGAGTCTTCCAAGGAAACACTGTAACTGGACCATGTTTTTTAGGGAGGCATTTTGAAGATCACTTTGATCTTGTCCAGAACCACCTTAATGCCTCATTGTGAAATGAGGAAGCCAAGAAGCTTTTTGGCAGAGATGCCAAAAATGCACTTCTTGGGGTTGAGACCAATATGATACTCCCTAAGATGCTCAAAGATAATTATGAGGTTTCACACATGCTCATCTCACTTTTAGGATTTTTTGAGGAATTTTTCAACATAAGACTCCATGATATTGTGAACAAGGTCATGAAAAATGTGGTATATAGTGATTTGATACATAGCCCAATGTTCTTCAAACTGAAAGGCATGACAACATAACATAACATACCCTAAGGTGCAATAAATGTCATCTTGTGTTGGTCTTTGGGTGTAATATGGATTTAGTTGTACCCTAAAAATCCATCCTTGAGAGACATGATCTTGAAACCAATAATTTGGTCAATCAAAGGAGTGGGAAAATTGTCCTTTGGGCAAGCCAAGTTGAGGTCACAAAAATTGATGCAAATGCAAACTACTCCATTATTTTTGAGAATGGGGACAATGTTGGAAACTCATCATGGATAGTCAATGGCCTTGATGAACCTATTTTGAATGAGCTTTTCAATTTTTTATTTGACCAATTAGGAGACTTTGATAGCCATTGGTTGTTATTTTTGGTGAATGGGTCGGGCCTTGTCGTCTATAATGAAGTTATGGAGAATGATGTTGGGATCCATGCCATGAATTTTAACATATTCCCAAGTGAATACATCTAAGAATTCATGCAAAAAGGTGACCAAAATGTCTTTTTCATCAATAAAAATGCCAACATTAATCTTAAAAATCTTTGGCCCTATAGAGGTGTTGATATTGACATTTATGAACCCTCTGATGTCCATAGTGTTGTCTTATTCAAATCCCTTAGGAGAAAGAGGGAGTGGTTGGTCTAATTCCTTGAGCTCGATGATCATGGCATGAATCATGGGGATACTAGGGTTAGGGCCATCATCAGAGAGTGAGATTTCCAAACCAAGACAACTAAAAAGGTTGTCATGCTTGTGACAAACCTTCATGAGTTTCTTATATACCTTCTTCTCCTTAAATAGGTTGTGTGTTGTAACATGGATGAAATAACGCTTGAGACATGACTCGATAACTCTAGTAATCTCTACGTGGGAGGCATTGAGAGTGTTGATGCCATAATGGGAAAACTATGATGATAGGGGAACTCGATGTTCGAGCAGATATCTTGAAAAAGGTATCCCAAAAGTGAAGGGATATCTTGGCATTGAGGAGTATAAAGGGGTATTAATGAGTGCATAATAGGTGCATGAGGTGTGAATATTGAATGATACTTAACAAGGTCAAGGTGTTCATCCTTGAGAAAATAAGATTCTATGATGGTAGCCTTGGGTGAATCCACATGTCCCTATGAGGAGACATCCAAAGCCTCATCATATGGTTTTATCTTATCATAAAGCAATTCCCAAGGATTTGGGTTATCCTCTAAGGTGTGAACCTCACCTTTGTGAATAAAATAAACCACACGAAACATTGTCAACATGATGGCTTACATTGTAGTAGTCTAGGGATAACTAAGGATCATGTTATATGAGAGATTGAGGTATAACACACAAAAATCAATCCTAAATATTTTGGGTTTGAACTTGACTCGAAGCTTCACATTTCCTATAAGTGTGACTATATTGTTGTTGAAACTAACACAATTGTGGTGAGAATTCAAGAGGTTCTTATCACTAATCCCAAACTCATTGAACCCCAATAGTGGCATAATGTTCAATGTGGCTCTATCATCAATAATGCATCTCTTGATATGGTAATCATTGATCGAGGTCTCAATATAGAGCATGAACCTAGCCCTCTTTTTAAGAACTTAAGTGTTTGGCGATGAGGTGGGGTCAAAAGATAATGTAGGGGGACTAGGGTGATCAGGGACATCAAAGTTGAACAAAGCCTCCATGTCATCTAGTAGCAAACTCTCATGAGAGAGACTAAGCTCATCAAAGACCCCTTTTGCTCAGGGTAGAAGCAAAGAATGTATCAGATGGAGATACGAGTGGAAAGGGATTGCAACTCCTCTATAACAAAATAAGAATGTTGTCTAGCTTGGGGAGGGATATTACACAAATCTGACTTTGGGGTTTCCCATTCCATAGTTGGGGCTATAGGCCCTACACTACTAATCTCTCTTATGGGGTTAGTTTCCCAACCCAAACACGTGTTTACAAAGCACTTGTGCCCAGTAGAGACTATGTCAATAGCAACAATGACCTTACTACTCTCATGCTTGTTCTTCACTTTTAGGTCAACCAAGGAAGAGGAAGTAGAAGAGGTATAACAACAATAAGGAGAGTGATGGGCATTGGCCTTGTATTTCTCCTTATTTTCTTTATCATGGTTGGTAAGAATCTCTTTGAACACATTCAACTTATGATTAGGTTCTATAAGTGGAGAAATCTGAGGAACTAACAAGTCCTTAGCACCAAATTTTTGGGTGACATACTCCTTGGCAGAATGGCCCTTCATTTGATGAATTTTTTAGAACTTGGTAGCATTGTAGGATTTTTTATCCATTGTCTTCTTATGTTATTTTTAAGGGCCTTATTTTTAGTTGGCCTCTTTCTTAGAGCATTGATCTCATAACCATATTTCTTGTCCTACTTTGTAGGAGAATCAATAACACCATCACTAGTTGCATTGTAGTTATGATCATACAAGGAGGATGACATTTGAGTCGGTATGGGCTAAATTCTTGCATGTACCTCAAAGACCTCAATATTCAAACACTCATTAATAGCTTCATCACAAGAGGTGGGTTTATGCTTGAGGACCTCAAGGTGGACCTCTTGCCTAAATGATTGCATGAACATGTCATATATTTGTTCATCTAAGATCCTTTTCCTATACGTATGGATGATTGAACACCACCTACACATAAAGTCAAAGTTAGACTCACCCTTGGCTTGAACTGTAGAGGTGAGTAATTGGATGCTGAGGTTAAATAGTCTAGAGATATCAAAGTATTGGAGGAAGTCATTCATAAGGAATGAGAAACTAGAAAGAGAATTTGATCATAAATTCTGGAGCCACACAAGAGCTTTGACTCATGGGGAATGAGTAAAGAGCTTTAACATCATGCCCTCATCCTATTCCCAATCCATACACACCATCATAAATGTTGTGATATACTCCATGAGAATATCATTTTGAGTCCCATTTGACTTGGGTAGTTCAAGGATTGGAGTAAGAAGGGGAATATCATGCACCCATGGAGCTAGATGATTCCTACAGAGATATTCATAGGCATGGTTGATAATGGGTTGGTGATGAGCTCCTTATGGAGGCCCATAAGGGTCATGATATTGCCTATACCAATAGGGGTCATTGAAACCATGGTTATGTAGGAGACAATGTCGATTTGGCTCCTAAAACAGGGGATGCTCATGATGTGGATCCTCCCAATCATATGGTGATGAATGGCCACGAGAAAGGTATCACTCCCTATGGGAATGATGAGATGATATAACATGCACAGGGGGGTGATTATGATGATGTAAATCCTCATAGTGTTGGCCATGTATGTCAAGATGAGGGTCCACACGAAGGCATTAATGTTTGGGATAGGCATTCCATAGATACTTGGTCCATAAGTGGTGGCCAAAATCAATGCACTCATCTGAGATCCTAAAGGAAAGGCTAGGAGGATGGGAGGATCCATGGGAGGTAGACACCGATTCAAGTCAAGGTGCTCATGTCTTTAACTATGGACATGCAACAGTTCTCACCATAGAGTCTCTTATCAAGAAAGATGTGGGGGACTCATGTGAGAACTAGTCAAGGCACTCAAAATTGAAAGGGTGATAGCTCTATCTCTTTAGGAAGGATGTCACCTACTCCTATGGGAGGAATGGTGTTCTACATTTACTTGAAGCCACCTATGATAATCATCAATGATTGTATGTAGCTAATTAGGCCTCAACCATTTCAAGGGATCATCTTCACGTCTCATAAGTGAATGCAAAGCAGTGTGAATCTGAGGGGAAGTATCCTCAAATAGGTAAATCTTAGACTACTAGAAAGGTAAGCGTTCCCATTGGTTGTAAAATTGCCAATCTTGTCCTCTGTGGAACATCAATAGGTCTTGGTCATGAGGCTAGGGTGGGGTCACATCTTGGACCCTAGGATTCTTATGCCATTCTATTTTAATAGAAACTTGCTCATGAGTGAGCTTAAGGAAATAACCCTGAATATGACAAGAATGGTGTCCTAGAGGTGGGAGGCCAACCATGGAGGTAGTGAAATAAAAACAACTAGGATGGTAGTAAAAAAGGCACAGTGTTGAATACCTAGTGGGGAGGAGGACAAAAAACCAAAGAAAGATCAAACAACTAAAGAAAGAGACAAAACACAACTGAAAGTAAAGCCATATGGCTATGAGAAGGGAAATGGTTAAGAGAGCTCTAAACATGTTAAAAATAACATGAGACTCTATGTGAGGTCCGATTGAGAGTGCCATAATGCATCTCCAAGAATCCAAATGGAGCCACAAGGGTTTGGCAAGGGGGTACATAAGGTACTAAGAAAACACCTACTAGTCTCAAGGGCACTATGGTCTACTAGAGATCTATATAGGCTATCTAGTTTGTTGGTTTGCACCAAGCCATAGATAGACTTGTAAACCAGGTTAGGGTTAGCAAGATTAAGTAGATAAAGGACACAAATATCTATAACAAGTATAAACACAATAAAATAAGTAGCCAAAGGGGATAATTCAATGCTTAAAAAATGAGAAAGTAAACTACTTGAACAAAGGAACATTACCAAGCAAGAAATGCATTTCAAAAGCATGAAACTCTAATAATTGAAAGACAATTTTGGAAAGGAAATGACATTTTCAAGAGTGAGAGAGAGAGAGTTAGAGAGAGTATGCACTTTCAAAAACCTAAGCTAATGCCTTTGTTCAAACAAAACTATCTCTAGCATGTGATAGCTAACTTAGCAAAGGGAATGCTTTTATGCAAGTAAACTAAGATATTTGAATAATGGAAAATCTACCAAATAGTAAAATGATTCAGAATCAAGCAAGACTATGAAATGAAAGACATTTTCAAGAGAAAATATGTTTTTAGATTTATGAGTATGCATAAAATTTAGAATCTACTTTAAAACATGTTCAAAATGAGCTAAATTAACATAAAAATGATAAACCTTACTAAATACACTAATATAAAACTATATAATTTCCTTTTTCATAACAAAGTGCCCTCAAATCAAGCTCAAAATACTATGCAGATGTTCTACCAACTAGGAATCCAAGTATGAGGCAGCTATGGAGGAAGACAAGGTTGCAGTGTAAAGCTAGGTCCAAACCAATGTCAAGAGAACAAGGAAAATGAGTAGCAAGAACTTGTAAAAGTGTATGAGCCCAAGTTAGGTGCATAAATCAGGGGTAATGTAACTTTTAGAAGATGGGATCAATCCATAATGGAGTAGGAGCAACTGGGAGTAGCAATGGAGTCACCAAGTCAGTATGCAATAATATAGGGAATCCTTTGTCACAATACAAGCTCAAAATCACCAAGAATGAACCAAGAGAGATTGAAGAAGGTGGAAGATCCAAAAGAGTGAAGAAGAGGGGTAAATAGGAATTATTTGGAGTAATGTATGCACCCTAAGCTTGAGAATTCCAAAATATGACCATTTCTAGAAATTTAGAATTAAACAGGGAAAAAAACTATGCATTCTAAGCAAGTTACAGCCTAATCCATAGGTTTTGGGTCAAAATGTGTGGCTTAAGTAACAAGCTAGCCCAAAATTCATAGCCTATGTCAACCATGAGTCTTGAGGTGGTCAAAGGGTCTCCAAAAAGGTCCTGAAAAGCATGAGAAGGGTCTGATAGTGAGCAGGAGGGCCAAGAGAGTGCAAGGAAGGTTCAGAGGGGTACACAATAGACTAGGGAAGTGTCCAAGCATGTGGATAGTCACAAATTGGATTGATGAGGTTGGTAGTATACATGTGAGTTGATATGTAATCATCGAGAGGAATAGGGTCACATGAAGTATAATTATAGAAAGTAAACTTTGTGTTTAGTGTTATACTATGGCTATAGGGTAAACCCCTCATGCCACGATGCCTATAAACATAACATCACATAGCCATTCACAAAAATTACTAAATAGTTTAAAAATTATCGAAACATAATTTTGAAAAATAAACAAAATCAAGTGAAAAAAAAGTGAAAGATGTTTAGTTTTAAAAATCAAGCAAATAGATTTTGTGATGGAATGATCAAAGGTGACAAGATAATTTCAAATGAGATGTGGGTTATTTAGTTAAGTGGCTTGGATGTTTCAAGCCCCACCTAGGTTCAATCTCTGTAAAGTCATATGAGGTCGATTATGGTTATTGGTTGTATTCTTGTGGCCTTTAATGGCCATTGGTTATTCTTGAGGTCGGTGATAGTAATTATTGGTATACATCTAGTAATATCTAGTATACAGGTGGTAAATAAATTACATGGGGATTTGGCCCCTGATTATGTCCTAAACTAGTCCACGTTCTAGTCAAAAGCCATTATCAATAAAAAAGGTGACAAGATAATTTATATAATATCAGATTTAATCCAAGGTTAAATAAATTGAATCATTTTGTGTTAAATATTATCCAAAGTCAAAGGTTGTTTTATTTCAATGTCCAAAATTTACATAAAATTAAAAGAATTAATATCTAAAAATTAATGAAAAATAAAAAGCAATATTCTAAAAATAGCAGGTTCACCAGATGTTTAATCATTTTAATTTAAATACTTAAACTATTGAAATAGAAATGTTGATATGTATTGATATGATATTAAATACAATAAACTACATAATTTATAGAAATCAAGAACTTGCTAAAAATAGTAAATTTGACTAGGGTTAGAGAGTGTTCCATAAAATAAGAATAGATCTAACCATGTAAATTGTTTGGAAGTACAAACTGTATGAAAACACCTGCAAACATAGTTGTGTTAGAAAATAGTAATTTATAGTTTGCTGGGACAAGTCTATAGGAGGTAGTCAAGGGCTCATTGTAGCTTTACCTAGGTACTACAACCATATACTAGTTGACTATAATATTGATTTATTGGCTTGGGCCTTTACAACAATTTCTAAAGGTTGATTATTGAGCTTTTTGTGTCTATATATCGTCTAGAATACTTGTAAATATAAAGCCCTAATCCTACACATGCACTGGATAAAAATTAGATTAAAAAGGGAGTAAAAATGGGTTATTAAGGATAACCAAGATGGCCTCAGAAACCCTTGTGATTGAGGACTGTCTACATAGCCCAAATGGGCCTTAACATAGAGTTGTTCTCCTTCCTAGAGTGATTGTGTGATATGTGATTATGCAACTAAAATGAATTTAGTTAGACGATTGATTGGAATAATTGACAATAGATTCCCTTGACATGTAATAAATAATATTTAGACTTGGTTATTTACTGTTAGAATGATGTAGATTTGAAATAGAAAGAAATAATGCTCTTTTACTTAGTGTGTAATGATTTCGCTAGAGAGATTCAATGGGGGTATAATGAGTAGCCTTGATGTGTTTTTATAGGAGAATATTTAGAATAATTTCACTAACCAACTTGACAAGATGCATGAGATAACTATTGTGTAATGTATCAATTTGAAAAAGTTACCATTGGAGTGTGGGAGATAAGGCCACACTAGGGGACAAGGCCGTAGTGTGGCCCTATTTGGCTAGTGCAGACTTGTCCCAGAAGATCAAAGATTGAGGGACATGTCTAACATGAGCCTATGGGCTGAATAGGGTTGAATGCAACTAAAATAGGGATGTATGTATGATACTTTTAGTGATTACAAGATAGTGAAGACTCTATTATATATTGCGAGTTAGCAAAATGGTGGATAAATCAAATAAAGGTAAGGATGCCAAGAATAAACATTGTCAATCATTTAATGATTAATTTTGTGTCTACAATAATTTGTTATGTTATACTTTGTCTCCTAATGTCTCTCACATTGGATGATCCATGCATAGTTTCACTTTACATCTCCATTCTTCTCTTGACAATGTGCTACAATAGTAGAATCTGCACTTTACCTTCATGTTGTCTACTTGATCTGTATGCACTTCATTGCTAATTGTATCCAGTCCTATCAAATCACTGCATCATTTCAGTTATGTGATCTTGTGAAGATTGGATAATCATTGCATTGTTTGATCCTTTTTCATAGTGTTTCATTGATTTAAGATTTTATATCTGCATTCTCTACATTTTATTCTCAGGTAGTGGATTAGCAAGTGATACAAGCCACCATTGTAAATTTCAATAACCATGCAAGACACTATGTTGGGCTCACCAGAACCTTATAAACCATGTTATTATTCAAGATTATAAGTAGGAGAAAATAAAATTAGTCATTGTAACATCGATGATCAACATGCAAATCTAGCTTATCAAAAGCATCAAGATAACATCCTTCATCAACATCCTTAGAGATATTCTTAACCACATTAAATCTATCATTTCCATATATATGTGTTTGTCTTTTTTTATGTGGTTTCACATACCATTCACTTTAAGTTGTTGATAAAACACTATTTTATCCAATGTTCAAGCCGACCATTGAATATTTTGTATCCATTCATAGTTGGGTCTGCATCTATCATTTCTTTAGAGGCTCGTGCCTCTTTCAAATGACATGTGAATCAAATTTTCATGTACAACATTGATCATCGTATATCTTCAATTGCCCATGTAAATTCAACCAAAATCTAATGGAAGCATGTAACGTATCAAGTCTAAAAGTCAAAGATATTTAAATGGTTTCATTTGTTTAGAAAAAGTTTATTAGTTTTATTTTAGTTTTTAGATATTTATTAGGTTTGAGTTTTATGGTGTTTAGTTGTGTTGTTTATTACATGGCTTAGAATTATGTTTTTTTAATTGGTAAAGTCATGTTAAGTTATTAAGAATAAAAGTATTTGAAATAGTGAATTTAATATGAGTCAAGTCATTTTTTTTGTCAATAGGTTTACTGGTAAGGTTATTAATTAACATTTTTATCGATTGAAATTATTATATAGCTAAAAAGCTATGATTATAATTTAATAAGTTATTTATGGTTTTCAATTTGTATAGATTATTTATAGTGGTTGTTATTTTAAAGTATTTAGTCTATAATTTGTAGTGTTGTTAGTCCAATAAAAACATGTATGTTAATCATCAAATTCAAGACAATGTTAAATGTCAAAAAAACCTTTTATAATGGGTGCACTTATGGGCAACCTCGACATCCATTTTGGAGAGGATATTTTAGTCTTGTGGGGGAGGGGGGGTTCTCTAAAAATGACATGTAAATGAGCTTCAAATTTTAATCAATTGAATAAGTAGCAACACAATGGAGGTTAGAGGCAAAAGAGGTAGGAGGCCTAATAACACCTTTCATAAGCTGTTGATGATGGTTTCACACTTTACAATAGTGGCACAATGAATGTCTGTGCTAAACTGAATAAAGCCAAGTACGATCTTCAGTGGTAATGCAATCATCTTTATTCTTGCAAATAGGTGGTAGAGATTGTATGCAATGGATATAAAAGATGAAAAATGAGGACTTGGTCCTTAAACATTTCATTTTTAGTTTGTGTGTGGTGTGAGAAACCCCATAAATGTATGTGGGTATAAGAGTTCTAATTTTCCATATTGACGTACTTAATAAAGAACTAGTGTAAGTGTACATGAAATGGAGGATGAAAAATTGTGTGGGTTCATGTTCATATTCATGGTCTATAGTTGATGTGTTCCCATGTGAATGGTTGATAAGAGGTTGATGTGTTCCCTCTTTACCTTCATTTAGTGTGTGTAGCCATATGTTCTAATGTTAGTATTGAGGGAGGGCGGTGTTTAGAATTTAGTACTCACATTAATATTTATATTTCTGTGAGAATAATATATCATATGTTAAAGAATAATGTTTTGAGTAAACAACTCACGTAGATAATATTGTAAGAGAATTTATAAAAATTTAGTGGTTACTTAGAGATGAAGTTTGACTCCACATTAGTAGGAGTACTGGCTTCTATATATGTAAATTGTGAAGTGTAATCTGATTAATATTATTGTGCATTATATCCTATGTATAAGCTCTACCAAAAATTTAAACAATAAAGGCAATAAATGTTGCACACACAAGGCTCATGAGCCACATTTAATGGACAAGTAAACACTAGACTATTATAAAGACAATAACGTAAAAGAAACATAGACCATGTAAATCAACCTACATCATCCAAGTATGTAAATATTACAACATGGTAAAGTAACATATCCATGTAACATTTTATAAACTATGAACAATATCATGCCATGTGTAAGGAATCAAGTTAGTTCAACATGGTAAATGGCAAAGCCATAAAAAGATATAACTTTTTATAGTGTAACCTATAGAAGAAGATGCCCCAAGCATTGGCATGGCTCCTAGGTATAGGAAAGGTCCAACATCTATGTATCTATGTGTCACGTGTATTTATATGCCTTGCACATCACTCATGTATACCGTGAAATGCATGTATGTATAAAAATAATATGTAATCTACCAAACATGTGATAAATAACATATGTAAATGATGTAAACTAGCAATCATGTCTTGCTCAAGTCCTATTTTTTTAAATATTTAAATGTTTTATTTAATTTTGTTCTTTTTTAAGTTTTTTTGATATTTTTGAAATATTATAAATATGTGAATAAATGATCATATGTCATTCTAATCATCCAATGTGTTTATGTTATCTGGGTTGACCTTTACTTTGGCATTATTTTGATGGGTGTATAAACACTTGACTTTGTTTGCCAATGATTGACTATATATCCTACATGGAACTCTCTTTGGAGGCCATGCCTCTTGGTCACCATTGTGTTTTATCAAATTTTGGATTAAAAGGTGAATTAACCCTAATTAAGATAAATTTGAATAGAATAAACTAGTGTGTTGTAAATGAAATTTTGACAAGCATAATGAAAACAAATGACTTAATTCAACAAAAAAACATTGATTGGAAAAAAGATAACTATGAAAAAGAATGAAAAACTTATTTTTTTAATCTGATTATTGACTACGTTGATAGACATAAGGTGACAATAGGAAAAGAATAATAGACTTTACAAGTACTTAGAAATAGGAACTAAAAATGCATAAGGAAAAAATTAGTAGAATAGGACAAGACCGACTCCCACTACCGTCTCATTTGATCAATCATGTCTTTTACTAAAAAATAGGAAATTGGGGCACAATCAATTTTGAAAACTTAATTTAGGACTGCATGCACAAAATTGACTTCATAAGTGTGTGCAAGACCTATAAATAACTTATCTAATGTTGAAGCAATAATAGGGCTAATAATGATTGAAAAACTACAAATAGAAAAAGGTGGAGTGTAATTGGGTTGAGATAAGCCCAATCACCCCCATAATGACTAAACATTTCCTGTGTATCCAAGACTCCAAGGAGGGAAATCAAGCCTACATAGTTCTCCCACTTAGATTGTTTTGTGTACTTTTGATTATTTGACTATATGAATGCATCTAGGGATGACTTAAATAATTGATCATGCTTTACTTTAGACTAGATAAAACAAGCTTGTGACTTGGCTAAGGACTATTTATAGTGATCAGAATTATAATTGGGAGGAATGAGAAACTTTGGCTTAATATGCAACATTTTAAATATGTCAATGTATTGAAATTGCCAAGTGAAAGAATGAGTGACTTGAGTGTGCCTTTATAGAAATCCAAAAGGGAAAACCACATGCTACGAAGCCTAAAAACATGGAAGATGAGGTAAGGGAGGGTTTAGTTTTAAAAATTAACCATTAAACGGTTAAGGATATCGATGTCCAACATGGGACAAAAAATCTTCCCACGATTATCCCTATAGGACGTGTTTGTCCCTTATGGAAAGATGTGGAATTTGGGATTTGGGTTTGTCCATATAGATGCTTAAGGGTATTTTTAGTAATAAGAACACTTGTGTAGGTAACATATAACAATTTGAATTAGAAATAGGTCATCATAGGTGCTTAGGATATGGAGAGGTAGAAGAATTGGTATCGATTAAGTGCACAAGTTAATTAAGGATAATAAGGACCAAAATTAATATGATCAAGTATTTATAACCATAGTTAAGTTACTACATCCTCCCCCTTTAGTCTAGAAATAAAATTACTAGATTGAACGAAAAAGACACCTTATTGTATAAGACACACTTTGTATTTGAGCAAGTACTCTAATCATGCAAGACACTATAGTCTTTGATAAACCCTTAAAAACACATGAAGTGATTAATTTATTCTTTTAAAAATTAAATTTTGAAAAAGCTTGAATTTAAAAATTTTAAAAAGCTTGAATTTGAAATTTACTTGAACTTGAAGGAGAGCAAGGGAGGAATACACATGTATGTGTGAAACCAATGTTGCTTTTGTAACTTTGCTTGTAGATGATGCTTCCTTTAAGCATTGGTGATTCAATGTTTCCCATGAAAAACTTGGAGAAGATTGGTTCCTTAGTTGAACCAATGAAGAATTTGAGTGTGATCAAGCCCCAAATTAAATTTGAAATTTTAAAAAGAAATAACGCCCTTTGAGTGATGTAGAAACCTCAATTTAACTTAGATAGTCTTTGTAACCCAAAGATGTGAAATGAGTTGAAATCTAAAATGAATTATTAGACATAGTGTTAGAGGGCACCAAACCTATAAGTTATACATTATGCACTAAAATTAATCAACCACTAAAGATAGATTGAAGGTTCAATTGTAACTTTGTTCTTGAATGCATGATCAAAAGAGAATGGAGAAGATTCATACTTCTACAATATATGTTGTTTAGCCATTATCATTTATTGTTAAAAAAAATAACATAGTATGTATGAAACTGTATCATGCCCCCATCGATAAATTTAGAATCCATAACTATATGTAGATTCCAATTACAAATTATGTTTGAAGCTTATACATGAACCTGTATCATGTACTCAAAACTATATAAATTTATGCTTTGTTCATATATTGTGAGTGCATATGCATAACATATGTCCCCATATTCCATGTCAATGATTGAATTTTGAACCATTTTAAACTTTTGAAGTTGTATTTTGTGCCAAAACTAAAATTTGATCTTGAAAAGGCTTATCTTAAGTATGAAAATCCCATTGAAATGCCCACTATGGAGGTAAGGGAATTGATCCTGAAAATCACTCACCTTAAAATAAAAGTTAACTATAACATGCATAATAAGATGTACTCATAGAGCAATGTAGCTTATGTGAACAATATTTTAGCATAGTATGATTTGCATCATTTGAATTTTGTATGTAACATATGAGATAAGGCCTATAAAATGTATCAATGAAGCTCATAGTAATGGAATATAGAGTTAGTATATTATGTGTTAGTTAGTGCATGATATGGATCATGTAAATCATCAAACTTAACAACCTCAAAAAGCACACAAGCATAATGATAAATGTCACATAATAAGGCCAAGGGGAAAAAATAAGGGACATATTCAAATGTCACACAAAACATATGGCCAATGGCTAAAACAATGAGCATGTTCAAATTTCACACACAAAAAACAAGTTCTCATAGATATTTTCAAGTAAGTTTGCATGCAAGGGCCAAGGGACACACACAATAGACAAACAAAAGTCTAATCTATTGTGTACAAGTAATAACATCAATGGATCATATAACTAGAAATCTAGTCTAAACCATGTATATGTAATGTGATCATATCCTAATAAATAGTATGTTCATGTGCTCAATATAAAATATCTATGTTAGAAAGAAATTTATAAATAGTATAGTGCTCAACAATATAAGAGTGATGGAATGATATCACCAATATGTACTGTCACTTATGAATAAGATGCTCCCAATTTAGCAAGGAACTGGTAGAGGCAAGTCCAACATCTTAGTCCTTGTCAAATTATGTATGTCATACATAACACTCATGAATACTAATGGAATATGTGTGTAATAGAAAAATAATATACTATATACTAATCATGAGATAAATAACATGTTCCAGAGATGTAAATTAAATGTATAATCATGTGTAGGTCTTAACTTTAATTTTTTTTAAATATTTTGAATATTTTTGTAATTTTTCATATATATATATATATATAGATTTTTTTTTTTGAAAATTTACAACTAGAAACAATAAGAACTAGTGATAAGTAGGGTATCATAATTAGAAGTGAGAAAGATCTGTAACACATGTTAATGTGAAATATGCACTAGAATGGCCAAGTGTAAGCAAGATGCCACCACTATATATGAATTATAACTTTGAAAAGCATGTAGTAACATAAATAGTATATAGAGGACTAATTGTACATCCTCATTTCATCAAACATACACTTGTCAAACTATTTAGCATGTACAAATAATAGAGCTCAAGAAAAGAAAGATTTTGCATAGAAAACAATGATTTACATATTAAAAATAAGTAAAATATATAAAAAATGGATGTATCAAGGCTCTATGTGATCAAACTATGAATTATGGGTGAAAATTAGCATATGGAAAGATCAACAAACTAGGACAATAGTGACAATCATTATTGTCCTTACTAGACGATTATGTATTTGAAAAAATGATAATTTATTAGTGTAGGCTATGAAAACAAAGAGATAAATGATAGAATATAGCAAAAATGATCATTGTTTTGAACTATTCAGATTTGAAAATGAAAAAAAAAGCCAAGAGGCCAAAAAATCAACAAGAGCCAAGGGCATAGAATATTTAATCAAATTGATTGAAAACACAAGCAACTATAAGAACATGATGCAATAATCTATAATCTATATACAATCATATTTTTGCTTTTTTATTCAATTATTTGAAATGTTTCTAAATTTTAGAATATTTGACAATGTAATAAGCTAACAAATGATCTCATCAGTGTCAAAATCATAAAAATCTGTGATAAGTTATAAATTAATTATTTTCCTTAAATGAAATGTCCTAGATGTCCATGTTTTAGAATCATAAAATGCATCATGTACATTAATAAAACTATCTAGATCACTACTTGTGTAATCATGTGTAGGACAACTAACTTTAGGAGATGTAGAATGATATCTTGTCCGATGAGCACTAGCAGTAGATTGTGCCAAATGCTTTGTCTTTTGAGGAACATTTGATCTATTTGTATCAATAATTTTGAAGGTGTTATATGTGATTATGCTTGTTGAGAATTAGACCATTTTTTTTGATAAACTTGCTTTTGCATTATTTGATTTTGAAGCCTTTTCACCTTTTTCAAAATTGGCTGAGTATAAACCTTTTGTCTAAGTGCAACAACTAAAAATGTGTTTTATTTTTGCATAGATGTATCAATGAACTATGGTGGTGGATGGGTTGGATAAGGTACCATATATTACAAAGGGCACTCATATTCGATTCCTAAAATTATAACAACTTGATTATAATGAATGTATTTTAGGAATCTATGTACCATGAAAGGTACCACACAAAGATTTTATAACAAGGGCATTATAATATCATGTCAAAGACCTTATTTTGTGGGATAACTTAAAAAGGAGTAGATTGCATAGTAGGGCCCACTTGAATAGGCAACATAACATGTCTCAAAGTGGTTTGTTGTTTCTCATTAAATGTCATGACACTTTTAGATGTTGTATGTATATCATGTTGTGTGCAACCCAATGAATGAAGTAATGTCATTGTGCATGCATTATCACTTGATCCATTATCAACTAGCACACTATGAATGGATTATCGATATAATATTGTATACATAAGGCATGAAAATTAGAATCAACATCCACTATTTTCCTATCATCAAAAATAATCATAGGACATGACTATGTAGTTTGAATCATTTTACCAATATTTCCATCCACTGGATGATCCTATGACTCAGGAGATGGATAAGCACTGTAGTATGATGCACTATTGAATTATCCTTATTGGTATCATGATTAAAAAATTGTTCACTAAAAATCCTAAATTTAGTATTTTTATTTTGTTGAAGCTTAGCTTCCTTTGTAAGAGTGTCAACTTAATAACATTGTTGTCAATAAAATCTTGAATAAAGTTCTTAAGTTTGAAACATATATTATTAGAATGACCATTGCATCTATGGTAATCATAATATGCATTGTTATGAATATATTTTTCTTGAGGTTTGCTTATGTCAATTTTAAATGGTGGAGGCAAAGTAATGAGATTACATTCAAGTAACTTTTATAGCAATCTATGAGGTGGTTGTAGTAATCGAGACAATTGCTTCCTTGGTTCATTTGATAAAGAAATATTTTTATCTATAAGATTGAGAAATAACATTAGTTGTGATCTTTACATCTAATTTAGTATATATTGGCTTAGCTTTGTGATGATAAGACTAAGGAAGATGATTGAAAGTGCAATTTACTTCATTAAGAAATTAGGCCTACAAGCTTATTTGGCCTTCTTTATGACAATTTAAGATAAAAAAAGAGTTATTGTGATACAAAAGTATTTATCCCATTAATTTTATGTTGTTTCAACCTTTCTTATTGATCTTTGGCTTGGTATTTGCTTGAAAATTCAAAATATGCTAAAACATGTGTTAATAGCCTTTACAATTAGGCTTATTTTCTATTTTTTTTAGAATATATTTCTTTCTAGATGATACACCACTTTATAACCACTTTTAAAACTTCATGAACATCCAAATACACCTTCCTACAAAATTTCAAGTCATTTGGAGTATTCGTTTCAAAGTTATGCCCCTTTTAGTCTTTCCAAATAGGGTTTTAAGTTTGTCTTTATGAATGCAAGTCTATTTTTTGCCTATAACTTGATATACAGACCTTGCAGAACCCTAAAATCACCTCTAATACTTCAAAAACATTATCCTCTACCTATTTAAAAAAATTTAACCAATTTACATGATTAGATTTTGAGTTATAGGACTTTAAGTCCTCTTGAAACCCTAGGTTTCAATAGGTGGTTGAAAGAACTCAAAAATAGTTTTTGAGATTATTTTTAATGGTGGAATTAAGGTAATGAGATTTCATTCAAGTAATTTTTATATAAATATGTGAGATGGTTGTGGTAATCGAGATAATTTCCTCCTTGGTTGATCTGATAAAGAAATATTTTTATCTAAAATGCTGGGAAATAAGAACAATTATGATATTTACATCTTCTTTAGTATCTATTGGCTTAGATTTGTGATGAGAATATTAAGGAAGATGATTGAACGTGCAATTTACTTCATTAATAAATTAGGCCTACAAGCCTACTCGACCTTCTTTATGATAATTTAAGATCAAATAAGGAGTGTTTGTGCTAAAAAAGTATTTATCCCATTCATTTGATGTTATTTCAATATTTCTTATTGATCTTGGCTTGGTATTTTGTTTTAAAATTCAAAATATGCTAAAATGTGTGTTTAGCCTTTACAATTAGGTATATTTTCTAATTTTTTAGAATATATTTCTTTTCAGATGTCAGACTACTTTATAATCACTTGAAAAACTTCATGAACATCTTAATACACCTGCCTACAAAAATTAAAGTCATTTGGAGCATTCATCTCAAAGTTATGTCCCTTTTAGTCTTTCTAAATAGGGTTTTAATCTTGTCTTTATGATTATAGGTCTAATTTTGGCCTATAACTTTAGATATAGACCTTATAAAACCTTAAAATCACCTTTAATACTTCAAAATCATTATCCTCACCTTTGTACAAAATTTCAACCAAGTTACATGGTTAGATTTTGAGTTATACAATTTTTGGTCCTCTTGAAACACTAGGTTTCAATAGGAGGATGAAAACACTAAAAAATGAATAATTTGAGTTTTTGAGAATATTTTTAAAATATATTACTTGGAGGTGGTCTAACCCACCATTATCCTCCTCTGTATAAAATTTAGGCACCTTGAACAATCCTTATAAGTGGATCAATACACTTTTCTTAACTATATAAGCCATGTTCTGTGTTTTTACAGTCTTGCAACTTCATAAACATCATCTTAAAAATGAGTATGATTTAGAAGATTCAAACACACTTAAATTAATGTATGATAGAGGTAAAACCAAATCATAACATCCAATGAGATACTAATTTATTTTCATATATATTCAAAATCTAGTACATAGACCATACAAAAACCATGCAATTTGTTTTTGAAAACTTTAAACTTCAACATCTCTTCTTATTTTATTTCCTTTCTTGGTTCCTTTTCTTGTTGTTTTGAAATTTATCATCTTCTAATTGATGTATAGTTTTGGTTTCTTCTTGTTACATGCACCAAAGGTTTATCAACCAACTCATGACTCACTTTAAATATGCAAGACTTATCCATTAACTTATGTTACATACATCTTGGTGGAGTTTTCTTCAAGTTTTAAACACATTAATCATAATGAAGGACTAAAAGATACTTAGGAAAATGCTAAAAGACCTAAATACCCCTTATTATATGACCAATACCTTCAATATTCTTATTAATAAATTCAAAATTTTGAATTTCTAATTTTGGTGGGAAACTTATAAACACCACCAAATGACCTATAAATGACAAATGAAACTTGGACAAGGCTTCTTATTGACCAAACATGACCTCTTAGATGTCTTAAATACCAAAACAAATAAAATTGAATCTACTATTTACATGCAATTGCATTAGACTACTCAGGAACAAAATAATTGTTCGTGAGCTCCTACTTATGAGTTCTTCAATACTGCTTTAGCTAATACAAATAAACTTTTCCTTATATACATTAAATGCTGATCTACATCACTAACCTATTCATTCATATTTTTAGGTGCTATTGTTATTATGTCTTCTTATTTTATCTTTTCAACTAAATTCTCATACACAAGCACATGCACAATTGATTCACACTTATGTCTCCTCTTTGCTAGCTTCTCTATTACTGCACATGCACATGGAGAAAACACATTAAAGAGATTAACAAATCTCAAATTTTTTGTTTCAACCACTGTATTATGCCTTTGAGGCATGTCATTCCACTCTTTTGCATCACTAGTTGTGTCTTTATGGTTTTAATTCACATGATGAATTCCAAAAGGTCCATTCTTAACAACCTTCTTGCTGATATTCTTCTCATTCTTCTTCCTATGTTCTTTTGCTTCCATAAATGAATGATGTACCATCATTTTCTCCTCCTCATGTGCATTGTTTTCTCTTGTCAAAGGTGATTTTGTCTCAGCTGCAAACTCAACCTTCTCTTAACATGTTTTATTACTTATCTTCACCTCATTTATATCTCTGTTTTCAACCTTATTGCATGACCGATATTCAATCACAATCTATTTATATGCACTTTCCTGTACAACCCCTTCGTCATTATTCAAATCCTCTTATTTATTCTCTTTGCTTTCATGCAACTCTTCTTCTTGACTTCTTTTTTGATGACGATCATCTTGACTGCTTTCATGAATGCCATATTTTTTCACTTGAAATTATTTGTAGCTATATTATGCCTTTATTATATTCATTTCCTCTCTCAAGATTACTTCTTCCATATGCTGCTCATAATCTTCATTCTCTATAGGCTGGTCAAAGCTATTTTCTTCCTCTTTATTATTTGTAGAGTCTATTTTAGGCTCTTCACATGAGAACCTTACTATTATTTTGTCTTCAAGATAAATTCCTGGTCTTTGTCTTGTTCCTTATGCTTTACATCTACAACCAACTCTTTATGGTTCATTACTAACTGATCTTCCTTATTCTTTTCAAAATTCAAGCCCTCAAATTGGGCCTTCTCTTCAACAATTTACATGCCTGCAATTACATATTTAAGCATATGGTTAAAATAAAAATATTGAGGCTTGATTGCATCTTCAATTTCCTCTTTGGGTTTTTCTTCTAGAAACCTTATCATCCTTTTCTAAATTTTGATTTCTTGTTGCCTCCTTTTTGTAATTTGTTTAATTGGCCACTTGACCACCTTCTGGAATCTTATGAAGAATCCTTGTCTCAATTGATCTTAGATTAATTCTTCCAAACCTTACATCAAACCTACTAAGGTATATTTCATCTCATCTATGTCTTTTTGAATATCTTATTTTCTCACCTCATTAGTTTTCTTCATTTGGTTCTTCTCTCTTGTCAGTCCTTCCATTCAATTTTTGTTTCTTCTTCTTTTTTCTTGTTGCAAATGTAGAAACTCTTTTTCAGTCAAAACCTTGGTATTATTTTCATTTGTTATAACCCATTTACTTTGTTCAAGTTCCATTACATTTGAACTTTACCTCTTTATCTACATGCTCTCTTTAATTTTATTTTGAATTCTATCTTTTCATCTTTTTGTAAATATCTGTTTCACCACCTGCTGCCATCTCTCTTCAACTTTCTTCAACAAGCTTATGTTTCACAACCCGTTCTTTCTTCTTAGGTCCTCTGAAAACCAACACCTTCTTTATATTTCTCTCTCTCCTACTCAAGTATATTTTTGGCTCTAATACACTATGATGAGAATACTAACACTAGTAGAAAAATAACAATAAATGACAAAAAAAAACTACTAAAAATTGCATATAAATGACTAAGCTTGGTCACGTTGCCATTAGTAGTTTATTAACGATCATTTGTCATGCGACCAAATTTATGACTAAACCATTTTTAGTCATTTATTGGTTGTTTTGATTGATCAATTTGGTAGTATATTTAGTCATTGATTGTTGTTAATTGATCATTTATTTAGTCATGGTAGTCATTTATTTAATCATTAGAATCATTAATTGCCATCAATTGGTAGTATATTTAGTTATTTTTATTCACTGATTTCTATCCATTGGTAGTATATTTATTTATTTATATTGACGGTAAAATAATGATTAAAATGACTAAATATACTACCAATGGATAGAAATATGTTAATATAAATAACTAAATATACTACCAATATATAGAAATTTAAGAGAATCAAGAATCTGGTTTCCAAAGCATGAAAAGCAGAAGTAGGGATGACACCTAGGCCATCCTACCTTGAGAATGATAGGGATGGGAGAGGGGTCAAATCATACAAATGGATTTTTTTGATTAGGCCAACTCGACATTCTGGGCAAACATAGAAAGCTACCACCTTTGCCACCACTTCTACCTCAGAGATTAGGAACATGAGATTAGAGGTAAAGTGACAACAATTTTGAGTTTACCCTACACTTTACCCCTTTAACTAGGAACTCTTGCCCCAAAACATTTTTTATAGCAACATGCACTTCCTTTGAGGGCAGCCAAAAAATATGTTGGAGACAGGCCCATGATATAAGTCCCTCAAAGACCATCTACCTCACTTCACTAGACCCAAATATGCATGCAATGGAAAGTGAAATATCTCTATAGTTCTCCATTAAAATATCCCTTGAACACAACATAAAATTCACAAAGGGCACCTACACATATGCATCGCTAAACATTGTAGCAAATGAATAAATGAGCACATGGGAAGCCTCTAGGATCCTGCATGTAAAGGAGAGCTATCAATCACCCCAATTAAAACACCATCTAAAAATAAATTTAAATCCTCCTCCCTAATAACTTCATACACATTCTTGATAAAAAATGATTAAATGGAGCGAAAGGGAATGTGCCCGAGGTGTTAGTAGCCACACGTACCACTAAAGGCTCTGATAGATATAACAATCATTTTGTAATTACTTTGTGTGACAAAGAAATACAAAAGGATAACCAAGTGGAAATCAACCAAGATCAATCAATGAGGCTATATGGAAATACTCCCAAACTTCCTTGGTGTTATCCAACCCATAAACCTCAGGTTGATCGATGCCATAGTTTGTAAGGAAGTCCACAACCATATTCACCTCCCGAAAGTAATGCTACCACTTTACAATAGAAAAAAATTCCAAATTTTGCCAAGTTTTCTTCAATAAATTCTCTAAATTTCATGATTTATCCTCTTTTTTTTCCACAGCCGCAAGGATAACTTGCGAATCGCCTTTCACAATCAGATTCAGGATCTCACATTGGATAGCCAATTCAATACTACTTGCCAGAGCTTGAGATTCTACTTCATTGTTGGACCCATCCTATATTTTCTTAGATAGGGCTCTGATCATTGATCCACAATAATCACAAATAATGCATCCCACCCTGAACACACCTAGATTACCATGCACTGCACCATCAAAATTTAGTTTAAACCACCCAAGAGGAGGCGCATCCAACCCTGCTTGCTACTTCTAACCTTCTTACTGATGATGACTAAGCCATTAATGGGAACAAGAATAAACACATTATTAAACTTAAATTAAAACATAAAAATAAATAAAAATATTAATTATATGAACAAGCTACATCATGCTAGAAGTTAAAAGATTGATTCAACATCATGATAAAAAAAAGTAATATGCATTAAAAATATAATATAATTTTGATGAACTGTAAGATGTTTATATATATATATATAATCAAAAATGTCAAATTCTAGGAGTTTCCAACTCTTGCAAATACACCATTATAAATATCCTTGAACAACACATTCAAACCACTACATAAAGTAGTGGGCCAAGCTGTCTAGAAATGAGTACATGATAAACATCAACTATATCATTTTTTGCAAATATTTTAGTGGCCACGTACCATGTGAATGTTCCTTCTTTCTCTTTTAGATGGACAAATCCATCTATTTTGTCTTTATGAGCAAGGGATATTTGTGATCTTTAAAATATTTACATCTACGTCTCCTATTCCTTTCAATTTGACTCCATATACAATAGATAGGGAGTAAATCCACCTAATGCTCACAACAACACCATCAAATGGATCCAACACCCCAACTTTATCCCCTTCTTTGATTTTATCAATACATTTATGCAAAAATAAGAAAAAATACACATTATATTAAGATATAAAATATTCTATAACATACATATAAACATTCTATAAATATTTATAAAAAACTAGAAAATGATGATAGGAAACCTAAAGCCATGCGCTTGACATATTAAACAAAAATTAACTTCCTGCTATTTGATTTAGAATGGATGTTAGATACAAAAGGTGTCAATATGTTAGTAGTCACGTGCCATGAAGATGTGGATGCTACAAGGACAACAAGTGCCATTCCTCTAGTTGCTACGGGCACCTTCCTCACCATTGGACATAACTTTGTAGTGGCTACAGGCTCAACCTATAGTTGTTGTAAGTACATCCTAACCCCTATACACACCTCTCTAGTATTTGTAGGTTAATTCATCACAAATGATGAGCTATGGCTTTGGATATGGGCTATTGAGAAATTCATAGAAGACACTAGACAAGCTATAGGAGTGAAGGAAGATTAGAGCAAAAACTACAGACATTGCTAAGGAATGACCATACCCTTGAATAACAAAGTAAGTGATAAAACAAAGGCATGCATTCCAATCTCTATTTGGAGTGTTGCAGACCATAATTTATGACTATAGGGATACAAAAGAACCATTCTCAACTTTTGGTAACTTCATGGAAAATAATTTCACTCTACTAATAAGAGAGACCTGGGATCTTTTTTAGAGTACAAGTCCCAAGTTTGATAAACTAGTTGATTGCCAAATTAAAAGTTCACTAAATAAATAATCCATAAACAAACATCCTTATTTACTGGGAGTAAGATAGAAGAGAAACAAGCCATTAGAAGGCTCATACAGAGGAGATCAAGAGTAGAAAATGCCATCACCCACCCTATTCCATGATTATAAAGGATATGACTTAGATAACAAACAAAGATCTACAACAACCACCTTGTGGAAGGATGGCAATAGTATCTCATACCACTACAAGACCACTACTCCAGTGCTTTGTAGGTCATCATGATTGCATGTAGGTTATTGAGGGCATAATTAAAAGATATGACACTATGATCATATAATTACCCAAGGGTAACAATACAACAAAATCATGACTACCATGATAATAATTGCATGAGGAAATAACAATCTAAGCTTCCATTATAGTAAACACTCACATGCAAATTTCCTATGCCACAATCCTAGGACCAAATGGTTATAAAGGTACATTGTATCTTTTAATCATAAAAAAATACTTTATTTTTTAATATAGAATGCATTATATTAAAAAGCATATTTAATCATTAAAATATCATTCATCAAGTATTGTCATGAGCTATGATAACTCACCACTCAAAACCCTCATTATGACCCCATCCTATCTTTTTGCATCCTACACGTACCACGTCACTAGGGGATAAGTGACACTTCACATGGGGGGAAGAATGCTGTGGAAAATCAATCACATGATAATCTACACTTACAAATTAAAAGTACATGATATGCCATAACTACACCCATATTTGATTGGGGAAATAATCAATTTTATTTTTTTTCACTTCAAGATCAAAGTTCATTCACAAAAAGACCTAAGGAAGACATTATTGCAGCTTGAAATCAAAACTACCATTATTGAAGAAACTTGCATTGTTACAGGAAGTAATTTGAAGGTAAAATTAGGTGTTTTGAAGAGATATCTATTTGAAAAAATTAACAGGAAGATAAATAGGCTAGAATGGGAGGTTCAATAGTGAGAAGGGAAACCTTGAACCATAGGCAGTTGCAAGGAGACCCAAATAGCTAGCTTATCTTAACCAAGGTTGGATGGGCTACCTATTTTGAGAAACTACAACATTTTTTAGAACCCCTTAGTAGAGAATTTGTAGGGTCTTTTACATGAGAATAGGTTATAGTATTTGGCATCACATTTCCAGTTATAGAAGATATGGTAAGCTAGGTTATTGGGTTGCCAAGAATTAGGGAAAACTGAGAAGATAAACGTAATGTCCAACTAGTTAGACAATAATTTTGTCAAGATAATAAAAGGCTAGTGATTAAGAAAGGAGGTGTGGAGAGACTGAGTCTACCTCTATCCTAGAGAGAAGTGGCATTGTATATCATCAAATATCTAACATGTGAAGGTAGGTACTCCTTGATCTATACTCTCCGATTCAAATTTTTGAATCATTTAAGGCATTGTAGGACTATTAATGTCCCAAACCACTTGTGGAATATCCTAAGGAAAATGTTTAAAGAATACCAAAGTAGGGTAGATAAAGCCTTATCTCATCATTATCTGATTTGGTTGTTGGTTAAATAAGGAATAAGAGATATTAGACCTGACCTTAATTGGGAACAATTTCTAACCTTAAATACTGGTGAACCTCAACAAGAGGAGGGAAATAATGAGACAGAATCTCCCAAGAGATAGGTCTAACAAACAACATAAGAGGATACTATAGGCACTAGTACAACTAGTCAACCCATAGCTACTATAGTCTCACCTGTAGTTTCTATGGGTAAGAAAAGAAGAAAAAAATTAGTGCTACCTCTTGAGGATATAGAGGAGGAAAGTCCACCAAAACAAACTGGGTAGGATATTCCATATCTTATTTTTCCAACTATTTCAGCATAAAAAGTAAATTCTTCCACCATGGCTCCTTCAAAAGGAGAAGAAGCTCTTCCATCACTAGTTGCATAGGAAGAAGGGGATGCCACAAAACTTGATCTTTAACAAGAAGTTATTCCATCACCAGCTACACAGGAGAAGCAAGTTTCAATCGCTTACCCTCTTAAAAAGAAAAAGAAGACTAAAAGAGATAAGCCCTCTGCATCGAAGAGAAGGAGACCTCCTAGGAGGTCTCAAAAAATTAAAAGACAGAGGTCAACCCTAACATCCTCACCTATGGACATCAGTGAGGATGAAGAGAAGAAGGAACCCAAAATTCGTAAGACGTTTGATGAGTTTGATATAGCATAATGGTATATTGAAGAAGAGTTTACAAAGGAAGAGCAGTCACCTAAGCAACCCAAGAATGGGAGAAGAAGACATGGAACTACTCAAACAAATAAGGTATATAGAAGAAGAAATAAGAATTTCATATCAGCCTATAAAAGAGGAAGAATTGCTTGAATAAAGGACCATGGAAGAAGTAGCAAAGCAAGACATAATTCCTCATGACCAAGTGTTCCAAACTTTAGAATAAGCCATGGAAGAGATATATAGGTTGAGGAACAAAATAACAAAGTTAAAAGGCAAAAGAGGCTTAGAAACACTTATGGGGGCAAAATTTTTTCTAATGCCATCTATGGAAGAAGAGTCAAACAAGGAAAGGACATTGGAGGAGCCTGCAACAACTCCTTTAGAAGTGCCTACAGTAACTTCATCCACCTTATGTATATATGACATTAGTATACCCCCAAAAGAACTTACAACATGTAATACTCTATTTTTGTTACCATTTCACAATAGGGTTTCTTTTGCAGAGACCACTACAAAAGTACTTGCAACAGAAGAAGTAATTGATGTAGACCTCTTAGTTTCTAAGCCAGTAGAAATTGATGACCTTTTGAGATTTCTTGAGGAAAATTTTAGTGATAATCATAAGTAGTTGATACAAAGGTTTACAGTATATGTTGAAGCAAGGGAACAATAAGAATATTTAAAAGAAAGCCTAGAAAGGGCTGAGACTAGGATCACTTATTTGAAAGAGAAGAACACTAATATGCATGAGACCACTAAGATGTTAATGGAATGTAGATCACCCTCTAGGGTATATGTTGTATACTTAGAAGAAAGGTGGCTCAAATTCAAATATGACATGATATACAGTGATTAGTCCTACATGGTATGTGATTCTAAGTCTTTCTTTAGGGTCTATAGGCATGCTAACCCTGATATTTAGACACAATTGTTTGAGTTTTACATGCATCAGTATGTTGTGCCATATGACACAAAATGAAATCCCAATATATACCTAAGGGATGTCCAATTGAATGCCTTTACCTCATACATCCTCAATGAAATAAGAAGAAAGAAATAGGTTGAGGACTATCAAGAGAAAGAAAAAAAGGCTACCCTAATGATTAGGGGTGAATCTATTGATTCAAAAGCTATAATAGAGGAATGGATTTCTTTTATGAATGTAGATACTCCATGAGCATGGGTCACAAACAAACAAGTAAAGGTCTAGAACCACTACTTGAGCCTCATGGAGGGAGATGGAAAATAAATTTTTATTTCTTATTTGCATAGATGGGCAGAGCTTTTAGATACCCTGAAATGAAAAGAACCTTATTCCCCTCAGAACCTCAGAGAGGAAATAGAAAGAGTATACATTTACATTGATATTGTCAAGAAAAGAAGGATAAGTTGGTTGGGGTTGATGTTTCATCCACCCATGTTGTGGTTCCCAATTCCTGATTGGGAAGGGAATGTGCCAGTTGACAGAGAGGCATAAAAGAAAAGGTAGAAAAGCATAGATGATCCTAAAAGTTTTTATATCTTTGAAAGGGTGGGCTATATTGAGCCCTTAGATTTCAAAAAATATCGTGGATCCAAAATACAAAGAAGGATTGCTCGAGGACAAGCAAGAAGTTAAGTAGGGGGTGTGATGAGGCCACTAATTTTTCTATTTATAACCTTATCCATTCCTAGTTGTATATCTCTTTCCTATATGAATCCCTAAAACTATCCATGACTCATGTAAATGAATGAATTAATGATTATATGTGTGCATTAATATAAATATGTTGTGTTATAGATTAATGATGCTTTTTCTTTGATTAGATTATACTTGTGTAACCTTATTTAACAGATGTTTAAAGGGTATAATAAGACTGCAAGAATCTTACTTGGTCACAACACTTATAGAGAAGCCCACAACAAAAGGGGCTTCCAGTCTATAGTATCTGTCAATATGTAGGTTTCTACCTACAGGTTGCCCTTATCAACTGCAAGCTTTCACCTACAAATTGCCCATATCAACTGCCAAAATATAAGTTTTCCACCTATAGGTTTCTCATAACAACTACAGGTTTTCACCTGATGGTTACCCTTAACAACTATAGACTTTCACCTATAGGATCCCATAATCACTACATAGAACCAACTATTGCTATGATAATAAGTAATTGGTTTTTAAGGACACATCCAACTACATTAGAAATATAGTAAATAATTGAAGAGGATCCTCCATAGCAGCTGTACGGATCCCTCACATGCATAGAAACTTGGATGTGATACCAAAAGATGAATAAGATGAGGACAATGGAAAGGAGAAAAATAAGCAAAATAGAATATATTGTCCTTTACCTAGTCAAGGCTAAAAATATGTAACTTTAAGTTACTAACCACCTGAAGGTTGACTGGGTAAGTTGCAAAGTATTTGTACCTTTTCTAGTTTAGTGTATACTTATAGAATTGAGTAAATTTAGTTATTATACACTTGCTATAGAGGGTTATATGAACTTACCCAGTGAAATAATAGCTATAAAGTCTTCCTCCTGGAACTCCCTTGCCTCTGGTACGTTGAGCTATGTGAATGATTGTAAAAATGGCATTGAATCCCAAGTATATTTTCTACTAAGCTCAATCACCTCATTATTAATGTTAATTCCTATAAAATATTTCATAATCTATCCATATTTTAAGTTTGAATACATGCCTTTGATTCTGGGAAATCAAACAGTTCATGTTTAGAGGTTTAATCATTACCACTGATGATTTAAATGCTTTGACAACTTGTACCATAGTAATGCTCTATCATATGAAGACCGTTGCGAGGTAGTGGTATGGTAGAGTTAGAATTTTACTCTCCCCACTATACCACACACTTTCACTTTGCTTGCTATAGGACAATGGGTTAAAGAGTCTCATATTGCCACCCTACACACACCCCTTTGGATTCCCATGGGACAATGAGTTAATTCTAGTGGTTGAGTGATTGTTCACTACCATGCTGTAGTGTCATTATTTAACCCTTATGGGGCTGTGATATTGGATTTTTTAATGTATTTTAGGTGGGAATATTGGGGTATATTATGAATGCAATATTTTAGATATCATTTTATTGAAGAAATTGAATAATTTTCTAATTTTTCAGTCTCTTAGTTTTAGTTTTCAATGTCAGTCAGACCTAAGAGATCCTTTCTTTGTTTGTAATGAAGAGGATTAGTCAGGTAGAGATACTTTTAGCATAGGAATCAGGGTTTTAGTCATTGGGCTCAAGTCTAGTTATGATATTGAAACTAGGCAAATTTTGGAGGTTCTAACATATGGGTTATCATTTTTCAAAATTTTGCCTAAGTATGGAACCCTTGTACCTTGAGGATTTTGGTTTTATAATTTGTCATTGACCTCTTGTTTCGATTCTAATCTTTTAAAGTTCTCGCATGATAAGTTAATGAGGAGATTTAAGTCAGAGGGTTAATTGACCAACACCTTTACCATTGATGTCAAAGGGGGAGAATTAAAGCAGCAAAACACAGCATGATCCAGAATAACATGATAGTACTAAAGTTAAGGGGAGCATAACAATAAGGGGGAGAATATAGGGATGTCTTTTCACATAAATTATTTAATAGTATAGATTAAATATTTTGTTCACCTAATGTTAATATATATATGTATTATTAAATCACAGATGTTCATTATTGTTTCCTTCACACAAGCATATTCAATGGATGTGGAGGGTAAAAGCTGTATTACAAACCAAAGCTATCCAAATATCAGAGAAATGACTATAATTTATTACCAAGATTTTAAAGATTTGTTTACTTTCACAAGTTTCTTGTTACATTATTTGATACCTTTAGACCTTGCTTGCTTCTTTTCATATCTAGCAGTTCTAGAGAAGTTAAAAAAGTCTAGCATCTAGAAAACATATAGGACATACAAGAAATTATATTCTAACTAAACAAAATTAATTTCAACCAATGTAAGAAAACTGAGAAGAATGATTGAACCTAACTTTAAATGCACTTTAAATCAACAGTGAATGTCTTAGGTTTTGTATACAATGTAACAATAAATAATGATGATTACATTAAAAAATGTATCAATAAAACAATAATGAATAAGCACACCTATACTCAGATATTTATTACATTCAATAATATATTACACCATACATATAACCAAAGTTTAGGTGACAAGCTAACAAGTTAAGGTGATAGGCTAGTTAAGGTGACAAAACATCATCATAATCATCTGCATTACCAACAAGATCAGAATCCTAATCACTCGTGTTTGCATCTACTTGATTTTCTTCTTCATCCTCATTTATGATATATAACTCATTCTCTCTCCCAATCTCTTTGTTGGTAATCAAAATATCTTCTTCAAACAATCCATCATCATCTTCATCCACTCCTTCAAATGTTTCTTGTAAATTAACATATTGCCCATCAGACATTATATGGACAACTTCCATGAATTTTATTTTCAAATGAGACTTTGTTTGACTTACATATGACCATCCTGGGCTTCTTACATCATCAATTAGAATTGATTGGTTAATTTGAAGAGGGGAAACATATGACTCATCTGTCTCTAATAAAAATTATCATGTATTTGTGTGTACAAATCCATACTCATTAAATTGTACTATAGATGGTCAGATCATCATCAATTAGAAATGATTGGTTAATTTGAAGAGGGGAAACATATGACTCATCCATCTCTAATAAAAATTATCGTGTATTTGTGTGTACAAATCCATACTCATTAAATTATACTATAGATGGTCAGATTTGCTTACATTTTAATAATATAGGACTATTTTCACCAAAATCCACTTGAATAATTTCTTCGATGTATCCAACATAAAATTTATTCTCAATTTTGTGAAGAAATTCAGCATTAACAACACAATCACAATTTGTCTTTCCTTTGTCTTTTTCTTCCACTCTTAAATGACTACTATAGGCCCATATTCCACTAAAACACATAGCCCATAAATGTGGAGATTGTGAAATCTCACTTTCCTCCATTGTTATATCTTGAACTTCTTCTTTTGCATCACTAACTGCATTAGCAATCCATTCTTCAAATTTTGAAAAAGAATCACCTCCAATCAAATCATGACATCTACGTTTTTGAGGTCAATGTTGCATCTAAGTTTGATTCTCTTCTTCATATTTTTTACATAGAATATTAACGTACAAATAGTAAGATTAACAATATAGATGTGTAAATGCAATTAAGTAAATAAATTATTGTTTAATTTTTTTTAACCTATGCCACTTATCGAGCGAAGATGTGTTTTGAAGAATATATGCATGTATCATACTTCTTTCTTGATGTGATAACTTGAAGCGACATCTATTTCCTTCTAATCCTTCACCTAAAACTCTCTCATCTTCATCATCATCCCATACACATCAATTAATATTTTTAAAATCCTTCATATATTATGTGCAAAATCCCATGGCCTCTTGCAATAAATATTCCTCAGACATACTACCTTTCGATTTTGCCCTAGTATGAACAATTTTTTTCAAAACCTTCATATATCATTCTATAGGAAACATCTATCTCATTGTTACTGGGCTACAATGATCTAGTTCATATTCTAGATGTATCAAAAGATGCATAGAAATGTTAAAGATTGTTGGTGGAAATTCCCATTCTAATAGACAAAGGACTTCAACAACCTCCTCCCTCAAACTATCAAAGTTTGAAGGATCTAATACATGTAAACTCATTCTCTTTAATATTAGGCCCACTCTTATAATTGCCAATCTTGGCCCCTTTGCCAAACTTGATATATTTACCACAATAGGTAAAATATTCTTGATTATGTCATGATAATCATGGGTCTTAAGGCCTCTTAAGCTATTAATGTCAGTTTGGCTTCTAATACTACTAATTACATATCTAGTGGGAAAGCGAGTCTGAGACATCAACTATAAGAATTGTGCACATTATTCCATTGTCTAGACATAAGGAGCACTAGATTTTCTATATTTTTCATCATCATATTTTTCAACCCAAATATTTCAACAAATCTTTAGTTGTCAAAAGTCTTCACATGATGAAAAAGTATCAAAAGCACCAAAAAGAGTTTCTATAATAACATAGGCTATATTTTTCTCAGTATGCATAAAGTCAACAGTATGCCTAATGGCTATATCCTTAAAATATGGTAACTTATAGAATATGCAAAACCATTTTACACCACTTTCATTACATTGATAATATCTACTACCAACAATCCCATCATTTTCAATTATAAATGACATTTTTTTTAATCCATTCTCAACAATGTAATCATCCATTACTAGTAATGGTGCTTCACGATTCTCTTCTTGACCATTGAAACATGTTTTTTATCGATGATATGGATGATACAATTTTAAGTAAGCATGATTTTCACAATAAATACACTTACACAAACTTCTTGAGTTCCTCACAAAATCCTTAAAGTTTCACTGAAGACATCCACGGTATCCATAAATAGTGAGACCAAACAATGTGCCATATGCAGGAGGATCATGAATCATAAACAATAAGGAAGCTATTAAAGTGAATTTGATTGAATGACCATCCCTTAAAGATTGAATTACTTTAATTTCTTTCCATAATTACATTAGCTCATCATATAATGGTTCTAGATAAGCATCGATTGAATCTAAAGTCACACTTTTCTTTCTTGGTATTATCAATGATAACATTAAGAAAAATGGTTTAGTTGCTAACCATGGAGGCAAGTTATAAGCTATTAAAAACACTGGCCAAGTTGACCATTTATTACTTTGATCCAAGAATGGGTTCACCCCATCTAAAGCCAAATGCAACCTTATATTATGAGGATTTTGAGAAAAATTAGGCCATCTGTTATCAAATTCCATCCACATCTTAGAACTAGGCACATGCCATTATTTTCCATTAGTGCTCTTATTTTGGGCATGCCATTGCATAAGTTTAACATTGTCTCTGCACCTATACATTCAGAGTAATCATGGGATTATCAAAAATTGGCAAAGAACCTTTCTAGGAACCACAACTGATTTCAACCCTTGTCTATACCTTGCTTCATGACATTTTAAACATTCACTCTCACTTCCAAGATTATTAGAAAATAATACACAACCATTCACACATGTGTAGATGTTTTTATACCCTAAGCCTAGCTTAGTGATTTTTTTTTTACATTGACTTCATTTTGTTGGCAATGTGGAGTCAGGTTGTAACGACAAACTTAATAATGCCAATAATTGATCTACACTCTCATTTATCCAACCAAGCACCACTTGTAAGTTAAGAATTTGAAGGATTATTGTCAAATTACTCAACTTGCAATTAGCATACATAGGCTTTAAAGCATCCTCCATTAACTTGGCCCAATCATCATTTAGACCCTCATTCAATATTCTATCAACTTCAAACCCTTCATCTAACATTTATGCCTCTTCATCTATGTTTGTTACCACTTCATCTATGTTTGTTGCCTCTTCATCTCTCACACTCTGCAATTCTATCATATCTTCATAATAATTGTAATCCCAAGGGCTTATACCACTATGCCCATATCTTATCATATGTCGATAAATCACATTTCTTTTAATCACCTTTCTACCTAGACAGTCATTACATGGACATGGATATTTGTCCTTGTCATTCTCATTGGCTACTCTCTCATCATATGCATGGCATTGATCTGTAGTCAATCTTTGACATTGATCCATTTGTAATGTTCTAAATTCTAGTATTAATTTAGTTTCCCATTTCAAGAAAAACATAAAAATTTGAAAAACTCAATTTACTTAGGATCTAATACAAGTAAACTCATTCTCTTCAGCACTCTTCAGCACTTACGCAAAATTTAGAGCACTTCACGTAATTAGGATACAAAGCACTCTATAGAATTAGAATTAGAGCACTCTACAAGATACAAAGCACTCTGTAGTAATTCAAATTCAATAAATACAATTGGGCATCACTCTATAGAATCAGATGTTCTTTTAATGACTGGAAATAAATAAATGTTATTTTTATCCATGTTTTATTGAGGGCCTTCCTTGTCTAGATGATAATTAAATAAATGTTTTAGAAATGGAACACATAATTTATGCTTGTTATATTGATGAAACACAATCATTTAAACATATGGAAATCTTGTCAATGTTAATGAATACACAAACACTAACAAACAGGCTAATGAATTCTTTGTTGTAACTTTGAGCATTACTTACTAGCATAAATTATTAACATGTTGAGATAAGATGACTTGTTATAATAATTGATATACTCCCATGTGTGGACATATAGTATCAATTAAAATAGCTTGGTGACCACATTGATTTCATGAACTAACATAACTTTTAACTATGCCATATGAGACCATCTTCTAGGATTCCATGCAATTAATAGATTAGGATTGCACACAATGTAACCCAAGCATTGAGGTTTAAGCTAGGGACATGAGCCCGTGGTTTAATGGTAAAGTGATCAAAAGAATTGAAATTTAGATGCATGTTACAATTTTAATTCCCATATGCTCCAAAATACATAGAGAAATCTAAGAAAAAAATAGTCTGCTAAAATTAGAATTGCCTAAATGGTTGTGGTACTCAGTTGCCTATGTAACTATGTAAGTTACACCAACTAATAACAAACTAATTATGATATACATGCACTACCCATGCCATGAATACTTAGTGAAAAGGAGCCTTAGGGATTAGGTTGGTGAATTGGTTACAAAATTAGAAATTAATACCATATCCATGCATGATAACATGGAACACAAATAAATAACTTCAAGATATGGTCAGTATTGATTATATAATGAATAAAAGCATCCAATTCTTTCACAATCTCAAGAAATCTAAATTTTTACATGGTAATCAATGTCTTATGACAAGATACCCTCCTATTTATGTAGCTCATCTCTTATAATACACCGATTTTGCTCTCCTAGCTAGATACAGTTGCCAATCATAAAACTATAGATTTTGTGTTTAATATAATGAGGGTTTTAAATTACCTTTGAATTTGCTATAGAGGGTGTCCCCAAATTTGAATTCATTGTAGAGGGCCTCACCAACTTTAAATTAATTTCAACAAACTCTGAATTCCTTGCCTACCTTTTCAAAAGTCTCTAGGTCCTCTTCAAACAAGTTTTATCGCCCATGTAAGTAACTGCTATACTTATATGTTAAAACCCAAAATGCCTCATGCCATCAAATTAGCACACAAACCCTCTTTGGTCAGATCTATCTCTATTAATAATTAACAAACCCTCCTTCTATTTGTAAAGGTGCATTGCATAAATAATGCCAATTGTACTCCCCACTCCCCCATTGAATTACCTATGCCAAATTTTGCACTCTATTATACTCCCCACTCCTGCCAATAATATCTCAATTCACTATTAACCCTGTGCATGCAATAAAACCCACTCCCAATTCAATTTTTTTTTAATTACCCACTTTAATATCACATTGTCTAATTTTTATTTGTGTGACTAATTATTTAATCATTTTTATGTGTGACTAATTATTTGGTTGTGGTTTTTACCTAACGATCAAATTAGTCATTTATCTAGTCATCTATAACTGTGTTGCAATAGATTAATAGAATTTAGTCTTTTTTATTTATCTTGACTAAATTTTTTAGTCACGTAGTCATTTATTTGCCAAATTCTAGTAGTGTAAGGAAGATGATTAAACTTGCAACTTACTTCATTAAGAAATTAGGCCTACAAGCTTACTTGGCCTTCTTTAAGACAAATTAAGATAAAAAAGGAGATATTGTGCTATAAATTTTTTATACAATTCATTTTATATTTTTTCAACCTTTCTTATTGATCTTTGGCTTGGTATTTGCTTGAAAATTCAAAATATGCTAAAACAAGTGTTTTTAGCCTTTACAATCATGCTTATTTTTTGAGTTTTTAAAATATATTTATATCCAAGTAATAAACCTATTTATAACCAATTTTAAAAATTGATGGACATCCTAATTCACCTACCTAATTTTTTTTAAGTCATTTAGATCATTCATTTCAAAGTTATGCACCTTTTAGCCTTTCCAAATAGGGTTTTAGCTTGTGTTTAAGACTACAAGTCTGAGTTTTGCCTATAACTTGAAATACAAACCTCCCAAAACCCTAAAATAACCTTTAAAAATTTAAAAAATTTATCCTCCACGTATTTATAAGATTTAAATCAATTTTAACTATAATATTTTTAGTTATAGAACTTTTAGTCCTCTTGAAACCCTATGTTTGAATAGGAGGCCCAAAGCACTAAAAAATGAATAAATTTAATTTTTGAGATTAATTTTCAATTATATCACCTATAGGTGGTATTATAAACCATTATACTACTCTATATAACACTTATACACCTTGAAAAATCTTTAGAAGTGAATTAAGACACTTTTCTTAATTGTATAAGCCTTGTTTTATGTTCTTACAGTCTTGCAACTTCATAAACATCATCATAAAACTAAGTATGATTTAGAAGAGTAAAAAAACCTTATATTCATGTATGATATAAGTTAAACCAAGTCATAAAATTCAATGATATGCTCCTTTATTTTCATATATCTTCAAAAACTAATACACAAACCATATATAAACCATGCAATTTTTTTTGGAAAACCTACAACTTCAGCTTCTCTTCTTGTCTTATTTCCTTTCTTGGTTCCTTTTCTTGTTGTTTCAAGATTTATCATATTATAATTGATGTATAATTTTAGTTTCTTCTTGTTTACATGCACCAAATATTTTTTAACCAACTGATGACTTACTTTAAATATGGAAGACTTATCCACCAACTTACATTACACACATCTTGGTGGAGTTTTCTTCAAGTTTTAAACACATTAATCATAGAGAAGGAATAAAATATACTTATGAAAATGATAAATTACCATAAATACCACTTGAAATATGACCAATACCTTCAATATTCTTATTAATAAATTTAAATTTTTGAATTTCTAGTTTTCGCGAGAAACCTAGAAAACCCACCAAATGACCTAGAAAAGACAAATGCAATCTAGAAAAAGCTTTTTATTGACTAAACATGACCTCTTAGACCTCCTAAATACCAAAAATAATACAATTTAATCTATTATTTACATGCACCTGCATCACTTTGTAATATGGTTTACTTTGAAACTTCATTGTAGAAGTATATGTAGGTGCATACTTGAGCTTGTTCAAAACAATAAGCCTGAATTCTCTCTCTCTCTCTCTCTCTCTCTCTCTCTCTCTCTCTTATTGTATGGAAAAACTATTAAAATGATCTAAATTATTGAAATTAATTGAATAATGGAAAGGTACAAGTAAGATATTTTTGAAAATATCTGGTAGTTCATTATTTTCCAAGGTGTTAATCATTTTGGTAAACATGGTCTTGTAACAAAGTACATAATCATTGATAGGATCATTATTTTCTTGCTTCAGCTTACCAATTTAGGCATAAGAAAGATTTTCATCAATGTCATGGTTAAATAATTTATAAATTAATCTAATAATGTTGAACATTGTCATTGATTAAGGAGGAGATTATTGAGTATTATCATTGAGTGTTGAGCTTTGATATTTAATGTTATCATTGATGTCAAAAGTTATTATGAAGATGCAAAGTTATTTCATTTATATTAATATATTATAATTATTGTCAAAGGTTCTTAGTCAATTAAACTTTGAGGCATGTATATGAATGAGATCTGTTGCAAGCATAGTGAGTGTTGTTATGAGAGCAATGATGAGAGAATGCTATTTGAAAACTATTCTAATATCGACTCGAGTGAAATCTTTAAGAAGTAGCATGAATGAGTACAGGTTAGTTTGTAAAGTGTAAAATATCATTTAATGATTTATCTAGACCTTGTGAGATGGTATTTTCATGTGGTAGGATGATAGGAGTGAGCTCTAAAGAAGTTGTATGCTCTGAAGATTTGAGTAAGTAGTTCTGAAGATGTTCAAAATTAGTTACAAAGAAGTAAATGCTTTAAAGAATATTTTATAGTGTTTGAGAATGAGATAGATTGGTTGAGTTTTTACATGAGTTTTTAGGACCTTATAATTGATCAAAAGGTTAGCTCATAATATCTATGTTCATGGCTCTAAAGATGCTACAGAGATCTTAGTCATGCTCTGAGGATCTATAAGTAGCTCCAAATGTATTATATTGAAGTTTATAAGAAGAGTGTATGAGGTTTCTTGAGAATAAACAAGAGACATTGAAACATAGGAGAGTTTCAAGGTGAAGCTTACAAGGTGGATAAAAGGTCAAATTTTAAGTCTAATAAGACTTGGAAGTCAAGGCTTTGAAAGCAAGAAGAGAGATGGTGGCTAGATGAGGTAACTGGATCAATTTCCATGAAATAAGTGAGTAGGTGAACATTGATATAAGTGAGTCAAGTTTTTTTTAAATATTTGCATTAAATTTTAGGTCATGGTTTGCAAGAGAAGGCTTGAAAAATAATTCAAGGTTTCTCAAGTGCATAGAATGAAGAGTTGTCTACTTGAGAAGGTTTTCTCGATGCTCATTGGCATGTGCAACATGTACATTAGAACATAAGATATTCATGATAGATGAGGAATGGTTCTATATAAATTTTACAAGCATTGGTTTTTGGAAAGAGGATCTAAGTTTTATGAATGATCGTTAAGACCGAAAGATGGTCTAAACCCTCATAAAACCCTAACAATGACATGATGTTGAATATATTATTATAAAGATCTCAAAATGGTTTGATATGATTAGACAAGTGATTTTAGGTTGAATTAAACTCTCCAAATCATTTCCCAGTGTGATTGGTTTCTTAGGTGAGTGAGCAAACCCTATAAGAAAGTGCTTGTGTTTTAGAGATTTGTTATAAAAGATAGAGTTGACTGACTCAAAGTTGTTAAGTGGATGTAGATCAAAGTGTTAGACTTGTAGTTATTATTCATGAAGATTTATGGAAAAATTACATATCTCAAGTGTGCAAAGTTGGTGATCAAAGTTGGCCTGTCACTAATAGACCTAGTGGTGCAAACAATAAGGAAATCAGACAGATGTGAGAAGATGTTTCGTAATATGTTTTGATGTGAGAGTGATGCATTGAAATGCATGATGATATTTTTTGAGTCTTGAATGATATATCCATGATTTTTAGAATCTTTAAAGTTTGTGTAAGTGTTTAGAACATTGAAGCCAAAATGGCTTATCTGACTGAGTAGAGTTTGTGAGAGAGAAGGTCAGCAAATGGGTCTGTAAAGACCAATAGTTTTCATTAGAGCTCATGATTTGATTGGTTGAGGTTGCTTTGAGGATGCTATAAGATATTTTTCATTAATTTAAATCCTTTGAATATGTTTAATCATATGTAAGATGTCCATGTTTCCTTGACTATGTTTTGGAGATAGTTGGTAGTTCTGAGTGAACATCTTACAGAGAAGTGTTTGAGCCTATTTACCTTGAGTTGAAGCATAAAATGAAGTTTATGATGACCTATAGATAACTAGGTTTCAGAACATGTAATTTTTTACCATGGTTTTTCAAAAAAAATTGAGTATATGCCTTAGTTGTTCAAGACAAAGTTTCTATATATGCACAGGGCTTTTATATGTAGTGATTTGAGAAAGGGTTCAAGTGGTGATTAGACCTAAAAGGTGTTGTGGACGTAAACTAAAGTTAGATAAGGTATATTTGAGTGGAATATGATGTTTTCCTACCATGTGAGGTGTTTTGATATGCTTCAATAAAGATCAAAGGGTAATTTTTTGTTAAGAAGACATATTAGGTATCCATAAGCCTAAAAGAGGAGTAAAGGCTAATTGATGTATGGCTGACCTATTGGAGTGATTAATTCATGATTAAGGCATGTTATTTTAATATTAAAAGACTTATTCATGGTCAATATAAGTGATTTTAACATTAATCCAACTAATAAATATATGATCAGGTAACTTTTATAAAAGTAAGGCAGTTTATGCCTATTTGGTATGCTCAAAGGATGCTAAGTGTGGGAGAGCAAAAGATGATAAACGAATTATATAGATCATTTGAGAGAAGAAAGAGGTCATGAAAACCATAAAACAAGTGTTATGAATATTTAATAGAGGTTTTATTGTCACTTGGATTTTCACCCTTTGAGGAGATGCAAAGCTCTCCTCATCCAAGTGGCACAATGGAATCACCTCTAGGCTTGTGAGCAGAGTAATGAATAAGGTAAGTCTCTAGATAGGACTAGCTCCCTTGATGTACCACTTAGGATTGAAACTAAAACTAAAATTGGGGGGTGGAAAGGGAGAAAGATAACTAAAAACAAACTAATCTAAGGGAGGTGATATACCAAATTGACTGATGACTTCCAACCATATGTATGCTACACTTGAGACCAAGAAACTAACCAAAATATACACTTTTCCAATCTAAATATTCTTGCATCAATGTTAAATTATGAGGTTATAGATGAATGTATTAGGTTAAGAGGAATAGATAATAGGCCTTGAATGGCACTGATGAAAAGACAAACTCACTTAAACATGGACATCTCTTGGAACACTTCACATGCCCTACAAGAAGATGCTACAAATATGTGAGAGAATGTTATAACTTACTAAGGAATCCATAATATTCACTAATAAAACTCAACATTAAATTAAAGAACACTATGAACATTCATGAAAGAGGTAACACTTAGTCATTTCATTTATCAAAAGGTATACAAATGAGTAAGGCTTCACCATACTCAAGTGGAACATCCCCTACAATGGCCCAAATGGCTAACTCTTATAGAGATTGAGAGAGAGAGAGAAGAAGATAAGTCAAAGGGTCACAAGGAAACTTTTAAAGCTGATAAAATTATTTATGCATGCATGATAAGAAGATATGGGTTGAAACATGCAAGGTCATGAAGTACAAATGTCAATCCAAGTCATCAACGTCTTTTGAAGTGGCACAAAACTCCTCATTCTAGCTCATAAAAACTCCCTGCATGATTGGACCTATTTGTACATCCTATAAATAATGAGGAGAAATTATAATGATTGGAATGGAAGGGGAGACTCTCAGACATGCCTCTTCATGCATTGGTTACATGTCTATTCCTTTGAAAGTGAGCCATCATCATTTGTTGTCCAGAAAACTGCTCTTCTTTGCACCGTGCACACTTGGCCACTAACATGCCTTAATATTTACATGAAAATCCATAAAATTTAGTGGGTTACATGTTTCAAGACCCTCCATGGCCTTAGAAGCATTTGGGGCACCTTAAAAGGCCATCCAATTAAAGTTTTCACACTTCTCCCTAGCTTGTGCAATATACCAGTTTTAACTGGTTGAGTTGAAACACCTATTTGGGGAAATTATAAGTTTATTCAAGGAATGAAATGAATATGGGGAATTTTCTTAAGTCTTAATCTTAAACCCAAAGTTGGTTTCATCTCTAGACTCCTTCTAGAACCTTCAAAACATAAAAAATGGTAAAAAAGAGCCTACTCTACACCCCATCTGTACAAGTCCATATAGATAGTTGACGTGGGAGGGATCTTGAGTGAGTCCTCTTCAAATTAAAATAGATTTAATAGTCCAACTATGCCATTTGTCTAGCTTTCAAATCTCATCTTCTCCATCAGGTCCTGGTTGAGGGTTTAATAGGGTTTTAGGCTTGCTTTGAGTCTTAAGCTTGGTTCATAAAACCCTAAAATTAAATCTGCTAAAAAATTACACAAATTAGTTTCTAGGGACCTCTTATAACTCTTTTAACTTATCTGGTCTCCATGCAAATCATCATGCAAGATATGAGCATTAAAAATCCTCGTATCGAGCTTGTTTTCACTATTTTTGCATGTTTGAGAGAGTTTTGGGCTCAATAATTGTTTGTTATGACTTTCCCTAAAATTTAAAGGTTTTATAATACCTGTAGTAAAATTTTTAACATGTTATAATAGGTTTTAATGCTTACTTCATGCAAAAAGTGTGATGGACTCCCCACTTGGGCACTAGGCTTCACCATGCCTAATAAGCTTATTTTGATTTTGAAGCTCAAGGTGAGTTTTTATAGGTTAATTTTCATATAAATATCTAAAAAAAATCTATTAGGATCCATAAAGCAGGTTTCCATCCACTAGAAATCTTCATTCATGTGAGAAGTGATAGTGACTATTAATTTGGCTTCTAGGTCTAGAAATGCCCATCATGCAAGACTGAAACCTTACGAGTGCAGGGTGCCTTGTTTGGTTTGCATATTTATTAATTAGTTATATATGTCTATATGCATGTGTTTCAACTTCTCTAATATTGATACAAGGTCTTCCAATCTTTTGGTCACCACTTTTCACTTATTTCCTCAAGACTGCAAGGGTTTGTGCATGGGAAAGTGCCCCCTATTTGAGACAAAAGGGGGAACTTATCCTATTTTATCATAAAAAATAGGCATTGGATAGGGTTATAAAAGTTTAAATTATGATTTTTACAAAAATTTATCACTTAAATCTAAGTATATACCTTCTAACTCTATTCATCTCCAAGACAAACCCTCAATAATGTATATTATGCAAGATTCGCTCAAGATGACTATGTTTTCTATGTTTGGGACCATGTAATTTATTGATTTATTCATTATGAGAGTGTTTTAAGGCTTATATTACCATGATAAAAGTGTTATTATCTATCCTTATCTCTCCAACCCATCACACACTCCTCCACTTTGACTCAATCAAGACTGTGTTCTAGCATAGGCTATGTGTCTCATTTTAGGAGGTCCTGTAGGTTACCCTGCATTATCTAAGGTTGATCATGGATTTATTGGACATATAATAAATAAATTTAGGTAAAAATTAATGTGTTTTAAACTATTTTCCTCCTTTGGATATCCTTGGACACTACTTTACTCACCAAATATAGTCACTATCCTTCATGAGATACTCTACTGTGACACTTTGCTTTTGGACCCCTGTAGGTAATCTTGAGATATTTTGTGCTTGGTAATGGTGTATTAATATATATTTATGATATTAAAACTATTATAAAGTATTTATAACTAATTTTTCACTTTAATTCTGCTTAATTGCTCAAAATTGGGTTCTCCACTATCCCTGTTGACTAAGATATCCCTTTTACCCCTGCCTGTAGGTTGTTTTAGCTTATTGAAACCTATTCATGATTGAAAATAATTTACTATAAAATTAAAAACAAAATCTCACCTGAATTAAATTTTTACTCATCATGAATGGCTAAAACAACTTTGAAGCATATAAAACTAGCGCACTGTCCTACACAGTCACACATATGACTGTAGTTGCACTTAGGGCTTTGAGGCTTGGGTTATAGTGCTTAGGAGACTTCCTTGAAATTTTTTTAGGTCCCATAACATTTAAATATGATTTTTTTTATTTAAAATAAACCACTCCAAATTTATTTTCAATGTTCAAATAGTGCTCATTTAAGTTACTACCTATTGACTGGCTGTAGGTACACATGGGCTCAGTGTACAAACTCAAGATAAGGCATATGGATCTAAACACCAAATATAATTCCAATTGATGATATTTGTGACCATAAATTTCACTTGAGACACATGAAAATAGTTCACCTTGATGTCATTCTCAAATACCAATTTGACACAAAAGTTGATCAAACTTAAACCCCTATAGATAACACTGCTTAGAAACACTATTTTTGTAGGTCACTTCAAGGCTCTAAACCTCCACACTCTCTTCACTTTCTAAGCATTATATTATTATAGAAGTATTTTAATATATAAGGACTGATAATTAATTTTTTTATCATGCATCCATAGCTCATGTGATGATAGTAAATGTTATCCACAAAACCTCAAGACTTATGTGTTGCCTATTTAGGGAAAATAGGCTTGAAATCATAGTCTTCATCTCCTTTGAGTGACCTTCAACTCTTAATAGAAATATAAAAACTTTGTGTGGATCTATCATGGTCCTTTAAATATTCAAGGGATCCAAGTAAGGTCCCCCCACACTTCAACACTCAAATGAATACCTCAATCCCCTGTTTAGGCCACCTGTAGGTGGATATTTTGGTGCATAGGCAGTGAATTGCAGTATGAGCAATATGTAAACTATCATGAATATGAACCTTGATGCTTTAATTAATCATGAAAATATACTAGTATTAGTCTTAGGAATTTATAACATGCATTCACATTTGCACACATTGGTATGCCACCAATAGGACCTTAGAGGTGAATGCTTTAACTGTGTTATGTAGGCAGGGTATGAAATGTAGCAAAACATGGTGTTGAATAACCTTACGATAACTAAAATTCACTTATAATCCTCAAATTCATGATCTCCATGATTATACACCTTGAAACCATCTTCAATACACCCTTTATAGCCTAAAAATTGCTTGTATGCACATGAAATATATCAAGCAAGGGCATCACATGACTGTCTAGCATGGTGAATTGAGAATGTGACTACAATTACACCTTTTCCAAGCATCTAGATGAAATTTTTACAAATAATAATGGTATGAAAAAATGATATATCATGAATACAACTCCATGAATAAGCTGAGTAAGCCCATACACATGGATGTAAGTAGAATTAGGCATGAAGTTGATAAATGGAGAAAGACAAGCTTGCAATCTACTCAAAGAATCCCATGGTGAGATAAAAACATGAGAAGAGGTGGTAATATGAATAAATATATTGTGTAACACCATTTCACATTTGTATGAGATCCCTACAGGAGAAAACACATAGCAAACAAGAAGCACCTCAGCTAAAATTGCTCATGGTGACACCCTCTTGTAACATGAACTAATTTACTCATCCAAACATCATGGGACCTAAGAAAAAGAATAGAGACCATGTGATAAATAATTAAACATCATATAGATCCAAAATTTCCAATTGGTTCATATGGATTTGACCAAAATGGAGCAAAATCTATAGGGTGCACAAATGAGTAGGTAAATTTGAAAGGCCAACTTGTTAGTGATGGTTAATAAAGCATGATTGATAATTATAAAACTTATTATTATGAAAATTAATGTATATATGTGTAATATCATCTTCCAAAATCATTTGTCTTGAAACTACTTGTGCTATTTGTACCGAGCAAAAACCTAAGTGTCATTTCAGTCTGCCAATAAGGGTGAAAATGGAGTAGAATAATTTTGAGTAATAAATGACACTTATAGATAAATATAATCATTAATATGAGTTTGGAGAAGATTTAGAGTCACATTTCCATATTTTACAAGTGGCACACTTCCCAAGGAGGATGTACAAGTGTCTTTTTCTCCCTTTTTATCAAGAAAGCTACCTTTTCTCTAAATAACCTACCATATTTTTGTTAGTTTCAGTTATATAAGTTGTTTAATGATACATGGGGAATTAAATGACATTTTTACACTTTCACATTTCCTAGGAAACCCATGTAAAGCATTAAATGCACTATTTTGACCCCTCAAATGACCCAAAAAGGATATAAAGAGATAAAAACTAATTGACCAAATCTAATATAACATTATTTGACATAAATTAACCTATAAAAAACCTCATGAAAATATATTATACTCCTTTATAGACCTATAGAGTCAAGTTTTTTTAACTAGGGGTGCCCCAATTTGACTTAAAAGTCAAATTTGGTCAACAGATTGGTGACTCATAAGGGTAGTATGCCTGCTCTACTAACTAGACTAGTAGCCTTATTAGTCCATTTAGTTTAGGATTCATCTAAGGACTATGAAAAATAATAAAATTTTGACCATTGACCACAAACCTTTGATTAAGACAAGACACTAGTGACCACCTCAACCACACAAAGTAAAAGCCACACACAACAAAGAAAGCAAACACACAAGGCACACACATGTGCTCAAGGAACTTAGGGGAATTAGGAAAAAACCTATTTTATAAAAATAAAAATCAATCATGCCTTCCTCCTGGATCAAAGGGGATGTTTGAAGCATCACTTTCTTCATGAGATGGAACATGGTACAAAGCATGCTTCTCCTTAGATTGGATGTTTTATGGATTAGACTTGTTCTTTGGCACTTTAATTGCTATAATATAAAGTATACTATCTTTAAACAAGTATTTAATGTATAATTATTCCTCTTTCATCCAAATATCTTCAACCTTGTCATGTGGATCCTCAATTGCAATCTTAAATGATGATTGAGTAAGGTGTACCTTCTTATCTTCTATGATGCTCCCAACAAGATTAGGCTTCTTCTCAGTTGTAAGATCTTCTAGATCATCAAGGATATTTGAAAAATCTATCCAATATTGATCATTTTCTTCCATGGAAATCTCTTATTTCAACTTCTCATACACTTGGCCTTCAATTTAGCAAAGCTCTTCAAGTTCTTGAAGTAACTCCATTTGTAGCTACCAATCATCCTTGTCCTCTTTATCATCTAGAACCATTACCTATTCCATATTATCTTCTTGATGTATGAAATCATCAAGATGGTTTTATTGAAGTTCCATTACATCATCAAGTGGCTTCATGACAGCTAGTTCTTGACTAGTAGAAAGAGCTCCATCTTTATGTTTGATTGCACACTCAAGCTTATATTCATCAGACTCATCAACAATATTGGGTTTATCATTAGCTATGCAATCTTTTGAAGAAGAAGAAAATTCAACCAAATCATAAAATTCCTTGCATATGGCATTTAATTTCTTCCACATATCTTCTTCCTCATGATCATCTTCAAGAGCCACTTCTTCTACCTTGGTCTCATGAAACTCTCCTATGACTACCACTTCTTGAGGATGACTTGACTTTCATTATTGATAGCACATTTCAATTCATGTTTATGATGATCATCTACAACCTTTGGATCAGATGTAGGGTCTTCTTAAAGGGCTACTAGATCTTCCATCTCCTTCTCCTTTATGGTGACACCAAAGACTAGGCATTTTGAAATCATGTGATCTAGCCCAATGAGGTTGCCAAGGAGGTAAGTTTTCTTCAAACAAGATCTCTCTTTCTTAGGCAACCAGATGATACTCCTTAGGTTCCCATACCATAGGTCCATTAAGGCAAAGAGTGATAAGGTGAGGACAAGATGAACTAATTGGTGGAGGTGGCACATATAACATAAAATCAAGTTAAGGGTGAAATTTAGGGGTTTTTCCATGGACACACATTCTTTCAAACATAGGGACATTAGCTATTGGGTTATCCTTTTGTTTACCAAGGGAAGTACCTATGGTGATTTCTTCCTCACAATCACTCATGAGAGTCTCTTGATCAGCCATGAATTGAATTTGTTCTTTATTACTTGCTTCTCTAAAGATAGGTTCCTCTTTGAGAAGAAATGAAGTGGAGGCTTGATGGATAGGCTCATGGATTTGAGGTGAAGGATCTAGAGTATGAGATGTAGTGGAAGGTGAAGGGGTTGGAGATGGAGTGTGGTATGAAGGAGAAGGCTTGTGAATGGGTTTGGAAAAGAGGAAAGTACTAGTTAGTTCTAACGGAAGTGAATTCTTGGGCTGATTAGGAGGATTAACATGTACATGAGCAAGAGTTGAATTTTGCCAATGATATATTTGTGTAAAACCCATAAAACATCTTATTTCATATGAAAAGGCTTATATGAATACTTTTGAGGCTGATAGGCATCATGAAATTAATGATAGGGCTCATATTGAGGCTGATAGATAGGTGTTTCTTGGTAGCCATTCTCATAGAATTGTCCAACAACATGGTGTCCATATGGAGAGGGAAATGAAGGGCTATATGGCTTCCATGGTTCATAGGACTGATGTCCATTTTGATAGGGATGATAATGATCATATTATAACTGATGATGGTCATATTGAGGTTGGTAAGGATCATGATAAGGTTAACCAAGAACTTGTTCATATTGAAGGGGAATGACACAAGCTTGTAATGTCTCACCAACTTGTAGAGAACAAAACTCAAATCCAAGGTCAGACATAAAACTTCATTTGGAATTATAAACACAAGAAAATGTTATCAATAGTATTCAAATGGAATACCTAGGCTAATTGAATAATTGATGTATCTTTAGAGTTGCCATTGATGCTTGAATAAATGCCTCCAAAGGTTGATGTGTTGAAGGACAAAACCAAAAATCCTCCAACTTCTTGGACCAAGAGTCCCACGGAGCATGCCAAAAATAGTTTTCACTTGTATTTTCACCCTTTGAGGAGATGAAAATCTCTCCTCATCCAAGTGGCAAAATGGAATCACCTCCAGGCTTGTGGACAACCTAAATAATGAGGTGAGTCTCTAGATAGGGCTAGCTCCCTTGATGTACCACTTAGGATTGAACCTACAACTAAACTTAGGGGGTAAAAAGGAAGAAAGAAAACTGAAAAAAAACTAATATAAGGGAGGTGATACACCAAATTGACTTATGACTTCCAACCATATGTATGCTACACTTGAGACCAAGAAACTAACCAAAATATACACTTTTCCAATCTAAATCTTCATGCATCAATGTTACATTATGAGGTTATGGAAGAATGTCTTAGGTTAGGAGGACTAGATAAGAGGCCTTAAATGACACTGATGAAAATACAAACTCACTTAAACATGGACATATCCTGGAACACTTTACATGCCCTGCAAGAAGAAGCTACAAATAGGTGAGAGAATGTGACAACCTACTAAGGAATCCATAGTATTCACTAAGCAAACTCAAAATTCAAATAAAACACACTATGAATAGTCATGAAAGAGGTAAAAATTATTAATTTTATTGATCAAAATGTATACAAATGTTTAGGGCTTCACCATACTTAGGTGGAACATCCCTTACAATGGCCAAAATGGCTAGCTCTTTTAGAGCTTGAGAGAGAGAGAGAGAAGAAGAGAAGTCCAAGGGTTACAAGGACACTTTTCAAGCTGATAAAATTAGTTATCCATGCATGAAAAGAGGATATGGGTTGAACCATGCAAGTTATTAAAGTAAAAATGTCAATCTAAGTCATCAAAGTCTTGCAAAGTGGCACAAAACTCCTCATTTTGGCTCAAAAAAATTACCTACATGATAAGACCTATTTGGAAATTAATAACTAATGAGGAGTAGGTATAATGATTGGAATGGAAGGGGATACTCTAAGACATGCCTCTCCATGCATTTGTTGCATGCTAGTCTTTTGGAAACCTTTGAAAGTGAACCATCATCATCTGCTATCCAGAAAACTACTCTTCCATGCACCCTACACACTTGGCCTCCAAAATGCCGTTAATTTTATATGAAAATACATACAAGGTAGTGGGTTACATGTGTAAAGACCCTCCATGGCCTTGGAAGCATTATGGGCACCTTAAAAGGCCATCCACTTGAAGTTTTCACACTTCTCCCTAGCATGTACAATATGCCAATTTTGATTGGCCGAGTTAAAACACCTAGTTGGTGAACTTAGGAGTTGATTCAATTAATTAAATGAATATTGGAAGTTATATTAAGTATTGATATTTCATCAAAAGTTGGTTTCATCTCTAGACTCCTTCTAGAACCTGAAGAACACAAAAAATGCTCAAAAATATCTTGCTTTGCACCCCATCTGTACAAGTCCGTATAAATAGTTGGCGTGGGATGGAACTTTAGTGAGTCCTATTCAATTTCCAAAAGGTTTCATAGTAGAAATATTACATTTGACTATCTTTCTAATCTCATCTTCTCCATCAGGTCCTGGTTGAGGGTTTAGTAGGGTTTTAGGCATGCTTTGAGTCTTAAGATTGGTTCACAAAACCTTGATGTCCAAGCTACTAAAAAATTCCACAAAGTAGTTTCTAAGGAACTCTTATAACTCCTCTAAACTTATCTGATCTCCATTTAAATCATCATGAAAGATATGAGCATTGGAAATCCTCATATCAATCTTGTTTTCACCATTTTTTCATGTTTGAGAGATTTTTGGCCTCAAGAATGGATTTTTATGACTTGCCCTACAGGTTTAAGGTTTGAGAACTAGGTCTAGAAATGCCCATCATGCATGAATATAACCTTAGGAGTGTAGGGTGCCCTATTTGGTTTCCATATTTATTAATTTTTTCTATATGTTTGTATGCATGTGTTTCAACTTCTATAACATTCATACAAGTTCCTCCAAGATTTTGGTCACCACTTTTCACTTATTTCCCCAAGACTGCCATGGTTTATGCATAGGAAAGTGCCCCTTGTCTGTGACAAAATAAGGGGTACTTACCCTATTTGCTCATAAAAATTAGGCATTAGAGAGGGTTTTAAAAGTTTGAAGTTTTATTTTTACAAAACTTTAGCACTTAACTCCAAGTATAGACCTTATAACTCTCTTCATCTCCAAGACAAACTCTCAATAATGTATATTGTGTAGGACTCCCACAAGCTGACTATGTTTTCTATGTTTAGGACCCTATCCTTTATTTATTCATTATGAGAGTGTTTTAAGTTTGATATTACCATGATGAAAGTGTTATTATCTCTCCTTATCTCTCATTTTAGGAGGTCCTATAGGCTACCCTACCTCATATGAGGTTGATCATGACTTTATTGGACATCTCATGGATCCCCTAAGGTCATAATTTATGTGTTTGAAACTATTTTCCTCCTTTTGAAATCCTAGGACACTACTTTAGTCACCAAATCTAGTCATTGTCCTTCATGAGATACTCGGCCTAATTGTGACACCTTGCTTTTGGACCCCTATAGGTAGTCTTGAGATATTTTTTACTTATTAATGGTGTATTATGATCTATTTATGCTATTAAAACTATTATTAAGTATTTACAACTCATTTGTCACTCCAATTCTACATAATTTCTCAAAAATGGGTTCTCTACTGCCCTTATTGACTAAGATATCCCATTTACCTCTGCCTATAGGTTGTTTTATCTTATTGAAACATATTAATGATTTTGAAAATACTTTACTATAAAATTGAAAACTAAATCTCACCTAAGTTCACTTTGGACTCATCATGAATGGCTAAAACAACTTTGAATCATATAAAACTATCTCACTCTCGTACACAGTCCCACATAGGACTGTAGGTGCACTTAGGGATTTGAGGCTTGGGTTATAGTGCTTAGGATACTTTATTGAAATTTTATAAGGTATCATAATATTTACATATGCTTTTTTTAATTCAAATAAACCACTCCAAATGTATTTTCAATGTTTAAACAATGCTCATTTAAGTTACTACCTATTAACTGGTTGTAGGTACACATGGGCTCAATGTATGGACTAAAGATAAAGCATAGGGATATAAAAACCAAATATAATTCCAATTTATGATATCTATGACCATAAATGTCACTTGAGACACATGAAACTACTTCACCTTAATGGCATGATCAAATACCAATTTGACACAAAAGTTACTCAGACTTAAACACCTATAGATAACACTGCCTAGAAACAATGTTTTTATAGGTCATTTAAAGCCTCTAAAACTCCAAACTCTCTTCAATTTTTGAACCTAATATTATTGTATAAGTATTTTCATATATAATTATTTATAAATAAGTTGATTAGGATGCATCCACAGCTCATGTGACCATAGTAAATGTTATCCACAAAACCTCAAGTCCTCTATTTTGCCTATTTAGGGAAAATAGGCCTAAAATCACAATCTTCATCTCCTTGGAGTGACCTTCAACTCCAAATATCCATATAAAACTTTTTGTGGATCTATAATGGTCATTTAAATATTCAAGGGCTCCAAGTAAGGTCCCAACACACTTCAACACTCAAATGAATATCTCAATCCCCTATTTAGGCCACATGTAGGTGGATATTTTGGTGCATAGGTATTGAATTAAAGTATGAGAAATATGGAAAATATCATGAATATAAACCTTGATGGTTTCCTAAATCATGTTAATACACTTGTATAAGTCTTATGAATTTAGAACATGCTTTCAACTTTGCACACATTGGTATGACACCAATAGGACCTTGTAGGTGAATGCTTTGACTGTGTTATGTAGGCAAGGTATGAAATGTAGAAAAACATGGTGTTAAATATACTTAAGACAACTAAAATTAACTTCCAATCCTAAAATTCATGATCTCCATGCTTGTAAACCTTGAAACTAGCTTTAATACACCCTTTTCAGCCTAAAAATCACTTGTATGCACATGAAATATAACAAGGGCATCACATGACTGTCTAGCATGGTGAATTAAGAATGTGACTACAATTGCACCTTTTCAAAGAATCTAGATGAAATTTTTATAACTATTGATGGTATGAACAATTGATATACCATGAATACAACTCCAGGAACAAGCTGAGCAAACCCATACATATGGCTATAAGTAAAATTAGGTGTGAAGTTGACAAAGGGAAAAAGACAAACTTATAAGCTACTCAAATAATGAAATGGTGAGATAAAAAAATGAGAGGAGGTGGTAATATGACTCAAAAAATTATGGAACACCATTTTCCAAATATATGAGATTCCTATAAGAGAAAACACTCAAAAAACAAGAAACACCTCAACTAAAACTGCTCATGGTGACACCCTCTTGAATCATGAACTAATTTACTCATCCAAACACCATGGGACCTAAAACCAAGAATGGAGACCATGTGAGAAGGAATTACACATCCTCTGGAGCCAACATCACCAATTGGTTCATACATATTTGATCAAAATGGAGCAAAACCTATAGGGTACATGAATGAGCAGGCAAATTTAAAAGGCCAACTTGTTAATGATGGTTCATAAAGCACAATTGATCATTGTAAAAATTATTACTATGAAATTTGTCTCTAAGTGTAATATCATCTCCCAAAAACATTTGTCTTGAACTTGCTTATGCTATTCGTATCGAGTAAAAACCTGAGTGTCACTTCAATCTACTAAGAAGGGTGAAAATGGAGCAGAATGATTTTGAGAAATAAATGACACTTGCAGATCAATTAAAACATGTAGATGAGTGTGGGAATGTTGAAGAGTCACATTTACATCTTTTCTAAGTTTCACACTTCCTAAGGAGGTCGTACAAGTTCCCTTTTCTCCCTTTTTGCCAAGAAAACTACCTTTTTCTCTGAATAACCTACCATATTTTTATTAGTGTCAGTTATCTAAGACCTCTAATGACAGATGGGGCATGACATCATATTATGAAACTTTTGCATTTCCTAAGAAACCCATATAAAGTAGTAAATACACTATTTTGATCCCTCAAATGACCCAAAAAGGATATAAGGGCATAAAAACTAATTGACTAAAGCTAATATAACATTAGTTGACATTAATTAACCTATAAAAAATCTCATGATAATATATTATACCCCCTTATAGACCTAAAAATTCAAGTTTTTTACTAAGGGTGCCCCAATTTGACTTAAAAGTCAAATTTAGTCAACAAGTTCTTCTTATGAAGATCAAGGTCAGGAGACCTAATCAAGCCATAAAGAGGGTTAATTGAGTGAAGAAGGTTGAAGGCTAGTTTGAGAGTGATAGAAGTGAGTGAAGAGCTAAAGGAGTATATCATCATTTGTTGTAGAAGAAACAAAGGTTTTTAAAGGTAATCAAATAATCAAGTGACTGAGTTGGTGCTGAGTCATCTAAGGGGTTGGTGCCTCCTTGTAAGTGGGTGCTTGCTAAAGCCTAGTTGAGTTGGTACTGAGTTAGTTGGGGTTGGTGCTCCATGTGAATTTAGTGCTTCACTAAAGATTGATGTTTATCTTATAGGACTATATTCCATTTGCTTCATCAGTGGGTTTTCTACCCCTAAAGTGCTTCCCATATATATGATGTGTTCATGTGTTTCATTCTCTTATGATTTGATGCTTATGATTGCTAATATGTATATGCACGTTAGAATGGTTCATACATATTTAAGTAGAATTGAATGAAATTTTTTGAATATTATTTCACCCCCCAGTCATCTTGTTTCCAAAAATTGGTATCAGATCCTGGTCCTTTGTGACAAAGTCTAACAACTTGAAGGAGATACCAAAAATCACAAGATGTCTTGTGATCAAAGAGGAGAAGACAACATGTATGATGAATAAGTATTATATGATAGTGAAGAAGGAGATGCTGAAGGTAACCTTGAAATTTAAATCATAAGAACACTTTATGATTCTAAGAATCAAAATAAGGCTATCCATAATCTCAATATTCAGTTAGAAGCTATCAACACAAGGTTCAAATCAAAGGAATTTGAGTATAACCAGTTTAAGGACAAAATAAGCAAGTTTGAGAGAGAACATGAAAAGTCAAAAAAATTCAAGAATATCAAAAAACCAATCAAGTAGCCCAATGTAATAAAGGATAAGTCATCTTAGAACCATGGTAAGTACAAAGATGTTGTTTGCTACATCTGTCACTATACAGGACATATTGCAAGATTTTTCTCTAATAAAGTTGAAAGACCTACAAGATTCAACAAGATACATGAAGATTATAGAATGCACAAAAAGGATCAAACATTGGTATGTAAGCCAAAGTAAGTTAGGATTAGACATATTGAGCTCAAGAAGCAAGATGGACCATTTTCCAAGAAGGAACAAAAACCAAAGATGATTCTATGATAGATTAAACTACCTTTCACATTCAAAATGAAGGCATGAAATGGTATATAGATAGTGGTTTCTCAAGCCACATGACATGAGACAAAAATAAGTTTATCACATTGAAAAAGATTGCTGCAAGAACATTAAGGTTTAGGGATAATACAACTGCTAATATAGTTGGAAAATGTGTCTTAAGTTTGGATAATGGAAAGATAAAGACCCAAAATGTATTGTACATGTAAGGTTTGAAACATAACCTACTCAATGTAAGTAAAATGTACACTCAAGGTTACACATTAACCTTTCATGACAAAGGATGTGAAACAAGAAGAACCAAATCAAGAAGGTTGATTTCCAATGCCAAGAGAACTGAGAACAACTTATATGTACTAAATGAGATCAAGGAAAGATGTTTAATGAGCAATATAGATGAAAGTTGGCTATGACACAGAAGACTAGGACACCTAAAATTTGACAATCTGGTTAGAATAAACACTAAGAAGTCTGTGAAGAACCTACCCAATATCATCAAACTTAGAAACATTCTTTGCAAGGCATGTCAACATGGTAAGTAGATTGAAAGAAGGTTCAAGTCCAAGGAGTAATCTACCATAAAACCCTTGGAGCTAATTCACAACACTAATCTATGTGGGCCTATGATAATTCAAAGCATTCAAGGATATAACTATTTTATGTTACCCATTGATGATTACACAAGAATGACTTGGGTTACTTTCTTGAAAGAGAAATTAGAAGCTCTTGACAAGTTCAAAACATTTTAGGCCCTTGTTGAGAATGAGAAAAATTTGAAAATCAAGTGCTTAAGATATGATAGAGGAGGAGAGTTTTGGTCTAATGAGTTTGATGACTTATATGATGTTCATGGAATAAGAAGACAATTCTCAGTAGCTAGGACACCTCAATAGAATGGGGTAGTGGAAAGGAATAATAGAATAGTTCAAGAAATGGATAGAACTATGTTGTATGAATCTATATTATATGATGGATATTGGAGAGAGGAAATTAACACTACTATATATATTTTGAATAGAGGATAAATAAGGATAAATGGTAACAAGAATCCTTATGAACTATGGAAGGGCATACCTAAAAATGTAGAACACTTTAGAGTTTTTGGGAACAAACGTTTGATCAAAAGAGATGATGAAAAATTAGGTAAGTTTGATTCCAGATCTGATGAAGGCATATTCTTAGGATATTCATTAATGAGCTTAGCCTATAGATGCTACAACAAGAGACTACAAAATATAGTGGAAAGTACAAATGTAAAGGTTGATGAGATAAGAAAATCTCACTCATAGTCAAAGAAAACTTCAGAGAATTTAGACTTCAAAAATGATGAGGAGACTATAGAGGTTAATGAGGAGGAAGAAGAAGTTGAAGAGAGATAGGACTCAAAATTACCTTCAAGATAGATTCGAAAGATCATGTTGAATCTCAAATCATTGGCAATAATAATAAAGGTATGCAAATAAGGAAAATATTGGTAAGCAATCTAAATATAGAGAATGTTGCTCTATCATCCAATATTGAGCATAAGAATCTTATAGAAGCAAGCAAAGACAAATATTGTATAGATGTTATGAATGAGGAGTTAGATCAAATAGAGAAGAATGAAACTTGGAAATTAGTTCTTAGGCCTAAAGATAAAAATGTCATTGGTACAAAATGGGTGTTTAAAAATAAGTTGAATGAAGATGGAGAAGTCACCAGGAACAAGGCTAGATTGGTATGCATGGGATATGCACATGTTAAAGGGGTATATTTTGAGGATACCTTTACACTAGTAGCTAGATTGGAGGCAATCAAATTTTTTTTAGCCTATACAGGATTCATAGGATTCAAGGTATACCAGATGGATGACAAATCTACCTTTTTGAATGGGAATCTAGGAGAAGTGTACATTGAACAACCTGAAGGGTTCTCTCTAGAAAATAACAAAGACTATGTTTGCAGATTGAAAAAGGATCTTTATGGTCTAAATTAAGCTCCTAGAGCTTGGTATGCTAGTCTAGACAAGTATCTTCTAGATCAAGGATTCAAAAGAGGAGTTGCAGATAATAATCTATATGTTAAGACAAAAGATGACCATTAGCTGATAGTAGTTGTTTATGTGGATGACATCATATTTGGTGAAAATAATGAAAACATGACAAAGGCCTTTGAAAAAGTGATAAAGAAAGAATTTGAGATGTCTATGCTAGGAGAACTATCATTCTTTCTTGGGTTGCAAATCACTCAATCTAAAAAAGGTATATTTATCTCACAATCCAAGTATATTAGAGAGATGTTAAAAAAGTTTGAGATGGAAGATTGCAAGGAAGTTAGTACACCCATGGTCATAAGATGTAAGTTAAGTAAGGAAGATGAATTTTCAAATGCCAATCAAATGTCTTATAGGTCAATGATCGAAAGTCTGTTGTATACCACTACTTCTATATTTGACATCATGTAAGCAATAGGTCTTGTGGTAATATTTCAAGTAGATCCAAAGGAGAATCATTTGTAAGAAGTCAAAAGGATACTTAGGTATCTCAAGGGAACTATAGAATATGGATTGTTGTATCCAAAAGGCAAGGAGTTATATATGATAACCTACATAGATGCAGATTAGGCAAAAAGTATAGATGATAGGAAGAGTACCAGTGGAGGAGCTTTCTTCCTAAGACAATGCCTAGTGTAATTGATAAGAAAGAAGCAATTGTCAGTAGCTTTGTCCACTTGTGAGGATGAGTACATTGCAGTATATTCATGTTACACATAGGTCCTATGGATGACATAGACTCTAAAAGACTATAAGCTGGAGTATGATGGTCCAAACCTCATCTACTATGACAATACAGGTGTTATAAGTGTCTCACAAAACCCTGCCATGCACTCAAAAACCAAACACATTCCCATCAAATATCATTTTCTAAGAGAATAGGTAAGTGAACAAATTGTCAAACTTGAATATGTTTCTACACAGAATCATATTGCAAACATCCTAACCAAACCATTACCAAAGGTAACCTTTGAACATCTAAGAGAGGAATTGGGTGTAATTACTTCCCCTAGCAACCATTGAGATACTGAAGGGGAGCTAATCATGCTCATTAATTTCATGTACAAGTGAGTTTTTTAAAGAAGGTATGCATGGTTTGAGGGGGAGTTTTTTCAAGTTGTTAACTGAGCTTGATTTGTGTTGAAATGGTCTTATAATCTAAAATTCATTTTGAGAGAGATGATAGTTGTGGAAGATCTTTATAATTAATGTCAAAGGGGGAGAAATATCAAAGAAGGTAAGAAAAAGGAGCATTAAGAAAAGGGGAATGATTAGAAAAGGAGAGAAGAAACAAGAATCAAGAATAAGAGATGATTTCCATCAAGAGTGGTTGACATAATATTTTGAGTATGTTTGCCATCAATGACAAAGGGGGAAATTGTTGAGCAGTGTCATTGATTAAGGAGGAGATTGTCGAGTATTGTCATTGAGTGTTGAGCTTTGATATTTAATGTTGTCATTGATGTCAAAGGTTCTTATGAAGATGCATGGTTATTTCATTGATATCAATCTAATATCATTGATGTCAAAGATTCTTGGTCAAGTAAGTCTTGAGGTATGTATATGAATGAATTTTGTCACAAGCATAATGAGTGTTATTGCTATGAGAGTAGTGATGAGAGAATGTTATTTGAAGAATGTTCTAATATTAGCTTGAGTGAAATATTTGAGAAGCAACATGAATGAGTACAGGTCAATTTTTCAAGTGTAAAACATCTTTTAATGCTTTGTCTAGACCTTGTGAGATGATATTTGCATGTGGCATGATGATATGAGTGAGCTCTGAAGAAAAAGTTATATGCTTTGAAGATTAGAGTAAGCATTTTTTAAGATGCTCAAAATGAGCTATGAAGAAGTAAATGCTCCAAATAATACTTAATAGTGTTTGAGCATGAGAGATATTGGTCGAGTTTGTACATTAAGTGTTGAGGACCTTATAATTGATCAAAAGGTTAGCTTAGAAGATCTGTGTTTATAACTTTGAATATGCCATGAAGATCCTAATCATGCTTCGAAGATTTGTAAGTAGCTTTGAAGATATTATATTGAAGTTTTGAAGAAGAGTGAGTGTATGAGGTTTATTTAGCATACACAAAAGACATTAAAACACATGAGAGTTTCAAGGTGAAGCTTACAGGGTGGCTAGAAGGTCAAATTCTAGGCCTAATAAGACTTGTAAGTCAAGGCTTAGAAATCAATAAGAGAGATGGTATCTAAATGAGGTAACATGATCAGTTTTCATAAGTGTTTAAGTGAACATTGAAAGAGGTGTGTCAATTTTTTTTAAGTATGTGAATGAAGTTTTAGGTCATGGTTTGCAATAAAAGGCTTGAAAAGTATTTCATCATTTCTCGAGTGCATAGAATGAAGAGTTATCTACTCGAAAAGGTTTTCTCAGTGCTCATTGGCATGTGAAAAATCTACATGAGAAAATTTTATGATATATGACTAAGGGTTCTAGCTCAATGTTTCAAGCATTGGTTTTTGGAAAGAGGAGCTAAGTTTTATGAATGATCGTTAAGACTGGAAGATGGTCTAAACCCTCATAAAACCTTGATAATGACCCAATGTTGAAGATCTTATTATAAAGATATAAAAATGGTTTGATATGATTATAAAAGTGATTGGAGGTTGAATTAAACTCTCCCAAGCATCTCAAGGTGTGATTGGTTTCTCATGTGAGTAGACCCTATAGGAAAGTGCTTGTCTTTTAGAGATTTATTATAGTAGACAAATTTGACAACATCAAAGTTGCTAAATAGATAAAGATAAAAATATGAGACTTGTAGTTATTGTTAATGAAGATTTATATATAGGTTCCATATCTCAAGTGTGCAAAGTTGGTGATCAAAATTGGCCAGTCGCTAACAGACCTAGTGGTGCAAATAGTAAAGAAATCAAACAAATGTGAGAAGATGTTTCTTGATATATTTTCATGTGAGAGTGATGTATTGAAATGCATGATGTTGTTGTTTGGGTATTAAATGATCTATCCATACTTTGTAGAATATTTTAATTTTGTGTAAGAGGTTGGAACATTGAAACCAAAATGGCTTATATGACTAAGTAGAGTCTGTGAGAGAGAAGGTCAACAGATTGGTCTATAAAGACCAATAGTTTTTTTTAGAGCTCATGATATAATTTGTTGATGTTTATCTAAGGATGTTACAATTTTTTTTTCATGCATTTAAATCCCTTTAATTTATTCAATCATATGTTAGATGTTCATGTTTCCTTGACTATGTTTTGGAGACAGTTGGTAGTTCTGAGTGAGCATCTTACAAAGAAGTGTTTGAGCATATTTAACTTGAGTTGAAGCATCAGATAAATTTTGTGATGAACTTGACATCATGATGTTTCTAAATATATAATTTTTTTCCATGGTTGTTTGGAAAAATTTAATATATGCCTTAGTTGTTCAAGATAAAGTTTCTATATATGCATAGACCTTTTATATGCAGTGATTTGAGAAAGGGTTCAAATGGTGATTAGACCTAAGAGGTGTTGTGGAACTAAAGTAAAGTTATATAAGGTATATTAGAGTGGCATATGATGTTTTATTTATGTGTGAGGTTTTTGGATATGCTTCAAGAAATATCAAAGGGTAACATGTTGTTAAGAAGACCTATTAGGTCTTCATAAGCCTAGAAGAGGAGTAAGGGCTAATTGATGTATGGATGACCTATTGTAGTGATTGATTCATGATTAAGGCATGTTATTTTAATATGAAAATACCTATTCATGGAAAACATAAGTTATTTGAATATGCACTTGACTAATAAGTATATGATCAAGTGACTTGTGTAAAAGCAAGGCAGTTTAGGCCTATTTCATATGCTTAGAGGATGCTAAGTGTGGGAGAGCAGAAGAGGATAAGAAAATTATATATATCATTTGAGAGTATAATTAGGTCATGTGGACCATCATAGAAGTGTTATGAATATCTAATCTAGGTTATGCACATGAGGATCAGGGTCAGAAGACCTAATCAAGCCATGAAGAGGGCTAGTTGAGTGAAGAAGGTTGAAGGCCAGTTTGAGAGGGATAAAAGTGAATGAAGAGCTAAAGTAGTAGATCATCATATATTTTAGAATAAACAATGGATTTTGAAAGTGATCAAACAATTATGTGGATGATTTGGTGTTCTACGTGAAGTTGGTGCTTCACTAAAGCTTGATGTTTGTTTTATAAGACTATAGTCCATTTGCTTCATCAATGGGTTTTCTGCCCCTAGAGGGTTTCCCACATATATGATGTGTTAATGTGTTTCATGATATTATTATTTGATTATTATTATTTAGAAGATGTGCATGCATATTATAATGGTTCATACATAGTTAAATGTAATTGAATGAAAAGTTTTGAAGACTAATTCATGCCCCCATCTCAGTCATCTTGTTTCCTACAATTAATAGATTTAATGCTTTGATTGTTTGATTAAGTAGCTCATAAAACCAATGAAAATCATAATATATTAAGCTTATTATAAATATCTTGGTTACAAAATTTTCATTAAAATCATAATACAAACATGTCACATGAAAAGATATGAGATGTTGTTATGGATCTCATTTACCTTCATATAATGGAAGTTTTTGAGGTACAAATCCTATAGGTAGAGGGTATGGTGGAATATCAAGTGCTAATAGATTATAAATTATAGATTGATAATCCAATGATTATCTATATTTTTGGTATACCTTTCTCTAACTATAACACCTTATAATGCAAGAATGCATTAGTTTACTTGAGGGATTATGTAGGAGGTAAGGTGTGTGATGTAGTATACATATCTATCAAAGGTCTTGTGTGAGTCACTTGGTTAAGCATAACCATAGAAATATTTTTTAGACCTCATTTTTCCCCCAAGGATAGAGGTGTATATGTTCTAATAATATGGACAATAGTATTAACCATACCTATGATAGGGTTTACAATGCAAAAGAGTGGTTCTTGTTGTGCATTGAAAGTAGATTTTTTGATTTTTGTGAACTTTTAGAAGTTAAAAGGACTTCAATTATTTTGGGTATACATTTTTACATTTGATAGAGTCCTTCTTGAAATATATATAAATATTGGACTTGTGCTCGATCTACTCCATTGAGTTCATCAGGATGAATCTTATTTGAGCCTTCATGGGTGTCTTGTGCATTATGATCATTTTGATTAGTTTATTCATTATGATTATCTTTATGAAATACTATCAAGTAATTTACTCATCAAAAGAAAGGGAAACATTGTTTGTATTAAATAAATCCATTTTAGGTGTGGTTCTAAGGGATTTGAATGTGTTTAATATGGGCCCCACTTAACCTAGCACTTCATCTTAAAGGAATATGAGTAGTAAGTTTCTTAGGTGGCATAGAAAAATAAGATGGAAAAGATATGGAAAGTGACAATAATAAATGAAATGATTAGAAATAAAAGGAAAAAAATTATGTATGGAGATTAGTAAACTCTGATGAAATCCAAGTTTAAAAGAAGATACTTACAATGTCAAATATCAAATTTGAGGTCAAAATAAAGTGCTTTTAGTGTCAAAAATTATATTTTAGGTTGAAATAAAGTTATTTTAATGTCATATTTAGATCCAATGTCAAAAATATCTTAACCCTAGGATATTGTTTTTGAAACCTTAGAAGGTTAAAACTCAAAAGAGGACTTAGGGTTTCATAATGATCAATCAATAAAGAGGGTCACCAATATGTTTTATCAAAATTTGGATTAAAATGTGAATTGACCCCAATAAATATAAATTTGAATGGAATAAATCAGAGTGTTGTAAATAAACTTTCAATAAGAAGAATGAAAACAAATGACTTAATTAGATGAGATACAAATGATTAAAAAAAGGCTAACTATAAAATGAATGATAAATATAGTTGTTTATGATTGATTATTGATGGTACTAATTGATAGAAGAATAAAATAGGAAAAAATGAATATACTCTGTAAGTACCTAGAAATAGGAATTCAAATTGCATAATGACAAAAATGGCCAAATAGGATAGGGTCAACTCCCACTTATGTCTCATTTAGTCTATCATGTATTTTGATGAAAAATAGGAAATTCGGGCATAATCACTTGCTATAACTTAAGATAGGTATGTATTCATAGATTTGACCTTCATTAGTTTGTGAAAGACCTATAAATAACTTCTCCAATGTTGAAACCCTAAAAGGGATAACAATGATTTAAAATAAAAAATGGAGTGTAAATGGGATGAGCTGACCCAAACACTCCCATGATGACTAAATACTTCTTACATATCCATTTCTCCAAGGAGATAAATCAAGCCCATGTAGTTCTCCCACTTAGATTGCTTTATGCAATTGTACTCCTTTAACTATATGAATCCATCTAGGGATGGATTCAATACTTGATCATGATTTACCTTGGGTTGGATAAAACATGCCTATGACTTGGCTGAAGGCTATTTACAGTGATCAAAATAATAATTAGGAAGAATAGGGAATTTTTTCTCAGTGTTTAATTATGTAAATATGCCTCTTGATTTAAATTGCCAAGTGAAAGAATAAATGCCTTGAGTATGCCTTCATAGCAATACAAAAGGTAAAACCACATGTTAGGAAGCCTAAAAATACAAATGATAAGATAATGTAGGGTTTAATTTTAAAAAATTATAGTTAGAGGGTTAAGGATATCGAAATATAACATGGGATAGAAACACATCCTACTATTGTCCCTACTAAATGTTTCTATCCCTTAGGGGAATGTGTGGAATTCTGGATATGGGTTTGTCCATACATATGTTTAAGGGTATTTTTAGCAATTAGAACACTTATAATTGAAACATATAACAATTTGAAATAAAAATATATGCTTAAGATAGTCTAAGGTGGAAAAATAGGTATTGATTAAGTGCACACATTAATTAAAGATAAAAAGGGTCAAAACTAACATGATCAAGTATTCGTGACCATATTTAAGTACTACACATTGTTATCATTAAATGGCAATTTGACCATATGCCATTTATTGAAGAAAAAAAATCTCCAATGCAATTTATCAATTAAAGCTTACATCTAATGTAACAACTACTACCCCAATGTAAGTTTAAACTAACTAGTGGGGTGTATTACCCATATGCATGTATAAAAAAATATTGATATACAAATGATTGGAAAAGTGATATGTCCAAATGATCCTAGACAAGGTGATATGGGTTGTATATGTGTTATAAATTGGAATAGGAAATTTAAAATGTAGGTAATAATTGAAGTATATCAATTACTATAAAATCCATTCCAAATTACACAAACACTATTGATTGGGCAAGAGAGATAGATTGAACCAAACATAAGCAACTAAAATAAATTCAATTATACCTTAGTTTTTAGCTTAATATACCTCCAAAAACTTGAATTAATGTGCCCCAAATTGATATGAAAATTCACTTGATATGTTAGATTGATTGACTTGGATCTAAACTTGAAGCAATGGTGGATGATAAGGATGCTTAAAGACAAGTTGGTAGCATACAATTGCTATTTTTTTAAGTTTTCCAATTATATTACTTGCATGGAGATGCATGTGCTTATATAGAAGTTGATATGGAAAATGCATGGTTGGTTTTAAGTCATGGTGCAAGGTTGATGGAGGGATAGGGATTTTCCTATGAATTTTAAATCCTTGGAAAAGCCTAGAATGTCATTAGGGAAGGGCTCTAGGAAGTTTAGGGGATTCTAGATTCCATTAGAGTTAATAAACATGCCTAAAAGGTGGTTTAACAAGGTGATTTGTAGGAAAAGTTGGTGGGGTAGTTAAAGGTAGTTAGGGACGTGAATTTAAAATTCATATTGTGAGGACATGTTAGTGTTAAATGATGTGATAAGAAAAGGATAAGTGGTAATAATGAGTGATTAATTAGTGTGGGATGGATACTAAGGTTAGTCTATGAGTGTGGAATGAAGGGGATGATATACTAGGACTAGGATAAATATTAATATAGTGTTAATTAGTAGTATTTAAATTGATAGTGATGGAGGAGTGAGCAAATTTGGATGTATACATTTTAACCCTCTTTGAAAGGGCATTACAATTTTAAGAAGTAATGGTATTTCAAAGAAGAAGATGGTCATGAATATTGGTGAATTAGGATAGATGATGCCCCCTCAATGGGTCATGCAGAGAGGAATGAAATAGAAGGCCATTCAAAAGGTAACGAGGGGTAAGATGCATGAATGGATACAAAAGGAGGGGACTAGATGTGATGGAGAAAATTGATTAAGATGCTAGACATTGAGTAATGAGCAAAAAATTGATGATGTCCCTAGTAAAAGCATATGTGAGTGAGTGAAATAAATGATGTCATGACCTTAGTGTAGACACCAATATTGTGTCTACCCCCCTTGGTCCCCTTCTAACTCTAACACTCCTAATCCACACTTTATTAATTTGAAATAAATTATCTATTTTTATCATCCCCTCACCTCGACACCTCACCTAGACACCTCACCTAAACACCTCACCTCAAGACCATTTCTTACCCCATGACTCACCCTAAGACTAATTCCTCCAAATCACAACTACCTAAGACCTATTCCAACTCTCTAACTCTCGTGCCTAATAAACCCATCTTTTGACCGTTCTCCAATGGAAAATGCACTTGGTGGGTGGAGAAATGGGGAAAAAGTTAAAAATAGCCCTTTTACCCATTCTCTAGCTGCTGACATCAGTCAAGTGTCGACTGACGCCGGAAAAATCACTGACGTCGGTTACTTAAGCTAGGTTTCTAACCTTGAGTTCCTACTTGCCTCTTTGATATCGATGCACACACTTTGAGACTAAGCATCAGAATTCTATTATCGCTCTTCAGGCTACATAAACTCTACAGAAATCACTCTAGATATTGGATTGGAAATATTGTATGAGATCTTTGACATCATCCGCTACAGGAACAAGCATCCTGACACCCTTCGATCCCCACCAAAAAGCTAAGTATTCTTCTGGTTTCTATTTCAAAGTTCTAGAATAACTTGGTAATTAGTTTCTATTTACTATTTCTAGATACTGTAGAAGAAACCCGACTTCCTCTGTGGAAGGGTTGAAAAGCCTTCCTCTGACTCTTACCCTTTTATCACACCTACCCTCTATCTTTTGTCCTTCTTCAGACCTTATCCTTCTTCCAATAACTCTACATAAACCCTCCAACTTCCAGACTCCTCTGTCCATCACAAAAACAACCTAAAACCCATCCAAAGCCTAATTGCCCTTATCGACATCGACAGTATAACTGACGTCGACACATTTTACTACCGACATTGGCATAATAACTGATGTCGGTGACTGTGTAAACCAGAACCTACACAAATAGCCCCTAAACCAGACACAACCTTTGACCAGCATTCTGAGACTCATAGATTATAAGAGACAGGTACACAACATTCTGCCTTTTCATTTCTGTAAGTCTTTTATCATTTCAGTTTATACAATCTCTTTGTCTCAAATAGTGGACTATCATCCCTCACAGAGATTTACGCTTCTGGGACCAAGCACGTAGCTTGGTAGTCCACTTTATCTTATTCTAACATTTTCTTTGTTTAGAGTCTTATTCTTATCTACATGTGTCTTCCTCCACAGCCAAAGAGGAGCTCCTACAACGTCTGGATAATGGTGCACAACTTAATCTGGGTACGTACAAACCCCTAACCTTCAACCTTTAGTTTCTTCTTTCTTCTGAATGTAATTAGCACAAAAATGTAGAGAAACATTCTGGCACACCCGGTGGGACCCTAGAGTTTTCCTTGGGTCCATTTCTTCTAAAAAGCAAACTTTCATATAGTTGCATTAAGGAAAAATTCTCTTCTTACTTCCTCTCCTTCTATCTTTTTATTTTGAAAAGAAATCATAAGCACACGTTAAAAAGAATTTCTTTCTTTTTCTTCTTGTCACTTTTTCCTTACATCTTAGAGTAGTGAAAATTCATACTCTTAACCTTTTCCTCACTTGTTTGCATCTGAACAAAACATTTCAATTTGGGTTAAAAACACTATTGCATTTCATTTCTGCTTGAATGCATATTTAGCCCTCTCACTTAGTAATTAAAAACACATTATGAATAAAGCATAGTACACATATATTACACAACTAGATCACAAGCACATCAAATTAAACATTTTAACATACTTGAGAGAAGGCCCGTCTAGGATTTCATCACCTAGCGGATACCTTACCCTTCTTGGTGATCGCACTTGGACTTCACTACCAAGGGGAGGACCCACTCTATTCTCTAGTAGAGTATAAACTATAGGCAAAGTATATATTGGCTAAGCAACCCATCTCAACTCTGGGTTCATGAAGTGACAGGAGCAAGCCCCAACACCAGGCCACGTACAGAACCTAATACAGATTTTTGAGCACCAAAATATAACCCGAAACCATCCATAGACTTCCTCTTTAGGACTCATTCTAAAAGACCAATTCTCAAACATATTATTTTAAGGCATAAGCCACCATGATTCTAAAATTTATTCTTAGGAATTTAACGTTTAGAGGTTGCTTGCCATCATTTATTTTTCTGTCTGTATCTAATTTTTTGAGCTGGTGAGGTCACATTTTGAGATCCAAAAACAACTTAGAATTTCTCTTTCTTTCAAAAAAATCAGTTTTTCGTGTTTCTAGAAATACATAGACACCAACATCAACTTTTCTACCGATGTTGGCAACATATCCTCACTGACATTGGTTATACTACCGACCTCGAGAACTCTCCATAATCGACATCGGTTATTTAATTGATGTCGGTCACTGTCAAAAATATTTCTTTTCAAATAACAAAGTCAAAACCCAACTTTTTTGCTGTTAAACACACATTCTAGAATTTTGAGACTGAAATACACAGTTTTTAGAATCTAAACACATTTTGCCTTGAATGGTTTTGACACAGTCAAACTAAAACTCTTGTTGACCACGTAAGGCAACAACTACTTCCACCTTCACCTTCCATAACAAGTCCTCTAATGGAGTATCCTTCAAACACTAAGTGTACTCCAATCTTGAATCAACCACCTATTATTCCTATAGGGGATCAAGACTTTGAGAGATTCTTTGACCTTAACGTCAAGGCTCTCTAACACTATCTTGCGAGAAGCCAAATGCAAGATCCTTCAGATAATCCTATTCTTGGGATGCCAACTTCCTTAGTTGAAACGACAAATATATCAACAGCCTCTGTTACTCAACCTATGGTCACTCAGGCCATTGCCTCAACTAATAACCCAACCATGGCCAATTCTCAAGAGTTGGCCTCTCCTTCTATTTTTGGACCTACATCCATCAAGGTTTTCATACCCCCTCAACCAAAAATAATGCAAACAAGTTCATCACCTTTTCAAAACTTACTTGTTTCTATCCCACCCACTCTTGCACCCATAAATACAAGAGTGACTACCTATCCTCTAACTAGTGTTGCCACCATCCAACCACCTTTGGCGGCACCTAGTCAAGTTGTGCCTTTCAGCTTCATTGCACAACCTCCCTTGACCTCAACATCAATCCCCATGACGAATTGCCAATATGTTGCACCCACACAAACGCAACCTAGTACGTCATATGCCCCTCCCAATGTATTCTAGATACCTTACAACCTAGGGGGAGCCCCACCTGTCAATCCATCAACCGATCTCATCAAGATGTTGATGGATAAGATGTCTAATCTTGAGACATCTATTTTTTGGTTCAAGGAATGTTCTTTCATATGAACAAATCTGTAGTGAACCTATTCATCATTCGGTCCCAATTCGACCATACCCTAGCCAGTGGGAACTCTCAAAGTTTACTCATTTTCAGAGTAAGGAAGACCCACAACAACATTTACGAGCCTTTTGACACGCTTGCTATCTTATATCACATGATGATGCATTGTTACTTCGCACATTTTCCATGTCACTTTCTGGAGCTGCCCTTGATTGGTATAGTTCTATTACTAGTCACTCTCTTTTTACCTTCACTCAATTAGCTCAACTATTCCTTGACCACTTTTCAATCAACATCACTAAAAAGGTCTCCATCATGGACCTATATTTTATTAAACAGTTCGACGATGAATCAATAACTGATTTCATTGTCCGCTGGAGAGGATTAATCAACCAACTCTCCTTTTCTTTACCTCAACTTGAGCTCATTGAGCTCTTTTCACGAGCATGTGCTAAACACATCTCATCTACTTTGTGTGTTCAAATATTCTGCATATTTGATGAATCTTTCACCATGGCTAAGAAGCTTGAACTCTACGCTGTCGAAGAAGATAAAGTCAAACTGCGTAGTAAGAATACTAATGCAAAATCAAATGACCCTTCTTCCAAATCTTCTTCTTCTAATTCCAAATCCAAGGGAATGATAAATGCTGTGGTACTTAGATCATCTTCTTCTACCATAACTAACCAATCCAAACCATCTACATCACAAAGCATTACATGATAATTCCAACAACGATACGTACAACGTCAATATGCTCCAATAGGAGAATCATACGCTTCCATGTTGGATAAACTAGTAAAGCAGGGAGTCCTCAATCTCCCTCAAATATGACCACCACCCCAATTTGATCCATCATGAGCCATCCCAGCATGGTATAGGGAGAATGACTTTTGTAATTATCATCGTGTCAAAGGTCATGACACAGACAATTGCAAAACCCTCAAGAACATTATTCAAGATATGTTAGATAAGGGGGATCTTGTCTTGGATAACCCAAACACGCCGCCTAACCAAAACATAGACATCTTTAGACAACCATTCCCTAACCATCCCCCTAGTTAAAGTAACATCTAGACCATGGCCGATGACTCTCAAGAGCGCAATATACGCACAGTCAACATGGTTTCTCCTTTTATACCTAACCAACCTCTTTTGCAATTTGAAGAGGATAACCAACCTATTTCTCCTCCGCGGGTAAAAGAACCTTCTTCTCCTATTAGTACTCCATCCTCCCACCTTATACACACAAGAGAGTCCACTTTGAACTCTCTTATATTAGAGGACGCTTTGACAATAACAGCACCACTAGTCCTACCCTCATCCTTCCTATTACCTATGGAAGATCATACTTTTCCCGCTCTTTGACCACAAGTATAAAGCATGATCATCCCTGCACTCTATCCTCTTGAGAAGCCACATTCTCCAATTCCTTCTCTACCAAGAGAAGAACTTGTCTCTTCACCTACTTTGATCGAAGACGATCCAGTAATGGCTCTCTCACGCTTTTGGCCTGAGATCGTTGCATCTAACACATTTCCAATCTCACAACCACCCACATCTTCTAAAAGACCAATCATAAAGCCTCGTGCAACATCCTCTAAACCATTCTCTTGATTAGCTAAAAACTTAGGATTTCTCCATTCGAGGAACTTAGAAAATGAGGCGTTATGGGAGTGACTTAAAGCTCCTTATCTTACACATCCCACTTCATTTCATACTATCAACCCTTCTGCGACAAATCATCCTAAAGTTACCGATGAAGTTCAGGCTTCTACTTCTAAAAACTTAGAATCTCAAACGTCCACATCTGAATCTAGACACTCACAAGTAACCACCACACCGAAATAGGTTAAATCTCTTGGTGCTTGCCACGTACCAAACCTCACTCACCCATAAGTGAAGGTAGACTTGAACTTCGGCCCCCATAGTATTAGTCCTCACACCATATTAAAGAAGGCTACTAAAACACGTCGGAGAACTCCTCCTCCACCGTCACCATTGCCTTCTATTTTGGGCCCACACCCTTCTACCTTAATAGGAATGCTTCCTACCCCAACACCTAACAAAAAAAAATTGCCTCCCCTACTACCTTTACCCACCAAAAATACACTTCCTTTGAAAAACTCGGCACCTCTCACCAAAAAAGTGCCATCTACACGAGTGGTCACACCACCAACTAAAAAGGTGGTACAGAAAACTCCCTCAACAACTCCTACAAAATAGAAGTTGTCAATATCTACTACAAAAACAAGCCTAGATCCATTAGTGGGTTCTTATAATTTGTTGCTACGTCGATTGTTACAATCTTCTAGCATCACTCTCCCACCTATTAAACCATTTCAACCTCTCAGGTCAAAACCATTATAGTTCGATGACACCCAAGTTTGCCTATATCATCACACACCTGGACATGACACTGAAATTGTTGTGCCCTTAAGGTTGTCATTCACCAATACATGGAAAAAGACACCCTTCTTGTTGAAGATTCTTTCAACAAACCTTCAACACCTTCCCATGTCTCTCAAACCTCCTCACCTTCATTAGATTCTCATCATCAGACTATGGTCCCTTTACCTCCATCCTCCCCTTTATTTGAGATTAACACCATTAATGTGGCCACTAGGTCACAAATATTAAAAGATAAAAGAAAAGAGAAGGTTTCTATTCCTTGGGCTTACCCATTTGTCAAACCTTCTCAACCACCAAAACCCAAGATTTCAATCTTGGGCACATCCCAACAAACGTCTTCAGAGATAATTTGTGACTCAATGGTGAAACAACTTCACCAAACTCCAGTAAAGATGTCTTTATATGACCTCATTCAAAGCTCTCCAAACCATTGTCAAGCTTTAATCAAGGCTTTACAGGTGATGGAATTCCAACCTGAAGACCCTCAACCATTGGCTACCTTAGCCCAATCATTACCCACTATCGCCTCTATTACCTTTAGTGATTCTGAAATTCCTACATCTAACTTGGAAGATCAAGACGCTGCCTTTTTTATCATAGCTTACATTGATTGAACTCATGTTAAGCAGGTTATGATTGATGGGGGTGCCAGTATTAATATCATTTCCACCCATGCGTATGACCAATTAGCCCTCTTAAAGAATTGCATATCAAAAATTGACACAATTAATCAATCTTTTAATGATTCCACCGCCACTACCGTTGGCATTGTGGTCTTGCACATTTGTGTTAGCCCACAAACAATCTCAGAACTCTTTTACATCATTGAGGGGGAATTCCAATACAACATGTTTTTGGGATGACCTTAGATTCATGCCATGACTTGTGTCCCTTCTACACTACATTGTTGTGTCAAATTTGAACATGAGGGTCAAGTTCACGTCATTCCTACTGACCCTTCTCCATTTAAAACATGTAACACAACTTATCGACCCAATGATGTTCTCATACCTTTGAAAACATTGACCCAAGTGCCACCTCCACCTGTGGAAACCTCAACAAGTTCAAAAACATCGGCTACACCTATACCTCCTCCTCAAGAAATCGCAAAAGATCCTATGAAAGATACCTTCTAGCAGCTTTCACTTGGGGAGTATCATCTGCTTACTCTGGACATGTTCCAAACTCCTCAGGAATATGAACAACTTTATCACAACCCAAATTATGACCATCGCATCGGAATGGTCATTCCATATGGTCCTCCTACTCTTCAAACAAATCTCATCTATGGTGGGCTAGATTGAGCTCCTATTGATGAGAATCCTCTTTCATCACCCCAACTATTCATGTCTGATTTCTCTTTTCTTGGAAATCCTAGCTTCGCTCACACCTATCTTTATAGGTGTGCATGAAAGGGATTTGGGTTTGGGCGCTATGAACAAGGTTCCCACCAACCCGTTGAGCCTCCAAACGATGAGGCAATAAAGAATGCCAAAAAATGACATGGCCTGGGTTTCAAAGAACCTACAGAAATGTCTAAAAATCCTCGTCATGAAACTATCATAGAACAATCTCCTCCAACTTTGCCTGTTCCTCCATCCTCACCTATGGAGTCGGTAGTCTCAATTCCTCCTAGTTTTTTTACATAAATGCCATTCACCTGGAACCCCTGACCTATCAACTAGATGGGGTATCAAGGTCTCTTCCTCTCATTTATCTAGACATGATAGATGATGAATCCTCTACCATCAACACTGTTCAATGCATGGACGATGAAGCCATACTCACCTATATAGGTGTAGACGATTCTTTCATTCAATGATCACTTCCTTCAGAAACCTAGGTTATGTTAAATGAATCAACCATTGACATTAATCTCCCCTCTTCTAACATTCTTCATATCTTAAAGATTGGTCAATCTTTGGATGCCCAAGAACAAACTGACTATACCAAATTCCTTGCAGATCATAGCAAAGCCTTTGCTTGGTCTTATAGCGATATGCCTAGTGTCGACCCTAACATTGTCATTCACAACATCGTCACAAACTCAGAGGCTAAGCCTGTCAGGCAAAAGCTTCGCAAGATGCATCCTCGCATTGCACTCCTTATCAAAGAGGAGCTTCAACGTCTTCTCTCTATCTCATTTATCCAACCCATTGATTATCTGTAATGGGTGTCAAACAACATCCCTATCACAAAAGCAACTAGGAGAATCCAAATTTGTACTGATTATCGGGACCTCAATCTAGCTTGCCCAAAGGATGACTTTCCCTTACCTAACATCAACCAACTTGTTGATCTTATGACTGGTCATGAGATGCTATCACTCATGGATGGGTTTTTAGGATATAATCAAATCTTTATTACACCAGAAGATCAACATAAGACCACATTTATCACCCCATGGGGGACATTTTGCTATAAGATCATGCCTTTTGGCCTTAAAAATGCAGGTGCCACATATCAATGTGCCATGACCTATATCTTTCACGACCTCCTCCACAAAATCATGGAGGACTATGTGGATGACCTGCTTGGGAAATCCAAACTCTGTCATGACTATTTAACCATTCTCAAAATCATATTCACTCGCCTCCTCCAATACAACATTTGACTCAATCCCAAGAAATGCATCTTTGGGGTTTTCTCAGGGAAGCTTTTAGGCTTCATCATTTCTCTTCGTGGCATTGAGGTTGATCCCGCTAAGATTTGAGCTATACTTGAGATGCCACCACTTAGCAATTCAAAACAACTTCACAGTCTACAATGGAAGTTTCAATCTATTCGTCGCTTCATCTCACAGCTCTCTGACTGGTATCAACCCTTTCATCACCTCCTCAAGAAGGATGTCTCTTTTAATTAGGGTAAGGATTTCCAAGAGGCTTTTTAGGCTCTTAAATGCTATCTTATCTCTCCACCCATCCTTATTCCACCTAAAGATGACCAACCTTTTTATCTTTACATTTTAGCAACAAATCATTCTTTAAGTGCCATGGTCGCGCATCGAGATGAACAACATCGTGAGCAGTCAGTTTATTACATAAGTTGAACGCTCATTAATTACAAAACTCGGTATACTCATACTGAAAAACTTTGCTTGGCATTAGTCTTTGTTGCCTCTAAACTCTGTCATTATCTCCTCAATCACAAAACTTACGTCATCACTCATGCCGACCCTCTCAAGTACATGCATTCCAAGCCATACCAAAATCAACGTATGGCTCGTTGGCTCATGCTTCTTGCTGAATTTGATTTGGAATTCATTCAACAAAAATCGATAAAGGGGCAAACAATCACTGACCAATTAGTTGATGCCCCTCTACCTGACAACCAACCTTCTCATTGTGAATTCCCTGACGAATCTATCGCCACGTTATCCACCGATGGCATTTTCTATCAAATGACAATGTTCTTTGACAGATCCAAATGTCAACTCGGTGGGGGTGCGGGGGTCATTTTTATCCCTCATGAGGGTGAGCCCATGCCTCTCTCTTTTAAACTAGACTTTGAATGCACCAATAACATGGCTGAATATGAAGCCTTAATTTTGGGAATTCAAACTACCCTTTGCTTAGGCATCAAGACAATCAACATCTTTAGGACTCAAAATTAGTCGTTAATCAAATTAACAGTTCATACCTTTGCAAAAACAAAGTTTTGCAATGGTATAAACACCATGTTGACACATTGCTAGAGTCCTTCGACCATTATCTCTTACAAACTATTCCTCATTCTACAAATAAGTTTGCAGACACTATGGCCTCTCTAGCCTCACACATCCCATCATCATCTGCCTCCTCGAGAATCTATGTTATAGTACACCATTTGGCATTACCTTCATATATCTTGATTAACATCAACTTCATCGGCACTATCAACTCTAGTCCACAGGATGTTTGGTATAAATAACTTGTGGACTACTTGACTTATTCTATTGTTCCTCCTGACCTCTCTAGCAATGCATGATAGGCTTTTATCAAAAGTACTGCTCGATATACCATGCTAGGAGGTCTTCTCTACAAAAGAGATTTTGATGGCCTCCTTCTTCGATGTCTAACCTCCATTGAAACATCTCATGCCATCAAACAAGTCCATGATGGGATTTGTGGAGGTTATTTCAGTGGAAATTCAGTTGCAAAGCACATCCTTCACCTGGGCTATTATTGGCCCACTCTTCACTAAAATTGTAGCGACTATGTTCGGCATTGTATCAAATACCAACAACACACTAACTTACTTCACGTCCCTAGCCATGCTCTATAAGTTGATAAGGATTTCTAGCCCTTTTCACAATGGGGCTTCGATCTAATCGGTGAGATTAACCCTCATTCATCTCTTTGACATTAGTCCATTATCACTGCAATCGAATACTTCACTAAATAGGTGGAAGCTATTCCCCTCGTCTCCACTAAAGCTAACAAAATCATCGAATTCATCAATCAACACATCATCTGTCATTTCGGTGTAGCTCACAAGATCATCACCGATAATGGCAAGTCTTTCAAAAACAAAACTGTCCAAAAACTTTGTGACTCTTTTGGTATCAAACTCAACTTCTCCTCGCCTTATTACCCATAAGCAAATGGGCAGGTAGAGGCTTCTAACAAAATATTAACCAAAATCCTTATGAAGGTAGTCAATGACACTAGAAGGGATTGGCACATCCACATTCCCTTCACTTTATGGGCCTACTGCACTAGCATTCGAACCTCTATGGGTGCTACACCTTTCTCTTTAAAGTATGGAACTGAGGCTGTCTTGCCTCTTAAAGTATAGATACCTTCTCTACAGATCTCTTTACATGACATACTTTCTAATGATGACTTTCGTCAAGATTAGTTAGCTCAACTTGAGTTACTCGACGAACGCCATCTTGCTGCCCTTAACCATCTCCATATCTACCAAAACTGTATCAAACGTGCCTATAACAAAAATCTAAGAGAGTGAGCTTTCAACATTGAAGATCTCGTCCTCAAAGAAAACCAACATGTGACCAATATGAAAAGAAGCAAATGAGGCAAGTTTGCTCCTAATTGGCTTGGACCTTATATCATAATGCATAAGTATGGATCAGGGACTTATCGTTTGTCTTCTCTCGAAGGCTGACCAGAACTGAGCCCCTTAATGCCTTACATCTACGACCATTCTACTGTTAATCAAGTAATCACTCACTTGATATTTAACTTGAGCTCATCCCTTGAGCAACCCTCGTCATCCTTATTCCTATTTCTTTCAACCCTTTTCCCAAAAACATTAGTTAACCTTTGTTGCATTAATGCTTTGTCCTAATAAAAGGGAAATCCCCAAACCTCTATAGGCTTGTCTATGACTAAAAATTCTATCAAGAAATAAAACATAAAATTGGGATGCCTAACAAAGGTCATATAAACTATAAAAGTAGACTGCTCCCTTGAAGGATAGCTACATCATTGCTGTAATTAATAGATAGCTCCCTTGAAGGACAACTATTCAATAAAACTCCAAGCATACAAAATAAACTATAGACCATTCCCTCGAAGGATGGCTATGTCCAATTTTTTCTACAAATAGCACCTTCTTAGAAGCTTCTTACATAAATCAGCTTCACATGACCACAAAGCAAAACAACATCCCCAAATAGACTCCCCGCATTGATCAGTCTATAAGCTATAAAGTCATGGACTTGCCTATGGTCATTTTTAGGGTCACCTATAAAAGGGGCAAAGTTATGCCTGATACAAAGGGTTACGCTATCTTAAACATAACACCTAATAACACCTATTTTCTCAACATACTCAAGGGATTTTGAGCTCACTTAATGTCAAAGTGATTCGACTACTTACCTAACACACACCAATGGTCAACAACGTAATACATTAACGGGCCTTTTGTTTCCACAAACCCCCTACCTATGCAATCATTATGGTCCTTGTCAATGAAGGAGCAATCCGCCTTTCACTTCTTACTTGACTTTGTCACATGCCCATTTACATTAGTTTCTATGAAAAACAATACAAATGAAAACTAAAAACCAAACACAATTTATGTCAAGCATATATCATCACAAATATGAAAATTGTTGAAGCATAAATAAACTCATTTCATCTTCAACATACAACCATCACCAATATGAAAAATTGTTAGGAATGAAAAACCACACAAACCTATGTTATAGCATACACCATCACACAATATAGAAAAAGTTGTAACATAATCATTCACATCATCATAATATCATCACATTAAGCATGTATCATTAAAATATATGAGAAATGCTAAAAATACTAACATATACATAACAAAGCACATCCACAACATGTCAATATCTCTAAAATCTCATCATATATATATGTGTACATCAATGTTTACAACAAGTACAAGATGTCTCTCTCTCAAAAACTATATACGTCTCGCATCAACGGCTCGCAGGCTAGTATATGCATAATGTCTAACTACAAAAGCCTCAAGGCTGTGGCTGTGGTGGTGGTGGTGGTGGTGGTGACGATGCTGTATCATCCCCACTCTTTGTTCATCACCGTCTCTGAGAACCTGAGGTAATGGCACGCGATATAGACCTCTGGTGACTCTACTCAGCTTGCATCTCAAAGGATCACTATATCTGAGGAAACTACTTAATGGCACCCTCATAATATGCAATCTCATCCAACACAGTGTTGTACCTAGATATAGGTACAATCTGTGGTGGACCCATCAACCCTGATGCCATGCCCTATAATGAACTCTATGGCTGTCGCTGAGTTGGCTACTGTGATGCTCACTGAGTTGGCTCCTGTATTGGCTACTGTGGTGGTGGCTGAATAGGGCTCTGCCCTCCAAAAACCTATCTTATTAATGCATATGCCTGGGTTATGGCCAACTACCCTTGCAATGTGGTAACCTGCCCTGTCAAGGCTACCACCTGTGCCATCAAAACTGTGACCTGCCCCTAAAACCCTGCCACTTATCCCTACAAAGTGGTGACCTATGCTCGTGCTGCATCCCTCTCCTAGATGGTAGCATCTCTCTCCTACACTACAACATCTCTCTATCTAATAACTATCTGGAGATCAGGTGGGGGTCTTCTCTGAACCCCTACATACCTACCCACCAAGTCGAGTAGGCCTCTGTACACCCTAGATCTACCACACCAAGACCTGCAAGTATCTCCTCAAAATCTGGCCGCTCTGTCTCCTTTGGCAGTGGGAGTGGCACTTTGATATCATCTCATCTGTACAATGGAAAGGTAGGAGGCACATCTTATAATATCCCATACTGGTTCTATACTCTCTCTACTGGTACTCTCTCGAGCTCACCAACTCGCCTACCCCTAACCCATCTCAGGCTCTACACCCCCATCAACTGCTCTGCCTAGTCTCTAAATGCCAGATATGCTAGGTATGGTCACTAGATAATATCTACGGGGATCAGGGCATCTAAAACCCCCTATAGTAGTCAATATCTCTGACTATGCCATCAACATGTGTCTGCACCATAACCTCCCTCTATCATCTGAATCTAACTCAGAAGCTGGCTTGGATAGCCACTAAAAGGCTGAGAGGTCATGTAACCATGATGTGCTCGTATGCCTAACAATGCAGGAGGTGGCCCACACATAAGCTGTATCACTGCCATCGACTGATCCCCCAGAGCTCTTTATATAGCTGGGCCAAAAAGACTGGAGCCCACACAAACACTGTCTACCCCTCCAGCATATCCACCAAAACCTTGGTCATGGCAATCAAAAACCTCCCTCCCTCTACATTAGGTAGTGCATATACGGTGATGCCAATCATCATCAAGATGGCTAGTCGATGCGCATCCTCGTCTGTAGTGTATATTAGATCATACAACAAACTAGCTGAGTGGTAAGACGCCTCTGTAGTGTGCTCACCAAACAACGTCACCATATGGATATCATGCACCTCTCTTGAGCACAGATATAAATTTGCTCTGTGTATTGGTAACCACAAAATTTGATACACATCCTCAACAGTAACAGTCAACTCTCCTATGGGTAGATGAAAGGTGTTGGTGGTGTGATCCCACTGCTCAATCAGTGCCACCATCAGGCTCACATCCCTCACAACTCGGTAGTATCACCGTAGCCCGCCTAGTCCCACTGCATTGATGTAGGCCCACTCCTCACTGGTAATGTCTCGATGCATCCACGTCAGTAATGTCGAGAGACGATCCCATAGCATTAGTGTCTGTCTCACCTGCATCCAACCAACAAAACCACAACCAAGTTAACAAATGATTACCAACCTCTATGACTCTTCTTATCTTTTGGGAGAACTACATTAGCCTAAGGCCCTTAAAAACCAGGGCTATGTAGGTAGCACTCAGTTGACATGGGGTCTCTTGAGGTTAGCTCGCCCATTCGCCCATTCGTTTACCTCACATACCAACTAACTAAACCTATATGACCATCATCACACTGGAAAGAGCTCAACATGACTTAGGCCCTCCAAATTATCATTTTCAAAATTTTTCTAAGTCTTAAACACATTTATAGCAATTGGCATCAGTTAGTGTGTCAATGTCAGCACTTATCTAACTGACGTCAGCTGCTAAGTGACTGACATCGGTCATTGGTCGGTTGACGTCGTTGAAAATGCTGATGTTAGTGATTGGTTCAGCCCTAAAGCCAAACGGGGCGAGCCCTAAAATTAGGGCTTCCCCAAATTTTAGCCTAAAACCAACCTAAATCCTCCCAAAACTTCCTAAATTGACCTACCTAACCTACCCACCCTTTTAACTACCCCTACCCATCGATCTACAACTAAAAACACCAAAAAAAAAAAAAAAAAAAAATCAAATTCAAAAACAATCAAAAAACTCAAATCAACAATCCTACCTCATCTCATCACTGCCACCGTGGTGGTATGATGGGTGCCGCTGGTGGTGGTCCTCTCGCGAGGCCTCCTCCACCCTCTGCCATTTCTTCTACCTCATTTTCTCAATGAACTTCCTGGTGGCCCACAACCGCCCCCATAACTCTACAACAATCCAATCCTCACTCACACTTCTCACCAATCATAATCTACCATACCACGCTATTGCCATGAACAAATTGGACATCTCAATCACTAAATCACCTCAAAGCTCACTTTCTCACTTTGTCAAAAATCAAAAATGACTTTTGGTGGGCCACCAATCTAGTTTTATCGGGTTTGGCAGGCCATCAACGTCAGCAAATCCGTGCCCTAGGCCGCTGACGTTGGCCGATTACCACTGATGTCAGCAGCTAATCATGACCGACATCAATTTTATAACTGACATTGGCAGCCTTAAACCATAAGTCTACTTTACAAATGTCTAAAATTATACCCAAAAAAAACTAGTCCTCTTAATTAAGTCTTCTTAGACTCCTCATGGGGCACATTGGAGATAATGTACGTCTCCTTAACCACCCACAAATAATTTGAGATCACTTATATCTCAGACAGACTCAACACATAACCTTGGAGATCGCGATTATCTCCTTAGACTATGACCACTTTTGAGAAAACTATGCCTTAGTTGTTTTGATTGCATATGCTACCTCACAAATAGTTAGCAAAGTTGTCTATGACCCTCACACCTATTGATGAATTACGCTCCAGTTGATCCCCAATCTTTATGACATTTTCATGTTTTCTAGGAGCACTTCCTAAGCCTAGGATACTTGGAACACAACGATCATTGGATCTACAGCTTTGATCGTTTAAACCCAATCAGCTACGACTAAAAGCTGGAGATCGGTTACTTTGATTTTAGCACTCCTAGACCTTGACCACGACAATTTGACCTACATATCACGTGAAGTGGTATACGTGCAATCTTAACTATTGTAACATTCACACTCAAAACTTCACCTTACTCATCTACTACCTATCAAATCGGCACTCGATATCAGCTTACCTTCCCTCAACTCCTGCTTTGAGAGGGAATACCTTATCCCATACCTAGGGCAAACAACATCGATTTTTGTCTTGCAGTTTGTCGAGACAAACCATAAGACAAAAATGGGCAAATGTAGACACCAATATTGTGTCTACCCCCCTTGGTCCCCTTCTAACTTTAACACTCCTAACCCACACTTTATTAATTTAAAATAAATTATCTATTTTTATCATCCCCTCACCTTGACACCTCACCTAGACACCTCACCCCAAGACCATTTCTTACCCCATGACTCACCCCAAGACTAATTTCTCCAAATCACTACCTAAGACCTATTCCAACTCTCTAACTAACTCTCATGCCTAATAAACCCATCTTTTGACTATTCTCCAATGACAAATGCACTTGGCAGGTGGAGAAACAAGAAAAAGGCTAAAAATAGCCCTTTTAATCATTCTCTAGCCACCGACGTCGGTCAAGTGTTGACCGATGCTGGCGGAATCACTGATGTCAGTTACTTAAGCTAGGTTTCTAACCTTGAGTTCTCGCTTGCCTCTTTGATATCGATGCACACGCTTGGAGTCTAAGCATCAAAATTTTATTATCGCTCTTCAGGCTATAGAAACTCTATAGAAATAACTCCAGATATTGGATTGGAAATATTGTATGATATCTTTGACATCAACCGCTACAGGAACAAGCATCCTGATACCCTTCGGTCCCCACCAAAAAGCTAAGTATTCTTTTGGTTTCTATTTTAAAGTTCTAGAATAACTTGGTAATTAGTTTCTATTTACTATTTCTGGATACTATAGAAGAAACTTGACTTCTTCCGTGGAAGGGTTGAAAAGCCTTCCTCTGACTCTTACCCTTTTATCACACCTACCCTCTATCTTTTCTCTTTCTTCAGACCTTATCCTCCTTCTCGTAACTCTACACAAACCCTCCAACTTCCAGAGTCCTCTGTCCATCACAGAAACAACCTGAAACCCATCCAAAGCCTAATTTCCCCTACTGACATTGGTAGTATAACCGACATCGGCACATTTTACTATCGACATCGACATTATAACTGACGTCGGCGACTATGCAAACTAGAACCTACACAAACAACCCCTAAACCAGACACAACCTTTGACCAGCATTTTGAGACTCATGGATTATAGGAGACAGGTACATAGCATTCTGCCTTTTCATTTCTATAAGTCTTTTATCATTTTAGTTTATACAATCTCTTTGTCTTAAATAGTGGACTGTCATCCCTCACAGAGCTTTACGCTTTCGGAACCAAGCGCGTAGCTTGGCAGTCCACTTTATCTTATTCTAACATTTTCTTTGTTTAGAGTCTTATTTTTATCTACAGGTGTCTTCCTCTACAGCCAAAGAGGAGCTCCTACAATGTCTCTAAATGGTGTGCAACTTAATTTGGGTATGTACAAACCCCTAACCTTTAACCTTTAGTTTCTTCTTTCTTCTGAATGTAATTAACACAAAAATGTAGAGAAACACTTAAGCGTGCCCCAAATGGGAAACAACCATGACATAATGGTGATAAAAGGCTTTTAACTTTAGATGTATCCTAGGTAAGGACACATGCCAAGAGAGATAGAGGCTTCGATTGGATGATTGACTATAAGCTTTAGACGTATCCTAGGCAAGGACACATTTTACAGAGATATGTGGGAAAAATAGATTAATGGAATATAAGATTAAGACATATCCTAGGGAAAGACATGTGCTAAGGATATCTGTAATAAAAATGGAATGATGGGCTATAAGCTTTAGATGTATCTCAAGTAAGGATGCATGCCAAGAAGTGTTACATGAAAAATTGAATAATGGGTTGTAAGCTTTATATGTATCCCAGTTAAGGATGCATGCTAGAAAGAGTTTTAGGTAAAAGGATATGATGGACCATAAGATTTAAATGTATCCCAGGAAAGGATGCATGCTAGGGATAACTTTAGGAAAAATGGAATGATTGACTATTTGATGGGATTGAATAAAGATTTGATGGGTTTTGACTCAAAGTATATGTCTAGAAGAGATAAAATGATATGATAGGGGAAAATAAAGGATTCAAATGATTGAAAGAGAATTGATGAGGGCATATAAGCTATCCTTAAGCATTATGTGTGATTAAGAAATGCCTACATAGTCTTAGAAGACCTCAGGCCAATGTAGTTCTCTTTATGAGAGAAGGTGTGATGAGAGATGATAAAGTTAGACCAGATGATTGAGAATGATGGGTAAATGTATTAGCTATTAAACTTGACTTAAATATTAGGTTTGATGATTAGACAGATGATGGATGACTTGGAAAAATGATTAAATATTGGATGTTATATTTTTTTGACATAATTATGGTCGAGCTAACCTTAGACACCCCATGTGACTGAGCACTAGTTGCATAGTTTTTATGGACCTCAAGCCAATGTAGTTGTCCCAAACAGTAATTTAGATGAAGAGATGATGAAAAAATGTTAAGATAAGGTTAATGGTACAATAATAAATATTATAAGGAGGATGAATGATTTATTAGGTAGTATTAGGACAAAATTAAGGACAAGATGAGGTGGTATTATCATCATGAGCATATAGAAGGGGTAAAACTATGAAAAATGGGGGGGGGTGTAAAATAGAATAATGGGGAGTAAAATGGTTCATTGTTACCTAGCCTTTATGAGATTTGAGCCCTATTACATGAGATTGGTGATAGAGAGATGGTTGGTATCCCACATGATCATCATCATGGAGAGAGGGTGCATGGGTACTAGAGACCAAATGATCATGGAGACTTAGTATATTCCCCCACTTTTCATGATTTTTATTTTAATTCACATTTATTAGGGTATCAGGAAAATGAAGTGAAGTCATGTTTTATGTATAGTGACTTTGATGCAATAAAATATGACTTTGCATTCATGAAACATAGTTTGATGGAGGTAGATGAAATCTCACTAGGGTTTGGGGTAGGTGATGCAACATCATGAAAAATGTGATATTGCAATTAGGGTTGTAGTTTTGACAAGGCAAAATGTGAGCTCATATAGGGGAAACATGAGTTTACATAGGAGTGTAACACGATCTTGTGATTTGGAAAATATGAGTTTGAAATTTGAACACAAGTGCGTAATCATGAGACATGACTTTCTATCTAGGTCAAAAAAGTGAAGATGCGGATAAACAAATGTTGTGAGAGATACAAAATTTTGAAAAGAGATGCAATTTTTTATTAGGAAAATGGAAGAAGTGAAAATGAGTTAAATGAAGGAGTTAGTTAAATGAATGATATAGCTAGGTTGATAGATATGATGTGTTTGTGATATGCATGAGGTTTTATCTTTGATTGAGTCACATGGTTGATGTTTGGTCGTGTTGAGAGATATCCATACACTAGATGATGTAGGATTCCATGTGTTGGAACTAGTTTGTCTATACCATATGGCATGAATTATACCAATTTAGACTGATAGAAACTTGATTAATAGACTATAGAGAACTGATATCATGAGACTAGCACATTTTAGTTTGTTACAAGAGAGATGATGATTACCATGGAAGACGTCTAGAGGATATATAGGACCCTTATTTAGGGTAATAAATTATACTAGTAGTCCTTATCATAGATTACCATAGTGATGCTCTCGATAGGCCATATGAGAGTTGGGTTATACCAGAGGTGATTGAACATAGATTGGTTATATCATCATTATATGATGGATCAATTAACTGTGACATTGATGGCTCTTATCAATGACATCCTATTGCCTGATAAGAGTGCATGGTTCTTTCCTATTAGATTTGGGGATGTGGTTGATGACATGGCTAAACATCACTAAGTATTTTCCTAGGGGCCAAAAATATTGGCATAGTTATATAGGAACCTACACCTAGCCACTTAAAAATCTTGGGTTAGTATATGTGTGATTATATTGTTATAAATTTGGGCCTAGGAGCATGTGGCCATTGAGAGGCCCATGGGGATGCAACAAAAATGAGAACCTAATGAGCACATGGTATATGGCTGGGAGATTAATTTGGGTGGATAGAGGGGCCATATTGGAGACTTACCTTTCTATAAGTGATCCCTATATGATTTAATAATGGCTCAAGTGACATGGATGCCATATAAAAGGATCTAGTGGGGATGGGTAGAGGATGGGGACTACATGGACTTTATGATGACAAAGAGTTAATTTATAGGGGGTTTGGATGAATTAGTAGAGTGATATCACCTTGATAGAGTTATTTACCAGTTTGATCTTCAGAAAGACATTCCATAAATCCCTCACGTGTTTGTACAGATCATCAGAGAGAGACCACTATGGGGTAAGTGCATTAAAAGTGTAGTGGATAACATGGATTTTGATAATTGAGTGGTAGTGGACTAAGACTATCAGATGGTTATAGTAGATCCCAAGGTTACAATGGATTATGGTGGATGGTGGGCATAATGTGTACCCCTTATATTGACCTATCTAGCAAGGTGTGCCTCAAGATTATCTGATTGGATTAGATTGATGATACATAGGTTGGGACAGAGGTGATGATTGAGGGACATGTTAGACCACCTTCTAAGGTAGAGAAGGAAGATAAGGGAGATAGGGGTGGAGGAGGTTAGGTTATTAATACACTAATATTACAAACCTAAGAAGGATATCAGGTAGGGCCTTCTTATTCCCCTAAATTAGAGTCAAATCAAATGACTATAGATCAATTATAGAGAGAGATCCAGGCCTGTGATTTTGAGATAGTAGGGGTGCTATAGGAGAGAGATGTTTTAAAAATACAAGTGGAAGATCTGTAGGGAGAGGTTATTAGGTTATAGGGATAAATTATTCAGAGGGATACTTAAATAGCTAGAATATTATCATAGGTGACTGTTGGGTCGAGTGACCACCTTATAGGCTCATATCACACATCATGATATGTAAATTACCACATTACATGACTAAATCACATAGTTTAAGTTGGATCATGATCATATGACTAATTTTTAGACACATATAGAGCATAAGGATGTATATATGCATACCTTATAGGATGAACGGGATGTAACTCTAGATTCTTGAGGATTGGGTCATTTGGGTAGACAACGGATAGATGAAAGTATTGAGACACAATACTACACACACACACACATACATATATACATACACACACATAGAGACACACACACACACACACACACACACACACATATCTGTGTCTATGTGTGTGTATGTATACATACACACACACAGACACATATATATATCTCTGTGTCCTTGTGTGTGTATGTATACATACACACACATAGACACACACACACACACACACACACACACACACACACACACACACACACACACACACACACACACACACACACATATGAGTAGGTTGTGTTAGTAGGTTATAGGTAAATCAGTTACACAACTAACTCTTCTTGGTCAACACAGTCAATGCATCCACCATCAAGGTCACCATGACCACTAGTTCTAGATAATCATAGTGACATGTGATTTTTCATTTGTTATTGTATTTTGGTACATGGGTGTCCATGATGCATATTATATATATCATTTTTGATATATTCATGGACATATTGTGATATATATACATATATATATATACATATATATATATATATACATATATATATATATATATATATATATATATATATATATATATATATATATATATATATGATGATGATGATGATGATGATGATGATGATGATGATGATGATTCAATCTGAGTATATGATTGATTATTGTTGTGTGTTGTGATTTATTTGCTGAGTTGCATTTGATTTATGTGTGTTGTATTTGATTTATGTATCATGATTCATGCATATTATGGATGATCATATACTTAGTTTAGATGTGATGTGATGATATGGAATTATTGATGAAATGTGATGTATATGATGCAATGATTTAATCTTAGATGATTATATTTATGATGTGGATAATATCATGTGTTTATTGTTATCATGTGATGCCATATGTTGATGCTTCCATGTTTAAATATATTATTCATGTCAACTTATTTATGTATTATGTGGATATGATGATGTTATCATAGATGACATAGTTAGTTTAGATCATATAATTATGGTTATATCATTGTTATGATTTTTGACACTAGTGGATGTTAGATTAGACAATGATATTGATGATTGATGTTAGATTATATAAGGTTATTCATGGTTGTGTTATATTGATACATGATGATATAGGGAATAAATGAGATGTCTAGATCCATTTGTGTTATGAAATCCCATTAATGTAGCACTAGGTAGTATGCACCATGACATGCATGTAGTCATTATGACATTTTGTTAGAGTGTATAAAGGTTTGACTCTAAAAAGAAAATAAAATATAGATATGACATTTCATGTGATGCACCAATGGTATTGATATGACCAAGGTGATGTCATGGTGTTATGTCAAATGCATAAAAGACATAAAATGACAAACACACAAGTGTATAAAACATATAAGTTAATACAACATACAAGTACATACAACATACAAGGGTATATAAGCATGATGAGTGTTATGGATTGAGTATTTCCAAAAATGGGAATTGGGTGAACAACCCAAGTTTATGTTGTACCTATGTTATTACTTTTTTTACTTGAGTTAAAATGTAGTCATAGTAATAATGTGTTTAATAAGGAAGAGAGACATGCATAAATAAGGATGATGAAGTGAAAAATGAGGTACATGACTCAAGGTGAGAGTAAGGGCGAGGGAATTGTTTAAGGATACATATGCATATGTGGACCATTTTGGCATAAAATTAAATCCATACTTAGTAACCAAGACATGAGGACTTGAATAGTGACTATGCAACCTGGGGGGGTTAAAGTATAAGTGATAGGGGAAAGGAAGGGAAGCTCTAGGTGACTCTCCAAGTGTCTTATGCTTCTACCAAAACTAGAGGCTTAAGTAAATATTATTTGAGATCTTTAAATTTTTTTTAGCATTCTAGACTCTAGTAGAATTATGTCCCTTTATTAATAAGATGTGTGAATGGTTGACATTTATCAGTGAGGTGAGATAAATCAATAAATGGCCTGTATTTTGCCTTGTAGACTATAAAGTTGATTGAGATTATTGGGTGGAGGCATTTCTATAATGGCTTTAACTTTAGTTGGGTCAACTTTAATGCATCAGAGAGATACAATAAACCCTAAAGAGTTTGCATGATGTGACTCCACTAACACATTTCTTAGGGTTGAGTTTAACTTTTTATCATCTTGGCCTTTTAATTATTATTCAAAACACTATTGGATGGTCAACCCATATTTTAGACTTGCGATTTCATTAAAATAATCTTCAACTATGTTGTGCACTAAATTTTAGATCTAATCTATATTACTAATTTTAGTAATAAAAACCTAAAACTTGATCACACCAATAAGAATAGATAAAAGAGGCAATAAACACAATAAGAACTTTTTTACCATCATTTTACCTCCTTATGGATCCACTCTAGGATTGCAAAATGGATTTTTGATGCCCAAATTTGAAAATATTGGATTTCTCGCTTGGTGTTGATAATAACTTCCAAATGCTTGAAATGAGCTTGATGGTGGCTAACGATGAATACAAGAGAGCATTTTGGATGCAAGGTAACAATAATTTGATGGATTTATAAGTTATTTTAGAGGAGGGAGAGTTTGGTTATATAGGCTTGTAGGGATAAATTAATGGCTTAAATTCAATTTTGAGCCATTGAGATCAATGACTAGGGATTTTCCATGAAATTTTTAATTCCATGGAGATCTCTAGAATTAGAGAATTCTAGAGAATTGGGGCTAGAATGGAGGAGATTTATAGAATCCTCTAACTCTATAAATCTCCCATAGGGTTTAGGGGTTTATGAGATGCTAGAAAAGGGTGGTGGTTGGGTAGGTAGGTTATTTTTGTATTTTTAAATTGACTAATTGGCTTAGGGAGTAGGTTAGTGTGTAATAGGTTATATTAGGGGTTTAATAAAGGGATTAATTTATTTTTAAGATTGGATAAGGTTTTTAGGATATGGGAATGGGATGTGGGTTATTAGGATATTAGTTAATTTAGCTAGGAAATATAAAAATTAAACTAAATTAGCAGAAGTTAGCTTAATTAGTATAATTAGTAGGGAAAGCATATTTTAGTGCATATATTTCAACCCTATTTGAAGGGAATTATGGGTGGATAAGATGGGAAGGATTATTGTCTTTCAAAGAAGAATCATAATGTTAAACAGTGTCAAATGTTAGTGTTGGTGTTCTAGATTTGCATCTTAGCTAAGTAAGGGGATTGTTTAGATCTCCCTACTCAAATCTAGTCCAATATGGGACTGATCCTAGGCTATGGGTATCCTAATAATGGACCAGACCTCTAGAGAAGGTTGAATTCCTTATGGATATATCACCTACACTAACATTAAACTAACACTTGCTTGGAAAAGGGAAAGATATTTTGACAATAACTTATAAAGCATGAAAAATAGGTGATGCACCAATGATTTGATCACTCAAACTCACATGATACACACTATGAAACACTTTCAAGACCAAATAATATCAATCTCACATAAATATTTCAGAATAAAGCATTAATCAGTTATCAAATTAGTAAGAGAGGAAAAATATCCACTTTAAAGCTAGATAATAAACTATAAATTGCACTTATAATGACCTATAAGAACTACTAAGTGCTTCCTGAAGGTGAGAGAAAATTAGACATAAGCAATGAATATACATTCACTTAATTATAGTACATGAATTCATAGAACACACTTCAATCAAGCCTAGAAAAGGATGCAATTCAGTCTTTATTGCATAAAAAATGTGTCATAGTACAAATTTTGACAGAGTCTGGTCATAAAAAAAAGAGGGATGCATTTTAAGGATTAGAATCTTGTATTTATAGAAAAGAGAAAGAGAGAGAGAGCTATGCATTGAAAAAGGCCCAACCACTTTTGATAGATTAACACTCTCGAGGATGATGACTCCTTATCTTATCAATAAGGAACAAATTCTCTAAAAGAATTGAATGCTTATTAACCTTATCCATCTGCCTAGTGTTTTCTTGAAATTCCATGATATCATCTAATGATCTACTAACAAAGATTATGTCTTGGAATTGATAGAATTATGCCAAATCTGATTTGGGTGGCCAATTATATTTGCTCATTGAAAAGTGACCTTGATGATAGGTGAGTCATGTCTCCCTATGATAATGTTTACATCTATATTTTTTCTAACTCGAACCTGGGTCTATTATATAGATAGCAAACCAATCTTAGCTCATTAGTTTTCACACAGTCCCAACATTCATGAAAACTTACAAACTACTTAACCTTGATTCAAAAACACTAGTTCATTTTTATTATCTCCAAAGGACCTATTTTACCTATATGGAGTTCTAATGGAAATGATTGGTCCCACTGGTTCCATCTTGATCATATCCGAGCTTTGGTTCTTCTGCATTTACATACCTGAGTCAAAAATTGTTCCATTACCTTCCATAAAAAATGTCCAGGTTCACCTTTATTTGATTGGTCATCGACAATTGATTCAATCCATTTCATTATGACCAACTATCTTTATTCTTATTGGTCCCAAAATTTTTTCTAACTCTTTTGACCCATCTCATTTTGTTGATCACCTTTCATGATTGAATGCATGCCATTGATCTATCTGGGTCCATTAATCTACCAATCATCATTCATCATTGGATCTTTTATAAGATAAAATGTGGGTCATTGATTTAACTTAGAATCATCCCTTTGTCAATGAATGCACACCATTGGATCTTTACTTGATGATATCACACTATTGGATCATGTCCAACTTGTAGATCTTTAAGGACTTTAACCTGGGGACCTTTTGACTTGTTGACTCCAAGGTGGATCATTAGATCTCATGTGTTAGTATGAGGGCTCTCATAGACCATTAGATCTTAACCAAATTTAAACCTTTTAAGGACCTTTTGAACCTAAATGGTTACTTGTTATGGCATAAGTTTGATAGCTACGTGAACATATTATTGACTTTTTGATTTCCTGCATGTCACTAGATCTTTGCTTGGATTGAATGCAGACCATTGATCTTGAACCCATTTGAATATAAATGGCTATTTTCCATGGCTTAAACTTTGACATCTATGTGAATGTATTTAACATTCGCATGACTGTCACTGCATATTTGAAAACCAATGGTCATCTTTTATGCTTGAATTTGACACTTGCAGGGCCATCCTAGATATTTTGAATTCAAATGGCTATTTTTTGTAACCTAAAATTGACATATATGCAACCAACTGGATCATAAATTCTATAGGATATTTATTTTGGACCTTTTACTAGACATTTTGTCTGGGGCACCTTCTTTGAAAAAGGACCTTTTAGAAACCTTAAACTAGACCATTTTCCTAAGAAACATCCATTCGAGAAAATTGTATAGGGAACTTTGTTAAGAGAACAACCCCTCAAAACTTTAATTTCAGAGTATTTTCCTAAGAAATGACCCTTCAAAAAAATTATTTGGGAAACCTTCCTTGAAGACTTACCCTTTGAAAATTCTATCTAAGACACCTTCCTAAAGAAATGCCCTTCAGAACTTATGTTTGGTTCACTTTCCCAAGAACAGACTCTTCAGGGAAATGTTTTGGCCACTTTAATTGAAAAATATATCCTTCAAAAAAAGTGTTGAGGACAATTTTCTTGACATGACCCTTCGATATTTCTATATCTAACCACTTTCCTATAGAATGACCCTTTGGGAAAATTGTTTGGATAGTTTTCCCAAAAGAAATGACACTTAGACTTTTTTGATGTGGAAAATTTCTCTAAAATAAATAGGTCTTCAGGAAAATTGTTGTGGAATAACTTTTCTAAGATAAATCTATCTTAGTATTTTGCTTCACACATTTTGTTTGAAAGAATTCATGCCTTCAAAAACTTTATCTTGGACAACTTCTCTGAAATAATTCAACACTTAGCCAAAAAGGGTCCAAAAAAAATTAGCTTGGCAAAATAAAATCTCGAAAGAATTGGCCTGAGAAAATGAACACTTAGTCAAATAAAAGGTCTAAAATAATTTATATTATCAATGAAAGCTGAAATAATTCCCAATTAAATACTTATCCTAAAAAGGTTTTTTTACTTAGCTTTTACTTGAACTTGTACTTGAATCTTGAAGACCTGAAAGAACTATGAAAATTTAAAGCTTGTGTAGACCTATTTCATGACCTTGAACTACTTGGTTTCACCGTGAAGCCTAATCATATTGAATCATTAGACCAATCTATAATTAGGATCTTGTTCCTTCCACTGAACTCTTGGATTATGCACATTTTTGGTATGTAGACCAAATTTGGTCAACATCTTTGGTGACTTGGCTGGGCAACATGCCTACTATGCTTAAGAACTTGGACCATTTATATGATTTTTGACTCATAATAGATAATACATGGACCATTTACATGACTGTAAAAAAACCTTTTGACTTGTAAAGACAAAATAATTCCAACAAATAGGGAAAGAAACAAAATTGAAAGAGAAAATAACCTAAAAAGTAAAGGTAGTTAACTACTAAACAACTGTGAAAACAAAATCACTTATTTGAGACAAGATAGAAAGGAAACAAACTAATGTGTTAGAAAATACTTAGATAAAAATAAAAAATAACTAACTATGTACAGGGGACTTAACTTCCTTAATAGTAGTGTTTGATATGTATCCCATTGACTTGGATAGGAAGCTCTTCACCATTCATCCTTGTGAGTTGGAAAACATTGTGGGACTTATAGCTAGAGACTTTAAATGGACTATTCTAGAGAGAATCAATTTTTTTGTGCTTTTCTAGCTTAGCTTTATCCTCATCCCACTTTAGGACCAAATCTCTTTCTTGAAATCTCTTAAAAAAGTTCCTTTGTCAAAAGATCTCTTTGCCATTGCTTGATGAGCCTCCATAGCCAACATGGACTGATGCCTTATCTCCTCTAGCTCCATGAGCTCAACATATCTTAATTTTATTGGATCATTCTCCAAAATATCAAGTTGATGCATCAATTCCAAAGTAGGAAATTCACGAGAAATAGGCATTCTTGCTTCCTTACCGTATACTAGTTTGTATGGAGAATTGAAAATTGACCTTTCATAGGTGATCCTATTAGCCCATAGAGCTGACTTCAATTTGAGATGATATGATCTCTGATTATCTTCACTAGTCCTCCTGATAATCAATAATAAATTCTTTAAGTGGATTCAACAAGTCCATTTCCTTGTGGATAATAGTTTGATGAGGTACTGAGGAAAACACTATGTTAAAATACCCACTAGATAATCTTAGATCCTACAAAATCCATATAATTATCATAAATTATAGTTGAAGGGACCCTAAATATGTTAAGCAAACCTTCATAGAAGTCCAAAACACTAGTTTCATTAGCTTCTTTTAATGTTACTGATTCTATCCATTTGGTAAAATTATCTATGGCAGTCAGGATTCACTTGTGTCCTAAGCTTAAAGGGGGATTAATGAGACAAAGAAAGACCAATCCCCATTGGATAAAGGGTTGATTTACTAAAATTTGTTGGAGATGTAAATCTACCAACTAACAAACATGGCACATTGTCTACATTTCCTAGGCCATGCATGACAATCACCAAATAAACTTGGCCAATAATACCCACCTCTCATGATCTTGTGGGTTGTGATCCTCACTGAATAATATCCTTCACCATGTCCATCATGAAATTACTCAAGTAATTTCTGTGTTTGACCTGGTTCTTTGCATCTTAGCAATATGCCATTGATATCATTTTTGAACAATACATTATCAACAAGGAGAAAAAAAATTGACTGTAATCTAAAATATCTCCTCTTTGAAGGAGTGAGATGAGGAGGATAAACACCATCTTGTAGATACCTTACCATATCTTGGAACTAGCTAGAAGATGAGGTTTGGTCACTTATAAATTCTTCATCATTTGACACCATAACTAGTTCATCAGAATCCTGTAAGTCTTTGGTTAGATGTTCACAAAGTCCTTTGCCTCTAACCAACTATTTGACTTTGATCTCAATATCATATTCCATGACCTTGGTTACCCAACTAGTTCTCTTGTCATTAATATTTTTGTTTAGAAGAAAATATTTGACACTTGGATGTGCAACCATCCAATGTATCTTTTTATTGGACAATAAGTATCTAAATTTTTAATTAGACCTTATGACTGAAAGAACATGCTTCTCAATAAAATAATACCTCATTTCATATTCTTTCAAGCCTTGAGTGAAGAAGGCTATGGGATGATCTAAAGTCTCTTTATTCTGCTACATGAGAATATGTGAAATTATGTCAATCTTATCATAGCTATATGAAAAGAAATCCTTTGTAAAATTAGGGTTTAGGAGTGTAGGAGCACTAGCTATAACTTTCTTGATCTCTTCAAAGCTTATTACTCCTTCTTTAGACCAACTAAAACTCTGACCCTTATTTAACATAAATGTGAGTGGCTTAGCTAAAGTAGCAAAATTTAAGATGTATCTCCTTATGAAATTGATCTTGATTAAAAATATTTGCAAGGTTTTCTTGTGCTTAGGTAATGAAAGTACAAGAATTGATTATATCCTATCAGGATCTATGCTTGTACCATATTTTGAAATTACATGTCTAAGAAGCCTACCTTCATGAATATAGAAAAGACACTTTTTTGGATTTTAAGACACTCCAAATTCCCTGCACCTTTCAAATACTTGTCTAAGATGAATCATATATTCATTTGTACTATTAGATAATAATGTTATGTCATCTAGATAAACAAGAATAAACTTGTTGAGGAGACCCTAAAATACCATGTTCATAGCCTTCTAAAAATTGGCTCCAGCATTAGATAAACCAAAAGGCATCTTTTTGTATGCAAAGGTCCCCCACTTTGTGGTGAAGGCTATTTTGAACTGGTCTTCTTCTTTGATAAAATTTTGGTTATATCCATTATAGCCATCTAATAAAGAGAACCTTTTGGATCCTATAACTAGATGCAAAATCTACTCCAATGATGGCAATGGGTAGTGGTCTTTAAGAGAGGCCTTGTTTAAGTCACAAAAGTTAACACAACCTTATTTCACCATTCTTCTTCTGTACTAGAACACAATTTTCCACCCAAGTTGAGTGATTAATTAGAAATATTATAGCTGACTCAATGAGATTGTGTAGTTCAACTCTCATCAAAGGTTCAAGCTTTGGGTTAATAGGCCTTTGTCTCTATCTGAATGGCCTTGTCTCATCCTCTAACTCAATGGTATGTTGAGCTAGACTTGGATCAAACCCTTTAAGGTCACTATATTTCCATGCAAATACATCTAAAAAACTTGAACATAACTCAATAAAAGTTTCTTTCTCTAAAGATGTGCAAACTTTACCTAGCTTTAAATTCTTGTCAATGGAAATCTCCACATTTGTGTAGTGTTCTTCCTTGGTTGACAAATAAAACTTTTCTTTTATCAATACATCTTCTTTACTAAATATGTTTTTAAGGGTGACCAACCCTTTAGGCAACTTGTTTGTTTTTAATTGCATAATTTGGTCATCATATTGTTGCAAATGCTTGTCTTGGTTATTTGAGGAGAATTCAGCTTCCTCTTGTAAGAATCTAACAATTTAGCTATCATCTTCAAATACTAGCCAATTATCATGGTTATCTAGTATAGAAGGTCTCACAACTTCCTTGATGTGTGATTGAACTTTTTAATTTTTTATGTCAGTTGGGATACTAAATTGTGACCCAATAGCAACCAACCTATCTGCATGCTTGTTCTTATTTCTTGATATGGCCTTTATATTGAAAGCTTGAAAGTCTTCAACTAGGTCCCATACTCTATGATTATATGAACTAAGCAATGGGTTCTTGCATATATTAAGTCCTCTTACTTGGTGAACTACTAGTTCACTATCTCCAAAGACTTTTAAGGAATTGACTTTCATCTTTCTTGTCCATTACAAACCATGCACTAGTGCTTCATATTCAATAACATTATTGGAATAACCAAACTAAAACTTGAGAAAAGATAAATAAATTTTATTGGTTATAGAAATTAACATCATTCCATCTCTAGTTCCATGTTTGTTCCTAGATCCATCAAAATATAGCTGCCATAGTCCATTACTAGGTTGATCATCTTTCATCAATGTTAGAATTGGTGCATCATTTTCATGAAGACAATAAACACCAAGTACCTCTTCTTTAATTAACTTATAGGGATCATGTCCATGTAAATCAGAGGCCCATTCATCAAGGGAAATATTTAGGACTCCATCTAGAGGTGATTCAGATTCCACCTCACTATTTTCTAGTACATTGTCTCAAATAACACAATTAGTGTTCAACATACTTGGCAGATATGGTTCCAAATAAAATATTTCAATAGGTTCATAATGTATTGTTACCCTAGTACCATACTTGGTTCTAAACCTTAAATAGGTCTAATCGGATAACAAATATCCTCCAATATTTGAAGTAAAGTATCTTGAAAGACACATGGAAAATTTGGGAGGCAAGTCCACTACAACTACATCTTACTAAATAACAACATTGGGGAAAGCATGCAATGTCAGTTTTAGGCTTTTGATTATGGTTACTATCCTTGTTGGTGATCCATCTAATTGTAATACTTTTTTGGTATTTGGCTCATAGACAATACCAAGCTTGTTTGTAATTTATTGGGGCATGATAGTGCTACTAGGTCCACTATCTACCATATAATAATGGACTAAACAGTCACATACTATTAAAGAGAGATAAAAGGGAGGTGTTTTATTTTATTTGACATTGGTTTTGTCCACCTTTATCATGTTATGTATCTGTTGATTAAGTTGCTTAATTTTTTGGTCTAAATTAGCCAAGACAACTCCTTGTTTCTCAATTGGTTCTTTAGATACCTTAAGATCTGAAAGTTCTTGAATAAGCATGTCCTTTTTCCCTAGAATGGAAAGATAATCCCACATGATAATTCTAACATTTGATTTCTTCATTTGTTTTATAATTATGAAAAATGCTCCATTAACCTTTGGCTGTAACTTTTGAGCCACTGGTTGTTCTCTAATTGGAGGCATTTGGGGAACCTTTCCTACCTTTGCATTCTAAATTTTCTATATTATAGGAACAATAACTTGATCCTTGACACTCTTTGAAACAAAATTAGGAATACTAGAAGTATTGCTCACATCTTAAGCTTCCTCAATGGCTATTCTTTTAGCTCTAGTCAAAGCTGCCACTTGACCATTTATGTTACTAGTTTCACCAACTTAGTTGAATACAATATAATAATTTAATTTCCAATTAACATTAATAGCATCTGGATGTCTTGGAACTTGTTGAACTTATCCTTGAACTGCCATATTCATGTCTTGATACTAAACACCTTGAAGAGAGAACTCTTTTTGTGTCATTTGTGGCATAGTAATATCTTATGATACCAAGGCTTGAATTTGAGTGTCGTTTGGATTAGAAGGCTGCCAACCTGAATCTTGTATCAAGTTATTTTGAGGAATGATTGCTTTTGAAATGGAAGGTACATTGGGATCAAGGGTTGCATATGGCTTAGTTTGGGTTATGGCTCCTTGATTTTGATAAGGTTGCCTATTGTCTTTGAAACCTTGATAAGGAGGTCTTTGGTTATTGAAATATTGATCAGTATTTTGCTTTTGTTATTGATAAAGTCTACCTTAGTACTGTTGTCTCTTGAGTTGAAAAATCTCACTTTTAAAATCTTGTAACATGCTTTTTAGATCACCAATCTCACTAGATTGATTAGGAATAGCTACAACTTGGACTTTTGGAGGAATATGAGCTATAGATGAAATTTGAAAATCTTGAGGAAGAGGAATAGGTTGTAATTATGGGAATATGGGCATTAGAGGCCTTGGATCAAGTTTACCAGCTTGTATTAAGCTATTTTCTACTCTTATAGCAATTTCATAGGCATTTATCAAGGTATTACCACCCATAGACTGTATCATGACACTTATATCATAATTAAGGGCCTTAAAATAGTACAAAAATGCATACTCTGGGGATGGTCTAACCAATACAGGGATCCTAGTCCATATCTTTTGGAATCTAAGGTTAAAATTATACATGAATTCATGGGGGTACCTTTTTATGGTAGTCAATTATTTAACCAAGGATAGATGATCAGAATTATCTTCAAATTGACTAACTGAGGCTGCACCTAACTCATTCCAAGTAACAATGAAGGTTAATGGAAGATTCCTATACCATTTATTGCTTTTCCCTTGAGGGAAGCAATAATTTGATAGCCACATTATCTTGAGTAACATTATAAACATAACATAGATTGACAACATCTTGGATATGCTCAATAACAATAGTTTTATCCCATTCTCTAGAGAAGAAAGGGATAATTTTCAAGGCAAACACAAAAATATCATCATATTGGGCTAAATTTAGGGGACTACCCCTATTAAATAGGATAAACACTTGATTCTTGATAACCACTTGGGTAAAAGGGATTTGGCTTATGGGAACAATAGATTGGACTAAAATAATAGAATGTCTCAAGGATGAATTCTTCTTTTGAGGATAAGGTATTTTACTATTGAATCTTGATATTTTATAAGAAGTAGAAGGCAATTCAATAATTTCAAAAAGACTACCTTTACTTGATGATCTTGATGTAACCTTTGGCATGAAAGCACTATCTAATTTTTTTAATAAATTCTATAACTTGAAGGATATTCAACTTTTGATGATGGTAGATCTCTCTTGCTATTGCAATTCCTTCTTCTCAATATTAAAACATTAATTATGCTAAAGAATCTTGTCCCACTAGGTATGCCAAAACTATTAGTGTTCTAGATTTGCACTCTAGTTGAGTAAGAGGATTGTTCAGATCTTCCTACTCAAATTTAGTCAAACATGGGATTGATCCTAGGAACATAGTACATGAATTTATGGAACACACTTCAATCTAGATTATAAAAGTATGGAATTCATTCTTTATTACATCTAAAAGGTGTCACACTACAAATTTTCATAGAGTCTGGTCATACCAAAAAGAGGGATGCATTTTAAGTCTTGGAACCCTGTATTTATAGAAAAGGGAAAGAGAGAGAGAGAGCTGTGCATTGAAAAAGGCCCAACCACTTTTGATGGATTAACATTCTTGAGGATGATAAGCTAGGATATTATCAAGAAGGCACAACTTCAAAGGCCTTACAAAAGAATTGAATGCTCACTTGATCTTTATCCAACCACTAGGTCTCTTCTTAGAACTCCATGTTATCATCTATCTAATCTATTGATGAGGACCATGTCTTAGAATTGGCATAATTATGCCACATCTAATTTGGGTGGCCAACTGTATCTATTCATTAAAAAGTGGCCCTAATGATAGTTGAGACACGTCTCTCTATGATCATGTTTACATATGCATTTATTCCAACTCAAACCTGGGTCCATTCTATATATAAAAAACCAATCTTAGATTATTAGTTTTCACATAATCACAACATTTATGAAAACCTACAAGCTACTTGAACTTTATTCACAAACACTAATTCATCTATATCAGGTCTAAATATCCTATTTTAACTATATGGATCTTTGTTGGTAATGCTTAGTCTTGCTGGTTCCATCTAAATCATATTTGAGCTCTAGTTCTTCTATAATTACATGCCTAAGTCAAAAATTACTTTGTTAACTTCTGTAAAAAATGTTTGGGATTTCATTTATTTGATTGGACATAAAAAACTAACTCAACCCATTTCATTGTGCCCAACTATCTTTATTCTTATTAGTCCCATAGATTCTATTGACTCCTTTGACCTATCTCACTCTATTGATCACCTTTTCACAATTGAATGTGTGTCATTAATCTACCTGGGTCTATTAACTTGCTATTCACCACTCACCATTGGATATTTTATAAGATAGAATGTGGATCATTGATTTAGCTTGAACTCATCCCTTTATCAGTGAATGTGCACCATTGGATCTTGGCTTGATGATCTCACACCATCAGATCATGTCCAAATTGTAGATCTTTAAGGACTTTAACTTGGGGACCTTTTGACCTATTTGAATCCAACATGAATTGTTAGATCTCATGTGTTAATATGAGGGCTCCTATAAATTGTTAGATCTTGACCAACTTTAAAACTATTAAGGACATTTTGAACCCAAATGGATACTTGTCATGGCATAAATTTGATAATTTCACAAACATATTATTGACTTCTTGACATCACACATGCCACTAAATATTTGCTCATATTAAATGCAAACCATCGATCTTGAACCCATTTCAATACAAATGGCTATTTATCATGGATTAAACTTTGACATCTGCATGAACGTATTTGACTTATGTGTGATCATCACTACATATTTAAAAACCACCAATCATCTTTTATGCTTGACTTTGACACTTGTGGGGTCATCTTGGATTTTTTGAATTCAAATTGCTATTTCTTATAGTCTAAAATTAATGTTTGCACAACTGTCTAGATTAAAAATTCCATGAGGTATTTCCTTTGGACCTTTTGATGGACATTTTTTTTGGGGCACCTTCCTTGAAAAAAGACTTTTTAGAAACCTCAAATTGGACCATTTTCCTGAGAAATGACCCTTTGGGAAAATTATATAGGGTACTTTATCGAGAGAAAAACCCCTCATAACTTTTATTTTGGAACATTTTCTTGAGAAATGACCCTTAAATAAAATTGTTTAAGACACCTTCCTAGATCAATGCCCTTTGGAACTTCTATTTGGTTCACTTTCTCGAGAAAAGACGCTTTGGGAAAATGTTTTTGCCACTATACTTGAAAAAGATATCCTTCAAAAAAAGTGTTTGGGACACTTTGCTTGACATGACCCTTTAGGATTTTTGTATCATACCACTTTCTAGTAGAATGACCCTTCGAGAAATTTTTTTGGATAATTTTCTTGAAAGAAATGACACTTAGCCTTTTTTGATGTGGACAATTTCTCCAAAAGAAATAAGTCTTTAGGGAAATTGTTGTAGAACAATTTCCCCAAGAAAAATTTGTCATCTTTTGCTTCAGACATTTTGTCTAAAAGAATTCATGACTTCAAAATTTTTGTCTCAGATAATTTTTCTGAAAGAATTCAACACTTAACCAAAAAAGGGTTTGAAATAAATTAGCTTAGCAAAATAAAAGCTTGAAAGAATTGGCCTAAGAGAATAAACACTAAGTCAAATAAAAGTTCTGAAAGAATTTAGCTTAGCAATGAAATCCAAAATAATTCCCAAGTAAAGACTTAACACAAAAAGGTTTTGTACTTAGCTTTTACTTGAACTTGTACTTGAAATGTTGTTTGATTCTTGAAGGCCTGAAAGAAATATGAAAATCTAAAGCTTGTGTAGACCTGTTCCTTGACCTTGAACTGCTTGGTTTTACCATGAAGCCTACTCATATTGAATCATTGGACCACTCTTCAATTAGGATCTTGCTCCTTCCATTGAACTCTTGTACTATGTACATTTTTGGTATGTAGACCAAATTTGGTCAAAAATTAGTAGGATATGATGCCCCCTTGAGGGAACATGTGGGGAGAACTAACCTATATGGTCACTTGAATAGGAATCATGGGATGGAATAAAATTGGGATGGTAAATAGGGTTGGGATACCCCAAGATATAGATATAACTAAAAATGCTCAAGTGGAAAAGGGATAAAGTAGCTCCCTTGTGATGGGTTTTAGATAAATGACCATTATCTAGAAAGTTTATTTATTGATAAGATGAAATTGATTGAGATGAGATGCGTTGAAGATAGTGATAAGTCTCATGGCAAGGACACATGTTAGGGAGGTCTAAAAGATGGATAAAGGAGATAAAATTTGTTAGTTGATGATATGGAGCTACTTTACATAAGATTCAGTGTTTAAAGAGGACATGTGATTGTTGAGTGACTAGTCTAAGGATGGGATGGTGATGAGGGATGCATGGTGGTTGAGCTATCCTTGGGCACAAAAGTGAGACCAAGTGCTACCTACATAGTTTGAAAAGACCTCAGGTTGATGTAGTTTTGACTTTGGATGATGTTGAATAATGGGTAAAGAATATGCCCTAGATGATTGAAGGAGGATAAGTTGATGAAATGGAGGTGATTGAGTAGGTTGATAAGGTTTAGATGTGACAAGGGGATTTTGGAGGTAAAGTGGGTGATGGGTTGAGTGGATAATTAGTTTTAACAAGATGGTGATAGGTGAAATGGGATGACTGATAGAATTAGTGGGTTAGGTGGTAATTTGGAAGCCATTGATAATGTTTGAAATAATTTTTAATATTGTACCATTTATATGTGTGATAATGACATAGGATAAGTCAAAGATACATCAAAATAGGTGCATGATGGAACTTTGTTCTTAGTGACGTTTCCCAAATAGGTTTGGGAATCATTTAGACCATCCTTATTTCCATATAAGTTGACAAGAAAAAACATATACAAGATGATAAAAAAGAAATTGAATAAGATAGTAATTAATATGTACATGACTAACTAAATAACCACACACATAATAAAAATATACATGCATTCACACAAGATAGTCATAAGACAATATAGATTAAAAATAGGGATAAGAACAAAGATAGACAAAGGGATAATAAAGTTATGATAGACAATGGATGTTGTGATAATGAGGGGTTATGTACATGAGGTAGATAGTGCCTTATGATATTATATGTTAAGGCAAGATTCCAACTGAGTCTAAAAAGTATCGATCTATGGGGTTTAGGATGATCCCTCAAGATTCAGTATAATAATGTATACAACACCCCAACATAGAAAACCTATCATTTAACCCTTCCATACTGACAACATTAGTGGGAAGGTGGGGACCATGGTTTTTGAGATAGCAAGGGACAAATGGAGATGGGATTTACCTTGAGGCTAAAAGGAGACATATGTGTCAAAGAGGATGTGATAGGGTGGTGTGATGAGGGATGAACATAATGATATGATAGGTGTTGGGGACATATTCATGATAGAGATAGATAAGAGACTCTACAGGACTTCGACAACAAACATCCCCACTACTCAACAAGCAATGGATTTTCCTTTGATTGAAAACACTTGCCTCCTATTGTTGTATAAAAAAACTTATAATGGATGCCCATTGTTAAGACCAGGGTTAGGGTTATTTTACCATGATGCCAAAAATTAGTTTTCATCATGGTATTTGCCCAAGGTACCAGAGAACTAGTTTTCACCATTGGACAAACTTTTTTTTACTATTGGATGGTTGAAGAGATGTGATGGAGTGAAATGGGATATGCCCCCAAGGGTAGGGACTCATAGATGGAGGATGGTGGAGCATGTCAAGTGTAGAATCACATTAAATGCATGATATTCATTACATCATCAATTTCATCACCATATAATGTGACCAATTTATTGGCTCTATATCTAAACTTGGCAATGATGATATAAGGCTCGAGCTAATTAGTTTCAAATTTTTCCTTCTTATCTCTATTTGCATTAGTATTTTTTTGGTTCTCCTTCAGGACTAAGTCAACAAACTCAAATTCTCTAGATTGGATATTTTTCTAATATTGCCCATTTAGTCTATTTTTATAAGCTCATAAATTATCAAGGGCCTTTTGACATTTTTCATCAAGAATTTCTATTTCTTATAGGCATTCCTACCTATAATTATGGTCAGTGATGAATGATATTTGAAAGGAGGGGAGTTATACTTTCACTAGTAAGATTGATTCTATCCCATAAACCAAAGCTTATGGAGTGGCTCTAATAGGTGTGTGGATGATTGTGTGATAAGACCATAGAGTTGGATACAGTTATATATGCCAATTTCTACTTGCTTGATTAATAGTCTTCTTAAGAATTTTGATGAGGGTCTTATTGGTAGCTTCAGCTTGTTCGTTACCTTGAGGGTAATAAGGAGAGGAATAAATGTTACACAATGTGATATTTATGACATAGGGCCTCAACTTCCTAATTTTTGAATGATTTATCATTGTTTGAAATGATGTTGGTAGGTATGTTGAAGTGGCAAATTATCTGATTGAGAATAAATTTAAAGATTTGGAAGCCTATGGTATAAGTGAGTGGCATCACCTCTACCCATTTAGTAAAGTACTCTGTTGTCATGATAATGAAATTATGACCATCTGATGAAGTCAAATCAATATTGCTAATTAAATCAAGGCCCCATATGGAAAATAACCATGGGTTCATGATAGGCTACAATTCCTATGTGGGAGCATGAATGAAATTCCTATGTTTTTGATAAGAAATGCATTTTCTCACGTACTAACAAGAGTCTTGTTTTATGGTTGGCCAATAATACCTAGTTCAGATAAGTTTCTTGGCCAGGGCCATTCCACTGATGTGCCTACCACATATACCATCATGAACCTCCTTGATCACATGAGAGGTCTCTTCTAATGTGAAAAATCTTAATAGAGTTCCATCATAGTCCCTATGATAGAGCGTGCTACCAAAGATTGTGTAATAGAAGGTGCGATGAGTAAAGGATTTATATTGGTGGTAGTTAAGGTTAGGAAGGAGGATATTATAATGGAGGTACCTATAAATGTCATAACACTAATGAAGATTGGGATAATTAGTTGTGCAAATTTGGAAAGGAGCCATAGATTGATGCACTAGGAGGATCAGATGTTCAATAAGAGAATTATCTTCTAAAACATCTTCAAGGAGGTCAATGAGGGGGCTAATGATAGCCTTTGTATCGGTTACTTTTTTGCTTTCTTATGGCACTTGCTCAAATGTAATGGATTGAAAATTTGATTTTAATTGATTAACCAAATGCTTATAAGGGAGCAAATTCTCATCCTTTATTTAGAAATCATCATTGACCTATTTGATTATTAGTTATGAGTCACCAAATACTTTTAAATGCTAGATATTTCACTAAATGGCTAGATAAAGGCTAGCTATCAAGGCTTCATATTCTAAAATGTTGTTAGTGCATGGGAAGGCGAGTTGAAAGGATTTTGGGATGAGGCGACCTTATGGGGTGATGAAGAGGATGCCTGCCCTTGATCCATATGTGGTGAATGAGCCATCAAACTATAATTTCTAACTACTTGATTCTAAAGTACTCATTATAGATTCATCTAGGAAGTTTGTGATAAGGGGCTCAGTTGCTTTAAGTGGTGCTTCTGCTAATTGATCTGCTATGACTTGTCCTTTTATATCATTTTTATTGACATATTTAATGTCAAACTTGCTAAGTAACATGATCTACTTAGCCATTGTACTGATAAGAGCTGATTTAAATAATAAATATTTTAGAGGATTAACCTTGGTGATGAACTAGACTTGATTATTTAGCATATAGTGCCAAAGCTTCTATGAGGCAAAAACCACAACTAAACATGCCTTTTTAATTGGAGTATACTTCAAATCATAGGATATTAATGTGTGACTAAGATAGTAAATGTATACACCTAAATTTTCTTGCATACATTATCTTCACTAATATTACTATTAGTTGACACTAATTCTGCTCATCCCATTTATTCTAATTTATCACGTTAATTTATCCCCCTTTCTAATCATTAATCTAATATCCCTCCTTAATATTTCTTCATATACTAACCTTACTCTATCCCATTTCAGTATTAATTCACCCAATCATTTCTTTATTTTAATCTAACCCCCACTTACCTATTATTTGGGAATTTTAAATTCCCATGACCCACCTACCCACCTACAGTAGCCTACTACTAGGCTTTCCTACAAGCCTACTCCCCTAGTCATGACCTAATCACCTTATAATCCAACCTAACACTCACTTAACCTCCCTCTAATCATCATTAACCCTAAGAAGGAATCTATAACCTTCTCTATTCTCACTCCTCCCTAAAAGCCTTTAAATCTAGAGGCTTTCAAGGAATTTTAAATTCCTTTTAATCCTCAACCCTTGATCTCCCTAATCCAAATTCAAATCTCATCCATTGATCTCTCCCTCTATTTTATATTTAAACAAGACTCTTCCTCCATGAAAGCAAACAAAAATACTCATGCCATATCCATGCCAAACCAATATCAAGCATCTATCCAACATCCTTGATAAGGCAACCACCATGTCAAAAAATTGAGTCAAGTTAATCTCTATCCATTTTCTTATTTTGCATCGTTTAATCATGGTTTGGAGCACTTAGCTTTAGGATCATAATGCTATTTTTAATTTTGCATTAATCCAATTGCATTTAGGTCTCAATGTATCTAGAATATAACTAAGTAGTTTGATATTTGGGGTTTGAATTTACATAGCTAAATCCATATTGTGTCTGAATTTCTCTCTACATTTTGGCTCCCACCGTGGTCACCAATAATGTGCACTAAATTTTAGATCCAAGCTATATTACTAATTTTAGTAATAAAAACCTAAAACTTAATCACACCAATAAGAATGGATAAAATAGGCAATCAACATAATAATAAAATTCTTACCATCATTTTACCTCCTTATGGCTCCACTCCAAGATTACAAAATAGATTGTTGATGCCCAAATTTGAAAATATTAGATTGTTGACTTGGTGTTGATAATGGCTTCCAAATGCTTGAAATGAGCTTGATGGTGGCTAAGGATGAATACAAGAGAGCTTTTTCAATGTAAGATAATAGTGATTTTATGTATTTCTAAGTTAGTTTGGAAGAAGAGGCATAGCTTGGTTATATAGGCGCGGAGGGGGAAATCAATGGCTCAAATTTAAATTTGAGCCATTGAGATCAATGTCTAGGGATTTTCCATGGAATTTTTAATTCCATGGAGATCTCTAGAATCAGATAATTCTAGAGAAAGGTGGCTATAATGGAGGAGATTTCTATAATCCTCAAATTCTAGAAATATCCCATAGGGTTTAGGGGTTTAAGGGAGGCTAGAATAAGGTGGTGGTTGGGCAGGTAGGTTATTTTTGTATTTTTAAATTGGCTAGTTGGCTTAGGGAGTAGGTTATTGGGTAAGGTTATATTAGGGGTTTAATAAAGGGATTAATTGATTTTTAGGATTGGGTAAGGTTTGTATGATATAGGAATGGGATGTGGGTTATTAGGCTATTAGTTAATATAACTAGGAAATATAGAAATTAGACTAAATTAGCAAAAGTTAGCTTAATTAGTATAAATAGTCGGGTGAGCATATTTTAGTGCATTACATATGTCATGTATCATACCATAGAATATAATTCTCATGGATTTTTGATATGTGGAACCAACATTCTTAAGTCCAAAATATATGACTTGATAGCAAAACATACCCCATGGAGTGGTGAACATAGTCTTATGTTGATCTTCTAACATGATGTAAATATGTTTATAGATAGAAAATATATCCATGAATGATATCATCTCATATCTAATAGTGGAATCCATGATCATGTTGATGTTAGGTATGGGAATGTTGTTTTTGGGGTAAGCCTTGTTGATGTCTTTGAAGTTAGTGAAAATATGGATTCCTCCTTGGGATTTGCCAAAAGGGATAATGTTTGAGATCTAATAAAAATAGTCAATATGATGAATGAAACAGCTTCCAAGAAATTATGTAGCCCTTATTTGTCTAAAATCACCACATTTGGATGTATCTTACAAAGTTTTTGATTAATTAGTTTGGAATCTAGATGGACCACTAAGTGGTGAAAAACTAAAGCTGGGTTGAGGCCGAACATGTTGACATACCATAAGGATAATATATCAATGAATTCCTTGAGAAGGAAAATAATGATATCACTTTCTTCAAGGTTTGAATTGGCTCCAAACTTCATGATCTTAGGTTTGTCTTTAGTGTCGATGTTGATGTTAATTATTTCTTTGAATAGGTATGGAGACTGATATTGTAAATAGACCTAATGAGAAGGCAATTGGTATTCTTCAAGTGATTGGAAAATGTTTAAGAGTTCTTAAAATAATTCATTATATGCCTTTTATTTTTTTGGACTAAGATAATTTTTAGATGATATGCTAGTGCCATTCTCTAGAGACAAACTATCTTGATATTTTGGTGATTCTTATGATTCTATATGAATAAGAGATTTAACCTATTCCAAAAAATATACACTAAATTATAGATTTATTCTACACCCTTTTTTATGGTCTCATAATGGCATATGGTCTCTTACACCCGTAAATTATGTAATGGATTAATCATAATATAAAATGTCAAAGGAAGGCTTATTTTGTTGATCCTAGTCAATAAGAGATAGATGGTGAAGGTTAAGGCTAATGGTGTATATGGAGGTGTCCATAAGAAGGTTCATGGAAGTAAGCTCCTCATAGAGCCTATGAATGGAACCTATCTCAACATCCTCATTAGATGAAGACTCCTCATAAATTGAGAAAGTGTCTAAAATGACATTGTAGGGATCAACAACACGTGGTTTATATCCCATACCTTGATACAACTTATGACATTTGACTAGAATTGGTTCTAAGTGCCTTGTTCATGAAGGTCTAATCCTTTACCTTTATAATCCATATTTTAACACATGAAATTTAATTTAGAGTATTATGGATCTTGGAAACAAGAAGCAAATCCTTATTTTGATAACCAAGAATCATTTGATATTTCAAGTTGTTATTTTAATAATAGTCCTGTCTTAGTGAATAATGTTGATGTAAACTGATGTGTGGTCAGATTAACCTCTTTCATGGTGGGACACCTATAACTACAAGGTGATATAAGGAGATCATCAATGTTGAATGTGTGGTATTCATAATCTCCACACTATTTGGGAATAACCTTGATATGAGTGGATGTAGGTAGATTGGAAGAATTCATTGTCAATTCATCAAGATGAACATATTTCTTAGACTTGGGATCATAAGAGGTACTTTATATGCTAGGACAATATAGACCATAATCAAGTCCTTCTATGGCTTGACAATTATTGATGAAGTGTGGATCACTAGGAATAGTGAATTCTATCCTTGAGTGGGGGAATTTCAAACATTGATTAAGGGTTGAGGGTGTAGCTTGTATCTCATAGATTCATGGTCATCCCTAAAGGATGTTATAAGGTAATTCAAATTTAACCACAGGTATGAGTATTTGGTGTATTATGGGGCCCACCATGATAAGAAGATAAATAATACCTATCAACTATCCTTCATTATCATCATATGCCTGGATTATGATAAGTTGAGGGTCAATCATCAATTATGAGTACCCTAAACTCTTGATAAAATTAATGTTACAAAGGTTCATTACATATCCTCCATCTACAAACACACATTTTTATCTTATGATTATCAATAGATACCTCAATGTAAAAGGGTTAATTATGATTGGGGAAATGGGTGGTATGGATTAGGGTTTAAAGGTAATTTGCTATGAGGATGACAAGTGGCCTACAAGGGATTGAAATTGGATTACATAAAAGTTAGTAAGGACTCCTAACTATTAAAGGATCTCATTAAGGATATCTCGATGGATAGATTATTATGTGAGAAGATCCATAATTGATATATGTGATGGAGTCTTCTCAAGTTGTTTAATTATGTCATAATCTCTTTCAATAGTGGTTAGAGGATCTTTGAAAACATTGAATTTAGGAGAATCCCTTTGAGGTGGGGTCTTAGGATGTGCCTCAAGTATGATGATTTTTCCACGTCGGGTAGTAACTGCACAATTGGATGATGGGATTTTTACCTTGATCACATGATGATGTGGGACTTAAGGATGCTTAGGTGATTTGACCCTAATCTTGATTATGGAAACTTGATGTTTGATATGGTCAATGAAGGAATCATACTGATAGGGTGTTATTTAGTAATCTATGTGGTTTGAGGTGGAAGATTAATGTTAACAAGGGTAAATGGAAAGGAGAGTTTGAATAATTTGTCATTACTTGTAATAAAAGGATAAAATAAATATATTAAGTGTCAAAAAGGAGAGAATGAGTCACAAGAAAGGAAAAGGCAAAAGGGAATTTGAAGATTCATTTGAAGGTCCTTTATAGGCAAACATATGAAGAGAAGAAGGTAGGCCATTTATTGAATAAGAAATATCATCTATGGTCTCATTGCGTTTCTAGTTTATTTTTCTTCTTCTTTTATGGTTTGTTTATATCATTTGATTGATTAGTAGCTTTTCATGTATTTCCTTCTTACCACTAAACTTAGCTAGCAATGTGGATGCTATTAAAGAGTTCATGGGTCTCCATAGAACATGTTTCAGTTGGTGCTATCTTCATTAGTTGGGTTGCTATATTGATTTAAACCCATGTCTAAAAAGAGACTGGTTTAATACTTCTACTACATCACTACCTTGGCACTGGTAAGACACTTGTGGTGTAATATTTAGTTGGTGCATACTCTAGATGTGATAGATAAATAGCTTATTTTTTTAAGGGAGAAAATTGTTTGAGGAAGTATGTTTAAGGATACAAAATGACAATTTTGATTATTATTTTAGGTTATAAATCAATTTCAGCATTCATTCATATTCTTTGATGAAATTAATGGTCTTGCACTGAAACATTCATGTCAACAAAGATTATACCCATAGGTCAGTGGTATCTACATTACTTATTCTTATGGATGGTTTATGGTTAAGGGAATCTTGATTGTAATTGGTGCTATAAATTACCCTAAGCATCTTGATCCTGCATTGAGACGTCCTAGGAGATTCAATAGATAAATCTAATTTAATTTATAATAGAGATTCAAAGGAATACTATATTACATATTCTTATTCAATTTCCTTTGTTATCATATGGAGCAGAAGGCACATGAGGACTCAAATTAGATAAATGGATAAAACTATGGTAGGAAATTATGAGACAAGCCCAAGATGACTAGGATAAAGGAGAAATAGGTGGACATTGATCTATCACTTAAAAGACTTTGAGATATTCTTAGAATGATGTGTAATGCCTGATAAGCTAACTTATAAATGTTGCATTTATAGAATTATAATGAAAAAGATTGTAACTGTCAGAAAAAGATGCAAATGTGTTGTAGGCCATTGCATTTTTTTTGTGTTGATTATCTAAATGGTTCACTTCTTTCATCATATAAGTTTATTATTGATGAATCCAAAAGATGTGTGCACATGGCTAGGAACTTATATTTAATTTTGACAAATTTATTTTATCAAAGCTTGACCATGGCATGCAAAGTGGCATCAAATTAATTTTAAGACTAGAGTGGGTAGTTATTTGGAGGTACATATAACTCTTGCTTTCTAATGAGTATAATAATGATAATATTTTTGTTTCCATTGCAAAGTAGGCACCTAAATTGGGATTGTTATAAATTCAATCTATGTGGATGTATTCAAAGGGTGGTTTCACTACCTTTGGTTACTTGGTAGAATTTGGTTTCTCTTATTTTCAATTATATTCGAAACATCTCTCATAATAATTCTCTCTCTAGATTATATGAAGTAAGGTGTGTACATTTACCCAAATAGGATAAGGTACTAGTCATATATATTTGAGGTCTAAACAAAGCAAAGTGTTTATGCTTTTATAAATTTATACATAAATTTGGGGTTTTTAGAGTAGTTAATTGTAGAAGGGAATCGAGCTCCAACTACAGGCCATGGAGAATAGGAGTATGAGTAGTTTAGTTACCTCAAATACATTTTTGAGGGAGAAAAATTGTAAAAACTTGAATTTTTAGGGCCTTTGTGTGTCTGAGATGAGACACTTGTTTAAGTTTGGGCGAGTGTTAGCAAGGGTAAAGGGAAAGGAGAGTTTAAATAATTTGTCATTATTTTTAATAAAAGGACAAAATAATTGTATTAAGTGTCAAAAAGGAGAGAATGAGTCACAAAAAAGGAAGAGTCAAAAGGGAATTTGAAGTCATTTGAAGATCCTTTATATGAAAATGTATGAATAGAAGAAGGCATACCAGTTGTTGAATAATAAATAACATTTATGGTCTCATTGAGTTTCTAGTTTATTCTTCTTTTATCTTGGTTTGTTTCCATCATTTGATTGCTTAGTAGATTTTCATGTATTTCCTTCTTGACATTAAACTTAGTAATAATTGACCTTAGTCCCCTTATGTATTCTTTTGTCTTTGTTCATGCTTGGGAGAGCGATATTGATATATACCCAATTTTTGATTTTTAGAGAAGGATGACAGTTCTTCACCTTCAGCTTATAATTCACCCTTATCAATCAAATCTTGAATATAAGTTCTTGGATGTATACATCTTATTTTATCATTTCACTTGATGTGGTGATAATTTAATTATTCATCTTCTTTAAACCAATATAGTCGTGGTTTAATTTCATCAAAAGACTTTATTTTTGGAAAGTTGATCATGTTTGTAGCTATAAGTTTCTTTAAGATGCTTTCCATAGGGTAACCTAGATTTATATAATTCTAATTCCTTGAATCAGTCTTTAGGTTTCGTCTAAGTACAATAATATTTGATGCACTCTAAGGTTTAGAAGTTGAGCCTTGGACTATTTTAACATGCTTAGCATTAGTTACACCATCTCTAACAATTTTCTTATTCTTATTGAATAACTCATGTCTTTCAAAAGAGGTATTATTATTATTTGAAAATATTTTGATTACCCCTTTATCAATAAGGGCCTTCTTAATCTGGATGCCCTTTTCAATAATTTCATCAAATGTAGTAGCATAAGGTAACTTTAGATGATAGGCTAAGTTTTGATTGAGATTGTTATTGAAGATAGTTACTAATTATTTCTCAAGGATTGAACAAGTGAAAAAACTTGTGAGGCTTCACCGTCATTGAAGAAAAGATAAAAATTTTGATCCATTTATTTGCTTTGCATTGTATAGATATAACATAGTGATGTCATGCTCAAAATTATAAGAGAAATGCTGGATGAACTTCTTGGTCAAGTCCTTGAATGATGAAATAGACCACTTGGGTAGGTGCATGAACCATTCTAGGGTAGGTCCACCAAGATTTATAAGGAATAATCTAAGCATGTAGGAATTTCTATAAATGATCTTGTGACATGATATGAATAATTCATTAACATGTTCCATTGGGTCCCCCTTTCCTTTATATTTATCAAGCTTGGGAGGCTCAAAATGAGGGGGAGAAGGGACACATATAATGTATTTGTCAAAAGAATAGAGGCATGCATATTTTAATTCATAATTTTTGGTGTGTGATCTTGTGTCCATACCTTGAAGATCATCGTTCATAGCTTTCCACTCTTGGGAAAATGTAGGATCAAACAATGGATTGGATGATAATGAGGATTGTGGATTAAGCTTATTTTGATTTTAATTAGTAAGCGACAAGGCATTTTTGGAATGCTTTCTAGGTGAGTGAGGCTTGTTGTAAAGATTCAAGTATCAATGACAATACATAAATAATTTAGAAAGAATAATAATAATCAAAGTATGGGGTGGGTCCCATTTAACAACCCACTTTTACCTTTAATAAAAATAATAACCAAAGTATGCACACAGTTTAATAATACACAACATAAAAATTAGGTAGGCAAACCTCTAATGGAGGTAAAACACCACAATGATTATTCAATATTGAAATAATTCCCCCAATACATAAAATCTTCTTAATCTCATTCCTTCTCAAAATTTCTTCATAGATCAGTATTTTCCAGAGATAAATATAAAACCTATTCTTCACAAAAGCTCATGAGAATAATAAACATCGAGTGTTAAACATACATTTGAAATGGGGGTAAACCTTATTTATAATAATCATGAAGGGAGGGTCCCAGATTTTTTTTGATGATCATTTAATTACATATGATAACTATTAAACAAGTATAATTTAATTATTTATTTTCTCAAGGTTTTCACCTCGTGTTAATAAATAATAAATGATTAATATTTAATTAATTATAAAGGTAAATTAAGGGTGAATAAAATACCACTTAGGCATTAAATGTTATAACACTCCTCCTTAATGCTAAGTGGGGATAAATGTCATAGTCACCGTAAAAATGAATTATACTATATACACAATTGAAGGATTTAAAAACCTTCATCATGCTAAACACCACCTCTTAAAACAAATTAAATTATAATCTATAAACTACTCAAAAGTAAATTTAGTTAGCATGACTGTCATACTACATCACATAGTTTCTCACGAATAATCACTAAATATATTTGGATCCTTTTATAACATAAGGACCTCCATTACGAAGTATGCTTTTAATATATTAAGGTAAAAAAGTAGAAATTCCACATGAAGTTTACTTAAATTATAAACTTTCACACTAAGTTTACAATTATTTACAATGAGAATAAATATAGAGAAGGAAAAGAAACACATGACTATTAGGAAGTGGAATTATCATGCACACTCCCCCTTAATGGAAATTCTGAGAGGCCCAACATTGCATGAAACTAACAGAACTTGGTAACACCAAGTAGTTTTATGAAGATATCTATCATTTGTTCATCTGTAGGAAAAACTACATATCTATATCACTATTGAGGAATTTATCTCAAATAAAATACACATGAATTTTAATATGTTTACTTATTTGGTGTTGTGCACCTACACAAAACTTAAACACATCCAAAAATAGATTCATGATGACATATTATGGTTAACATCACAATAACCAAATACATAAATATAAAAGATGACATATGTTTATCTATGGTAAAGCACATTTTAAATAATCAATTTATATTTTAGGCAAACAAGTTCATCACTTTGATTACAAAGTTAGTGAAAAAAACATAAATTTTTGTATACAATTTATTATTAAACGTCTCCAATATTAACAAGATAAGCATCCCCAACTATAATATGATGGGCATATAATAATTTAATAATAATATGATACTAAGTTTATCCAAACATTAGATGTCTTATTAGCAATAAATCATTTTATAATTTGAGTCTTATCAAAACATTGTAAGTTTAATATGCTTCAACAAAATATTAAGTTATAACCTCTCATACATCAAACATGGATAATTTAAGCATGATATGCAATCATCCAATCAAACATACATGATATTATAATAAATAATTTTAGATATATATGAATACAATGCTTAGTAAAATAAATGATGAAGAGCTAATAAAACAAACTCCATTTATACTTTGCATTTCATAACATATTATTAAATGAAGCATATAAGTATGTTAGTATAAATAATCAAATGATAAAAAAATAAAATAAAATTATCTAAGTATATTAGCATGGAATTTCCCTATTAATCAAATAAAAACATCTTGATAATTGAAACACAAAAGATCTAAAGTTATTGAGCATGACCTTCTTACCAAATGCAATAATTAAACATGATCATCTTGTTAAATTAAACATTATGTTATGCATATAATATATTTCAATGCTAACTCATATGGATTGAAAATAATCATAATATCTATATATTTTATTTCATTTATTATCTAATACAAATTTATATATCATAATATAATTGTAAAAAATAGTTTTCAAGAATCAAACTAAATCATTTTACTAACAAATACAATGTAGATGAGACACTATCAATATAGTTAGTATCTTTAAAGTAATAACAAAATAGTTTTATCAAAGCAAATAAAATGCCATGATTATAAATATATTTTGATGTATAAAAATTGAAATATTAAGAAGGAATTCCATTCAAAATAAGCCAATATTTATGGCTTTGGCCCATAATAAATAGGAGGAACATTTACAGAATGCAACATTGTTCTAGTCATCTCGATAATGGTATAGTTTTTCCTTTCAACAATCCTATTTTACTAAGAGGAATAGTGGATTTTTAATTTGATTTGAATACCACAATTAATGTAAAAAAATCAAACTCTTTTTTGATATAACTTCCACCATTATCAATTCTTAATCTCTTAATAGAAAAATTAGATGCATTTTCAACAAAATGTTAAATTCTTTGAATTTAGACAACACATCAGATTTGTTTTTAATGAAATATGACCAAATCATTTTAGTGTAATCATCAACAAAAGTAACAATATACAAATATCCTTTAAGATATACAACTTTAATAAGTCCTACAACATCACTATGAATTAATTCTAAAGGTTGAGAGGAATTCACATCATGATTCTTATGAAAGGGGTTAATTTGTTGTTTACCACATAAGCAAACTTCACAATTTTCATGATAAGAAGGTATATAATGAAATCCAATAATAAGATTATAATCAAACATATCGTGTAAACTTATGAAATTAATATGTCCTAATCTTTCATGTCATAATTGAGATTCATTCTTACTATATGATGAAAGAAAACATGCAAAAGAAGGAGAGAAAATGTATAAACTATTCTTTTGAACCCCTTCAACAATCAGATACCCAAATTGATTTTTAATGGACCAACTATATTTAAAAAATGTTACAATAAAATTACCATTAGTAAGTTGTGAATAAGATGATATGTTATTTTGAATCTTAAGTACATAAAAAACATCATTAATAACAACATTTAAAAATTTTACTTTTCCTTGCTTAGTTGCTTCTAAAAATGAATTATGTCCCAAGTAAATATTTTTAGAAATATCTCTAAAAACACATAAAATATTAGATAAGAAATTCACATGGTGCGATGCATCACTATCTAAAATCCACTTATTTTCATTTGAAGTAAATAAAACAACATATAAAGCAATATTAATTGAATTTTGATCCTGGTTGTTATTTTAATTAGGGTTTTGATTCTTCTATTCATTTTGATTAGATTTATTCCCTTTGTTATTTTTTGAAGATTGATTATTCACTCTATCCTTGTTTATATAACATGTTTTCCTTCTATGATCAAATTTATCACATAGATTGTAATTCTTATTAAACTTAGGTTTATGATTCTTATCACCATTATCTCTTATTCATGTTTTTGTCTTTAACATAATTAGGGTTAGGTTTCTGGTTTATATTGTTCTAAAAAATAGGGTTAAGATAAAGAAGTGCCTGAGTGACATTCTCTTTAAAATTAAAATTAGTTATAACTTGCTCTTCTTGAATTAGGAGAGCAAAAAAAGTGGTAAGCTCAGGGATATCTTGCTCAGTTTGATACTTTGAATTTATAATTGAGATAAAACTACAAAAAAATTCATGAATATTAAGTTAAATAATAAATTAAAGTAATTTATATTAAATCAAATTAAATTTACAACCATTTAATTGAGCTTTAATATTCTTAATTTTAATGAGAAAATTAACAACCTTTCATTATCTTTCATAGGTATAGTCAACAATTCAAGAATCAATTTAATAATCTTTGAGAGATGAGTGCCCTCATACATAGACTCAAGGAGTTTCCAAGCATCAATATGAGACTCTTGATTACTAATGTGGAGTAAGAATTCATCCTTAACACTTCAAAAAATAATTGACATGGTATCTTGTAATTTGTGTTGAAATACATTTGAAAATTCAGAGGTAACATGTCATCCTAATGAGGCTTTTTCTGTCCCAACGATAATATTTTATAACTTTTAAGCTATGAATTTTAAAATAATATGAATTTTCTATATGCTATAGTTAGATCCATTAAGTTTTTTTGATTTAAATAGAACAAATTTAGGTGAAGCCATAACTTCCCTTTAAGAATGACATTAAAAAATATTAAAAAATTAACACTTTTAATGTGAAATTGTAAGATTTGATTAAGATAGACTAATAGATTCTAATGCCTAATGGAATCACTCTTATGCTATAGATTGAACTTGAAGAATAAAATGTATTCTATCAAGGAATGTAAAAATCATACAACACAAATGTAATGAAATATAATTGATTTAATTGAAATAAATGGTTTCACATTACTCCATATTACACATTTTACATTACATTATTTCACATTATAAATGCACTACTAGAGTGCACAATATATAAGGGGAGAGTGGGGTAGAAAACCCATAGTGGGCATGTCAACGCTATGTTCACACACCAAAATTAGGTAGAATGTGGTAGAGAACCCATAATGGAGTGTGGTCCACTCATATCAGAGTGACTAGATTGTGCACTAAACATATGTACACAATTAAACATCTAATATGTACTAAACATATGTGCACACCATGAAGTATCAAGTAATCTTAAAGTGAAGAAGTGTGAAAGGAATCCAAAGGTAAAATTAGATTGGGTGAGAAACTTTATCACACCAACACCCCCCTTAAGTATAACTTAAGAGGAAAATGGACTAAAAACATGCAAATAATAATGGGTCTCGATAATAAGGTTTGATAAGGTATCCATGTTTAAAATGATCCCCTTAAGCAAAAGAGATAAGGAGAAAAGCTATAGGAAAAAATTCCCCTTATGAGAGGATGATGAAATAAGGTCAAGTGGCACTCTCTGAAGTAGTGCTGAAGTTGAGTTCTCTATAAACACCAATCTATCTTATTTGAATACATGGATGTCAATTCACCACAACCACCAAGTAATGTAGGAAATGGTGTTGAATACATGGATCACTCAAAGTAAAGACTAGATGCCAAAGTGATGGGTAGTGAAATGAACCCAAACAAGTATTGCCTGAACACCCTCCCTCAATGTTGAACTGGGAAAAAGTAACAATGCATGTCTCTACTCATGTAGCTAATAGAAGTGGTGATAAAGGAATCCAAAGATCAATCTATGAAGAATATATTCAAGATGCAATGGATCTGTAACAAGGATGAAAAAATTGTCCCACAAACTTAATCTAAAAATAAAAAAATGTCAAGAAGTACACAAACCAAGAGATGTATGAGTAGATGCAAACACTACTTGAACTGTTACATCTTGATTCTCTCACTAAACTGATTTACCTAATTATCTATGGATTATTATGGTTTTTAAATTTATTTGTTAATTTTTAACTAAATTTTAAGTCATATGATATTATGGGACAAATGTATGTTACTTAGATTTCATGATTTCATTATTATGAGATGGCTAATTATGGATTGTGTATGTAATGATTATATTACATTTATTGTTAGAACATTATTTAATAATATATATCATGATCTATTTGACTAACTACCTTATTTTAATGAGTTGGATGTAAGAGAGTTAATCCATCAGATCATGATGGAGGGAGAGCATCATCAACGAGGGTGATGTAGATAGAGATGGTGAAAGATTATAGAGGAACTGCTAAATCCCTGCACACACTACATTAGATTTAATATGTTATATGCATTGTGTGTTTGATTTGTTAAAGTTGGTACATTTTGAAAGCTAATTATAGTTAGACATTAAAGTTTGCATATTTTAAATGTTATTACATACTTATGAAATAAATATTATAAGTGATTATATTTTGTATATCATAAATAGACTTAATATTTAATGTTGTAGTATGATTATATAAGGTTACTTGTGTTTGTTTATAATTACAAAACATAAATCTATTACAAGATATATAATTACTATTATATATAGACTATTAAAATGTATTTAAATTTTTTGGAATGTTAAGCTTACTATCATTGATATTTGAAAGTATCAATATATGTCAATCTATAAAAAATAAAAAAAGACATATATAGCCTATATACACTAGTAACAACTCAAACAATTATCTTGTTATAATTAGAATCAATAATTGATTGATCTATCATTTTGATATATAAAATATAATTAACATTGTAAAATGAGATAATTACCTTTAATTGATATTAAAGAGGTTGAATTATCCTAAAATACTAACCTTTGAGTTAATCCTAATCTTGTTGCCTTGCACGGACTACGTAGAAATTTGAAAGTATAGTTGTCATTTTGTAAATGATTAAAAGTGGAATTTGAGTGGTATACTTGATCATAAAATGTAGGTTGACATGCATAATTTTGAAATAAATATTTTAATGAATAAATAATTAAGGAAAGTTTGAATTAGGGCATGCATAAGCAAGGTTAATGATAGTTAATTGGTTAATAGTTTTGTTAAACTAGAAGAACATGAATCTTGCATGGGAACTGCAAGTTTTGGATGTTTTCATGAAAATATCAATGGATGAAGTAGATTAGAATAAAGTTAAGCTGAGAGGAGAAGGAGGTATAGTGAGGAAGAGAAGAGAAATACATATCAAGGAGAAAAAAAAAGGATTCAAGTTCATCTTGTCTCAATTTTGGAAGCTATTACTAAGTTGGTGAAGTAATTACTTTCAATTAATTACATAAATAATGTATATGGTTTTATTTAGTAGGGTTTATAAATGAATGTAATTTAGAAATAAAACACATGTTTAATCTTATGGATGGCTCAACCATCCATAAAACTAAACCAAAGTACCTTCCTAAACCCTAAGACTTCAAACTGGTTTGATTTGGGTACTGAGTCGTTAGGGTATAATGACTATAAATTCATGTAAATAAAATGCCCTAGTTGAAATCAAAACCCTGGGTGATTGTTATTATAGTATATTTTAGTCATATAAAATGAAAAAATTGGTAACTTGAGCATGGTTAAAGACACCCAATCCTTAGGTCCCTCTTGCTTGCTCTCATGACCTTCTTAGGCTTATTTTCACTAATTCTTAGTCATCCATGGCCTTCCAGACTTGACCTCAGTTGAGCCAGGACCCTCTCTTCATGACTAATCCATCCCCCTAGGTCTTGTCTACTCAAGACAAAAGCACAAAAGTTGGACTATAGTGTTAGACCCTAGGGTGTCCCCTTTTGAGTGCTCCTACCCAATCACAATTCGAGCCTAGATTACCATTTTTTCTTGATTCTTCTTATTCATTATGTTGACCTAATTCAATTTCATCTAATCCATGACCAATAGATCCCTATAAAATTCCATTCAAAGATCATTTTGAAAGGGTTATCAAAGATCATTCAATCAAACAAGAATACAAGCAAGACCACACAAGCAATCTTCCCTATTATCTACATACAACCAATCTATACACTTTCAAGATAATTCAAGTCTTTACACCAGTCCCTAGTCATCTCAAGCATACTTAGTTTTAGCATTTCTTGCATTTTATTCACTATTTCACCAATCACTCTTAAAGGGAGAACTACATATGGATTGATCCTTCCTCAAGTATTGGTATGTAGGCAACGTGCCCACACATGGGGTGTGAAGCACATCTAGTGCATCTTACATACACTAACCCCTTTTTCCAATTTGTCAAAATTTATTTAAATTAAATAGAAGATACAAGTACATGAATAATGAAATCTATAGGGATCTCTATTGACAACGAGGACCTAAAAATTGGTACACAGGCTTAGACTAAGCAGCTAAACAAAACCCAAAAAGCTTATATCCTCAAGATAATAGTGCCAAAGAAGGACTACAACATTGGAACCTAGGATGTATAGTTTTGATGCTCCTATCCAATTAGAAAACAAAGTCTAAGATCTTATTTGTGACAGTGTCCCAGTCCTACACATAAATTTGCAAACCTTGTCTTAGTCATAATAGTCCAAAATAAGCTAAGTTTGATTTTCTCTTTCTGACTACTATTTTTAGAAAAGGTCTAATTGTAATTTAATTTCAAAAATAAGTAGCTTTAATTAGGATATTACTTATTGATTTATCCTACTTAGACCCATTTTTTAAATAGAAATAAGGCTCCATTATTCCCAATTTTGGTGAACCTGACTTACTTCAAATTTTGCATAAAAACCCTAAAAACCCTAGGGTAAATTCCTAGATGATTTTTACCATTAATATCTAATTTTTTCTTGAATATTAAAATAAAAAATTCCTATAAAATTTTAAATTTTAAAATAAATTTATTTCATACCCTAGTTGCATCAACTATCTCCCAATAATTTTCCAGTGATTTTCTAAATTTTTAGTTGCATATTAAAATTAGAAAATCACTTAAAATTTCAAAAATTCATAGTAGTTTTCAAAAATTTATTTTTCTCAAACTCTAGTTGCATCTACTTGGTCCCATTAAATCAAGCACTTTTCCTTAAATTTTTGAATTTTTTCTTGAATACTTAACTTAGAAATTCAATTTCAATTTCAAAAATTCATATTATTTTGCAAAAATATTTTTAAAAAATACCTAGTTGCATGTACTATCTCCTGTTTTGCTGCTTAAGGTATCACCTTACATGTTTGGTAGCTCAGTATCCTTTTTGCACAAATTCCAATTCACTATTTTTAGGACATTATGTTTCTTTTATTTAGTACTTTCTCTTTCTAGCACATTGCATATTAAAAATTATTGTAACACATTCAAACACATTTCAAATTGTTTTCCTACTTTAATAATGGCTCAATATACCAGTTTTGATGAAATTTATAAAAGATAACTTCAAGAATTCTTAACCAAACATCTGGATATGCAAGATGGCATGCTTAGAATTCTATAAGAGGAATAACACAAAGTGAACAATGGTCAATCTTCTCAAAGTCCAGAGCCACCAGTTGCAAATGACACTACGATGACAAGTATGTCTCAACAACCCTCTATAACAACCCAATCTACCTCTATGCCACTAGTTATAGCTAGTACATCCCTATCTCCTGATGTGGTAGCTATTGTGCAAGATATAAGATCTCTTCAATCCAAGGTGTTATATTTTGAACAAGGTGCCACTAGACCTACATAGGATTTGGATTCTTTTGATTTACTATGTATACCATTGACATGCCACATTGCCTCTACACCCTTGCCACAAGGTTTTGTTCAACCTAGGCTTATGCTATATGATGGTAAGGGTGATCTAGAGACACATTTGAGAGATTTTCATGCATCATGCTTGGATTATGTCCCAAATGATTGGCTACTTACCAAGCTATTTTCATAGAGTCTAAAAGATTATGCTTTACAATGGTTTTATAGTCTACCGAATCAATTGGTCAATGCATTCAATCCTTTAGCTGACATGTTCTTAGCACACTTCAGTATCAACATTGGTGATAAGGTTTCATATGCTCAAATTTCTCAATAAAAACAATGACCAAATGAGCATCTCAAAGACTATGTTCTTCGATATAAGACCATATTGGCTAAGATGAATAGCCTCATGGTAGATTCTGAGTTACAAGACATTTTAAAATAAAATCTTCTACCATCACTTCATGAATCAATCATGTTCAAAAGATTTTCTTCCTTAACTAAATTGTGTGACACATTAAAGGAAAGAGAAGTTAAACTACTTTCAATGGGCAAACTAAAGTATACTAATACATTAGACACAACTAATAATTGTAACAAAAAAGTCCCATATAAGGTCAAGTTCAATGATACTAAAGGGCAAAATCAACCTACAATCAATGTGGCTTCAAATCCTCCTCAGCAAATAGTCTTATCAACACCCCTTCAGTGTACTTTTTCACATCTTCTAATTCGTCCAGCCAAGTTTTTACAACTTTTAGATTGTAATATCATATATCTCCCTCTTATTCAGGAAGTTAATACAATAAATCCTCTTCCAAAGGGATATGATCATCATGCATTTTTTGACTACCATAGGGCACTAGGCCATATGACAAACATATGCATTAGTTTAAAGCACAAGATATAGGACTTAATAGATTCAAACACTATTGATCTTGGCACTTCAATTGAGCCTCCAACAGTAAAGTAAACATAGGATAAAACATTGAAAATCTTCTTATATCTATTTCCATAACATTTAAAATAGGATACAAGGGACACATCAAGGGTTCATCATGCATATCATGCACATCCACCACTAGATACATATAGGTCACCTTCAGTTGAGTTACATCCTTTGAGAAACATGATCAATGTATATAATTATAGAGTTCTATCTCCTTCTTAGAGTAGGATATCATCAAGGATGATTTATATTATCATGCACTCTTTATCAAAGCTCACATTCATAATCAGCCTATTCACAGTGTGCTTATTGATAATGGTTCTAGTCTTAACATGTGTACCTTGACACTACTACAACATTTATGTTATTCAGAGTAGGATATCAATCCAATAAACATAGTTATTAGTGGTTTTAGTGGACATATATAGAGTTAATTAGTTGAGATAATACTTTTAATACAATTTGGTCCTACACATGTGGCCACACCATTCACTATAGTTCCCAGTGTAGGAGTTTTTGATATGGTACTTGGTCGACCATGGATTCAAAAACTTAGAGCAGTACCTTATAAAATTTATAGATGCATGAAATTCATTCATGCTAATTAGGTTGTTATAGTCAGTGGAGTTCCATATGAGTTACCACTCCCTACTTCAGAGCCATCTACCAGTTTGCAATCACCAATTTTAGTTTCACCACCAGTTTTAGTTTATCCTCTAGTTTCAGTTCTTATTCCACTTCATATTTAGACATAGTTGGGCATCCATCACTAGTATAGATGGTTCATACACCTCCATAGCTTTAAGATTCTAGATAGTTTCTAGCTACATTATTCACACCTAGAGAAGTTTCATTAAGATCTCATGCATTTGCACATAGAGCACATGTTCAGAGAGATTATCCTACTTCTAAATGGGTCCCTAAGAGCCCTACAATATCATCTAATTTTTAGAGTTATAGAGGGACCCCATAATTAGTTTCTACTTTAGACATTTTAGAGTATTTATAACATATGCAGCCTTTAGAGCCATAACCTCAGCATTTTCATCATGCTTCATGATCACACATGATTCCACTCCTTGATACAAGACACCATGATAGGTAGTCTCACATGAGACTCATTGATTAGTATCATTTTGCCTCAACAATGCTTGTACATAGTTTATTTTGCTTAATTATACATAGCTCAAATATTTCAAAATCCAAGAACATTCTAATATGTCAAAAACAATAAAAACATTTTGATTGTATGCATCATCCATGCTTTATATTACTAATATCATGATAGGACTCATTCTATTGTATGTTGATTTATACACATTACCATGCTTCACTTGATCTACTTTAAGTGTGTGCAGTGACATCTAACTACTTGATTGCTTCACTCTATCCATTGAGGGGACATCCTAATTCTACATTTGAGACACACTTTGATATACATACCCACTGGGAGCATTTTCTACATGACTACACCATTTAGGTTATGTCATTACTACACTACACACTCCAAGTTATCATGCTGATGTATATTACTTGCTAGATTACATAGATTACTATATCATCATTTCACTAGTATCTAGCACTTGTGTATCTCCTAGCATATACCTAGTATTGTACTAAACATGTCTTGCATACTTTCAATCTTGATTTGATTAGTTAGATGTGATTCTATCCTTCCAGTTATTACATGCTTTATATTTTTGCTTAGCATAGCTTTATTGAATTGTATTTTCACTTCTTACTTATCTCCTATATGTGCCTTAGGACATTTGCCAATGTCCTTTGCTTGTACTATTCTATGTGTCTATGGCTTCCATGCTTACATTACTTGCTCCACTTGTATATGTATGTGTTATTTGAATGTGCCTCTTATGCTTGCTTTCTAGTTTGAGTGACATGTGCCCATGTCCCTTGTTTGCTTGGCCCCTTGGCCATTCTTGCATGCTTCTTGCTTCTTACTTTATGTTGCTTGATTGCTTTTTAATTGTTGTAATTCTATGATCCATATCATGCATTTTATTGTTTTATTGGATGTCATGATGGACATCATACTCCATCCCTCTAACTAACAAACTAACAACCAACAAAATAAAAAACTAACAACTAACATTTCTAGTTTCAATTTAATTCAAGCACATTACACATGCTATTACATTGTTACATCTATCTAGGCATACCCCTATTGATCTAACAATCTCTCAAATCAAACCATGCTATATCTTGAGATAACTTGTTGATTATCATTATTATATCGTGTATATTTCCATCTTAACACACTTGTAGAGATTTTTATTTTGAGGGCAGTCATTGCAGGGTACCTATTCTTACCCTCAAAAGAGGGGGAAATAAATAGGGGTTTTGCCATAGAGATAATACCTCCTATTAGTGGAAAAATCTAGTTTCAGAACAACCAGAATAATAACTAGTCATCAAACCACTCAAAATAGACCAAATAGATAGTCAATATTTTAGATTAGTGATTAGTTTCAACCCAAGACAATAACACTAAGGCTAGATTATAGCACCAGACACCAGGTTGTCTATGTTTGGTGATCTTGTCAAAACAATAGAAAAACCATGTTTTCTAGAAGTAGGTAGAAAGGTAGGTTCAACTATAGTTTTACACAATCAGACTAATTTAGATCAGTAGTTTTCAATATAGTTTTCTTAGAGATTCTAGACATAGAGGGCATCATGTTTGGCATGATTGGTTCTCACTTCTAGTTTTAGATATGTTAGTTGGTATAACTTTCATATTAGAATCCATGTTTCAAACATTAGTGATTAAGGGTAGATTGCACAATACTTTTTCTTCTTTTATTTTAGTTTTTAGCATTACCCAGACACTCTTAGTAGTTACATGCCTTATTCCATCTACAAGTGGTTGGCATCATTTTAGAGTGGATTTCATACAATCCTAACCTCCACATTCTCAAGTACTCGAGTTCTTGAGTGGCTTCCACATAAGCCAAATTTTTAGTTTTGGAGTGGATTTTATACAAACTTAATCTCCATATTTTATAAGTTGACCAACATTGACCTAGATTCTAGTACACATTTAGATATCCATGCCACATTATCAAATTTCTAAAGCATTCATGGACTTTAGGAGTAATCTCATATGACATACTTCTTCATAATGGTATTAGTTTATAACTTCACTTCATATGGCAATGATGGAGCCAAAGGGCCAACCTTTGTATTCTTGAGGCATGCATTCAGAGGGATTAGACACATAGTCTAAAAATCAATTAACATATGCATGATCATATAGCTTCACTCAGTAGGTGATGATGGAGCTAAAAGACTAGCCTTTGTATTCTTGAGCCACTTTATAGGGAATTAAACACTTAAATCCATTCGTGATATAACTTTTAGTAGAACATCATCCAACATTACTCAACCTTACTCAGTATCATAATAGGTTTTGTATTGCTTCATGTACTTGATAAGGTATATTCATTCCTTTCTCTTCCTCTCTCTTACCCAACTTTATACATTTTTGTTTTATATTGCATATAATAAGAACTGATCTACTCCTTATTTTCATTTCATAGAATCACACTTACACAATGTGCTCTCTATGTAATATACAACATTACTCAACATCACAAGCTTCATGGAATTCACCTTTGTAGGTAAGTTTAGGTATGCTTTCTATTTTTCTTTATCTTAGTATTTCACTTTGCTACATCACTAGAATAAATTAGGGGAAAATGTAGTCATATAAAATGCAAACATTGGTAACTTGAGCATGGCTAAAGACACTCAATCCTTAGGTCCTTCTTGATTACTCTCATGACCCTCTTATGATTATTTTCATTAATTCCTAGTCATCTATGGCCTTCTAGACTTGACCTCTACTAAACCAAGACCCTCTAATCATGAATATTATATCCCCTAAGTCTTGTCTACTCAGGATAATAGTGCCAAAGTTAGACTATAGTGTTGGACCCTAGGGTGTCCCCTTTTCAATGCTCTTGTCCAATCACCATTTGAGCCTAGATTACCATTTTTATTGGATTCCTCTTGTTCATTGTGTTAGCCTAGTTTGGTTTCATCTAACCCATGACCAATAAATCCTTATAATATCCCATTCAAAGATTATTCGAAAAAGGTTGGCAAAGATCATTCAATCAAGAAAGACCACTCAAGCATCTTCCCTATTCTCTGCATACAACTAGTCTATACACTTTCAAGCCAATTCAAGTCCTTACACCAGTTCTTAGTCATCTCAAGCATACCTAATTTTAGCATTTATTGCATTTCATTCACTATTACACTAAGCACTCTTAAAGCGAGAACTATATATGGCATGATCACTCCTCAGAGTATTGGTATGTTGGTAGTGTGCCCACACATGAGGTGTGAAGCACGTCTAATGCATCTTACATACACTAACCCCGTTTACACATTTGAAAAATTTTCTTTAAATTACATAGAAGATAAAAGTACGTAAAGAATCAACTCTATAAGGAGCTTTATTGATAGTGAAGACCTAAAAATTGGTACACAGGTTTACACTGAGCAGGCAAACAAAGCCTAAAAAGATTAAATCCTCAGGACAATAATGCCAGAGAAGGACTATAGTGCCAGAGCCTAAGGTGTCCAATTTTGACACTCTTGTCCAATCAAAAAATAAAGTCTAGGATTTGTGACAGTGTCCCAGTCCTACACACAAATTTCTAGACCTTGTTTTAGTCAAAATAGTCTGGAATAAGGTAAGTTTGATTTTTTCTTTCTCATTGCTATTTTTAGAAAAGGTCTAATTGTAATTTAATTTCAAAAATCATTTATGAACTCACAAATAAATTATGAAAAGGTCTAATTTAATATGAGATATATATATGTTATGAACAGTGTATATATATATATATATATATGTGAACTTAGTGTATGCAATCAAAAATGCATCAGATCTATAAATCAATCCTAGCTTAGAGAAGATAGATCCTACTTACAATTCTGATTGGGGATACATTAGATAATTGAGAATATGACCAATATGTGGATACACTATACCCAATTAGGGGATCTTTTATCACAATAAAATTGCTAGGTAGGGTTCTAAAGCGTTCAGTCAAGCAAAACTATGTAGTAACTCTAACTAAGTTCTATGTTTTAATATTCACTATACTAATAATAATTAAAATAAAGAAATCTAATCTTGTGCTCACCAAAACTTGTGGCACAAAGTGGGGATAATATATACTAAAATTAAACATGCATATAAGACATATACTCACATTAATGTATATGAGATCTTAATGCATTGAAGAGAAGTACAAATGCAAATGTATCTACTCTTATAAAGGAGGAAATTTTTTAGGAATACTTACCTTTGAAGATGAACCTGTCGAGTCTCAATATCTCCCTTGGCTAAGGTGCTTTGTAAGAGGTTATTATGGTATGTAAGGATGACAAGGATAAATCATCTCTAGGCTACATAACCTATCAATATATCCAATAGACTTCTCTACAAGACAAGATTTGTATCTCTAAAAAAACTATGAACCCTAAGCTTGCTCCTCAAGTATAATGGTGGAAAAATTAGATGCACAATATATCTTACTTCTTATTCTCTTCTCTAAATAATGGAAAAATGATCTTGTATATATAGGTAGATTTAACCCTAAGCCCTTTTGAAAAATTTGGCTGACAGGGTTGACCCAATTTACCTAGTATCATTATTGATAAAAAATCACTAGATTATGGGCTAGGTTGACCAAGAGTCAACCTAGACCCTAAATGAGTTTCACAATAAGAGTACAACATCGACCCAATCAACCTAGTATTGTAAACTATCAAAAGGGGTTTTAGGTTAGGAAAAGGGGTATGAAAGGTGGTAAAAGACTGGAGGAGTGTACAAGAGATAAGAACAAACTTAGGGGAATGGTTTTTAGGAGACAAGTGTGTAGATAAAAAGTGGTAAAAGGGACAACAATCATATGAAACACCAATGGTCTACCCACCCCTTTCTCGGTGCATTCCTTAAGGTTGAACTCAAAGAGATTAATACTTGATGGGTTCCTTCAAGATAAAGAGTGTTAGTAATTGATAAAATTTTGAAAATATTATGTGTATACATATGCCCCACTCGAAGCTCATCACATGTCACGTAAGTGTAACATGGGATGGTGCTTCGAGAATAGAACATGATGATACATAATGCTGATGCTAAGTAAAATATAATAAGGAGTAAATAGTATAAATAAAAGTATAGAATTTAAAAACACATACCTTTACTTACCTTAGTGCTATAGATAAATAATGAGACTATGAGAGATGTGAAGGCATCCAATGTGAGGAACATTAAGTGACCTTGTAGAGATTAGTGTAAAAAAGAGTAAATAATCATTTTTTTTGGAATATAGGCATATATTAGTGGAAAATATTCTCTACTATGTCATGATTTCATAGCTTTTTATAGTTCAAAAAATGAGTTAGTAAAAACAAAGATATGATCAAAATAAGGATTCTGATAGTAAATATTTGAAGGGTAAATAATTGTGAATAATAACATTAAATAGGGTGAAAAGAAAGTCATTTTCTATTGTTTGAATTATTCTGAGAGAAAAATAGAGCTTTGAGAGAACTAACAAAATCCAAAAAATCCAATATGGTAAGGATACAATAGTTGATATGAGGAGGATGCCTAGTGGTCGCATCGGGTGCAACATAGGTAGGTAGGCCTAAGATCTTGAACATCCTCTTTACAATGTACTATTCAAAGGGGATTGTTTGGGAATCTATGGGTAGCGTGGGATATACATGATAGGGCCCAAACTTATAGCTAAAGTGATATATATTTGTACTTTTGTATCAAAAATACATGATATATATATATATATATATATATATATATATATATATATATCTTATTTTAACTATTGGATGTTGATCTTATGTGTTTGTATTATGGTTATGATTGTGGATGCATGCATATATTTATTTTAACACATGTATTTTGCTTTTCTTGTATATGCTATAGGAAATATATGTAGTGTGTTTTCTTTTCTAGCATTATGTAGGACACATGCATGGTTAAAAAGAAATAGGCGAAAAAGACTTGGCAAAGTATAATTAATCAAAAACAAATGTACTACACAATATTTCACATTGATAAATGTGTAATATCAAAATATGAATAAGTATAAGAAACCAAAAGAGTGGTAAACAAGAGAGCAAAAAGTTATTTTTAAATCATGAAAAAGAATGGTACCAAATTAAAACAAGTAAAATCACATTAGACCATGTTGGGAAGTATGAAAACAATTTAATAAAATAGAAAGCACGTGAAAGACTAATGGTATAAAAAAACAAATAAATCAAGTCAATAGATCGTACTAAATCATGTTTGGAAGTATAAAAGAGAAACAAAATTGGTAAAATGGTCTTAGATTAACCACACTAATTCAAGTTGGAAAGTATGAAAAACCCAAGAAAAATGGTTGGATTCTTACATGCAATCAGAAAATAAAAGTGAAAGATTAATGAAGTGAGCATAAAACATACTAAATCAATATTGAAAGCATGTCAATGATGTGTAACTCATAATCAATGATATCTTATCTCATATTTGACACATTTAATTTTTTTAGGACTTGGACATTGGAAAATTTTGTGAGGAAGGCCAGGTCCTATTTGAGGTCTTACACTGAAACTAATAAAGGGAACACCAAGCAGGTGTAATGAATGTGAAAATATGGTAAAAGGGGATGTTTGGAATGGTAATGTGAAAATGTGATAATTTGTGAGGAAGGCTAGGTCCTATTCATGGTGTTACAATACAACTCACAAATGGAATCCCTAGGGGAGTGATCAGTGAACAAAACAATATTTCTCAAGGGGAAATATTAGGGTTATAGGGAGTGAAAAAGGTAATGTAAGAAGTATAATGTAGGTGTATTATGATAAGACTTTATAATACATGAGGCACACTAAGGATATGAGAAGACACTAGGTAACTAGTGACAATCAATATACATAGGATACTTATTTGCTATAGACACAAAGTTGTGTAGGTAAATAAGTGTGCTACTAAGATCAAATCATGTAGGTAGTTTTGAATAATAAAATTAAAATAGATTGACCTTCCCAAAATGTGTTCCCCATTCCTTAGGACCCTTTACAGAACCATCAGTCTATTGTGAAGATTAGGTACTTGTGTGAGAAAGTAGGTATCAATAAAATATTTTTTGTTCTCCTTTTCTAATATACTGGCCTATCACACTCCAATAGACCTCAACTCTATTGTGAGGTCAATTATGGATTTTGATCTTTGATTAAAAAGAATATATGTTCTTAGAATCATGTCTTTTAGTGTGATTTGACTTTTCAGAATTTTGAATGTTGCCTCTTTAGATCATTGCCTTTTGTGAAATGATTTGGATTTTGAATGTTTTTATGGATTTTAAGATTCCTCATCCATATAGACTTGGAATGACCAATCATGATAGATAGAGTGATTTGCATGAATGAGATTTAGGCTTTGGCTAAAGGAAGCTAAGTATCCAAAGACATGACTGACTAGAACACTTAGGCTTAACTATGAACTAACATGTTATTTCAAGTCTCAACCATGTATATGCTTAGTTTGTGAAAGGGAATAAAGGGAAATAAAAGGATATCCACAATGGTTCGGTAAAATGATATTATAATGAGATGAATTTTTTTCTAACTAATCACATGGTAAATAAGGAATGACTAAAGGGAGCAAGGTTTGTATAACCAAGTCACAATAAAAATTATCCTTGTGTATAGAGATAAGATAACAAACAATCATGAAAAATAACAAGGTAATCATAATAAAATTAACTCAATAAGAAAAGAGAATGCAATGAGGAAAATGAAATATATACGAGAACATTATTACATCATAAGAAATATAAAGTGTGAAACCAAAGTCATCATGTAAGATAGATAAGAATTTAACACAATTTCAAATAATATAAAATAGATAAATGTAAAGTTGGAGCACATGTCCAATCCAAATAAAAATGTAAGAACACCATGTATGTGTTCATAAGTACTAATATATTTTTCCACACATATTATCTATAACATTTGATAAGTCTCTAGTGAATTGTAGTTAATATATCATCGATATTCAGTGAAAGTTAAGAAAATACTTCATGTCAAATCTCCTCAACAAAAAATTAAGAATGTTTGAAGGATCATGCTGAGGAGGACTATCATGCAGGTGATGCTCAGGAAAATGCATGGGATTGGTTTTTATGGGAGATGAAGGGATCAATAGTGGGGAAGGTTCCACAAGTGAGGGACTCACTGGTGGAGAAGGATCCATAGGTGAGGGAAGGTCCATGGGGGAGGGACTCATGGGTGGAAGAATAGTAGGTGGAGAAGGGACCACAGGAGGAGATGGAACCATAAGAGGTGAAACCATGGGGGAATAAGGGGGAGCCTTATTAAAAGAATGACCTATGGGAAGAATGGTAGAAGGCACAAGAATGGTTAGGATGTAATATTTAATATGATACTAAAGGATACGATAATGATCAGTGTGATGTGTGCCACATTGGTTCCAGAGGCAATATACCTCTCCATACTTAGGAAGATACTTAGGTAATAATTTTAGGGGAGGTATAGCCTTGTCTTGTTGGAGAGTTTTTAGTGTTTTCATGGAGGTGTCTAGGTGATTGGATGAAGTGTCCACAATATACCTGTCTAGAGATAATATATCAATGATAAAGTGTGTAGTGTGCATGTCCTAGTATGCTTAAAGTAGGCTTGGTTGATCTTCAGTTTTGGCATGGTTAAGGATGTTTAGGGATGATTATGGTGATTTTAGGCTATGAAAGAGTCCCATAAGATATTTTTTATGATTTGAATGCTTTTTTTCATGAGTGGATTTCATCTGGAAGTTCATAGTTCTCATCTAGACATTTTGGGTCTAGTGGTAAAAAATTCAAGTTGGTAGTTTGCTGACATCACCATTACCACATATGGATGAGTCAGGGGGAGTTAGTCATATGGGTGTGATAAAATTAGTCCCAAGTTTCTATGGTCTAAGTTTTAGGTCATGCGATTGAGTGCAAGAAAAGTTATTAAGGGGTAAAGTTGGCTTCTTAGACAGATTTACTATGTTTCCATACTGAAGGTAGACCATCATTATATGCCATACGTATATATATGAACCTGTATGTTTATGCATTTATTTTAGGTATGAATAAAGTAAATAATTATGAAAGGTTTACATGTATATGTTTTGTATAGTGCTAAGAAGCTACCCTAAAAATTTGGAGTCCTGAAGTATTTTCTATCTCAAGATATAAATCTTCAAAGTTGCACTTGCAGATTATGATGGGCCAGAGACCGTCAAGATAAACTATGATGAAGTCTGAGGTCATTGGTCAAAAGATCCAATGGTGAGAACTTAATAGTACATAATGATATCAATGGTGTGTATAAATTCAACATGTCAAAGGTTTCACATGCAGGTGATAAGTGTCACAAGCTCGCTAGTCTGACATAAGATCAATGGTGAGCGGCAGTTCGTAATGATAAAGATCAACAATGTGGGATAAGTTAAAGATTCAATAATACACACAAGACTACCCAATCAAAAAAGTATTAGGGACTATTAGTAAATTTCTCAAAAGGTATGTGAGGGTACAAAGTGTCATAATCTCAAGAGTTCTAAGTAAGATCTAATGGTGAGCATGGTAAGATAAAGACTTGGTTAATCCATAGAGATCGACGGAGTGCATTTGTTCCAAATTATCAGGAAGCAATAAGATGATAACAAGTGATTTATGTTTAATAGTAAATCCAAGTTAAAGTTCAAGCTAATTTTGAAGAAGATTGATGATGTGAGTTGAGTGAGCTGAATAAAGAACACGAGATGTGTTCTAAGTGATAGAGGTTTAACTATGATTGTCTGGATTTAAATATTTGAATTTAATGAAGGAAAGATCAATGCTTGGTTTTTGAACCATAACTTTCAATATATGTAGAATTTGATGTGTATTAAAAATAAAAGTTGTAGAGGACTTCAAGATGCATATATAAATATTACTTTGAAGGCCTAAATGTTTCTACAGTCAAAGTTATTGAGCTCCAAAGTTGATTGTGTGTTCATTCATGCTCTGTAAGTAACCTGAGAAGGGTAATTGAGTTGTTCTTGATGGTATTTTGATGTTTTGAGATGAGATAACTCTTAGAGAGTGTTTTAGACTCCATAAGGACCATCTATATGGATTATAAATATTTGGTCAATCATATTTAGTATGATTAAAGGCTTAAGAGGTGACTATGTGTTCATTCATGGTGGCTGTGTGTACATAATATTGTTTGATCAAATTAAGCTTTAACAGTAGGGTTATATGATGGATGTTGTCACTTAAGGTGGAAATATAGATTATGTGGCATGGGTATATGTATGTTAAAGTGTTATTTTATTCCTAATTTTATTAGAGAAGTATCTAAGAGATGTATGGGTCTCCATAAGATCTATAAGGACTAATGAGGCCTAATTAAAAGGCATAGCTGCTTAATTATGACCCATGGACAATATGGATGAACTATGAAGATGTAATTGAGCTATATAGATTTATTAAGGGATGATTCAAGTATTATGTCTGACCTATAAGATAATAATCATGAAGGCTTTATAAAAGGTGAAGTCAAATATGGTGATTTTTAGACTTTTGAAGAAGAGATGAGTGTGAGCATTGTGGAGCAAAGGAAAGAGTGTGTGCCTAGTGGATGAGTTGTAGAGTAGAGTAGGTTGATGAATATGTGTATGATCTATAGGTCATATTTATGATGTCAATAATAGTGCTCTTACAAGTTTGAAGATTAAGGATGAGCAAAGAGGTCTAGAGTGATCCAAAAGGATGTTTTATATGCCTTGAGTGTGAATGAAGGATATATGACATTTGTGTGAGTTTTGTATTTGATTTGGGAGGTTGATTAGAGTGTGGAATATGTAGTGTGTAGATTTGAAGAGATTTGATATGAATTGTATCTCCATCAGGTTGGTAGGCAATTAGTGATCATGAGATGTTCATGCCATAGGTGTTCGGAGGGTGCTCAACATGTAGGTCATAAGGACTTGACCAACAAGTGGTCAGAAGGAATTGATAATCTTAGGGGTAGGTTCCCATTTTGAAATAGATGTTTCACTAAAGCTAGTCAGAAGGACTTGATGAACTAGTGGTCAGAAGGACTTGATCATCTTAGGGGCAGGTACTCCTTGTGAAATAGGTGTTTCATTAAATTTTGGTCAGAAGAACTTGACTAGTCTCATGTTTGTGATCATATTATAGGACAAGTAGTCCATGTATTTGAAATATTAAGAGTTGGTTTTATTCTCCAAGAAGGTTTCCCACATATATCTTATGTTGTGTGTGTAATCTTGAATTATCTATTTGTTCATTGCTATAAACATCTTGAATGCTTCATGAATGGTTGTATTGAATGCTTAAGTATTTGAAGGGTTTGGAAATTGAATTAGATTATTTACCACCATTGATTAAATCCATTAACTCAGTGGTTTATACCTGTAATAATTGGTATCAAAGTAGGTCCTTTACTAAAGGCTTCACAACTTGAAGGAGATCCAAGGTACAATATGGGTAGCCATCAAATGCAAGGTGGTTTTCCCACTAAGTAAGCACTGATGTTCAATGGGTCCAATTATGATTTTTGGAGTGAAAGGATGATGATATACATAATGTCATTAGGGTTTGACACTTGAAAATATATTATAGATGGTTATTCTACACCTACTATTCCTCCATCCAATGTTGCAGATGAGAACTTGTTTGAGAGCAATTCTAAGGCAATGAATGCTATCACTTGTGGTCTTTCAGAGATTGAATACACCAAGGTAATAAATTACATATATGCCAAGGAAATATGGGATAAATTGAAGAATATTTATGAGAGAGATTCAAAGTTTAATTTAAAAAAGTTGTAGACTCATCGAAGATAATTTGAGAGTCTTAAGATGAAGGAAAAAGATTTTGTGGCATCCTTTCTATAAAGAGTTGATGATATTATGAACATCATTAGAGGTCTTGGAGAAAAGCTTGAATAAGCTAATATAGTTTAAAAGGTATTAAGGTCTCTTTCTCTCAACTTTGATTCTAAAGTATCTACTATAGAATAAAGTCATGATCTTCCTCAGTTGAAGATGAATGAATTGCATGGCATCCTTACTGCCTAGGAGATGAGAGTAAATGATGATATACCACCAAAGAAGGAAGCAAAATTCAAGACAAAAATGAATCCAAAGAAGAAGTTTCAAGGTAAGAAAATTAAGGAGGATGACATATATGATATTGATGAAGATGAACTAATTACTTTGTTTACAAAGAAATTGAAATTAGGGTCAGCCAAGTATAAGGGTAAACGACACTTCAAATGTTTCAATTGTGGAGAGGTAGGAAATTTTGGTAAAAAGTGACCTCATAAGCATAAGAAGAATGATGATGGAAAGAGATCGTTCAAGTCTGGTAAAAGCAAGAAGGGATTTAGAAGTTTTGACAACAAGTACTTCAAGGACAAGAAGAGTCTGTAGATGAAAGAAGATTGTAACTGATCAAATGAGAGTGAAGATAGTCACTCAGAGTATGATCATGAAAATTATGGTCCTATTTAAGATGAATACCTCTTCATGGTTGAGGAATGAATTTTCTCATATAAAAAGGAGTATACTTGGAGTGATTTAGATGATAAAGATGAGGTGGACTATGAGAATACATTGATGAATGTTCTTGAAGAACTTAAGATTAAGAAGAAGATTAACAAGAAGATGAAGTCTCAAATTAAGGAATATGAAGATAAATTTAGTTTGTTTGAGGCAATAATTAATGAAGACACCAAGGAGCATGAAGATATAGTCAAGCATCTTAGTTATCGATTAGAAATCCTATCCAGAAGCCTAGAAGCTAAAGAAGATGAATGTTCAAGGTATGTAATTAAAAATGAGTCATTAAAAGTTGAGTTAGATAAGACATATAGTTAGATGAAATCATTTGTGAGATTTAAAAAGAGCTCAAATGATCTAGATAATATTTTAAATGGTTAAAAGCATGCAAGTGATAGAACTAGTCTTGGATACAAAGAAGAACCCAAAAATGCAACTCAAGACAAGATGAAAACTAATGTAAATTAGATCTTGAAGTTCCAAAATCAGCTAAGGAATGAAGATGAAGGTAGAGTGAAGACAAATCAGATTAAACAACCAAATGCCATGAGGTATGCAAGTTTTAATGCTTATTATTACACATTAATCAGTTTGGGCATAGAGCTAGAGAATGCAAGACACCTATTAGAAATGAGTTTGCATGGAACTATGATAGAGGTCATCATTAAAAAAGTGTGAACAAAGTTAAGTTATTCAATTTTCTTGATGAGGAACATTTTTCTAACATTTTCCAAAGAAGGTAAGGCAAGGTGAGTCTTCTTCAAAAGGAGTAGTTTGTTTCAATTGTCAAAAGAATGGACATATTGCAAGATTTTTTCAAACAAAAAAGGCAAGATAAGATTATTGAAAAAGGTATAGTGTGCTTCAATTGTCAACAAAGAGGTCACATTGCTATATTCTAAAATCAAAGGCTTACAAGATAGAATAGGTTTAATCAGGCTCCAAGAGTGCAAAAAAGAAGACAAGTTAACTCATGGAAACCAAAGGTGGTAAGTATGAGTCATGATGAATCTGTAGGTCCAAGTAATATATTTTATATGGTGGAGAATGCTACAAAAGTTGGAGAGTGCTAAGAGCTTTCATTATTTTCTCATGTTGTGAACGAAGAGACCAAACTCAATGAGAAGACTAAGGTTCTGGTTGAGGCTAATTCTGAGGTGTGTTGGATGCTAATGAGCAACCTGCTATGTGTGAACAAGTTTCAAACTTGGTTCCTATGTTGTTAAGGTCTGAAGGTGATGTTCTACAATACAAAGAAGATAATTCAATGATCAAGGTATGCCAAGATTCCATAGTTGATCTAAATGTTGTATATCCTATCATAGAAGAGAAACTAAGTGATGTAGAAAAGGAACAAGTTGTCAAAGTTCAAACTAAGGCAAAAAAGAGCAAGAAGTCTTGTAGCTATAAAAGGATTCTATTGGTTATTGAGGAGATGTGGGCCAATCTTGGCTTCAATTTGTTTTAAGAGCATTGTGGTGTAGAAGAGGTCTCTGTCTATGATTCTTAAGAGACTTCTTTCAGTGGAGAAGCAAGTTTTGCTATGGTGTTCTTCAGAAAGTCCTAAAAGGCAAAAGATGAGTGTTTCTAGTTAGATTTGGTATGTCAAGATGCGAGAAGTGCTTTGATGAGGTTAAAGTGATGTCATAAGGTGTTTTAATTGTATATGTAATGTCTATAGAATCAAAATGGGTGTTTTTAGGTGTCATAATGAGATTGATGGAATGTCAAGAAAAGTTTGGTGCTCAAAAAGGTCTATGCACTTCTTTGTGATGTATTGTAGGGGTTTTTGTGTCTTGATGATCCTATTTGTGCCTTTTGGAGGTTTTTTTGTGCTCTCAATTTTATCTTTCTTATTGCAGATCAAAGCCATGGTATTGGAAGTTAAGGTTCCCAAAGGTGTGAAGGATCAAATCTTGGTCTAGAAGTATGTGATGGATGTCTCTAGGTGTGTAAGAAGCTTTGGAGGTGGGTGTTGACTAGAAGGAGGTTTGTTGACCTTATTTGTTTTGAGATTCTAGAGTTTTGGGCTATGTTATAAAAGTAATTTTCCTTATGATTTAAGGTCTAAGGCTTCTTAATAGGTTAAATGGACTAAATGGGTTTTCAAGTCAAGCTTCACAAAGATTTTAAGGTTTGTATTTTTCAAATTATTCAAGTTTTTGTCAAGATGGAGGTCTAATGGGCTAGTATATTTGTGAAGGAAGTATGTTGCATAGGAGGAAATAGGTTATGTAATTTGGTGTGCTTAAGGGGGCATATGAGAGCAATTTAGATATGAATTTTTAGGTCTTGAAACTATGTCTACTAAAATTTGTGGGCTATGCAAGTTCCAGGTAGGGCTACAAGGAGTCTAGACAGGCCTAGTGTGAAGATTTAGTTTATCTAAAACATCAAGGCATGAGTGTTTCAAGATGAGTTCTAAGGTTGGTTTATATCATGTTTCCTATTTGGTGAGTGGCATGAAGTTCTATTGGTGGTCCTTGAGGTGGATTGAAAGAGAAGGCTAGTAAACTTATGTGGTGGTTCTTCATGGTGTGTGAAGATCTAAAAATGCTCAGGAGGTTTAGTGGCTCAGAGATCTTAGGGAGATTCCATCTCAAATTTTTATTTCTAATTTGAATCATATTTCATTGATTTTGTGTGTTCTTTCTTCATGGGTTGTAGTGCTTGGTTGAAGAGAGTGTTGGCATGTAGCAAGAGGAAATAGTCAAGGAAAGAAGAGGGAGGCTCAAGGTAAGGGGAATTTTTATCATATTTATAAGGTGATACTATCATTTTGGTGGTATTTTTAGGTCCTTAAGATCATATTGTGCCCACTTTGTCATTGTGTCAAAGGGGGAGAAGGTTCCTATTATGAGAGTGCTTGAAGAAGAGAAAAGGAAGGTGAGTTGTATTATGGGTTTTGACATCAATGACAAAGAGGGAGATTATTAGAGATTTTTTAGTGATGCAATGGAGGTGTCCAAGTGAGTGGATGAAGTGTATTGATATTCTAAATATCAATGACAAAGTGTGCAATGTGCTTGTCCTAGTATGCTTGAAGTAGGCAAGGTTGATCTTTAGTTTTAACATGGTTAAATATGTTTAGGGATGAGTATGGTGATTTAAAGCTATGAAAGAGGTCCCATAAGAGCTTTTATATGATTTGAATTCTTGTGTGCATTAGTGTATTTCATCTGGTAGTTGATAGTTCTCATCTAGACATTTTGGGTCTAGTGGCAGAAAAATCTGAGTCAATAGTTTACTGACATCACCATTGCCACCTATGGATGAGTCAGGGGGAGTTGGTCATATGGGTATGATCACATTAGTAACAAGTTTCTATGATACAAATTTTATGTCATGCTATTGAGCGTAGTAAAATTTATTAAGGGGAAAAGTTGGCTTCTCAAATAAATTTACTTTGTTCTCATACTAAGCTAGATCATCATTGCATGTCATACAGATATGTATGAACCAGTATGTTTGTGCATTTATTTTAGGTACAAAAAAGTCAATAATGGTCAAAGGTTTACATGGATATGTTCTCTATAGTTCGAATAATCTATCTTAAAAATTTGGAGTCTTGAGTGTTTTCTAGCTTGAGATATAAATTTTCAAAGTTATACTTGCAGACTATGATGGGCTAGAGACCGTCAAGTTAAACTATGTTAAGGTCTAAGGTCATTAGTTAGAAGATCCAAAAATGAGCACTTAATCATACATAGTGAGATAAATCATGCATATGAATTCAACATGTCAAAGGTTTCACGCATAGGTGACAAGTGTCATAAGCTTGCTAGTCTGACAAAAGATCAATGGTGAGTGGCAGTTCGTACTAACAAAGATCAATGGTGTAGGACAAGTCAAAGAGTCAACAATGAGCATGAGACTACTAAGTGGCACAAGCACAAGGGAATATAAGTAAAGTGATTATAAGGCATGCAAGGGTACTAAGTGTCATAATATCAAGAGTTTTGAGCAAGATCTAATGATGAGCACTGCAAGATAAAGACCTAGTTAATCTATAGAGATCAATGGAGTGCATTTATTCCAAATTATCATGAAGCAGTGAGATGATGACAAGTATTCGATGTTTAACAGTAAACCCAAGATAAAGTTTGATCTATTTTAGAATAATATCAATGATAAGCAAGCTGAGCAAAGAGCACAAGATGTGTTCTAAGTGATCGAGGTTTAACTATGACCATTTGGATTTAAATATTTGAATTTAACAAAGGAAAGACTAGTGCTTGTTATTGAGCCATAAATTTTGATCTATGAAGAATTTCATGTTGAAGTAAAGAGTAAAGTTATAGAGGACTTCAAGATGAATTTCCAAATATTCATTTCAATGTCTAAATTTTTGTATAGTCAAAATTATTGAGCTCCAAAGTTGACTGTGTTTGTTCATGCTTTGCAAGTAACCTGAGAAGGGTAATTGAGGTGTTATTGATGGTATTTCAATGTTTTGAGATCATCCAAATGTTTAAGAGTGTTTTATAATCCATGAGGACCATCTATGTGGATTATGAATATTTGATCAATCATATTTAGTATGATCAAAGGCTTAGAAGGTGACTATGTGTTTGTTCATGGTGGTTGTGTGCATATAATGTTATTTGGGCAAATTAAGCTTTAGTAGAAGGGTGCTGTGATGGATGTTGTCACTTAAGGTAGACCTATATATTATGTGGCATGGGTCTATGTATGTGAAAGTGTTATTTTTTTCTTAATTTTCTTAGAGAAGTATCAAAGAGATGTATGGGTCTCCATAAGATCTATAACAACTAATGAGACCTAATTAAAAGGCATAGCTACTTAATTGTGACCCATGGATGCTATGTCTAACATATGAAGATTTAATTGAGGTATATATATATTTTTAAGGGATAAGACAAGTATTATGGCTGACCTAGACTGAGGCTAAGGCTCTATAAAAGGTGAAATCAAATGTGGTGATTTCTAGCCTTTTGAAGAAGAGGTGAGTGTGGGAGTTGTAGAGTGAAGGAGAGAGTGTGTGCCTAGTGGATGGGTTGTAGAGTAGAGTAGGTTTTTGACTATGTGTATGACCTATAAGTCATATTTATGATGTCAATAATAGTGATCTTTTAGGTTTGAATATTGAGGATGAGTAAATAGGTCTAGAGTGATCCAAAAGAATGTTTTGGTTGCCTTGAGTGTGAGCAAATGATAGATGATGTTTGTCTAAGCTTGGTAATTGATTTGAGAGGTAAATAAAAGTGTGGATTGTGTATTGTGTAGAGTTAAAGAGATATGGTATACATTCTATCTCCATCATATTGGAAGGTAATTAGTGATCAAGAAATCTTTATTTCATAGATGTTGAGAGGGTGCTCAACATTTAGGTCAGAAGGACTTGATCATCTTAGGGGTAGGTGATCTTTATGAAATAGGTGTTTCAATAAATTTAGTTAGAAGGACTTGAATATATAGTGGTTAGAAGGAATTGATCATCTTAGGGGAAGGTGCTCCTTATGAAATAGGGGTTTCACTAAATTTTGGTCAGAAGGACTTGACTAGTCTCATGTTTTTGATCATCTTATAGGACAAGTAGCCCATGTGTTTGTAGGCTTGAGAGTGGGTTTTATTCCTCATGAGGGTTTCCCACATAGATCTTATATTGTGTGTGTAATCTTGCATCATCTATTTGTTCATTCCTATAAACATCTTGAATGCTTCATGAATGGTTGTATTGAATGTTTAAGTGTTTGAAGGGTTTGGAAATTGAATTGGATTGTTTTCCACCACTGATTCACCACCCCTCTTAGTGATTTATACCTATAACATGTTTGAGGGTTGAGCCATGGTGGGATGCAAGGTGTCGATATATTATCACAACTTTTGATAATGCATGGATGAATGGCTATCTATGTTATGAAAGAAATAAATATGCCTGTGAGTAGTCTTAGTAGGTATACTCATAGGAGGAGGTGTAAAAAAAACTAAGGGAGCTTGGTATAAGGAAAAATATCTAGTATAATGATTTATATCTTTATGAATGTCATAATAAGGTTGATCAACCCATTTAGTGGATGGAGGATCCAGATGCAATAAAGGGAGTAAACCATCACCAAGATAAGGTGGGTTTGGTGGAGAGATTAGATGAGGCTCAATGGAAGGATCAATAGGATTGGAAATAGGAAGAGACTCAACTATAGAGGGAGTGGGAATAGGATCCAAATTAGGATCTACTAAGGGAGGGGTGGGGTCCATAGAAGGTTGAAGGATAATCTCATGCATCTCAGGGATAAGTAGGCTATAGGAATCATGGTATCTAGCAAAGTGATAGGGACTAGTTATAAAATGATCCATATGCATATTCCTATGAATTTATTTATAAACTAGAGGTATCTACACCATCTCTACCCTAAAATAAAGAGGAAAAATACTAAAATTAGGAAAAATATAGGATAGAATATGGGAAGATATACTGAAAGATTAAAGTAAAGAGGAATGATAATGAATATCAACATCCCGAGCCTAAACTAAAACTCTTAAGAATGGATCATATAAGGTATAACCATCATCTTAATCAAGTGTATGAAGATCAAAGGCATAGGTAGAGATGATCTTGTCATCTAATGTGGTGTGATGAATGGAATGCTGAGTCTTAGTTAAGCAAATGGGGATGTCATCATAAGGTGATTAACAGGAATGAGGTTGCAAAGAAGCAGGAAGCTGAGAGATGAGAAGGTGAGAGATCTAAAGTTTTAATATTGAGATTGATCTCATTAGGCTTATAGTCATTAGAATCTAGGAGGTTAGGGATATATTCCTAATGAGGTTAGGATGACCATTGCAACCTTAGGTGAAATTGATAGGAAAGTTAAACCATTGAGATTAATGAAATGAAACACTTGGTAAGGGTTCAAGGGTAGGAATCTTGAATACACCATGGTCTTAGAATTATTTGAAAGTCCAAGTGTTAGTGTCACCTTAAATCCTATAGATGGATCCATTGTGAGGAAATTTAACACATTAGTAGGTAGAAGAGGCAACTACTCTCATACAATGAGTCCATAGCCTACAAAGCAAAATGTTGTAAGATAAAGAAAAGTTAAAGATCATTAACTTCATGTGAATAGTGATAGGTGGGATATTGATGGGGATCCACACACAATGTAAATGAGGCATTTACCTTCGGTCATAGCCTTGATATGTGCTGCATGTGGATTTAAGATTGCATTTATAATAAACAAGTGTTTTGATAAAATTGATAGAGGTAACATAAGTGTTGGAACCCTCATCAATCAAGGCACACTTGAATGGATATCGCCAATTTGAACACTGATAAATAGAGGAGGATCATCCATACAAAGCATAATATCATCAAGAATCATAGAATAATTGGGGAATTTGAGGGAAAAAGAAGTGTCAATTATTTCATCAACATGTATGGATGTCTCTTTATACTGTTGGAGAATGCTATCTTTAGATTCAGATAAGGTGGCTTCATGTTCCACTAGGGGAGGATAAGGGATGTTCATTTCAAACAAAAGCTACATGAGATAGTTACAATGACACAAAGAAGTTCTCATAAGTTTGAGAAATGGGATTTGAGATGGGAGATTAATGAGTTCTGTGATAGGATCCCATTCATTACAACCCATAAGAAGATTGTTGGAAAGAGGTACATAGTGTTTAAGGAGGTCCTTAGAAGGAGGAGCCAAAGTGCATGTGAATTTATGTTGATAAGAGGTAGAAGGATTAATAGGAGAAAAAGTTTTTAGATTATGTTAAGAAGATGGAATAATTGATGCAGGTTTGGTTTGAGGATGGTTAGAAGAAGTGTTGATAGAATCTCGAGTATCATTAGTGATAGGTAAAGATGTTGGAGGGATGGTAGAAATAGTATGAGAAGTGTTATCCAAGGGAGATGTTGGAATTGGTTCATCAAAAGATATAAGGTCATCTTGCCCCAACTCATTTAAGTGAGTCGGAGAATAATCTTGGATAACATGAAATATGTGAGATAATGGAGGTGTATAACTAGGTTGATGAATAATGAAAGTAACCACCCTTCACATATTAGTCATGTTAACCAGATTTTATTTAGGAGTTGGGTCAAGAAGACTGTCAACATTATTAGTGTAAGGGGTGATTTTATCTTGGTTATCTTGGTGATTTAGAAGAATATATTTATAGAAAGCCAAATGAGCATTAGCCTAATTCAAAGCTTGATATTTAGTTTGTGTTTCATGGGCTTTGAAAATAATATCATAGGCTTATTGGCATTGATGAATTATAAAATCATCATAAAAAAATAGACCAAGAAGTAAATCCATAGCCAATTATGAAGTTTCCTATAGGTCCAATGAGAATGACCTCAAATAGTGTGAAAACAACAAGATTTCTTGGGATCATACCAAGATTTCATAGGATGAGTAGGATCAAGTTCTTGTAGGAGAGGCCTCGGCAGACATTTTTATAATTATGATAGGGATAAAATTTTGTGAACATTGATGTTATTGGTTGAAGATAAATGAGCATTGGTGATGTGGTTAGGAGGGGAATCTTTTTCTAGCCATTGGTTAGGAACAACAACTTGAATAATGTGAATGGTATCATAAGAGTTGGTGACACACCATCATTGGTAGAATGACAATTCTTATTCTTGAGTAACATACGAGTACCCATGGAAGGTTAGGATGGATTGAATTGATTTATAAGGCAATCTTGATGTTTAGCTTGGTTAATAGCCTCCTCCAAAGTATGTGGAGAGATAGTCTATCCCTGATATTACAACTTGGGAAATAGAGCATTGGTAAAAATATGGAAGAGGTTGTCATCTACCATACTATGTTTGCATTTGTTAGACAAGGTATTTCATCATTTAACAAAATATATTGTAATTTTAGTCTCAATTTGCTTACAATTTATAAAATGGGCCAAGGTACACTCCAGGAGATCACTAGTTTGGAACTCTTGGACTAGAGCATTTACTAAATCTTCCAAACTAGTAATAGAATGAGATTTAAGTTGGTTGTACTGATCTAAAGCATTACCTGTGAGAGTTTTGGAAAATAAATTGGTAGAAAAAAAGGTATTTAGTTCAACCCAATCTTTATATAGATTTTTAGATGTTTTTAAATGAAGAGTAGGATTAGTTGACCCACTATAAGAAATGGTAGGGGTGATACCCCCTATATCAATATTAGCCATTCAAGATTTAAGAAGATCATTTTGAAGATGCTTGATTATATTATTGAAAAGAAGAGGTTGAGGGATAATATTGCCATGGGAATACCAAAGATTAAGGGGGAAAATTTTGATTATGAATGCCCCATGGCATTTTTTGGGGGTGGGTTTGAAGCTGGATAAGATGATTTTTCATTTGCATCATTTGATTTGCATTGTTAGTTTGAAAATCATTCATTTAATTAAAAGTTTGTAATAGGAGTTGATGGGTTTGAGTTGCATTATTAGAATTGTTGGAAGCATTAGAATTGGAAGTAGTGGCTTGAGTACCACTATGGGTCTTAGTAGGAGCTTGAGAAGAGTTGTTAGTGAGGCACTAGTGGCATAAATTGCTTGTGTGGTAAAAGATGGACTAGTAGAGGGATGAAAAATAATAACACTAGAAGCATGATTACCATGGGTATCAAATGATGCACTAGTGGAATAATTGAGAAGAGTGGGTCTAAAAAGACACCCAATAGAAGTAGAACCTACCATGTTAGTAGAGATGCTAGGCATAGAGGTAGAGAAAGTCAAAGAAGAAGAAGTCATGGTATGAGAAGGGGTCAAAATAAAGGGAAGAGGTTGGGAAGCAAAGAAGCTAGTATCTCCAAATCCATGTGAGAATGTGGGAGAATGTGAATGAGGATCCTCAACTTGACCACTTATCATGAGTTGGTACATAGTAGAAAGATCTTTTTCTTGATATTAAGGAAACTTAGTGATGAAGAAGAACATTTCTAGTGTATAGTCTAATTCAGGTTGATCTTGAAGTGATAAGAGATGATTATGAAGAGAAGAAGAATGATGAAGGGTACCATAGTTTATTGTGTGAGTGGATACATGAACATTGTTTTCATCTAGGATAGGAACCATAAGTTGATTACAGAAGAACCTATTAGGATTGGTAAGACTCATTATATCCATTGAATTTAACTTAGTGTTTTTTTCAAACATGAAGTTCATGATGAAGGAGAAACATTAGGTAAGGAAAATGTGATGCAAAATAAATGAAATATGAAGGGATTAATAAGAGTATAGATTTGATTGGGTCAACCTAGTACTAGAAATAGGGTCTAAAAATTGAGTGAATAAGGATACATAGTCGATAGGGTTGACATAGTACTATAACCTAAGACACAAAACAACTTGATAATGATACAAAGTCAACATGGTCAACTTAGTACTATATCTTGAGAGGCAAAAATGGATATTGGGTTGACCAGGTTGACTTAGTACTACAGGTAGGAGAAACAAACAGTCTATAAAAGACTATGTCAAATATAATGATAATGTACTAAAAATAGGGAAAAAATTGCAATGTAATTTGAATGAAATAAATGGAAGTAAACACACAATCAATTGGGTCAATGAGAATGACCCAATTGAGGCACACAACACAAAACCTTGCACCAATGATGGCCAATGCAAGTTTTTGCAATATAATATACAATGAGCAAAGAGCAAATAGTCAACTAAAAAGTAAATCCTAATTAAGTGGTCATCCTGAATATTGTTAGATTATTATAAAGTGTGATAGGGAAGTTGGATAAAATTAGGGAACTAGAAATAAATATATGGATGGTTTCAATATATTTAGCTTGAAAGAGATCTATGTTGGCAATGGTATTGGCTTGGTATTGGGGCCTACCCCGTCACTTCATAATCTCACAATGATAAAGGTGTTAGTGCTTTACCAATATATATCATTAACCATGTGTTTATACTTAGATATAAAACTAAGTTAGCTTCCCCCTTGGTGATGAAATCCTAGTAGGTAGGTCTTGGGTAAACAAATATTTAAATGCATTTTGAAATTATGTGATTTGGTAGTGTGTGCAAGAAAGAGAAAAATAGTGAAACTAAATGGTATTTAAAAAAAACACCTAATTAGACTAAGTGATATATTATAATCATGTAAATAATTGAAATTAAAAATGTGAAGTAATTAATAACATATAGTTGTTAATTTCTAATTTGAAACACAATACAGAGTCAATTTAGATGACAGTGTCAGTTCAAAAGATAGTGTATGTTGACATTATAGAATAGAGTCAACAATATTTATACTTTAATATAGAAGTAAGGGTATTTAATAACTATGTAGACTATGTTAACCTATTATCTCAAATAGAAGACAAAATACAAAACTAGGTCGACTTAGTTTGTAGTATGATGGCAGTTTAAAAGACTGCGAACTTTACAAAATAGAACTATAAGGAAGAACTAAAATGAAATAGAAAAAAGAACCTTGGTGTGTTGGAAGATGATAAGGATTGTGAAATTATTTTTGAAGTGTATTGAATGTTACTTTAAAATTATGCCAACTATGTTGACCTAGTTCTATAATTCCTTATTTACTGAAGCCTATTAAGATGACTATACTAGCTTGGTCAACCTAGTATGTTTTCTAAAAGCTGTCTGGAATACTATGTTGACCTATTTGACCTAGTTTGTTATTTTGAAGTGAATAAGAGTATTGTGTCAACCTATTTGACCTAATAACCTATATCTGATGAAGACTTGCATAGAAAAAATAGAGTCATTTTTTATGTGACTATGTGTTAAACTTGTGCACAAAAGTTAGAAATTATACTAGCCTTGTCGACCTAGTATCACAAATATAGAAAAATAATAAATAAAATGATATAAAATTTGAAAGTAAATCTACAAGGGTTATATTCATGTTGGTTTCACCAGAATGTATGCAATCAGAAATGCATCAGATCTATAAATCAATCCTAGCTCAGATAATATAGATTCTACTTACACTTTTGATTGGGGATACATTAGATAATTGGGAACATGACCAATATGTGGATCTTCTAGACCCAATTAGGGGATTTATTATCATAATAAATTTTTTAGGGAGGGTTCTAAAGCCTCCAGTCAATCAAAACTATGTAATAACCTTAAATAAGTCATATGTTTTCATATTCACTATACTAATAACAAGTAAAGAAAAGTTTAATCTAGTGCTCACCAAATCTTATGGTATAAAGTGAGGATAAAAAACACTAAAATTAAACATGAATAAAAGACATATACTCATGTAAATACATACAAAATCTTAATACATGGAAGAGAAGTACAAATTCATATCTATCTACTCTTACAAAAGAGAAACAAAGTTAAGAATACATACCTTTGAAGATGAACCCATCGAGCCTCAATATTTCCCTTGGCCAACATGATTCACAAGAGGTTGTTATGGTATGTAAGGATGATAAGGATAAATTATATCTAGGATACACAATCTATCAATGAATTTAAAATACTTCTCCACAAGACAAGATATGTATCTTCAAAGAAAGTATGAAACCTTAAGCTTGCTCCTCAAGTATAATGATGGATAAATAGATGTGAAATATATCTTACTTCTTATTTTATTCTCTAAATAATGGTGGAATGATCTTGGATATATAGATAGATTTAAACTTAATCCCTTCTAAAAGTTTCAACCAATAGGGTCAACCCAATTGGCCTAATATCATTATTGACAAAAACTCACTAGGTCATGGGCTAGGTTGGTCAAGAGTCAACCTAGACCCTAAATGAGTTTCAACAATAAGAGTACAAGGTCAACCTAGTTGACCTAGTACTATAAACTATCAAAATGGGTTTTAGGTTAGGAAAAGGGGTATGAAAGGTGGTAATAGAAAAAGAGTGTACAAAAGAATAAAAAGCTCAGGGGAATGGTTTTTAGGAGACACATGTGTAGATAACAAGTGGTAAAAGGGACAACAATCCTATTAAGCACCAATACTTTGCCCACCCCTTTCCTAGTGCACCTATTAAGGTATGTACTTAGAGAGATTGAGACTCAATAGGTTCCTATAAGATAGAGAGAGTCAGTAATTGATAAAACTTTGAAAATATTATGTATATACACTTAGGTTCACATACATATGTATAACATGTATAAATATATTTGATGAATACCTATTGTTATAGTTTTGATTAATAGTGAAGTCAAAAACATAAAGGTTAGGGTGCTTTAATTTTATGTGATAAAGATTCTCATTAGGTGTAATGAAAAAAAAGATTATACTTTAGATTTATAAGTTAATTTATTATTGTTATTACTATAATAAAATAGTATGTGCCATATGTGTTGAGATATTGATTTTACTACATTACATTTACTTATGAAAAGTAGATTCTTTAAAAATGAGTTGAATTCTACCCATCTGGTAAATAAACTTATTTATCATGATTATTGTTTATGTGATGAATAATAAGAATGAGTTCATTCATATGTTTGATAGATTAAATGTATGTATAATAATTATTTCATTAATTAGAATGTGTTTGTACTTGATAGTAGAAATAATTGAATGAATCTATTGGTTATAATAATGTTAACCAAATTTCACATTGTTGGTATTAACTAAGTAGTGAGACAAAGTTCATTGGCTTACTTAACACCACCAATTCTAGATGAAGGTAATCCAATCAAGTGGTGTGCATGAATTTGACTGATCCTAGAGATCATTAGTTATTTGAAAAATTTGGCCAAAGTAATGTTTAGATAAACATTATCATTTCATATCTATGATTTACATGCTTCTATGATATCATGTTAAAACCAATTTATTTATGGTACACATCATGTAGTAGAAATCTTATAATACATGGGTATTAGCATGTTTTTCTAGATTCTTGCACTGTCACTATCTACCTATCCATAAAGGAGGGCAATTCCCTATTTGAGGGATTGTGTGGGGAATCGATGGTCCATGGATGGTGTGGAAAAATACTTGAATGATGCTCTCCCTCCCCATTGTAGTACTTACTTGAAGACTACACTTGAGATTATCAGAGATACAAGAGTTAGAATGACTCAAGCTTCATGAAGCATTGTATCTATTATTTTATTTATGTTAAGGCATAATGACTATTATAAATGTAATTGATTTATTTTTATACATTGATAGTAGTGGATGTATTATTTTACCAACCATGACTAATTTTTAATATAATCACTTTCCTTATGCACTTATGTTATGTTACATAAAATGCTAGTGATTAGTAACTGTTATTGCTATATGTTTACTTATGTTTAATATACCTATTTGTATGTTAAGGTCACTAATTAGATTCTCTTAGGAAACACATCATGAAAATTCCTATTCTAATATTTAATTTAAAGCAATCCTATAAATAATTATGTTAATATACCTACTTGTGTGTTGTGTAAATATTAGTTTTTTTAACTATATTATTCTAGTAAATTCTTGTGGGGATGTTACATTGTGGTATCAAAGCTGAAGCTCAAACTCTAGAACTTAATGAATTTGATAATGTTTTTATATTATTATTTTACTAGAAGGAATAATTGTGTGAACAAGATCATCAGGTGAGGGTCCTTTGAATGTCAATGACAATAAACATCCACTTGATCCTAACCAATTTACCACTAAATAAGAAACAAAGTTAGATCATATTCTTGTAGCCATAAATGAGACTAGGAATGAATCATAGCCTTGGAACAATAAATTTATGTACATGAGGAGTAAATCTATTAGAATGAGCTTGAAGAGAATCCTAATGAGTAGGAAATTCCTCAAGAGTAGATACATGAGGAAGTCTCTCAAGATGCAAGAACACATGTATTCATAGAATTGGCAAGGGATATGAAAAAGGTGAATCCACCTAAGTTTGAAGGAATCATTATGGGCGATGGAACTAAATCATGGTTGAATAAAATGGAGAAGTATTTTGAGATTTGAAACTAATCTAAGGTTACCAAAGCTGTTTGGGGAGCTTATCAGTTAACTAGGAAATAAATTTCATGGTGGGCCAACAAAAAGTTGGAAATGAATCTAAAATAAACCACCACTAATTAGGGCTTCCATAGTTATATTTTGATTAAAAACTTATGAATTTTTAAAATTTAAAACAAAGAGACTTGTTAGTGAATGAGTACTGTGAACAATTCACCAAACTTTTAAAATATATACTTCAATATCAAGTAGATGAGAGGTTTAGGATTAGTAAGTTTGTCATGAGATTTAAACCCTAGATTGGTGGAGAAGTGGATGTTCATAGATCATCTATCATATACCAAGTCTTTGAGAAAGTAGTCAAATAGGAGAAAATGTTAAAATATCTTACTCAGGTCAGGGACATGTTTAAGAAAAAGGTTAGAATTTCTAAGATAAATTTCAAGAAGAAGAATTGGAAGCAAAGAAATGGATACTCCAAGAGTTAGTTCAAAAATTAGAATACCAGATTCAATAGTGGTTCAGGTAGCAAAAAATTGGGTAATAGTTTCAAAAGTAGTTTCAAGGAAAACTAATAGTCTGATAGAAAGGGACCACTAGGAGGTTGCTTCATCTATGGAGGTGACTATTTTATGCATGAATGTACCTAAAATTAGTTAAGGAACAAATATTCTTCCCATTAATAAGGAAAATTTTAGTAATGTATTCATGTGGTGATTGATAATTAACAAGCCAAATTTCAAACTTCACTCATAAAACTATCAGGTATTTTATTTGAATATCTAGTTTACATTTTGATAGATACAGGGGCTATAAAATGTTTTATAACTACTAGGATTCTAAATAAATTATCTATAAAATTTGGTGTAATGGAAAATGCAAGGTTGGCACAATATGGGAATGATTCTAAAGTCCAAGTTAACAAATGTTTAGTTGAAGTAGAAATTAGGTTGCCAAAAGTCACAACGGTTGTAGATCTTTATGTGGCACCATTAGGGTCATATGGTGTGATCCTAGGAGTCAATTGGATTGTGAATCATAAGGCAAAGGTTAAATAATATCTAAAAATGGTTGAGTGTCTTGATGATTCTAGAAATTAGTCACTAATTTAGGGTAAGAAATGAGAGTTAAGGTTTAGGCAAATCTATACAATGTAACTTAGGAAGGCCCAAGGGAAAGGATGTGAAGCACTTATCATTAAGATAAATGAAATGGAGGAAACTAAGGAACCATAAATTAAAGATTACCTGAGGAATCTTCATGATGTGTTTCCAAAATAATTTATAGGATTGCCTCCTAAATAAGAGTTTGATTTCTCTATTAATATCAAACCAGGATCAAAACCTCAGTATAAGGCTTCATATAGAATGACAACCAATGAGTTAGTATAATTGAAGGCACAAATTTAAGAATTGTTGTATAAAGGATTGGTCAAACCAAGTGTGTCACCATAGGGTGCACTAGTTGTCTTTGTTAAGAATAAGGATGACACTCTTAAAATTTGAATCGATTATTGAATGTTGAATAAAGTGACCATCAAGAACATGTATCCACTACCATGAATATATGATCTTTTTGATTAGATGCAAGGAGAAGCGATATTTTCTAAGATTGATCTTAGAGCTGGATATCATCAATTAAGAATAAAAGATGAGAATATTCAAAAGATGACATTTATAACTCGCTATAGGCATTAAAAGTTTACAATGTTACCATTTGGGTTGACAAATACACCTATAGTATTTATGAATTTTATGAATAATGTGTTCAGAGATTACATAGATCATTTTGTTTCGGTATTTTTAGATGAAATTCCTATATATTATAAGGATGGATAAGAGCATCTTCAACATCTAGATATAGTTTTGCAACATCCAAAAAAGCATAAGATGTATGGAAAATTGTCTAATTGTGTATTTTTTAAAAAGAAAGTGCAATATCTAAGACATTATCTCAATAGATGACATTTCTATTGATCCATCTAAGATAAGAGCCATTATGGAGTGGTTGGCACCAAGGAATATCCATGAGGTAAGTAGTTTCATGGGATTAGCAGGATATTATAGTAAATTCATTTTGAATTTTTCCAAGATAGCTAATCTAATTACCTCTCTATAACGTAAGAATTAAAGGTTTATCTAGTCAAAGAAGTGTGAAGTAGCTTTTCAAGAATTGAAAAGAAGGCTTACTTCATCACCAGTGTTAAGAGTTCCTAATCTCAATGGTCAATTTTCAATGATCATAGATGTATCTGGGGATGGATTGGGATGAGTCCTTATGTAGGATGGTGTAGTAATAACTTATGGGTCAAGGTAGCTAATGCCTTATGAGACAAATTACACCCCTCATGATCTTGAACTTGCAAAAATTGTTCATGCTTTGTAATTTTAGAGACATTATTTATTGGGAAAATCATTTGAGCTGAAGGTTGATAACTTAGGACTCAAGTACATCTTCACCCAATCAAATTTAAATGCTTGTCAAAGATGCTAGTTAGAAATTTTGTTTGACTATGACTTTGATATCATTAAAATCAAAGGCAAGGAAAAGAAAGTAGTTGACACCTTGAGTTGTAGAAGTTACATAATAGTGGTGGCTACTATCAAGAGTAATTTTAGAGATCATGTGATTGAGTTCTCACCAGGAGTTTAAATCCATGACCAAATCAAGAAAGCTTTGTCTGAGAATGTTTAGAATCCTAGGTATAAAGGATATAACTTAGAGAGTGATGTTCTTTTACAATACAATAGAATGATGTATGTGACAAATCGAGAGAATTTGAGGATCATAATGCTAAAGAAACTACACAACACCCCATATTTAGGACATCTAGGAATAATTGAGATAAAGACAAACCTTAGACCACTTTATTTTTGGAAGGGATCAAGAAAGATGTAGTGGAATATGTGTCATGTTATATCAAATGTCAGCAAGTGAAAGTTGAATTTGTGCATCCAGATAGATTATTATATCCACATGATATACTAGAGTGGAAGTGGTAGGTGATTAGTATGGACTTTGTCCAAGGATTACCATTATCACAGAATATACATGACATGATCTTGGTTATAATTGATAAACTAACCAAGGTAGCACATTTTATACCAAGTAATTTCACAAATGATGCACCAAATCTTGCGAAGATATTTGTAAAGGAAGTGTATCAATTACATGGTTTTCCAAAGAAGATCATATTAGATCATGATATAATAATGACTTTTAAATTTTGGTTAACTCTAAATTTAGCTTTGGGTACATAACTAAATTTTAGCATTGCTTATCACCCACAGATTGACAATCAAATTGAATGAGTTAATTAGGTGCTAGATGATTTTATTCATATATACTACATGGATCAGTAATAAAAATGAAAAGAATACCTCCCATTGGTTGAGTTTGTATACAACAACACATACCAATCTGCTTTGAAGATGGCACCATTTGAATCACTTTATGGGAGAAGGTGTAGGATACGAATTAGTTGGGACATGTTGGAAGATAGGGTAGTATTTAAACCTGAGATGCTTTCAAAAATGGAAGAGTGGGTTAAAAAAATTAGGCAGAGATTGGTCAAGGATAATGATAGGTAGAAGAGCTATGCTAATCTAAAGGGAACATCTAGGTAGTTTGCATTAGGTGATAAAGTATTTTTGTGGGTTAAGCCATAAAAGAGCTCAATTAAATTTAGGAAGCTAGAAAAACTTTCATTGAGATATGTGAGACCATTTGAGGTTTTATAAGTGGTTAATATTGTAGTGTATAGGCTTGAATTGGCACCAGCACTAACTTTATTACATAATGTATTACATGTATCTTATCTTAAAAAGTATATAGATAATCTTTCACATTTGTTGAATTGTAATGCTTTGTAGGTTTTGGATCTCAGGGTGCTCATGGTAGAACCAATCAGAGTAATTGTTACTCATAAACTTCATTTGCATAATAGATAAGTGTCAGAATCAAACAAACTTAATTTTATATATGTGAAAAAATAATAAAAAATCACATTTTTTTAACTTTTTAAAAAAAAATGTGAGAAAACAAATAATAAAAAACTCATTTTTTTAGTGGTGAGAAAAAATAATAAAAAATCACATATTTGTTTTTAAAACTTAAAACAAATCTATTTTTTTGAATGGCAGTTAGTAAAATTATTATAACTTTTTCATTACTAAATAAAATTAAAATTTCAAATTGTTATGAAAAGCTAAAATCTAAGCACACAAACCTAGAAATGTTTTATCACAATGGCTTATAGTTAGAGAGATATGTGAAGAAGAACAAATGTGTTTTTTGATTAAAAAACTTAAACCTACATTTATAAATGGTAGATCAGGCTTTAAATGTTCAAGTAGGACAAAATAACAGGTAGATATGTCTTTATCAGACACCCTAGAAACAATGGAGAACTCATATTTACTTTAAAAAGCTCCAAAAAAGTGATTGCAATAAAAAACACAAATAATAAACTTTTACATGAATTACAATTTCTTGCACAACTTTCTAATTCTCAAAACCACCCAAAAAGTATGCAAGAAGAGAGCATACTTAATATGATAAGAATATCTCCTACGAGGCTAACCAAAGTCTTTTCACCCACTTTGATACCATGTAAGATTTGAATAAGATAGCCTAACATGATTCTAAAGTCTAATGGAATCACTCTTCCTCACAAAATCATATCTTGATAAGAATAAACTATATTCTTATCAAAAATGCATAAAGAATGTGCAATATAAATGCAAGATATGAATTGATTCAACTAGAATCAAAAGATTTTCATAAATTAAATATATTAACTCCACATTCCACATTTCTCTCTACAAGGGCACTACTAGAGTGCACAATAAATAAGAAAGAGAGAGTGGGGTAGGCAACCCATAGTGGGTATGTCAAAAATATGTACACACACTAAAGTGGGGTACAAAGTGTTATACAACCAATAGTGGGGTGTGGTCCAGTTATATTGGAATTAATGGATTATGCACTAAACACATGTGCACATAATTAAACATCTAATTATGCACTAAACATATGTGCACACTATTAAGTCCTAAGTAAGTTTAAAGTGAAAAAGTGTGAAAGAAACCCAAAGGTAAAACTAGATTGAGTGATAACCCTTTTCATACCAAAAAAACTTATCTTTATTTGATATTAAAAATATATTTCATGTGTAAACACAATAATTATTCAATATAATATAAGACAAAACAAAAAATTATGAAAAATTGGGAAAAACAGGTTGTCACAAGTGTCATAAAAATACAATAATGTAAGAACAAAAAAAAAATTAATCTTTTTAATGAGTTTTTATAGTATTTTTGTAAAATAAAGTAAATCATGAGTGCACATTGAATTAAGGATCTAAATAGATGCAAAATAATGCAAAAAAAAATTGAAATTATACTAAATAAGGTGTCGAAAGAGTCACACTCAAAATAACCACCTAGACATTATAAAAAAAAAATTATTAAAAATATAATAGGAGATTTCAAAACATAAAATATACCACATAAATGCATCTAAAAGGTACTAAAACATAGAGATTAACTAGTTATATGACTATGTTTGACAAAACATTCACTAGATTGAATATTGAAACAAGGTCAACATGTCAACTAAGGTTTTAAATGCATGAAAAATTGACACACAAACAAAAAAATAAAATTAAAATTAGACTAAATTTGACCAAATTCAAAATTAAAAAAATGATTTTGGGGATTTTGAACACTAGACCTCCCAAACTACAAGCATTTAACATTATTACTATCACCAACCCATCTAAGAGCTTACTTGAAATTGTATATGCATTAATTGTTCTTTATACATTTTTATTTGATTTTTAAAAATAAAAAATATAAATAAATATATATGCATACATGTAAATTAAAAAAATTAAATCAATTAACCCATTTCTAAACTTTTGGATTAAAGGACAAAGCTAAGGAAGGTGGACCCAAGGTTTGTTTATGTGGCAAATAGAAAAATTAAATAAATGAAGTATTTTTAAAATAATTTTTTGAAATCTATAATTAAAAAAAATATCTGTAGCTGAAATGGCACTCCTATAGATGAAAAAATGCTCATATAAAATTATATTGGTTCTAAATTGTTTGAAACTTTGAGAATCCTCCTAAAAACTCACCAAAAGGAAGAATAGATCTTCAAAATTTATTTTTGGTGTAGAATATAACTTTTTCATTCACCCACGCTGTACTATGGCACCTCAAGGGAGATAAAAAATTCATAAGTTGAAAAAATATGCCTTAGAGTTTCTATAGAAACTCTAGGATGCTCAAAAAATGATTATAGAAAATTTTATAGCTCTAGAATAACACCAATTACCTTGGAAACAATTTTTAACAAAAAACTTTAGGTAGGACTTATAATGGGACATACTACAGTTGTACACATTAATTTTGAGATATATATTTTTTGGTTGTATTGAATGCTTGAACAATGATCTAAGTGATTTTGGATGAAGATCCCAATGCATACACAGTTGAAGCAGGCCTCCAAGTTGATTAATCAAATTCTTATACATTCCTTTGCCATACTAGGCCAAACTAGGCTTGAAAAAAATAAATTTTCTTGAAAGAATTTAATTACACATTAATTTCTAATCATATCCATCCACCAGGCTCTGAAACCATGTAAAGATTCATGGACCAATAACAATACATAGAGAAACTTGTAACATCCTCACTGGGGTCTACCTATAATAACATGAATTTATTTTTAAAATTTAATCAACATATTATTTCATTAGATTTCACCATGAGAATATAATTAGTGATCCAGATATAACACTCTAAGTATGTTAACTGTAAAATAAGCATGTGACATATATCCATCACTGATCACTATCATCAAATAAAACATAACATAACTGATTATAGAAAGTAATTACAAATGTCTAGCCATAGTTGGTACAAACATACAACCATTGCTACCAATGTATAATGAGTAAATAATTGCATCTCATCAAGGATAATGTCTCAATAAAAATAAAGCCAATATAATATACAAGATATGAGATACAAGTCTCCATGGAGCATGAGTTCCCCTAACTCCAATATCTATGGCAATCTCAAGTGTCATCTCTAAATAAGTATTGCTTTGGGTAGGGAGAACATCATCTGAGTGATTTTACACACCAACCAAAAACTGTCATGAGTAGATAGTGATGTGTGAGAATTCAAAGAGACAAGCTAGTACCTGTGTGCTATATGATTTCTAAGAACATGAAGTGTACCATAAAAAAATTGTTTTAACATGATATCGAACAAATATGTAAATCATACATATGAAATGACAATGTCTAACTAACATTACTTTGGCTAAAGTTTTCAATAGTTATTAATCTCTAGGATCAGTCAAATTCATACACACCAATTGATCAAATTATCTTCCTCTGACATTAGTGATGCTAGTAAGCTAGTGAAGTCCATCTCACTACTTATTTAGTACCAACAATACAAGATTTAGTTAACATGAATATAACCAATAGATTTATATGGATTACTTCCTACTAGCAGACATAAAATGTGCTAAACACATGAATAATTAAATTCATACATTTAGTCCTTCAAACATATGAATGAATCTCCACTTTATTATTTATCACATAAATAATAATAAGCATACCAAGTATTGTTTATACCAATTGAGTATAATCTATATTTAGACTACATACTTCTAATTTATGTAAGTAGATTCAAATATAGTGCATTCTATGATAATCACTAATATCATAGTCCATCATTTATGTACACCCTACTCAATTTCAAATAGTCATTCATAACAAAAGAAGTCATAATTCTCATAAAAAATTAATCTTTCATTTAAACAACTTTTTACATTTTTAGGAGGCTGTGTGCATATATAGATAGTATTCTCTACTTTAGGAATCTATAAATTAGTTTTTAAAAGACAATAAACCTGACTTGTTTCATGTAATCAAAGCTAGAATTATGTATCCATCAGAGTTGTTATCAAAATAAGCAATCTAATCCATATACCTTACCAAACTTAAGTAAAGTGGAGGTGTGAGTAACAATCTTGGTATTATGTATAGATTCTTCGATAAGCAAATTATCCAAGAGTCAATTTCATTAGGTCCCTCAAACTCACATAAATAATAAACATAAATTGATCTTATTATAAATCCAATAACGTTTAAAGCATATGTTGATTAGGAGAATACAGATAGGGTAGCTCTAGTTTGTAATAGCAATGCTAATAACTCATATTAATTATATGTATAATGTGATATACTAGGAATTACTAAGATATTACAATATTATTATACCTCATACCACATGTAACAATATCATATACCCTTCAGTCCTCCTAATTACATCCCACTATTGTAGCTATGATGTATAGATTATAAACATCGATAATATTATCTATATAATACAACTATAAGTCGATTATCTATAATTATTTGTTGGGAAAACTGTTATAGATAATCGCTCACATCCCGCTAACATTTATATATACCTAAAGATAATAACTAACCTTTATAAAATAATAACATCCCATATATATATACTAAATTGACTAAATCCATATTATCATTATTATATACGTACATCCCACTATCATAATTATCTTAATAATCATAATTTATGAAATAAATATCATTTTAACCAATTTATGAAATAATCATTAACCTTTATAAGATAATAACGTAAATTTGCAATGGGAAGGCCATAGCTCTAATGCACCCAATAACATACATTAATATATATATATATATATATATATATATATATATATATATGTATGTATATATATGTATGTATGTATGTATGTATGTGTGTGTGTATATCTCACACACATATATATACATACATTAATATATATACATACATTAATATATATATATATATATATATATATATATATATTAATGTATGTTATTGGGTGCATTAGAGCTATGGCCTTCCCATTGCAAATTTACGTTATTATCTTATAAAGGTTAATGATTATTTCATAAATTGGTTAAAATGATATTTATTTCATAAATTATGATTATTAAGATAATTATGATAGTGGGATGTACGTATATAATAATGATAATATGGATTTAGTCAATTTAGTATATATATATGGGATGTTATTATTTTATGAAGGTTAGTTATTATCTTTAGGTATATATAAATGTTAGCGGGATGTGAGCGATTATCTATAACAGTTTTCCCAACAAATCACACACACATATATATACACACACACACACACATACATACACACATACATATATATATAATGTATATATATGTGTGTGTGATATATACATACACACACACACATATATGTATATATATATATGTATATATATATATATATGTATATATATATATATACATATATATATACATATATATATACATATATATATATATATATATACATATATATATATATATACATATATATATATATATATATATATATATATATATATATATATATATATATATATATATATATACAATGATGTTATATGTTATATTGTTATTCTAAGTCAATCCACATGCTAGTCTATAGCTACAACTCTATGTTTTTGTGTAGATCATTATATATTATCTATATAACTCACTATTTTATAACACAATCCAAAACTTAGAACATAACTAAATATTTATAGCTCATTATTTTTATATATATTCACTATATGTGCCTTATGTTCTTCTGTCAGACATCTACACAGTAGTGGGGCAATGTTAAGAAGGTAAGGAGATTTATTAAAGATAGAGGATTGAAGTCCATAAACATTAGAGATCTATGTAAATCTAGAGGATTCATATTTTCTAGATTCAAGATATGTACTAATAAATCTCCTTACCTTCTTAACATTGCCCCACTACCGTGTATAGATTCAAGATTAGTACTAATAAATAGAATGAATGTATCTAGGCACTTCACTAGGTGTAATGTCTACTTGTATTTTGTTTTTGTTTTTTTATATTTATGAAGAAGTAAATCTCATCTCATTAGACATCAACGATGATCAAATGGTTGTGAATTGAAAAATGCAATGGTCATTGTTCACACTCAGCATATGATTTTTAATTCAAGATATAATTTTTAGAAAGCTAGGTGACTTAATTCTTAGGTGACCTCTCAATACACAAATCACCATACATTACACACACATATTTATATTTTCAAGATTTTTAATTCAATACACAGATCTAAGTAAAACATTTATGTACAAATTTTATATCACCATATCTTAGATTTTATGAGATTCACGATGCCACCTACCTTGTGAAAAAGTCTAAACTTGTATGGTGCAATCTTGAAGTCCTTTGCTCAGTTGGTATTTCTCTCCTGCTCAATGCTCTACTCTTTTTCCTTACTAATTCACCCCTTTCTCCTCTTCTCTTACCCTCTTATTCTCCTCTCTAACACCACGCACCACTCTTCCTTTCTTTTTTCCATTAGATGGCTCTTTTTTTTTTTTCCATATACCACCAATTTTCTATTTTTTCCTAATTCACCTTAAATTAAAACTAAAATCTTTGTTTTATTCTATTTATAATACAATTGCCATACAATACCATTGCTTTATCAGTTTTTCTTTCTTTATGACATTTTATGAAGCTTTTCCCATTTATATATTTTTTCTAAATGACTTAATATTAACATGACCCAATAATAAATAAATAATTACTTAGTATAGGTAAATAATTAACTCATTAATCATTAATTTTGGATTAACACCATTATTTTTTCTATTTCTAAACAATGTATAGGTTAGTCTAGATGCAGTAGGAACCATGTATTAAACACAAAAATTTATATTTTTGAAACATTAATAATCATGAATATCATAAACACATAGTAAAATTTGCATCCAAATATACTTATAACAGCCACAACACAAATCCCACAAGATTAATTTCATATATTCATTAAACTAAGATAACACACAACTAACCATGCATAAATAATTATCTAAATGCAGACAATATAATAAATGTACTAATGCTAACCATTCAAACTATGCATATAATGAGTGCCATTAACATGATGTGTGCATGGGTTATATTCATTCCTATATCATCATCCAAAACCTCTATCTACATCACCCTCTTTGATGATGATCTAGATCCCTCCATCATGGTCTGAAGGATGAATCTCTACTGCATCAATCTCACAATAAGAAGGTAGTTAGTCCATAACATCATAACGTATATATCATAAAATACTAATGAAAAGACAAATCAACATGATCAAAAAATATATAATGTACAATATAGATAGCTCTTAGAAATGAAATCATGTAATCAAAACAACATACATCTATCCCATAAAAACATATCACTTATAGCTTAGTTAGAAAATAATCAAATCAAATTATGAATCATAAAAATCCATGGATAATCAAGTAAATTTACTTAGTGAGGAATTAGGATGTAGATGACACTTATTTAAACATAAGTTTTGAATTAAAAATATTATTCAACAAAAAAAAATAACATAGTATGAAGCATTAAATCAAGTAAATATATGTGGAAATCATTTGTAAAACTCATCATAGTCCTTCTAAGTATCACTATCCTCAGAGTATTGGTCCCAAAAGATATTTCACTATGACATATATCTATTACATAAATAAAGTTTGTGAGTGTCAATTACTCTGATTGGTTCTATCATGACCACCCCAGGATCTAGAACTTATAAAACATTCCAATCCAACACATGTGAAGGATCAACTATATAATTTTTAAGATAAAAAACATGGAAGACATTATGTAATAGAGTTAGGTCTATTGGCAATGTAAGCCTATATGATACATGATTGACCACTATAACACCTTGAAGGGTCCCACATATCTCAGTGAAAGTTTTACCGACTTCCCAAATTTAATCAAGCTCTTTTACAACTTAACCTGCAAGAACACTTTATCACCTACTAAAAATTGCCTATCTATTCTTTTCATATTAGCATAAATCTTATGCCTATCATTGGATTTGACTAATATCTACCTAATTAATCTAACTTAATATTCTATTTCTGAAAGCATCTCAGGTCCAAAGACTATCCCATCTTCTAACTTGTCCCAACTGATTGGTGTCCTGCACCTTCTTCCATATAATGCTTCAAATAGTACCATCTTCAAAGATGATTGGTATGATTTATTTTAAGTAAACTCAACCAATTGAAGATAATATTCTCACTTTTATTTCTGATCTATGTAATACATATGAAAAATATCCTCTACCACGTAATTAACTCGCTTGGTCTATCCATTAGTCTCTAGGTGATATGCAGTGCTGAATTTTAATTACGTACCCAAAGCTAAATTCAGAGTTATCAAAAATCTATAAGTCATCTTTGGATCATGATACAAAATGATATTATTTGGAAATCCATGCAATCGATACACTTCCTTTATGAACCTCTTCACATAGGTGCATCATCTATCAAATTTTTTAGTATAAAATGAGCTACCTTGGTTAGCTTATCAACTAAAACCAAGATCATGTCATTCTTATTTCATGACAATAATAAACCTTGGAAAAAGTCTATACTAATCACCTACCACTTCCATTCTAGTATATCATGCCGATATAACAATCCAGCCAAATTTATATGTTCATCTTTCTCTTGCTGACATTTTAGACAATGTGACACAAAGTCCACTACATCTTTTGTGATTCCCTTTTAGAAATAAAATGGTATAAGCTTTGACATAAGATTAGTTACTCCTATATGTCCTAAATATGGGTCATTATGTAGTTCTTTTAGCAATGCGCTCCTTATATTCTCCCTATCTAGCATATACATCATTCCATTATATCATAAAAGACCATCATTCTCTAATTTGAATCCTTTATACTTAGGATTCTGAGCATTTTAAGATAATTATTTACTAACATGATCATAGAATTCATATCCTAATGAGAATTTGATCACTCAATCCTTGAAATTACTCCTATTATTATCTATATCTACTATGCACCTCATATGACTAAGGGTTGTTGGAGATACAATCACTGAAGGGGGGGGGTGAATCAATGTCCTTATAAACTTTTACTTTCACTTCAATAGATCTTCTAATCATTCATCAAGAAACATCATTATATGAGCAATATAAACTAGTGTAGCAACATAGTAATTAGAATATACACATAGCAAGTATGAACACATCATATATGTGAGTAACCCTCATAGGGAATAAAATCCACTGACCATAGATTGGATAAATAGTCCTATAAAGAAATGAATCAAATTTAGTTGAGCACCCACTCAAATTAAAACATAAACCCTTGTCTATCAAGCAATTTGATAGAGTCTTTGTCAATCACCCACTTTCAAGGAAGCACCAACTCCCTTGGTGACTCAACACCAACTTATCCACATCTTGACCGAGCACCCACTTAGCCAAATAGACTTCTGCTTTCCATCTTTGTCCTTGTTGTAATATTAAATAGATGATGGTCCTCTTTCTGATCTCTTCTTGTCCTTTGAAATTCATACACAAATATCTATTTCATATCTTCATATTATTCACCTTATCTTATGATCACAAGTCTCATCAATGTACTCATATTCCTAACACATCTTTTCTCTTATATGATAGCCTCATAGATTCTGCTCTACTTCTCTTACTATCTTTCATTTGCATACCTCTGCCCTCCCTATGATGTTTAGATCATATGAATTAATAACATGATCCCATGGTATGGATTTATATCCATCCTGACTTCCTTTGCTCTACTCTTCTATCTTGATATTCAAATTTAATTTCTACTTCATTCACTCATTCACCTAATTGTCTTTTTTTTTCAATTAGGCTTAATTAGTCTTGTTCTTATACAAGTCACTTGATCTCACACACCTTGTTTATAAATACAAACTTGTACACTTATATTAACATTATAGTAAGGATTAGATTTTTTTTAAAACATGAATCAAACAATACAATAGGTTAGCCATAACTTAATAGACCAAATCCTCTTTTAGGCCTTAAGGAGACCTAATTCAATTAGGCCTACTTCGGCAACATGTTAAATTCATGACCAATTAAAACAAAATACACTTCATTGATGAACAATATAATTTTAAAAATAAATAAAATAGACCTCATCCAACTTATCTTTAAGTCCACAACACCTTTTAGGTCCAACCACAACTTTAACCCCTTCTCAAAATGTTGTTCATAATAGGCCTTCATACACACATAAAGTCTACCTTGAATAACTAAAGTATAAACACAATTTTTACCAAAAAACATAATAATAAATCAAATATTCATAAACCTCATGAACTTATGGTCATCAAAAACTTCATTAGATACTTAAACTCAGGGTATACCTGCTCAAAATCTTCTTTGCAAAATGCTCACTCTAAACTGCCAACTAGCCTCAAAACATAGTCATGGAAACTTGAACTTATGACACCCAAAAAAAGAAAATAAAGGAATTACAATGCATGAAAATGATCCTAAAAAATAATCATAAAAATATCCAACAAAAATATCATAATCTATAATGGCAACTATTGGTCTTGTAGACCAATTTGTTGACCTTCTCTCTCATAGACCTCATTTACCCAAACAAACCATTTTGGCTTTAGCATTTTCACTAACTAATTTTTTAAAATAAAAATAAAGAATAATACATTAAAAAAAAATAAATCCATACACTTATATCTATCACTCTTTCATGAAACCACACCAAAATTCACCTTTTCATATTGCTTGAGTTTTTCACTGTTTTTCTTCATTAGGCATGCTAACGACTGGCCAACTTGGATCACTAAATTTGAACACCTTAAGTGATATAAATTTTTCAAAAACCTTCATGGAAACAAACTAAAATTATAATTTTTTTTCCTCAATCCATTTAGTAACTTTGACTTGGTCAACTTTGACTACTACAACAAATCTCTAAGAAACAAGGCCTTTCTTATAGGGTCTACTCACACACCTAACAATCAATCAAAACTAGAGGTACCTTGGAGAGTTGAATACAATATTAAATAGTTTTTATAGTTATTTGAGACCATTCTAGGATATTTTGAATAATATCTTTCACATTGGGTCATTGTTAGGGTTTTAGAGAGGGTTAACACTATTTTTGGTGTTAATGATTATTCATAAAGGACTTTCCCTCATTTCTAAAAATAATGCCTAGATATTTTATCTATGAACCTTCCCCATATATCCTTAACATCTCAGGTTCCCATGTAGATGTTACACATGCCAATAAACACTTGAAAGTCCTTGAATTTGCATGCCTTTATTTTGTGTAATTGAGAGACCTCAAAACCACTTTTCATGCTTTTTCCTATAAACCATGACCTAAAAATTTGTGAATATGATTGATAAAATATATAATACCTATAAAAATACTCACATATCCATAATTTCCTTAGAAACATAACCTCATACCCCATTAGACTTACATTCTCTCTCTACACCATAGTTTTTATACCTTACTAGGCCTTGAACTATCCTTCATGCCTTATTTCATGCTCTCAACACCTCAGTGTCATGATAAAAACCTCAATATTATTCCATAAAACCTATCTCATGATTAAACATAGCTAAACATCCTTCATATGTCTTGACAATAGCTCATGAAACCTCATTAGATTAGGTAGGGTCTAGAGGTGGTCTAGGTGTAGACTAGGTCTCAAGGTCCAACCCCTTTAGGCTCACCCTGATACTCTCATGAGTGATCCAATTACTCAAATACATGTTAAATAAACCAAATAAAACCTCTTATGACTTTGTGCATCCATCTCACCAAGCCACCATGCTCAAACCTTCTCATCAGGACTTTACATGCTATGACTAGTGTCATGACTAGGCTTCTCAAGCACTTAAAACTTGAAAAATAACCATAAAACACTCTTTTATGCTTATACACCTTGATCACATGCCTTAAATTATCCTAAAATGACATCATACCTTTGTAAATACCTATTCATTCTCACCATGCACATGTTCATGATATGACTATGCTTGTTATGACTAGGCTTCTTAAGACACCTTATACTCAAGGATTAACACTCAAACATGCTTACCTTGTAATAGCCAGATAACACTCTCATAAAAATGAAAAAATATATTTTTGATCAGCATTTTCTCATGACCTCATGTAGACCTAGAGCCTCATAACCATGATTCACTACTTACTTGATCATCGAACCTCTTTGTGATAACACTAACAATCATCAAGCTGACCTAAATCATGACATTAAACTTGACATCAACCAATAGAATAATCATTCAGTTGACTTTAAATTATTTATAAATAGAGATACATTAGGTTTCCTTCAAATTCTCTCTCAATATAGAGACATTATGTTGCCTTTAAATTTTCTCAAAGATCACTCACCATACATCTTCAATAGATGCACCTTAACATCAATGGCAACATTTCTCAACAAACTCCCCATTTATCATTGATGGAAATTTATTTATTAAAATATCCCCCAATATAGTCAATCTCCCTTCTTAAAATTTATCCCCCTTTGACATTAATGACAAAGGGTATTCTACAAACTGCCATCTAGAATCACACCTTGTAATAAAATCTCAACACACAAAATATGAAGCATTAATGGACCATGCTCCCCCTTAATTTATGCATACCACATTAAAATGAACTAAAATCTCAAGACCACTCACCTTATCCTTGACATGACTGATATGAAATAAATATTTGATCACACACTATGACACCATATTCTTGTCATCAACTGCACTTGGAGCTTATGAACAACCTGAATAGCTCTCCCTATGTCCATATTTTTCTTTTTGAGTCACATAATGAATAAAATTATACCTCCTTCATGTTAAATTTAACCTTTTTTAACTCCATAAAGACTCCTAATATCATGCTCTTAGATCCATAATCCATATTTTATCGATCTACATCATGACAACCCTTATTATATTAATCCAATGCTCATTAGGTTTATAAAACACCTACTTCACTATCTACCAGACTTCTATCTTGCTTGATCACCTTCACCTCACAAAAATAGGGCATATCTAGCATATAAAATTATGATACACGACTTTAAGGTAATCATAAAATGTCTAGAACAATCACACTTAATTCTTATGAATATAAACCATCTGTATAATCAATGCTTGTCCACTATGTCTACTAGGTTGATCTATAATCAAAGATATTGTTTTAAGGGAAAAATATAGTTATCCATGATGGAGAATTTATCACTCATGTCATGTCCATATGGTATCTCATATGTTATTCTTACATCAATCTATCTCCTTCATGTTTATCAAGTCACTGTGGAACATACCTCATAATAACATCTTCTTTGCATCATTCTGTTAACTAGGTTTGTGCTTACATGATTTATTATGATAGGCCTCTATCATAACTTGTCTTCTTCATGATATGAAAACTAAGACTATAAAACATATTCCTTGGTTCTATATGACCTTAATATCATCTTGATATACATAGAGCACTCAACTCTTCATGGTAATACCCTACTAAACAACTCTGCAATCTTCTTTTATGCTTACTATTTTTTCATGATTTCAATGTGTTATACCTATTCAGAACTTTGTTATGATTCTCTTAGACCTATAAGATCTATCCATGGATAATTAACCATAGTATTCTTACACTTCAACATGATTTCTATGTCAATTCATATTTACAAAGACACCTTCATGATCATATTGGTCTTGTAGACAAATCCATATTTTACTTTGATAGTCAAGACACACTGAGCATTATGATTAACTCATTCCACACCTTTCAAGCATGATATTCAATGTAGAACACTATGTAAATGAACCACCTAATTTTCACTAAAATTTTCAAGCCATATGATATTATTTTACTTCATGAATGAATTTTCTAGAGTTTATTGGTATATGAAGACAAGAAACCCTCATAGGTCTATCTTACCTCTATCTTACATGTTCTTCTTCATACCCCATATAGTGACCATGTAGAATACATAGTCATGCACTACATGACCTTAGGAACACCTTCAAAATTTTAAACTAGTTTCTCTTCTAGTCAAGAGTCATTCAAAAACTCTATAACACACCTCTATGATGCTTCTATTGAGTGATGAATGCCTCTATGAAGTCTAATAGAGACATCTCACTTGATAGATCTTTAAAACAATGTAAAATTAGGAGAATCCCAGATATCCACTCTTTTCTCAACTAACTTTCAATCATGAGGCTGACATTATTTCTTTAGAAACCTCTTGGTCATGATTGGCACCTCTAGATTGATGTTTACATCATCCTTCTTCTTCTCTATTTGAGTTGATACCAAACACTCTTGGCATTATACCCTGACAATTATTTCACCTTGATACATAAGCTGATCATTACTAGTTTTCACCTTATTTGGTCTACATACCATGATTTATCTCTTAGGATATTCCAACATATTGTTATGATTTGAGGACTTATTCAATATGATCTTATAAAATCTTGCAATATGACCAAAACATTGACACTCAACAAATAACTTTACTCTTGTTAGACATACCTATTGATTGATGTGGTCTATGATCTTTTCTTGGCCAATTGTTTCCTTTACCATGGTCCCATAAAAACTCATTCTTGGGTGGAATCCTTCTATAGTACTTTGCTTTATGTCCAATTTAATAACAAGCAAAACAATGACCATGGGAGAAATTAGAATACCTTATGGCATTAAGTTGTCTGTTTCATAATAATTTTTATGTTGAAATTATTATTGAATTGATCTATCTTCTCATGACCTTTCTTAAAATTACTCATCTTGTCTATGATATTCTCATGCTCAACCTTAAAATAGCCTATCTTAGATTTTAACTAATCACACTCAACTTCCTTTGATCTCAAACTTGTATTTGCAACCTCTAACTGATTCTTGAGATCCTTGATAGTATTTTCATCCCTTTTGGCTTATTTGGCCATGTCATTCTTTAGAATACCTATCTGATCTTCAAGATCCTTGGTCACATATCTCAAATCTTGACTCTATTTCCTTAATTGCTTAGCCATCTTATGCTTTTAGGATCACCTTTCAGCTGTTAGGCTTATTCTAAAGGACCTTGCTTTGATACCAATTGTTGGAGATAAAATCACTGAGAGGGGAGGGGTGAATCAATGTCCTTATAAAATTTTACTTTCACTTCAATATATTTTCTAATCATTCATCAAGCAACATCATCATATGAGCAATATCAACTAGTCTAGAAACATAGTAATGATAATATACACATAACAAGTATGAACACATCATATATGTGAGAAACCCTCATGGGGAATAAAACCCACTATGGTATGATCCACACTTAAAGTAATTGAAAATAATGTAAAATATAATGTAGATCAACATAACATAATAGATATTGGTGGACCAAGATGTCCAAATATTAAATATATGTATAAATAGAATACCCTTAAGGTAGGGCAACACCATATGATACTCCTATAGGAAGGAATAACTCCACAATGTCTCTCTAAGGGGACAACCTCCAATATACTCTTACAATAGAAGACTCAATGCTTACTTCATTTACAATGATAATCATCTCCTTTATATAGACCTTTATCTAACTAACAATGGATGGATAACCTCCTAATCCCAATGTAGGCTGACTATTACCCAATTCACTAATTCCACAAGTTACTTCATTATCCTAATATATTGGACCCATTTAACTAACTAAAGAAGATGTGTGACACATGTCGATATATCCATCAACCCATATATATATATATCATATCCCTAGGTACATAACATTCCTTCCATCCTTGACATGTTTCATCCTCAAAACATAAGAAGAAACCAAATAATGAGCGTGCTTCAAATCATTACATACTTATCTCCAATATTAATTATCTAGCAATGCATATGTGATCTTTGTAGGTGATAACTCTCCAAGCTTGTTTCTAAATTTTATTGTGCTCCTCTAATTCTGTTCATGATCAGAACTATACTACTTTGGTGTTCATGCATAAGTATTCCTATTTTGATTCCATGTACCATATTATGCTATGCTACTCTAATTACATCCATGACCATAGTAGGTTTTATTTCATGCATAGTCATAGTGATTTACCCATTCATTCCATTTTCCATAGGCCTTTACACTTCTCTGATTCCATACCTGACCATAGTAGTTCTTCTTTGGCTCCCATGCATAGACATAGTGATTGGAAATATGATTTCTTGTATAGCCAAAATGATTGTTGTTATAACACTCCCTCACATGGATCCATGATTGTTTCCTCTCATGATGATGTGGGTGTCTATATACCTCAATTTTTTATAATATTTTGACATTATCCACCTTTCCTTCTACCTCTTCCACCTTTTCCTTCTTTGTCTCTTGAGTAGATGAAGTGTTCATTTTTGATTGTAGTGTGTCTTTATCTATGTCATCTGAATCTTGCTCATGCTCTTCATAACCTGTTTCAATCTCATCCTCATGATTTACCTTAATTTTTATTTGTGCCTTTATAACTAAGATATCTTGTAAAGTGACCTTTTTCCTATACCAAAACTTCATGAACTTCTTCTAAACATTAATATTGATTGTTCCCAAAATCTCTAACCATGGATATCCAAGAACCATATCCACATCATCCATATCCAAAGCATAAAAATTTGAATGCAAAACATATTTTTACATAATGAGATTTAAATCTTCAACACTGGAATATTCTTACCATCTAATTGAACCTCCTTGATATTCTTTTCATGAACATGTAGATGCTTGGCCATATTCATATTGATGAAGTTATACTTGCTAGTAGGGTTTACGGACATGACAACCTTATTTTTAATGCATCCATAAAATTGAAAAATTGACTTAGATTTATTTGGATCCAAATTATTTGAACCCTTATCATCCAATTCTTCTTCTTTGAGATCCTCTACCTCTACTTCTACACCATCAATACCTTCCTCATTATCATTATGTTCAATTTTTCATTTTTCATCATCACTTGTATGTTCTTCCTCATTGCCATTATTTTCTTCCACTAATTTTTTTCTTCATCATATCCATTATTTTCTTCATTACAATCATTATTTTCTTCCTCTTATTCATCCTCTTTTTATTTTATATCCCATTGATCTAGGAAAACTTGTTCCATTTCTTCCCATAAAGAATACCTTTGTGTGAAGCTCAACTATTTAAACCAATATTTTGTAGGCCCAAACAAAGAAAGAGAAAAGTATTATGCCAAAAAATTGTTTGAGTATTATTCTCCTTAAAAAGGAACCACCATTCTCTAGCATCAATATCATCATCCCCTAAAAATACTTGCAACTTCATGATCCACAAAAAAAAACTAGGGTTAATGAAATACCCTAAAATATCAATAACTCATTCAAAATTAATCAAAACAATCCCAAATTTTGACTATAACTTCTCCTCATGATAGTGGAACTCCAGTAAAAATTTAATGAAAAAATGCCACAAATTTTTGGCTTGTAGAGAAAATATATAAAAAATCATAAAATTATAATAAATCACTCAAAAAAATTTAAAAAATTCTGAAATTCTGTTTGTATTTCTCTTGTATGTTCGTATAGCATCAATAAAACTTTAGAAGAAAAAATACTTATATTTTAACTAATATGGTGAAATTAGTACAAACCCTAAAATATCTATAACTCCCTAAAAAATGATCACAAAGGTTAATTTTTTTTACTGTGACTTCCTTAAAATATTCTTCATCTCCAGTAAAAACATTGTGCATACATTTTCAACCAATTGAAAGATATTGATGATTCTATAAAACTAGGGTTTCATTACATACAAATTGCCCAAATCAAAGCTTTGATACCACTTGGTATGATCCACACTTATAATAATTGAAAATAATACATAATATAATGTATATCAACACAACACAATAGATATTGGTGTACCAAGATGTCCAAATATTCAATATATGTAGAAATAGAATACCCTTAAGGTAGGGCAACACCATACAATACTCCTTTAGGAAGGAATAACTACACAATGTATCTCTAATGGGACAACTTCCAATATCCTCTTACAATAGAAGACTCAATGCTTACTTCCTTTAAAATGATACTCATATCCTTTATATAGATCTCTATCTAACTAAAAATGGATGGGTAACCTCCTAATCCCAATGTAGGCTGACCATTATCCAATGCACTAATTCCAAAAATTACTCCATTATCCTAATATATTGAACTCATATAACTAATTATGGAGGATGTGCACCACATGTTGGCATTTACATCAACCCATATACATAGATATATCATATCCCTAGGTACATAACACACTGACCATAGCTTGGACAAATAATTTGATAAAGTAATGAATTAAATTTAGTTGAACACCCACTCAACTTAGAGAACCAACCCCAATCTATTAAGCACCAAATTAAAAGAGTATTTAGAAAGCACCCACTTGAAAGGAAGCACCAACTCAACCACATCTTGACCAAGCACCCACTTAGCCAAGTTGCCTTATACCTTCCATCTTTGTCCTTGTTGCAATCTTCAACAGATGATGGTCCTCTTTCAGTTCTCTTCTTGTCCTTTTATCTTCATACACAACTCTCTATTTCATATCTACATATTAATCACCTTATCTTATGATCAAAAGTCTCATCAATATACTCATATTTCTAACACATCTTTTCTCTTCTATGATAGCCTCATAGATTTTACTCTTGTTTTACTATTTTTGGGAAACAATAGGGTTTAGTTTCCTAATTAGTAAAGGTCTGGATTAATCTAGAAAACATGTAATACAATATGACTAAATTAACCTCTTTATTTACTAAATCTATATTTAATCAATTAATTAATAAAAATAGAAATCAAGGGGATATAAAGTGAACTTAGATAATTTTTGGACTGAGATGGAGGAATCTAAAACTATAAATTGATGACCTGATTGGGCAGACTATCAAAAATAAGACCCAAAAGTCTATTTTCTACCTAGACAATAGCACCAAAAACTAGACACTTTGGGGTCTAGCACTATAGTCCTATTTTTGTCACTATAGTCCTTTTGATCTACTTCCTCTAAGCTTTCTGGGTTATGTTTTGATGCTTTTAGAGGCTATGTGTCTAAATTTTCAAGTCTCGATCATCTACATAGCTTTGTGTGCAACTAATTTTATCTCCTAGGGTCCTAGTTCCTCCTTAGGCTTAATAAGTGGTCTTAAATCAACTAAAAAAAGGGGTTAGTGTGTATTATGCATTGAATATGTAATCATACCCTATGTGTGGGCACACTACCTACATACCAATACTCCGAAGAGGGATCAAGGCCAATGTAGTTCTCCCAAATTGAATGTGTATTATGCAATTATATGTATGCAATGCAAGTAGCTTGTGAATTTGGGAAAGCTTGAGATGACTCATGACTTGTGCAAGATATTGAGTAGGTTAAAAATAACAATGATTGGTTATATTTAGAGAATAAGAGGATTTAGTTAAAGGTGCTTAGTGTATTTCTAGCTTGTGCCTTTTGAATGATTTCCAACCCTTATAAATGACCCTTGGATAGGATTTTATAGGGAAAATGATGATCCTAAGTTGGATGAATTTGCATTAGGCTAACAGGGAAAAAGATAAGGAACTGGGGAAATTTGACCATTTGAGGATAAGAGTGACTTAGATAATAGCACCAAAAAGTGGACACCTTGAGGTCCGATGCTATAGTCCAACTTATGACACTAGTGTCCAAGGAGAAAGGGACCTTGGGGGATAGGCCCATGCTTGGGAGAGGAGTCCAAGATAGCTAGGGCTAAATCTAAAAGGCTTCAGATTATTGGGAAATAGTAAAAAAAAATCCTAGTGGGTTGTGCAAGGAAGTAGGAGAGACCTATGGTTTGGGTGTCACAAGTCATGCTCAAGTTGTAAAAAATATATTTTTATACGATTACATTTCCCCCCTTTTATTATAAGTATGTAGCAAAGTGAAATACTAGGATAAAGGAGAAAAATAAAAGCATCCCTGAACTTACCTGTGAGGGTAGGCCCAAGAAGCTATGTGATGTTGGATTGTGCAAAGTGAGAGCATGTTATACTATGTAAATATGCAAGTAAGTAAAGTGGAAGTAAAACAGTTATTACTAGATATGCTATATCTAAAATAAGAATGTACAAAGCTGGGTAAGAGAGAAAAAGGAAGAGAAAGGAATAAATACACCTCACCAGGTACACAAACTAATATAAAACATATTGTGATACTAGATTGTGCTGAGTGATCTTAGATGTATGTTTGAACCAATAATTATATTGATGGATGAGCTGAGTGCTCAATCTCTTGGAAGGTCACTCAAGAATGCAAAGGCAATCCTTTTGGCTCCATCATCACCAACCATGCAAAGTTAATGAATCACATGTGTGCTAATCGATGTCTAGAATGTGTGTCTAATCCCTCTGAATAGGTGGCTCAAGAATACAAAGGACTAGCTAGCCTTTGTATTCTTGAGCCAAAGGATCTAGCTAGCCTTTGTATTCCATGATGTGAAGCTGAATAGAAAGATACCATTATAGGATAAATCTCATATAATTTGGTTCATGAATCCCATGAACATGTAATTTGATAATGTTGGTGTGGATAGCTAAATGTAATTGGAAACTAGGACAATGTTGGCCACTTCAAAATATGGAGATTAGACTTGTGTAGAAGTCCCTCTGAAACTAGAATCAAGGCTTAGGAAGCCACTCAGGAACTCAAGTATGTGGGAAGCAAACTTGTATAAAAGTTTACTTGAAAGTGATGTCAACCACCTGTAGATGGAGTAAGGCATGCAATTACTAGGAATATGCAAGAAAAATGTACTAAACTCAAAAAAGAGAAGGCCCATGTGTCATGCACATTGCCCCCAATAACTGGTGTTTAGAACATAGATTATAAACTAAAAGTCTATCAACTACCATGTTTGAATTGTAAGTGGAAACCCTCATGCTATGCATGATGCCCCTTGTATCTAGATTCTTTGAGAAGATAAGTGCTGAAAACTACTATATTTTAGACTGTACTATTATGGCAAAACCATGACTAAACTCACCCCTCTCCCTGATTTTGGAAAAAACTAGAAATTTTATTGTCTGAACACTAGTGCTGGAAATTGGACACTTTAGGGTCTAGTGCTATAGTCCCATGTTTAGTGCTATTATTTAGAGCCAAAACTAAAAATTGGACTATGTTCTCTGCTATCTCCCTGAACTGGCCTAACTATACTAAATTTTGGAATCTAGGTTGTGTATTTTGAAACTATTTTTTGACCATTTAGGAGCTCTGATCTCTATGACAAAACCCTTGTTTGTTGCCCCCTCTTCTAAGGGTAGGATTAAAGATCCTGTAATGACTACCCTCAAAATAAGAATATCTACAAGTGTGTTAAGCTGTAAAGTTTTTGGATATAACATTGATATTCATGATCTCAAGATATAGCAAGAGTTGTATAGAGAGATTGTTAGATCCACAGGGGTATGCCTAGATAGATATAACAATGTAATAGTATGTGCATAAAAATAAAGATGTAATGTGCAATGTTAGTTGTTAGTTTTTTAGTAGCATGGAGGGATGGAACATGATGTCCATCATGGCATCTAAGAAATAAAGTCAATGCATGATTGGAATCATGGCATTGTACATACAAAGATAAATAATCAAGCAAAAAGCATATAAATTAAGAAGTAATAAACACACAAGGGTGGCCAAGGGGAAAAATAGACACAAAGGCATATAAGGCATGTTCAAATAACACGTACACACATAAAGGGAATAATCAAAGATTGACACAAGGGCCACAAGCATATACAAGGCACACATAAAGGACATTGGCAAATGTCCAAAGGCACACACAATATAGACAAAGACAAATAACATTAGCAAATGTCCTAAAATGCAAGAAAAAAGCAAACATGAACTAGAAAATGCAAACACATCTAGCTAATCAAAGCACAAATGGAAGCATATAAAATACCATAAATATAAACAAGCATCTAACTATGGAAAGAAAGAAGTAAGAGTATACAAGATATGTGATACACGATTAATATGTGATACAAGATTAATGTATATGCTATGAAATAAAAAAGTGTGGTAAATGCTACTAGATGTCGATGTGATATCTATGTAAGCAAGTAAGGTACGTATTACACAAGATGTCTAGAGTGTGAGAATGACATAACTTGGATGGTTTAGTCATGTAGAGTGTGACCCCAGTAGGTATATGTATCGATGTGTAGTTGGAATTTAGAAGTTAGATGCCCCCTTGATGGGTGGTGTAAAGCACTGAAAGATTTGGATGTACTGCACACACTCAAATAAGATCAAGTGAATCATGGTAATATAGATAAATCAACAAAAAAGTATCATAGAATAATGTAATGTAAGTCTAGCATAGTGTTTTAGCAATGTAAGAACATAGATGATGCATATATTTGACGTGTTTTTATATTTTTGAATTTTTTTATTGTTTTTATATTTTTGGAATAAGCTATGTACAATCAAGCAAAAGAATAATATGTACATAAAAAACTACAAAGGAATGATACTAATCGATGAGTCTTAGATGAAACCCCCTGTCATGGTATCTAGTATCAAAAAGTGGAATCATGCATGATCGTGAGACATAATGGAAGTGCTAAGATTGAGGCTTTGAAAGCTAGATATGCTGTAAATGCTCTAAAATCTATGAAGTAGAAACTGATTGTAGGGATTCTCTATAACTTTGAGAAGTAGATGCAACTGTAGGGCTCTTAGGGACTCATCTATAAGTAGGATAAGCTCTCTGAGCATATGTTTGATATGTAGATGTATGAGATCTCAATGAAACTACTATAGGTTTGAAAATTATAGCTAGAAGCTATCTAGAATCCCAAATCTATGGAGTTGTATAGACCCTTTATATTGGTGATGGAGCTAGAACTAGTGCTAGAACTAAAACTAGATATAGAATTGAAACTAACATTGAAACTAGAAGTAGCAACTCATATGGAACTCTAGTAACTATAATACCCTAATTAACATGATTGAATTTTATGCATCGATACACTATAGATGAAATTGCTCAGATTTTTTATATCCAAGGTCTACCAAGTAACATGTCAAAGACTCCTATGCTAGGAACTATAGTGAATGGGGTGGTCATGCATGTAGGACCAATCTGTAAAGGGATGAGGATCTCACCCAATGTAGTATGACTATATCCATTAAATCCATTGATAACTATATTTTTCAAAGTGATATCTTGTTTTGTATACCCCAAATGCTATAGTAGTGTCATAGTACACATGTTAATGATAGATCCTTTATCAATTAGAACACTATGAATGCGATGATCATGAATAAAATATCTAATGAAGAGTGCATGATAATTTGTGTCATCCTTGATAATATCCTACTTGAAAAAGGTGATGGAAGGTTGAACTAGAAGGTTGGAATGAAAGGTACCAATCATGTGGCTCAATGGATGTGAATTGGTTGTTGGTGCCCTGTATGTAGCTAGTGGAGGATGTGCCTGATATATATGATGTAAACCTGATGTGTCTTGTACCTCTAACTTTCCATGCTATGGAAATAGATTTGAAAATATTTTAAGTGACTAATCTTATGTTGGTTTGGCTTGAGGATGTTAAACTAAAGTGCCTAGATCAATCTAGTTGGCATCAATTAAATCTTATATCTTATGCCTGAGACTAATGCATCTATTTGTAGTATGGCCTGGTGCCCTATGAAAATAATAAAATGCATTCTAATCATATCCCTATGGAAGAGGCTTTGCTGGATCAACTTCTCTAATATGAGGTAGAGAAATGATATTACATTATAGTAGTTACTTTAGAACTCTAGCTAGAGAAATTGGTAGATTTGTAAAAGGTCATCAAGGAGGTGTTGATAATGTGACTCTCTATGGGGGATCTAAAGCCACCTTGACTGTATGCTAAGTCTATCCTTTACTGTCATTGAACTTGAACTTAAATGGGACTTTTATGTTACTCTTATTAGTTTTATTTGATACACTTGTGTACTGGAGTTTTCCCATTACTATGATTTTTATTTCTCATTCTTGTAAAGTGTGACACAATTCAATGAAAGAAGAGAATCTTTTGAACATGATTGTCTTGTGCAAAACTGGTAGAAGACTTTGTTTAAAGAGGTCCTGTAACTCTTGATCTATCGTAGGGCTAGTCATCTTAGCCAATATGGTCTTATATCTGAGAACATACTCGATGAGAGGCTCATTTAACTTCTATTTTTATTGTGAAATTTGAGCATATGACACCTTATCACTGATGTTGATACTGAAGTGCACTAAGACCATGTCAATAAGAGGATTAAATGCATTGACTGACTAATTTGGTAGACTATAAAACCATTGTAGTGCATAATCCTTGAGGCTCCTTGGAAATAACTTAGTTAATAGCTAGTAATTTGGTAAATAATCCAAACATGTTGTGTGAAAGGCTCTCAAATGTGTCTCTGGATCACCCTTGCCATCATAAAGAGTGAGCTTAGGTTTTACAAATCTAGGTGGCAAGGGTATAGTAGTGATATGTCATGCCAAATGTGTATGTAATAAAGTGATGGAATCCAATGCTTGTGTAGATCTAGTGGTACCTTACTCAATATGTTGCACCTTGGATTAAAGATATCAGATCTCTTACACAAGGGATACCACATTAGGAGATAGGGTTGTAATAGCTACAACTAGTGGCATATGAAAAGGTTGGGCTATTATAAGGGGTTATTATGACATAGTTTCCCCCATAGTGTTATGTGTAACTGGTGTTTCTATAGTTTGAGAAGATTAAACTTGTTTGGATTTCATTAGTTCCATGATAGATTTAAAGACCTTAGTATGATCTTGGGGATATTACCTGAGTATTTCTTTGAAGTTTTGTAGAATTAAAGATTTATTGAGTACAACTTCATTGCCACTAATGGGTGGAAGTGGATCAAAATTTTGATGTGATGGAATATATTATAAAAAATAAAAAATAATTAGCCCTAGGGTTTCTAGAGTTTTTATGTGAAAATTTGAAGTCGGGTTCACCAAATGTTTTACTATTTTTGGGAAACTATAGGGTTTAATTTACTAATTAATAAAGGGTCTATATTAATCTAAAAAACATGTAATATAGTATGCCTAAATTAACTTACTAATTTACTAAATCTAGATTTGATCAATTAATTACTAAAAATAGCAAGCAAGGGGATAGAAAGTGAACTTATCTAATTTTTAGATTGAGACAGAAGAATATGGAACTACAAATTGATGAGATGACTAGGCAGACTATCAGAAATAAGACCTAAAGGTTTATTTTTTTCTTGGATAATAGCACCAAAAATTTGACACTTTGGGGTCCAGTGCTATAGTCTTATTTTTGGCACTATAGTCCTTTTCATCTACTTCCTCTAAGCTTTTTGGGTTATATTCTGATGCTTTTGGAGGCTTTGTGTCTAAATTTTCAAGTCTCGATCATCTTTAGAACTTCGTGTGCAATTGATTTTGTCTCCTAGGATCCTAGTTCCTCCTTAGGCTTGATAAGTGGTCTTGAATCAATTGGAAAAAGGGGTTAGTGTGTATTATACATTGAACATGCATTCACACCCCATGTGTGGGCACACTACCTACATACCAATACTCTAAAGAGGGATCAAGACCCATGTAATTCTCCCAAATTGAATGTGTATTGTTTAATCCTATGTATGCAATGCAAGTATTATGCAAATCTAGGCAAGCTTGAGATGACTCATGACTTGTGTGAGAGCTTGAGTAGGTTGAAAATAACAATAGCTGGTTGTATGTAGAGAATAGAAGGATTTTATTGAAGGTGCTTAGTATATTTCTAGCTTGTGTCTTTTGAATGATTTCCAACCCTTATAAATAACCCTTGAATAATATTTTATAGGGAAATTGATGATCTTGGGTTAGATGATTTCATGTTAGGTTGACAAGGAAAATGAAAAGGAATCGGGGAAATATAACCATTTTAGGCTAAGAGTGACATGGACAATAGCACCATAAAGTGGACACCTTGGGTTCTAGTTCTATAGTCCAACTTATGGTGCTAATGTCCAAGTGGAAAGGGACCATTGGGGATAGGTCTATGCCTAGGAGAGGAGTTTGGGATAGCTAGGGCTAAATCTAGAAGGCTTCAGATGATTGGAAAATAGTAAAAAAACTTGCCTCTTGGGTTGTGCAAGGAAGTAGGAGAGACTTATGGTTTGGATGTCACAAATAATGCTCAAGTTGTACAAATTTCATTTTTATGTGATTATAGTCTACTTCTCTTTTTACTATCTTTCATTTGCAGAACTCTACCCTTATTTTGATGTTTAGATTATAAAAATTAATAACATTATTCCATGGTATGGATTTATAGAAATATTGAAATCCTCTACTTTGATCCTATAGATTGGTATTCAACTTCAATTTCTACTTCATTCACTCATTCACATATATATATATATATATATATATATATATATTTAATTAGGCCTAATTAGTCTTGCTATTATACAAGTCACTTGCTCTCACACACCTTGGTCAAACATACACAATTTAACACTTGTATTAACCTTAAAATAGGTATTAGAACATGTTTCAAACATGAATCAAACAATACATTAGGTTAGCCATAACTTAATAGACCAAATCCTCTTTAGGTCTCAAGGAGACCTAATTCAATTAGGCCTACTTTGGCAACATGTTACCTCATGACTCATTAAAACAAAATGAACTTAATTGAAAAACAAGATACTTTCAAAAATTAATCAAATAGACCTTATCCAACTTTAATTTAAGTTTAAAACACCTTTTAGGTCCAAACACCACTTGAACCCCTTCTCAAAACACTATTCACAATAGGCCTTCATACACATAGAAAGTTTGTCTTAAAAAAATAAATACAATTTTTACAAATAACCATAATAATAAATCACATTCAAAAACCTCATGACCTCAGGGTCATCACAAAATTCATTAGATACTTCAACTCAAGGTATACAGGCTCAAACTCTTCTCTACAAAATGCTCATTCTGAACTACCAACTAGCCTCAAAACACAATCATGGAGACTTGAACTTATGACACTTAAAATAACATAATAAAGGAATTAAAATGCATGAAAATGGTCTTAAAATGTTATATCAACCTCCAACAAAAATATAATAATCTCTAATGGAAACTATTGGTCTTGTAGACCAATTTGTTGTTTAAATTCAACATTTTCACTAATTTCACTAACTAAAAAATCTTATACAAAGAATGAATAGGAAATAAAAGTCCAAAATGAAATATCCATGCACTTAGGTCCATAACTCTTTTATGAAATCACACCAAAAGCCACCTTTTCATATTGCTTGGGTTTTGCACTATTTTTCTTCATTAGGTTTGCTAGCTACTGGCCAACTTGGATCACCAAATTTGAACACATGAGTGCTATAAATTTTCCAAAAACCTTCATGGACATAAAATAAAAGTCTCAAACTTTTTCCTTCATCTATTTAAAAACTTTTACTTGGTCAACTCTGACTGCTACAATAAATCTTTGAGAAACAAGGCCTTTCTTATAGGGTCTACTCACACACTTGTCAACTCAATCATACTTAGAGGTGCTTGGGAGAGTTTAATATAAGATCCAATATTTTGTATAGTCATTTGAGACCATTTTGGTCTATTTTTAATAATATATCTGACATTAGGTCATTATTAGGGTTTTAGAGAGGGTTATCACTATTTTTAGTATTAATGATTATTCAATTAAGGACTACCCCTCATTTCCAAAACTAATACATAGAGATATTATGTATGACCCTTATAAATATATACTTAACAACTAAAGCTCCCATGCAGAGGTTACAAATGCCAATTAACACCTAAAAGTCCTTGGGTTCACATGCTTTCATTTTGTGTACTTGAAAGACCTCAAAACCAATTTTCATGATTTTTCTTGCAAACCATGACCTTAAACTTTGTGAATATAATTGAGAAAACATATAATACCTATAAAAACACTCACTTATCCATAATTTCCTTGGAAATAGAACCTCATACCCCATTAGGCTTATGTTCTCTCTCTACACCATAATCTTCATACCTTATGAGGCCTTGAACTGTCCTTCATGCCTTCTATGCACTCAAAACCTCAATTTCATGCTAAAAAACTCACTCTCATGCCATAAAACCTATCTCATGCTTAAACATATCCAAATATCTTTCATGTCTTGACAATAGTTCATGATGCCTTATTGGGTCAGGTAGGGTCTAAAAGTGGTGTAGATGTAGACTAGGTCTGAAGGTCCTACCCATATAGGCCCACCCTAAGAATCTCATGAGTGATCCAATACCTCACATAAATGTTGAATCAATCCCATATAGTCTCTTATGCCTTTGTGCATCCATATCACCAAGCCACCATACTCAAACCTTCTCACTAGGACTTTACATGTCATGACTAGTGCCATGACTAGGCTTCTCAAGCACTTGAAACTTGACAACTAACCTTGAAAGAGTCATTGATGTTTCTACACCTTTCTCACATGACTTACATGATCCATAAATGATTTCATATCTCTAAACATATCTCTTCATGCTCACCATGCACATGCTCATGATATGACTATGCTTGTTATGACTAGGCTTCTCAAGACACCTTGCACTCAAGGATTAAAACTCAAACATGCTTACCTTGTACTGACTAGACAACACTCTCACACCACTAAAAAACTATCTTTATAATCAACATGTTCTCATGACCTCATTCAGAACTAGAGCCTCATAACCATACTTTAGTGCTTACTTGATCATCAAACCTATTTGTGATAACACTGACAATCATCAAGTTGACCTAAATCATGACATTGAACTTGATATCAACCAATAAAAGAATCATTAAGTTCACTTCAAATTCTCTCTTAAGAAAGAGACATTATGTTGCCTTCAAATTCTCTCTTAATAGAGAGACATTAAGTTGCCTTCAAATTCTCTCAAAGACCATTCCCCATACATCTTCACTAGATGCACCTTGACATCAATGCCATCAACCTTGACATCAATGATACCATTTCTCAACAAGGACATTATCTATTCTATTTTCCTTACCTTTTATATAGTTGATATCAAAGTCATAGTTGGATAAGAATTTTATCTAATGTCTCTGATGAGAATTTAGATTCAGTTGGGTGAAGATGTATTTGAGTCCCAAGTTGTCAGTCTTGAGCTCAAATGATTTTCCCAATAAATAATGCCTTCAAACTTGTAAAGCATGCATATTTTTTGGAAGTTATACTTCATGAGGGGCATATTTCACCTCATAAGGATTCAAATTCCTTGATTCATAAGCTACCACTGCACCATCTTGCATAAGAACTCCTCTTAGTCCATCTTAGATGTATCTATGATCATTGAAAATTGACCATTGGGGTTAAGAACTATTAACACTGGTGCTGAAGTAAGCCTCTTTTTCAATTCTTGAAAAACTACTTCACAATTATTTGACTAGATAAAACTTTGATTCTTTCATTTTAGAGAGGTAATCATATTAGATATCTTAATTTTTTTTGGAATGAACTTCCTATAATAACCCACTAATCCCATGCAACTCCTTACCTCATGCACATTATTTGGTGTTGGCCACTCCATAATGGCTCTTATCTTTGTGAAATCTACTAAAATACCATCCATAAAGATAGTGTATCCTAGATATTATACTCTCTCTTAGAAAAATGTGCACTTATATAACTTACCATATAACTTGTGCTTTCGCAACCATTGCCTAACCAGTTCCAGATGTTGCAGATGCTCATCTTCATTCTTAGAGTATATAAGAATGTCATCAAGAAAGACCAAAGTAAAATTATTTAGATAATCTTTGAACACACTGTTCATGAGATTCATGAATGCTGCCAGAGCATTTATCAATCCAAATGGTAACATTGTGAACTCATAGTGCCTATATTAAGTTTTAAATACCATGCTTAGACTATCCTCATCCCTTATCCTTAGTTGATGGTATATTTCTCTATGATCAATCTTAGAAAATATTGTTTCCCCTTATATCTGATCAAAAATATCATCTAACAAGTTAACAAATACCTATTTTTGATAGTTTCTTATTTAACATTCTATAATCTATGCAAAGCCAAAATGTACCATCCTTTATATTGATAAAGACAATTGGTGCACCTTATGGTGACACGCTTATATTGATCAACCCATTTGAAAGTAATTACTGGAGTTGAGCCTTAAATTCAGCCAAATTAGTGGTTGTCATCTTGTATGGTGCTTTAGACTGTGGTTCTGATCCAGGTATGATATCAATAGAGAAATCAAACTCTCATTTAAGAGGTAATCCTAACAATTCTTCTAGAAACACATCATGAAAATTTATAAGAAATGAATAATATTCAAGATATGGTTACTTAGATTCCTCCATTTTTGTTTATCTTGATGATAAATTCTTGGCACTCTTTTCCTTGAGCCTTCTTAGTTACATTATAAAAATCTACCTAAGCCTCAACTCCCTTTTCTCACCCTAAATTTGTGTCTAATTTATAAAATGATCTATCCACTTAGCCTTTTTTAGATAGTAGTCAACCTTAGATTTATGTTTCTCAAGCTAGTTGAAACCTAGGATCACATCATATGACCCTAATGGTGCTACATAAAGATCCACTATTTTTGTGAATTTAGGCAACTTAATCTTGGCCTCAACTAAACACTTGTCAACTTTAAATTTTAAATAATTCCCATATTATAATGACCATGCAATTTCCATTACTCCAGCTCTTATAGATAGCTTATTTAAAATTTTAGGAGCTATTAAAAATTCTATAACCCTTATATCTATCAAAATGGAAATTGGATGTTCAAACAAAATACCTAACAGTTATATGGGTGAAGCTTGGAATTTGATTTTTTGATTATCAACTGCTTCATGAATACGTTGATAAAAATTTCCCTACCGAGGATTAGAACCTATTTTATTTGAATTATCTTGAGTACACTCACGAACATAATGGTCACCTCCACAAATTAAGCAACCTCAAGATGGTCCTTTCTTGCTAGCCTATTGGTTTCCCTTGAAACTACCTTTGAAATGATTAGCTAGTTTCTTGTTACCTAAATGATTATTAAATCTATCATTGATTTTTGAGCTGAATCCTAGAGTCTCCACTCATCTACTTATAGTTTTTATTTTTTAAAGTTGGTTTATAACTTCCAAATTTTTTATTAAACTTGTCCCTGCCCTGAGCAAGAGATTTTAACTTTTGTTATTACTTGACTACTGATCTAGAGATTAATTTAGAAAATATACTAAAGTAGATTGAAACCTATACCATTAAATAGGTCCCATTGAGACCTTTCCAATGGTATGTGGAACTTTGAAAATAGAGCTCATTTGCTCCTTGTGTAGTCAGTCTAAATTCTGGTCAAAGTAAGTTAATGAGTGGTCAAAGTTGGTCAAACTCCAAAAATTGACCAATATAAAATGTTGAAAAGATAGTTCCATGGTGTATATCTCATTTAGATATTTTTGTCACATTTTATGATTAAAAAAATGGAGTTCGTATGTGCAAGTTATGACCTATCAAGTTGGGCTACCAGCTGAGTTGGGGTGACCGAGTTGGAGATGAGTTAGGGCCACCACAACATGCCATGGATCTGCCATGTCCCAAGTTAATTTTAAATTCCTATGCTATAGGCATTGACATTTGTTACTATGAGCCCATGCCTTTATCAAAAGCTTAAACACAGTGTATCCCATTTTTGTGGGATTTTGTTATGATAAAATAAACTTTATATCCCTTTTAATGTGGGGATATAGATAAACACCAAAAATGATGGCATGGGATTCAAATATTCCAAATTTGGTAAATGGATAATGCCTCCACCATAATTTTTATATCCTAGAACAGTATTTAAATTACTTAGAGGGGCTCATTTCAAATCATCAATTTTCAAAAACAAAGCAAATTTTTAGAATTGAAGCCAAAGCAACTATTGCTTAAGAGGCTTGCAAAAGGAGATAGAGGTAGAATCAAATACAAGTCAAAGAAGAGACTTTTGTTATTTTTACTCGAGGATCAACTTTACAGTTGGTGAAATTCTATTTTTAAAACATCTTGTAAGTATTTTCAAGCATTTTTAATAGATCAGCCTATAAAGGACCTGGAGATGTAGGCCATTGTGCCAAATTCTGTAATCAATTGTGTGTGTTGATTTTCTTGATGTCTCTTGACAACTTTTTGTTTAAAATAGAGTTGTATTTTAAATATTAATTAATTCCATAAGTTATTATTATGAAGCAAAAAAAATATATGTAAGTGTATTTTGCTAAAGTTTACGGATCAGGTTGGTATTAGAGCTAAGTTTATGGGTGAATTTGTAGTTTCATTTTTAGCTAAATATTTATTGTAAAATAATGGATTCAATGCTAGCAAAAATTTAGTTATTACTGACTACCATAATCACTGCAATAATGCAATACCTATAATGTCAAGAGTAATGTCAATAAATGACAGAGCGAAGATAGAAGTTACTAATAAAAAAGCTCCAATAAAGCATTAATACATTGTAGGTGAAACTAAAAAAAATTCCAATAGAAAAAAAAGGATGTGAGAAGATGCAGAGACTTGCAAACATTATGCTTGATGAGGTCATATTGCTGAGCAATACTAGATACTGCACTAATCAGGCTCCGTTATGGTTCAAGAAGTGGAATGAGGAGAGAGGTAAGGCACCAACCATGTCTAGCAGCCATCAATCAATCTGACTAGAATTACATCATCAAACAACTCTATAATCTCTAATGTGATAGCTTTTTCTAGTCAAAATGTTAGATATTATGCTATGCTATGAAGAAACTCAAAGGCAAAACTACATTGCTATTACTAAGGGGAAGTTCATGAAAATCTATTTTAACTAGAATTTTGGAGCTAATTATATTACTAAAGGTCTCACATAATGTTTGAAGATAAAATATCTTCCATTACCTCACATTAAGATAGTTGGAGGAATTGATGACATAGTACATGGACATGCAACCCATTATGGCATCCTACATTTTGACATTGGAGGGTTATTCTTTGATAATGTAGCTCTTGACATAGTTTTAGGAGAAGCTAAGGAGATCACTTTGGGTCATTATTATCTCACATCTAGGCACACTAGAGACACTACATTAGGAGAAGAAATCCAACTGATGACCAATTATACCTATGAGGTTCAGTTTGAAACAAACTAGGTAATTAAGGTATATTTTGGTTATAGTAGTGATTCCTTTAATTTGTATACTCTTGCTAGTCCTATTAATAAAAATAATGTTATAAGTATGGAAGAAAATAATGATTTGATTATTAATGTATCTTCTGATGTACATTCTAAGGATGATAATAATGAAATCAACTCTTCTAACTATTTTGAAAATGCTAGGGATAATGAATGTGCTAACCCTAAACAGTTATCAAGTCCATGTGTTGATACATTTGAAAAGCACACAAAGGGAATAGGTTCTAAGCTGTTAGCTAAAATGAGATTTGAAGGAAAATGCCTTGGCATTAATGGCCAAGGAATTGTCTAGCCTATCCAAGTGGCAAAGAGACCATTCTGTGTAGGATTAGGATATGGGGTAAAGGATAAATTTCCCAAGAAGCTAAGTTGAATGACTACTCAAGCAACAAGCTAGAACACTCTAAAGAGCTGGAAGAAGAAGTCCCTGAAGATGTATAAGCTACATTGGATGAAGCATATTCAAATGAATCATCAAGGTATGTAAAAATTAAATACTTGAATGCATTTTTTAATTATGCCTAAGAAAGTCCTAAAAATATGCCTAAGAAAACTATCAAAACAAGGTTGTCTAAAAAAGGCAAGAAGAGTCAGCAACATACAAAGTCTAACTTTATTAAGGAAACATACAAAGTCTTGTCAAGTACAACCAAAGACAACATCAACAAGGGAGATGACAGTCAATGAGAAGCTGATAGTTCAAAGATTGTCACCCTAGAAAGGTAAACAACACTTATTTAAAAGAATAATAGTTAAGAATTATAAAATAGATGATATTTTTGATAAACACTATAAAAAGAATCTAATTTTTAAAGATGTTATAAAAACCCCATGTTTGGAAACTAAGCTACATCTCAAACCATATTCATTAGATAAGATAGATGATGGTAGTAACATACATGTAAGTAAAACATGTAAACCAAGGTTTGTAATTAAGTCCAACTTTTTAGATGAAGTTAAATTAGATGTGGTTCAACTGTTTTTTAATGTCATTGTCATAGGAGAACCATATTTGTCTCTAAGAAAGGCAACTTTTTCCAAGAAGGAAAATCAATATAACATTGTAAAAAATTGGATAGAATATTTCATGTGAGCACATCGGTAATAACTTGAACCATTATAGAAGAATAATGCCTTTAGTGTTATTTTAATCATGTATGTTTTAGACAAGAACACTATAGGGTAACATGAAGATGCCATCATAAGAAGCATAAAAACAATCCAGAAGATATGTTGTATCTTTAAACCTATATGTTTTAGTATGTGCAAATATGTATGCATGTTTGAATATAGGCATTATTTATAAATGTATAATACCTAGGTATGTGAAATATTTGTAATCATTATGTACCTTTACAGTGTTTGTAAAGACCCAATAAGGGCAACATTTGTAAACTATGCTGCTATGTAATATACTAAGGGGGCAATTGTAAAATAGTGATTGTTATAACACTAGGTGTCATGCAACATTTTCACAGTTTCAAAATCTAAAGACCCATCAGAGTATCTTTAAAACTGACTGGCATTCAAGGGATTATTAGAGCTAGTTTCCAAGAGCCAGATCCAAAATTTAGAGTTGAGAGCCAGAGCCATGAAAATATCTTCACATGGAATACCAGGTCTAAGACCAATTTTTTGAGGATAAAAAGCCTTCTTAATGGGGAGGTGTGATCTAAATATCAATTCAAAAAAGATATTGAAGCAAAATAAAACCTATACCATTACATAGGTCCCATTGAGACCTTTTTAATGGTATGCAAAACTCTAGAAATAGAGCTCATTTGCTCCTTGTGTAGCCAGTCCAAGTTTTGATCAAAGTAAGTCAACAAGTGGCCAAAGCTAGTCAAAATTAAAAAATTAACCATCATAGAATGTTTCAAATCTAGTTCCATGGTGTAGATCTCATTAAAATATTTTTGGCACATTTTACGATTCAAAAAATAGAGTCTATATGTGCAAGTTATGATCTATCAAGTTGGGCTACTAGCCGAGTTGGGGTGACTAAGTTGGAGCTGAGTTGGGGCCACCACAACATGCCACAGATTTGCCACATCCTAAATTCATTTTAAATGCCTATGCCATAGGCATTATCATTGGTTTCCATGAGCCCATGCATTTATTAAAATATTAAACAAAGTGTATCCCATTTTTGTGGGATTTTGTTATGATAAAACAAACTTTATATCCCTTTTAATGTGGGGATATGGATAAACACAAAAAATGAAGGCATGGGATTCAAACCTCCTAAATTTGGTAAATGGATAATGCTTCCACCATAATTTTTATATCCCATAACACTATATAAAGTTCTTGTATGGTCTCATTTCAAATCATTAGTTTTTAAAAATAAAGAAAAGTTTCGGAATCGAAGCCAAAGTAACTATTGCTTAAGAGGCTTAGGAAGCTTGCAGAAAGAGATAGAGGTAGAATTGGAGAAAAGTAAGAGAAGATACATATGGTATTTTATCCTAAGGATCAAATTTTTAGTTGGAAAAATTTATTTTAAAAACATCTTGTAAGTATTTTTAAGCATTTTTAATAAATATGCCTATAAAGGACCTAGAGACGTAGGCCATTATGCTGAACTCCGTAATCAATTGCATGTGTTGATTTTATTGATGTCTCTTACAAAATTGTTATTTAAAATAAATTTTCAAGTTAAATATTAATTAATTCCATAAATTATTATTGTGAAGCAAAAAAAAAAATATGTAAGCATATTTTACTAAATTTTACAGATCAACTGTCTTCTTGAAGACCTAATCCATGGTAGATGGCCCATAGATGTCCACCTCTCCACCAATTTGGGGTTTAAATTCCATGATGAACTTCTTAATTTTGAGCCTTTCATCTGCATGGTACTAAGGTACATACTTCAAAATTTTGGTGAACAGCTTCCAATACTCATTCATCAATAAGTCTCCTTGCTTTAGATTCTAGAAATCTGTAAGCTTCTAGTCAAAGTATAATTATGGAAACCACCATGATCTGAACAATGTCACAAAATTCTCCCATGTAGTGGGATTAATTTCCAACTTATTATTGGCCCACCATGTAGCTACTTCACCATCTAGTTGGTAAGCTCCTCAAACTACTTTAGTGACCTTAGAGTAGTTCTAAATATCAAAATACTTCTCCATCTCAATCAACCATGCTTTAAATCCATCACCCAAAATTTTTCCATCAAACTTAGATGGATTCACCTTCTTCATATCTCTAGCCAATGCTACAACTACCTATGCTCTCATATCCTAAAGGTTTTTTTGCTCAGAAGGATGCTCTTCAGGTACATTATGGTGTTCTTCCTCTTTATGGCTATGAACTTCCTATTTTAGAGCTAAAATTCGATCCCTGGTTTCATTCATGGTTGTGAGAATTTGATCTAACTTTGCTACTTTCTCAGTGGAAAATTGATTAGGATCAAATGGACGGTTATTATTATCGACATTTGAAGGACCCTCACCAGATACTCTAGATTTCACCATTTTCCTTTCTAATAAACAAAAGGATAAGAAAATGTTAGTAGACTCATTAGGTCCTTGAGTTAGATCCATAGCTATGATACCTCATGTAACATCCCCAATGAGATCTACCTAAAATAATGTGATTTAAAAAAAATTTAATCAACATATTATTTTATCAGATTTCACCATGATAATTTAATTAGTGATCTAGATAAAACACTCTAAGTATGTTAACTATAAAATAAGCATGTGAAATATATTCGTCATTGATCACTATCATCAAATAAATGACAACATAACTGATTATAGAAATTAATTACATATTTCCAAACATGGCTAGTACAAACATACAATAATTGATGTCAGTGTATAATGAGTAAATAGTTACATCTCATCAAGGATAATGTCACAATAATAATAAATCCAATATAATATACAAGATACAAGGCTTGATGGAGCATGAGTTACCTAAATTTTAGTATCTATGGCAATATCAAGTGTCATCTCTAAAGAAGTACTAATATGGGAAGGGAGAGCATCATTCGAGCACTTTTCCATACCAACCACATACCATCTATTTCCTACACAATTCCACATCAGGGAATGACCCTCCCTTCATAGATGAGTAGATAGTTATGGTACCAGAATCCAAAGAGACAAGTTAGTACCTATGTGCTGTATGATTTCTAAGAATATGAAGTGTACCATAAAGAAATCTACTCGAACATGATATCGCACAAATATGTAAATCATACATATGAAATGATAATGTCTAACTAACATTACTTTGGTCAATTTTTTCAATAGTTATTGATCTCTAGGATTAGTTAAATACATACACACCACTTGATTGGATTATTTTCATCTGGCATGGTGATGCTAGTAAGCTAATGAAGTTCACCTTACTATTTACTTAGTACCAACAATATGAGATTTGGTTAATATGAATATAACTAACATATTTATATAGATTACTTCCTACTAGCAGACATAAAATGTGCTAAACACAAAAATAATCAAATGCATACATTTATTTTGTCAAATATATGAATGAATCTCCACTATATTATTTATCACATAAATAATAATAAGCATAACAAGTACTCTTTATACCAATCAGGTATAATCAATATTTAGACTACATAATTCTAATTTCTGTAAGTATATTCAAATATAGTACATTCTATGATAAGTGCTAATATCATAACGCATCATTTATGTACACCCTATTCAATTTCAAATAATCATTCATAATAAAGGAAGTCATAATTCTAATGAAAACATAATCTTTCATTTAAACAACTTGCTATATTTTTAGGAGGTTGCATGCATATATAGATAGTATTCTCTACTTTAGGAATCTATGACTTAGTTTTTAATAGACAATAAACCTTACTTATTTCATGTAGTCAAAGCCAGAATGATGTATCCATCAGAGATATTATCAAGATAAGAAATCTAATCCATATGCCTTACCAAACTTAAGTGTGAGTAAAAAACTTAGTATTATGTATAGAATCCTGGAAAAGCAAACTATTTGAGAGTCAATTTCATTAAGCCCCTTGAAATCATACAAATAATAAACATAAATTAGGGTCATTATAAATCTAGTAATGTTTAAAGTATATACTGATTATGATAAAATAGATAGGGTATCTTAATTATACAGATAATGTGATATAGTGGGAACTACTAAGTTATTATGGTGTCATTTTAACTCATACCACATGTAATATCGTATACCCTCCAATCCTCCTATGTACATCCCACTATCGAAGCTATGTTGTATAAATTATATACAATGATAATATTATCTATATAATAAAACTCTAAGTTGATTATCTATAACTATTTGTTGGGAAAACTGTTATAGATAATCACTCACGTCCCACTAACCTTTATAGATGCCTAGAGATAATAAATAGCCTTTATAAGATAATAATGTACCATATATATATACTAAATTGATAAAATCCATATTATCATTATTATCTATGTACATCCCACTATCGTAATTATTTTAATAATCATAATTTATGAGATAATTATCATTTTAACTAATTTATGAGATAATCACTAACCTTTATAAGATAATAATGTAAATTTATAATGGGAAGGATCTATCTTTGATGCACCCAATAATATATATATATATATATATATATATATATATATATATATATATATATATATATATATATACACACATACAATGATGTTACATGTTATACTATTATTTTAAGTTGATCCACCTAATAGTCTATAGTTACAAATCTATGTTTTTGTGTAAATCATTGTATATTATCTTTATAGCTCATTTTTTTTATAACACAATCCAAAACTTAGAACATAACTGAATATTTATAGCTCACTCTTTTTATATATATTCATTATATGCACCTTATGTTCTTCTATCAGACATCTACGTAGTAGTGGAGCGATGTTAACAAGGTAAGGAGATTTATTAAAGATAGAGGATTAAATTCCACAAGCATAAAAGATCTATACAAAGCTAAAGGATTCATATTTTCTAGATTCAAGATATGTACTGAATAATGTGGAGGCGGGAGGTAAGGGAATCATTCCTATGCCACCATAGTGAGAAGTTAGTAATTGCATTTTTATTGTTAACTATGTCTCTAAGAAAGAGATGACTTGCTAAGCTTGACTAGGTATTTACCAAAATTTAAACATATAGTAAACATCATCACCAATAAAATAAATGAACATCAGAATGAATGTATCTAGGAACTTAACTAGGTGTAATGTCTTCTTGTATTTTGTTTTTGTTTTTGAATATTTATGAATAAGAGAAGTTAATCTCATTAGACATCAATGATGATCAAATGTTTGGGAATTGGAAAACACAATGGTCATTATTCACACGTAGCCTATGATTTTTAATTCAATACATCATTTTTAGAAAGTTAGGTGACTTAATTCTCATGCGACCTCTCAATACATAGATCACCATACATTACACACACATATTTCTATTTGCGAGATTTTTAATTCAATACATAGATCTGAGTAAAGCATCAATGTACATATTTTATATCATTATATCTTAGATTTTATGAAATTCAAGATGCCACCTACCTTGTGAAAGCATTTACATTGGTACGATGCAATCTTGAAGTCTTTTGCTCAATTGATATTTCTCTCTTCCTCAATGCACTACTCTTTTTCCTTCCCAATTCACCCCTTTATCCTCTTCTCTTACCCTCTTATTCTCCTCTCTAATGCTACACACTACTCTTCCTTTCTTTTTTCAAAAGATGGCTCTTTTTTATTTATTTTTATTTTCCATATACCTCCAAGTTTTCTATTTTTTCCTAATTCACCTTAAAGTAATTTTTTTTGTTTTATTCTATTTATAATATAGTTGCCATACAATACCATTGATTTATTGGTTTTTATTTCTTTATGAAGTTTTATGAAGCTTTTCCCAATTATATATATATTTTAAATGACTTAATATTAATATGACCCAATAATAAAGAAATAATCACTTATTATAAGTAAATAATTAACTTACTAATTATTAATTTTGAATTAACACCATTGAATCTACTATTTATAAATAATGTCTAGGTTAGCCTAGATACGGTAGTAACCAAGTACTAAACACATAAATTTATTATTTTGAAAACATTGATAATCATGAATATCATAAATGCATAGTAACATTTTCATCCAAATCTACTTTTAACAACCATAACACAAATCCTACAAGATTAATTCTACATAATCATTAAACTAAGCTAACACATAACTAACCATGCATAAATAATTATCTAAATGTAGACAACATAAAAAATATACTAATGCCAACCATTCGAACTATGCATAAAATGAGTGCCATTAACATGGTGTGTGCATGGGTTCTAGCCATTCCTTTGTCATCCCCCATCACCTCCATCTTTGTCACCCTCTTTGATGATGCTCTCCCTCCATCATGCTCTGAGGGATGAATCTCTCCTACTTCAAACTCATGACAAGAAGGTAGTTAGTTCATAACATCATGACATATACATCATAAAATATTGCTAAAATAATAAATCAACATGTTCATAATGTATATAATGTATAATACAACTAGCTTGTATCAATGAAATCATGTAATCAAAACAACATACAACTTTCCCATAATAGCATATGACTTAAAACTTAGATAATAATCAAATCAAATTATCAACCATAGAAATCCACAGATAATCAATTAAATTTTTTTAGCGAGGAATCAAGATGTAATAAATATAGAGTGAATAATAATAAACAAAGCATGCACATAGGTCAATTATACACAACACAAAAATTAGGTGGGAAAAATTCTAACGGAGGTAAAAAAACCTATAGTGATTATTCAATGCTGAAACAATTCCCTCAATACATAAAATCTTCTCAATCTCACTCAAAATCTCTTCATAAACTAGTATTTTTCCCATGCAAATACAAAACTTATTCTTCATAAAAGATCATGAGAATAAAAAACATCGAGTGTTAGAAATTCACTTATAATAGGGGTAAATCCTAATTATAATATTCATGAGGGGAGGTGACCATTGTAACTAATGGTCCCATCTTTTCCCTGGTGATCATTTAATTACATTTGATAACTATTAAACAAGTATAATTTAATTATTTATTTTCACAAGGTTTTCACCTCATGTTAATAAATAATAAATTATTGTTATATATATATATATATGTATATATATATAAAGGGAAGACAAGGGTGAATAAATCACAACTTAATCATTAAATTATATAACACTTGTGATCCTTAGGATCTATTTGAGAAGTAAGGTAATTGGCTTGTTGTGTTATTTGGTTTAAATAGTTAAGCATGTCTTGCTTATAGTCTCTCCCATCTTGGTCCTCTAAAATGGATTTCCCTCTATTGACCTTGAAATGGTTAGCATTGATAGTCTCAGGTGATGTTTGTTTATCACCAACTTCTTTTTAATTAGCGACTTCATGGTAATAGACTTCTTGGTCATCAACATTGGGATTATGATTATGAGTGGTATCATGATGTGTAGGGCTTTAAAAAAGGTTCTTCAAGCGGTCTTGGTTAAATTTAGGTGGTAACCTTTCCCATATATCAATAAGATGTGCCAATAATAGGTCTCCATTATCATAAATATATTGTTTGAATTGGGTTTTTTTCTCATCATTATTAAAAAAATCATTTAGGTTGTCTTCATCACCTCCCATGGTATGCATCTCACTAAGGTTTTCTTCTTGATCTAAAGGTTGTTCACCCAAATTACCAAGGTTATCAATTTGGTTTTATGTTTGTCCAATATTCATTTTTCATGCATGAGTGAGAGCTGCCATGTGTACTGATGTGTGGGATACATGAATGGTAAATTAAGCGTGGCTTTGGGATGATTATAATTTATATAGGGTATATCATTGAGAAATTAGTTTTTAAGACTTGAGCTAGTAAGGTTAATTAATATGAGGGTAGAGTTTACAACCCAATGTTTGATTAAGTTAAACAATTATTTTGATTATCGAGGGGTGTTAAGTTCAAATTGGCAGGGTGATGAGTGTTAGCAAGACAACAATGGGTACTAGATTTAAACAAATAAAATGATAGGTGCTTAAAAAATGATGATAATTAACAAATTCAAACCAAAAAAATGATAGGTTAGACAAGATGTTTACTAAGAGAGGGTTTACCTAATCAAGGACTAGCTTAAATGATGATTTTAATAAGTTTGCTCAAGTTTAGACAAGGTTGATAATGATAATATTGATGACAAATGTGTTGAACTATGATGACTAGAATTTATATGGGTTTAACTATAAAGAGAGGGATGGATAGGTCTTAGATGGGTTTGACCAGGTCAAGAGTGATGATTGAGCCAAAATTTAAATGTGATGATGGGTTATAGGGTTTTGACTGGGACAAGATAGGACAAGATGATGATTGACTTGTGAATATTTGATAAGGAATTGGGTTATATTTGACATATGTTTGATTTTTTTGGAAAGGTAATTATATTGTGTATAAGTTTTTAGGTTTGAAAATAATGGTCTCAATAACACAATAAGAGTAGACAATCCACAATCCTATATCAGTGACTAATATAAGGATGCAACTCAACACCCATCCCATCAAAAAAATTATGATTAGAGGTGACTAGATTGGTCTCCCAACCCTCTCTCACCATATATACATGGGAAGTGGTCTTTGGAGATGCTGTTTAACCTTCCCTAGATGTTTTTTGTAGTTGATATGTCTTATTTCTAAGCTATATAAGATTTCTAGGGGAGTCCCTCATATACCTCATGGTATAATGGAGCCCAAGTCCATGTAAGGTGTTGTTTGACACTTGAGTATTGAAGTGTTTCCTCCTCACTTCATATAATCCTATATGGGGTGTTTTTCTTAGCTTAGTGGTAACTCTCCTTTATATTCATACTCTAACAAAACATAGAGTTTGGTCTGGTGTATGGTGATGAAATCAATGTTAAAATCCCCCTAATATTATGATAATAACATGATGATCAAAGCCACATAAAGCTACCCCTAAAAAGAAAAAGTGGAGGTTTATTGACTATTTTTGGTCTCTAAGATCATCTTAGGGGTGCAAGGAGAGAGCATACATAGTATTAGCCTTAAGTGATAAACAAATAAACCAAAATTTAAGATATATTAATCTAAATTTAGATACACAAACAAGCAAGTTAATTAGACCTGATTAAAATGTGACAAGAAAATATATCAAAAGTGGTTTTAAAATGCCAATTCTTGGACATGTGACCTACAAAATAAGTTATTAGTAGTTTTTATATTGGATTCTTTGAGGGTAAACCTATAAAAAGAGTGAGATCAAACATAAATTTTATATCATACTAAAGCCATGTATCAGTGTTTCCATAGTCCAAACTCACAACTATAAAAAGAAAAAATGTTACAAATATTATATTAGCCAAAACACAAACCAAATGCAAAATTATGGACCCAAGAGTTATTGCCTCTATTGTATGATCAAACTTAGAATTTAGAGAAATTTAAATATACATAAATTCAACATAAAAAGTTTTATACTTGTGCAATGCTGTATCTAGGTCTAACAAAGTCACATTTTTGTTTAATGACGCTGAATTTGGAAAATATGACTTTGAACCTATATAAAAAAAAACCATAGACAAAATGAAATCACAAAACTTATCAAAATTATGAGTCTAGTTAGAAAAATTACATCTTAAAAACATGATTTTGTCAAAATATAACAAACAATAAATAAATATTAAAAAATCAACTTCACTGTTGTCTATTATATTTACACAAAATCTAAGCATAAAATAGAGGATTATAGACTTCTAGTTTGAACAACAAATCAAAACAATATATATAATATATTTTTTGGTTAATTTAAATATTCAACTTTTATATCTAATGTGTTATTAAGAAGATTAAGATAAATTAAAATTTCTAGCACTACATAGAAGATTAGACAAGGGATTTGAGTATTTAACAACATATTAGAAAACACAGGCCAATCAAAATCACATTAATTTATGTAATGTTGTGTTTGTCAAAATTGATGTTGCATATCTATAGCCATGAGTTTACACCTGTCAAAATGGAAAGAAAATATACACAAATTCATTAAATATATTAGTAAATATGCACATTATAGAAATGAATTCAAAAATTACAAAACACAAATTCAAAAAAGTCAGATAATCAAGTTAAATGGTTAACAAGACTAACCATCGAGCTTAATGGTCTAAAGCAATGTCACTAATTTTATTAACAAAATTAAGTTTCCAATAAACAAATATGCATAAACATAGAGCGATACTGTGCCATGCAATAAAAGTGTCAATTATAAAATTTTGAGAGTTTTGGCCACCAATTATTTAATAAAACAACCCTTTAAGCTTATTAAATTACATGAAAGCTCAAGAACATGAAATCAAAGCAGATATTCTCATTGAGCTCGCCATTATATATATGTTTAATATTAGAATAGGAAATTCAAGGTGTAGACAATAATTAAAGTATATAAATTACTACTAAAACTATTCTAACTTACACAAATACTCTTGACTGGGCAAGAGATAGATTGAACAAAAAATAAGCAACATAAATAAAAGTAATTATACCTTAGTTTGTAACTAAATATACCTTCCAAAACTTGAATTTATGTTCCACAAATTGATATATAAATGCACTTGATATGTTATATTTCTTGACTTGGGTCTATACTTGTAACAATGGTGGATGATAAGGATGTTTGAAGACAAGTTGGTAGCATACAATTGCTGAAATTCTTAGTTTTCAACTTATATTCCTTGCATGGAGATGCATGTGCTTATATATAAGGTGATAGGGAAAATGGATGTTTAGAATTAAGCCATGGTGGAAGGTTGATAGAGGGATAGGGATTTTCCTATGAACTTTAAATTGTTAGAAAAGTATAGAATGTCATTAGGGAAGGCCTTTAGGAAGTTTAGGGGCTTCAAGATCCAATTATAGTTAATAAACATGGTTAGTAGGTGGTTTAACAAAGTGATTTGTAGGAAAAATTGGTGGAGTAGTTTTAGGTAGTTGGGGAGGTGAATTTAAAATTCATGAAATATTGTGAGGACTTGTTAGTGTAAATGATGTGATAAGAGAGGGATAAGTGATAATAATGAGTGATTAATTGGTGTGGGATTGATAGTGAGGTTAGTATGTGAGAGTGGAATGAAGGGGATGATATACTAGGAATAGGATAAATAAAAATATAGTGTTAATAAGTGAAATTAGTACTAAAATTGACAATGATAGAAAAATGAGTAGATTTAGATGTATATAGGTTATAATAAACCAATTCTATATTATAATTCTTACAAGAATTCTAGAATTCATGTGCTTGGGTATTCATACTCATCAATTTGAATGTGATGCCAATATGCCTCCTCAATAAATAGTGTAGTAGTCAATATATCTTGTTACAAATGCTTGTGAATTATATTATACCTTCATGTATATGAGTTATTTTTGGTGATGATTTCTCTTGTAGTGGTTGAATAACTTGAATAATTCATTCATGCTTACATTTTTTATTTTTTTATTGTAGTGCAATGCAACTATTTGTGTTATTCCCAATGCTTCGATGGTAATCAAAATATAATACACCCTCCTAATGTGATAAGCTTATGTTTAGTAGTTGATAAGGTAATCAAGTGGATTTTAAGTAACAATCGTATGATAATGCTTAGTTTGTTTTGAATACTTTTCAATTATATTGTGGTAGTATGTGTTATCCTTGAAAATTCCACATTGCTCACTGAATTATGTCTAAAATCTTTGCTATATTTTTAAATGTATATTGGCTCTTGTTCTTGCATCATAATTAAATTTACAAAATTTTTCCTTAATAGTTCTTGTATCATAAGAGAACCATGATGTAAAATAAAATTTCAACTACTATGGGCATTTATATTATATTAATAATCTGACATTGGTGCCTTTCCTTTTCCCCCTATAGATTGTGGTTGAGTAGAAACCTTTGAATTATCATGGTTATTTGTATATGAATTATAATGATACTCTCTAGGACTGATAGGAATAAACATATTATGAGATAAGTAGTCATCTAAATAAATAGGATTGAAATTTATCTTACATAAATGATCATCTATTAGATACTGCATATCATTATCATCATCACTATCATACCAATCTATGATTATGCAATTAGGATCTTTGGAATTGACTAAAAGAAGGAATTCTAGAATTATCTCAAATTTCGCTACAGTAACTTGTCATGCTGTGATCTAATTTTTGAATGGTGTTCATATTAATACCCAATTATTTTAAGAAAGTTATGTTACATATATTCATTCTTAAACAAATATCTATCAACACATACTTGACTATTTTAGATTGAACTTGAACTTGAATAAACAATAGGTTTTTTTTCTTATTATGTGTCACAAGGGTAAATCCTCCTTTTTGAAGGAAATAACTTTATCTGTATCATTTAATGTATTATTGATAGAAGGAAATATGTCAATTTGTATTACTAGGAAGATTAGTCTCATGCAATGCAAAATATTCTCATGTAATTCCACATATAAAATGTCCTTGGAAATAGTTGATCGTTGTAATAATTTAAGGATATAGATCTTGGCATGGGTATTATTTAGTTGATAAATGATTTCATAGCCTTTGGTTGATTGGTTTTCCTTATGGGAGGTGGAGGGGATTAAGGAGGGACATGTTGACTACCTTCATTTTTCCATGCATGGTAGGGCACCTTACCTCTTCTGGTAGTGACAATATGGAGTGTAGATTTAAATACAAGTCATGGGTGAATAAGGGGGGTGGGATGGTAGATGATATAATTTGAGGTTAGGGGAGGAGGAAAAAAATAGTCATACATGTGCTTTGATGCCTTGTGGTGACAAGAAACAATTCAAATTGAATATTAAAACAATATAAATTGAAAAATGATTGAGATTGTTCACGAGATATTTCAGCCTTACTAGTGTATAAAGATAAGATTCATGGAGTTAAACATTTGTTACATATTTTGCATATCAAAGGAAATAAACATGTGGTAATTACAATCATAGATTAGGTGAATATATAGAAAATATGTGCATCCATTATAGCCATGTGTAATTTGTGTATTAGGGAAAATAAAAAAGCTAAAAAAATAGACTTATATACAAAAATATGAAAACTTAAAAATGGAGGAAACACTAAGGGAAACCTATGGCTTGGCTATGCTCAAGACAATATTTAGCTTCACTAATATGTTTGATCTATTTTAGGATTAATATGGTTGTTAAACCTTAGATATAATTGTTGTAAATGAATTTAGATTAAAATATATCAATAAAGTATAAATCTGAATGTAAAATCTTGAAACTAATTTGGCACTCTAGCTTATTAAACATAGAAATTATAATACAAGGATAAGATACTTAGCGGTTAACTACATTATGAAGGATTAAGGTTGTAGGTAGGTGGAAGAAATGATGAAAAAATAGAATGTGGGTTGCTAAGATCAGAATTTGGATATATGTGTGTACCTAAACAATATTATCAACCTTAGGTTGATACCATTAGACACTATGTTCTTAGTTTGATGGTTCTATCTTTGTGTATTTTTCCTTTTTGTTTTGATATGAGTAGGAGTGTATATTTGTATTTAAGATGTATATATATGATATCAAGGTCTAATTATGTGCATAACTCACATAAATATATCTCCTTCACTTAAAAATCTAGGTCCACTTATAAGTACATAATTCATCCTACAAAATGGGAAGAAAAATGGGTTGATTTGACCCCAACTACTCCTCATTAAATGGTTGAGTGTTGTATACATATCTAATACTTATAAGAGGGAATCCAAACTGTATGTAGTTCTCTTTGTTAAGTGAATGTGTGTAATAGTGTTCGTTTAATAGATGAGACCTATAATCTAGATCTTGATACTTAGCAAATGAAAACTTTGGCTTGGATCTTAAATGCTTCAAACTTGAATATGACTTGATCCTAGTGAGTGATTGGTAAATTGGGAAGAATAGGACAATCCTCTTGAATGTGCAAGTGCGTATAGATGTATGTTTGATGATTATTAGATATATAATAGGCCTATACCTATTTTGTATTTATTGGAGACTCTCTGGGTAATTTATCATGCCACCAACATGCAAAATATAAGATTAAACCTATAAAAATGATTTAAATTTGAAATTTTATTATTGTTTGGCATGGGGCAATACCATTTGACTTAGACGCTACCATTAGATGATATGTTTTGAGTTTGACATTACTCTCTAGTATAAAATAACAATGATCTAATGATTCAAATATGTCTAAGTAAGATAATCAACTAGTTTGGTATATATTATGGAATTTATTGTAGGTGATTGGGAGTAACTTGGGAAGGTTAGGCTCATAGAAGGCTTTTGGATGTGAGAGAATGGTGAATGAGAGTCATCTATGTATGCATAAGTCATGTAGGGTGAATGTAAGTCAAATTTGACATTACCAAATTTTAGTGTCTACATATAAATAACTCTATGAAGTACAAGGTACACATTGGTCCCACTTTAGGACAATAAATGCACAACTAGTTGTATAATTATTAAATTATAAACACCATTTATGAAATAAAATTAATTTACCTATCTTAAAGTGATGGGTCACTTTTAAATTTATTAATGATGGATCTCCACAAGTGGATCAAACCTAAGCCCTCATCCCTATTCAAAATTTGATATTTTTTTCCAATTTCCATGGCCTCCCTCAACCAACACTTAAAATAATGGTTCTCCACTACTAAGATTTTGATATCCTCCAGGAAAATAGATTGTGAGATTTTTGTTAAGTTATTTACTAATGTATATTTTAATTTCCTCTTGAGGTAGATGTTTGCGACATTTTCCTTGACTGTCATTTGAATATCCCTTCATATTTATCTAATGTAAGGGACATCAAAAGAACATTTGATTCTATAAACCTTATGATACATAAACATTTGGGTCCATGTGTAATCTTGCATAAATAAAAATTATGTGTAGTGGTTTATAGTATGATAATCATCACGATTTTTGGTTTTAGTCATCATTATTTTACCCTATTTTGGACTAAAGTTAACCCTAAACAAGATATAAACTATGTGTCTAATTTAGATTAAATAAATGACAATTAAGCATAAAATAAATGTAACAAGTTGTAATTGATTTAACAATTATAATTGCTAAATATATAAAGTACTAAAGAGGATAAGATACTTACCATTATTTTGTTCTATATAAGAATAAGATAAATTGTAGGTAGTAGGAAGGATTGTAAGCTAGATTACATGTTACTTGAATTAGAATTTGGAGGTCTATGTGTACCCAAATGGTATCATCAACCTCAGGTCGATATTGTCAGATGTTGTGTTCAAATTTAATAGTTCAGTCTATGTATCTTTCCATTATATTTGATACATGTAGGTGCTTTTAATTCTCTTTAAGTTCTATATACAATCTCAATATTTTATAATGCACACAACTCACATAAATCCTTGTCATTCACTTGAAACCCTAGGTCCAACTATAATGATAGAATTATACCTAAAAAAGGGGAATAAATGTGGGTCAATCTAACCTCAACCACTCTCTATATACTAGTTGAATAATGCCTATATATCTAATACTCTGAAGAGGGAAGTCATACCTCATGCAACTCTCCTCATTAGGTGGTTGCGTGTAATAATGCACATTGAAGGTATGCAACTTTATATCCAGCTCTTGATACTTGATAATTGATAGTATTGACTTAGCTCTTGAGTTTTTCAAACTTGGTAAGGACTTAATCTTAGTGACTAATTTAAAAATTGGGAGAAATAAGGTAGTCCTTTTGAATGTGCAAGTGTCTAGATAGGCTTTATATGTGCTTGCTAGATAGGTAATAGGTCTATGCCTATTTTGTATTTATAAGAAAATCTTTGGGTAATTTATCATACCAATGACATGAAAAACGTGTGGGCCAACCCATATGAAATATTATGATTTGGAATTTTACCATTACTTGGCATGAGACAAAACCGTTAGACTTAGATAATATTGTCAGGCGATATGTTTTGAATCTAACATTACCATATGGGAGATAAGAACACTAATTTTATGATTTGGAGATGTATAATTAAGGTAGATAACTAGTTTGACATATACTATGAGGTTTTATGTAGGTGATTGAAAGAAATTTGGCAGAGTTAAGACTTGCATAAGGCATGAGGATGTGAGAGAATGGCAAGTGAGAGCCATGTTTGCATGAATAAGTCATATAGGGTGAAGGTAAGTCAAAACTAACATTATCAAACAGAATTACCATATTTTTATGTTTATAAATACTTCCCTTTTATTCTATTATTAAAATAAAATAAAACTATTGAGTAAAAGGATAAATATGTATCTTAGTGTGTACAACACATTTAATCTTTGGGAGAAATCTCCAAAGGTGAAAGATGATCTAATAAAAAATTGTAATAAAAATTTGGTAATCAATGTCCACAAAAAAAGTACATAAATTAAAATTTGAATTGAAGAACAAAGAAAGAGTACACCTATATATGGGTGCACCATGTTGTCTTGTAACTTGTTAAATATAATGCTTCCTTATTGAAGCATAAAAGAATGGTTCCTCGTATTAAACCCTTTTATAGAATTATGTGTAATTAATACCTAATTTGTGTAACTAAGGCAAGTGGTATGGATTGGGAAAGAAACATGAACCCAATCCTTATTAAAGAAACAACAAAGGAATAGTGATAGGTTATTGAGCAACATAAAAACTTAATTGCACAATACCATATAACTAATCGACACTATTATTGTAACCTCAAGATGAAAGGTAGGATCCACATATTGGTCTTGTGGAGTAATGGTAGGTCATTGAACAACACATTACCTCAACTATATAGATTCAAGGTGCTCCATACTTAAATGTTCTTGATGTAGAATATGATTACAAATAAAGTTAGTTCATGTGTTTAAGACATAAAACACATGACAAAACATAAAGAAATAGAGTTATAGATGGGCATGGATCAATAGATTCAAGAAACTTAGACAATAAAAACATGGATAATTCCTTCCTAAAGTGGCCCTCTTTCAAGATTGGTTCATTAATTATGTTTATGCCTAGATTTGGTGCTCCAAGTCTTTATCAATGTGATAGCACAAATGTCTCCATACATCTCTCCTTGCACCAATGGATTTGTATCATTCTCTGATCAAATTTGAAAGGTGAGTGAAACTCTCTAAAGATATTTTTGCATAGTTTTTCTACACCAAAAAGAGATTAAAGGTTATGGCCATGGTTCATGAATTTGTAGGATTTCCAAAATGAAGAAACTAATTTATGGCCTTCCATCTCAAAATCAATATATAGGGTCACAAATCCTCAACTTTGGAGGGACAAGCAATAAATATGGTCATCAATATTTGGAATAATGGAGCATTAATTATGCATGAGTAGCTTTAATCATGATATTTATCTCCATTAATGCTTTGTGGATGACACCCATGTGATTATGTCATGGGTGACATCATGGCCTAAATATTTTGAATTATGAATTTATAATAATAGATATTAAATAACTTTCTATGCATTTCTCACTTAAGCTCTTAATCTAATTTTCTTTGCTTAATGATGTTACCTAGTCTTTTTGTAATTCTTGGAAATTGGTCACCTATTTAATCAAAATAGTCAAAAATGTCAATTTACTTAGTAATAATTTGACTAGAGTTAAATTAGAGGAAGGTCTCAATTGAGTATAGGGTAATACCCCAATTAGGGTAGTATATACATAAATTGGCACATGCATGTGAAATGTGCAAATGAATTATAAATTTTTAATGGTCTAGAACATCATTTTACTTGGTCAAAATTTGAATCAAAGGTAATTAGGAGAGTATACCAATTCCATAAAATACATTTCCCCAATTAGGGATACATAGACATAAATCAAAACATACACATGTTGTGTGTGAATGGTTTAGAACATTTTGGTGATTTTAGTCCAATTTATGTGTTATTACGTAAAGTCAAATAGTGTTTGGGTGACCTATGATGCCCCCTCGAGGGGATAATGATATTTTTAAAATTTTGATGGGTTGGCCCTCGATTAGAAGAAAATAACATGTAATACAAACAATAGAGGTCAAATATAGAATAATTAGAAGAAAATGGCTTGAAAATAGATAAACAAGGCAAAAAAGAGCCTCTTTTGAAGAACCAAAGTAAAAATAAGTCCATGGGGGGAGATTGGATCAAAATATGGAGATGGATGTGTTTGTTTTCCATGATTCTATTATCTTCCATGTTTATCATTTGTAGTTGTTCTTGTTATGACATGATAATGTATGCTAATGTTAGGAGATGCACGCCCTTAATTAACATAGAGATTGTTGATTTATCCCTATTTTTGATTGATGTATGACTAGATACTAGAGAGTAATTTAGGAGATGCATGCCCTAAATTAATATAAAAGTATCCAAATATGCTGGGTAAATGAATGGATAACATGAATTGATACATAATCTAGGAGATGCATGTCCTAAAGTAGTAAATAGAGTCATGCTTGGTAAATGTTTGGCTCAAGATTGGAGAATGATATCCTAGTTATGTAACAGATATGTAGGATGGTGATTTTAGATATGTATGTTCAGTGCCACATTACTTTTAAGACTAGATAAATTGATGCTTAATATGGAAAATGATATTATTCATCATAAGTATGAACAACTTATAATAACATTGGATTTCAAATTGTGAATGTACTGGTTCAAACATGAATATTTAAAATTCAAAATTATGATATAAATACCAAAATGTAAGTTGAAAACATTTACATTTTAACTAAAAAAAAATAAAGGACCAAAATTTAATACAAAACATAACCAATTTGAGAACAAGATATGAATTATCTATACTTAAGTGGAAACAAGAATACACAAAACATAAAAAAACAATATAAATACACAAGTAAACAATTCAAGCCCAAGTTAAGACAAGAATCAAATAATTTTCAAAATGTATGTAGACATGACACTCAAAATAAATGAGTGCGCAAACCTATAAATAAAACACACAAAATATAATGTAATGAAGATAAAGAGACTCAATATAAGCAATCAACAATTGTGCATGTGTAGTGTATAAAGTGCTACACTTTGAGTATGAATAGGTTTCCTGAAGCAGGGGGAATGGAAGAAAAAGGAATGGGTAGCCAAGCTACCCTCAAGTGCTCATGGTAAATGGGCACTGCATACATATTCCAAAGGGACCTTAGGATGATGTAGTTCTCTCAGGAATTAGGATAGACAAAATGTGATGATAAGTAGAGAAAAAATTATTAATAGAGGGAAAATAGGAATGAGATTGCAAAATGGTGAGAGTGTATAGGTGTTACAGCTTGATTTATCACTAAGCTGATTTACCTAATTATCTGTGGATTATTATGGTTGTTAAATTGATTTATTAAGTTTTAACTAAATTATGAGTCATATGCTAATATGAGACAGTTATATGTTACTTGGATTTCATGATTTCATGATTATGAATTAGCTAATTGTGAATTTTGTACATAATGATTATGTTACATTTGTTGTTACAACATTGTTTTAGGATACATATCATGATGTATTGGGTTAACTACTTTCTTTTCATGAGTTGGATGCAGGAGACTTCATCCCTCAGAGCATGATAGAGGGAGAGCATCATTAGAGAGGGTGACATAGATGGAGATGGTGAAGATGATAGAGAAATTGTTAAGACCCATGCACACACCACACTAGATTTTAAATGGTATATGCATTGTGTGTTTAGATTGTTGGAATTAGTATTCTTTAAAGTTAATTGCAGTTAAACATTAGACTTTTCATGTTATAAATGTTAGTACATGGATATGGAATAAATCTTGTATGTGATTGCATCATGTATATTTTATGTAGACTTAGTGCTTAATGTTGCAGTATGATTTTATAAGGTTATTTTACTTATTTTTTTATGATTATGAGAATGTGAATCTAGTTGAAGATATCTAATTAATATTATATATATACTAACAAAATGTCTTTACAATGTTTTAGAAAATTAAGCTTGCTATTATTGATATTCAAGAATATTAGTATACACCAAGCTATTAAAATAAAAAAAAGACATAGTTAGCCTATATAAACTAGTAATAACACAAATGATTATCTTGTTATGATTAAAAAAAATAATTGTTTGTTCTATCAATTTGATATAAGAAGATAATTAATGTCACGTTAATTATATTACCATAAAAATAAAGGAAATAATTAACTTTATTAGTTATTTAAAGAGGTTGAATTATCCTAAATACTAACCTAAGATCTAAGCCTAATATTTTTAACATGCATAAACTATGTTGAAGTGGTAGTAAAACTTATCATTACTAATAATATTTAAGTGGACTTTTAAAGTGATTTACTCATACTTGTAACATAAAGTAATATGCATAATTTTTAAATGAATATATTAATGATTAAAGGGCTAGGGAAAGCTTGAGTAAAGTGGAATTAGGGATTTTATTAAGCTTGGTTATTATGAGATAACTAGTTTTAGTCCCTATTTGGAATGGTAAAACACAAATTTTGCATGGAATGTGAATTGTAGTAAACAAGGGCATGCAAATCTTGAATGGTAAATGGAATATGATAAAAGGCGAGTCGTGGAAGAGAAGGACATGAAAACAAAATAGGAGAAAGGAGAGTACAAATCAGGGAAGAGAAGAATTATATTGGTTCAACTTGTTTCAGATTTGGAAGTGATTTGAAAGGTTGGTGATGTATTCTATTTCCTGGTTGTTTAAGCTCGGGAACTCTATGTATGTTTTAATATAAGGGTTTTTAGTAGTTATTCTAGTATGTATATATACTTTGAGATAAATATTTGGCCCTATGGATGGCTCAGCCATCCACATAACCAAATCATTATCCCCAAACCTTTAAGCTTATCAGATAGGACTGTCTAAAGATATTATTGGATGGAATAGGTTCTAAATTTTGTGTAATTACTTTGATTAAATTAAAATCCTAGCCATGAAACTATAACTCTTATATTAGGTTTTAGTATATATATACATGATGGTCTGTGTTTTGTTTAGTTTTAGGAAACCTTTTATAAAATGTGTTAAGTCCATGGTTTGGTTGGAAATAGGTTTTAGAATCATGCATTTTGAGAATAAACTCTATGTTGAATAAAAACCTAAAGTATACAATATGATTATCCTCTATTTGTGACTTACATTTGAGATTATTACATCTCTTATGGATATGATTGTGTATTATAGTCATTGGAAAATTCAAGAATTTGGGTGAAAGATATATATATATATATATATATATATATATATATATATATATATAGATATATATAAGGCTATTGGTGTATATATATGTACTAGTGTATATATACATATATACGTATAATATTATTTTATAAATATTAAATTGATTTTGTGTAACTACAATGATTAAGTACTTGTGGCTTAGTTTTGGACAATCCTCTTGTATACGGAAATTTAGTTATAACATACTTTATATATTAATTGGTTGACTGTGTCGAGCCTATGATAGAGTATGTGATATATATTTAAGATGGTTAATAGATTGACTGTGTATTTGATTTATTTATCATTATTGGTTCTTTTAAACTCAGGGTTTGTATGATAGACTTAGTATATTTATTGATGTTTGAAAATCAATAAAGAGTAAAAGGATTATGGTTTTTTGTTGAGTCCTTTGGTATATATATATATATATATTGTCATTTGTATGCTTGCATATTCATGAATCATGGTATTGCACTAGTAATCACAATTTTGCATCACTAATCATGGTTTTGTAAGAAAAATAGGTTTGGTCAAGGTTTAAGTGTTTAACTATTAATCTATAATATTACAACTTCATGAATCATGATATTGACCTGTAAGTCATGATATTACAACTATAGTCACGATATTGTGATTTCTCCCAAATTTGCTAAAATTTGTCCTTTGAAATTCTTACCTGTAGGTTTAATTTTGATATTATCTATTTTTTAAGGGACTAATAATCATGTAATAATCATTTAAACTCCTCTTGAAATATTATTTAAATGCTTTTGGATCTTAAAGCCTATATCTTTGCTAACTACATTTTTACTAATTACATTTTGTGAAGGGATTTTATCTCTATAAACTATTGTGTGAAGTTGATAGGGTCCAAAAGAAGCATCAAAAGGAGGAGGTCATCTAAAAATAGGAATATCACATCATTAACCTTTTTTCTTATCTTCTAACAAAATTGCTAATCACCTAGTCATGATTTTGCTTTGAGAATTGTAATATTGCATGAAAATTAGTGATATTATGATTTTGATAATTTTTGGTTAATTTTGTTTACTGTTAATATTTCTAAAATCATAAGATAGATTTAAGGATAATTCTAATAAGGGAAAAACCTTGTTATTCTACAGATTGTGCTTGAGGTTGCTCATTTTGTTAAAAATCTTGATGTCATTTTATAAATCTTGATACATCATTATAAGCTTAAATATTCCATAATAATTTATAAATAAGCATTCCAAAGCATTATAATTGATATTCCATAACCATCTAAACATCTACACTAGAAAAAAATATAGAATTTTAAAGTTTTACACTTTATCACAAAATTGCTAATTACAAAATTGTGATATCTCCCTGTGAATCAATGATATTGCACTAAAAGTCATGGTTTTATAGTCTGACTATCATGGTTAACTATTTGTTGTAAAATAAAAAATCATGAATTGTGATATTGCACTAGTAGAAGCGATATTGTAATCTAAAGTTGCTATTTTGCACTTATTTTGACCTCAAAATTATCTTTTTTGAGTGTGTTTTTAGAGTCATTATCAATGAATTTTGAGTCATTCCGAGCCTTCCACAAGGCCCAAAATTGGTCCCTAGACCCTGTAAGAGGCTCTGCCTCTTGACCTTGTAAGGGGAGATATCTTTTGACCTCCACGTCGTAGTCCAATCACATTGAAGGAATTATAGAGCCAAATCATAAATTTTTTAGGGTGTTTTTTTAAGACATATTAAGCTAATAGTTTTTTTCTTGTAGGGGTAAATTTTTACTTCCTTACATCTTATTTTGTAGATCATATTTTGGTCTAAGATTTTGTCTTGTAGGTTACACCTCAATATTGTTAAATCAAAACTACTAATCATTGTCTTGCAGGTTGCCTCTTTAAAAGTGCCAATCAAACTACTAATCATTTTTTTGTAGGCCACTTGTCAAAGACCCCTTTTGGAATTTTGAAAATCATTTAAATCATTTTATCTTACATCTTGTATATATCTCTTTAAGCATTTTTTATTATATATTATTTCATCTTGTATATATCTCACACTTCATCTTAGTTAATTAATCCTTTTATTTGCCTATTCATCTCTCGAGGGCTATGATGGTGTATGCTCTCTTCCTTGCATCCTAGTGGCAATTCTAGGTCTTTTACACATATCATCTTATATATCCTTGCCTCATCATTCTATCATATTATAAATTATCATCTCATCATCCTCTTATATATATTATCTTTGTATATCCTTATCATTGTCCTATCCCATCTCCCACCTTGTCTTCATCCCCTCCTAGTATAACTATATCCACTCATCATTAATCATATCCCACCACTTACATATCCTAATCAAATCTTGTCATCCACACCTTGTCCTAAGTCTCCTCTATCCATAATCAATAATTTGTCTTGAGCTTGCCTTCACCTAGTAACCTCATCCCCCATCTAATCTAACCTCATCCTATCTTATCCTAGTTGGCTCTTTAGGTTAAACCCATGTCCCAACCATCCAAATCTAATTTATATTACCCCTAGTCATTTAATCATCACCTACCTATACTTATCCTTCAATATATAATTCTATCCCATCCCATCTTCAATAAATTAGTCTAAGGTTTGAGGTATTCCTCTTATTATCCATCCATATCATCCTATCATTCTAGTCCATTCTCACTCATCATTTGGTCAGATTTCATACCTAGCTAGTATCTTATTAGTATCCTATCACTTTATTATTTTCAATCTAGTCTTTATCATCTAATCATCTTGCCTATTCATAATTAGCATCCATCCAATCATTGTCTTACTAGTTTGAATCTAGGCACCCATCAAATCCCCCATCCTTTTGCTAACTTAAAAACTAGGCATTACTGATATATCATTAGCATTTATTATACTATCAATTTTAAATCTCATCCTAGTCATACATCATCTCAATCATGTTTCATCCATATCATCTTCATCATCACCTGTCACACTAGCTCGATCATTTAGATCTAATTTGTTCAAAAAACCATTTTTAGTCTACCTCTATACTGGCCCCCATTTATCATCCATATTTTATCATCCATCCCCATGGATTTGGACCTAGTTCTCATAGATCAATACATCTTGGCCAATAAGAATGATGTCCTTTTATGAGCACTAGAAATGGGTACTCACCTACCTTCTAAACTCACTCCCATTCAACCCAAACCAACATCATCCACAACCCCCTAGCTCATCAGTATCGGTCTCATCATTACTTAATGTAGTCACCTTAATCAATTGATATATCATGGACAATAAAGATAAATTCCTCTTATAGATATTGGAGATGGGTTCCCACCTTCCCAATGACATTGAGCCCATAATCCTAAGGTCATCTCCCAAACAAACCCCTCATCAATCCTCATACCCACCCCATTCCCTTCTTCCATCTACAAGTCCTCATCCTAGTCATGGCCTTCCCATTCACAAAATTCCTTATTTAATAAGTATCTTGATGAAAACCCATAGGTAGTATTCTTGTGACTCCTTGAGTTGGGTGTCCAATTTCTTGAAGGCCTTGACCCTAGTCAACTCACCTTACCCCTAGATCATACCCATCCACAGTCAAATCCTTCATCTACTAGTCATAGCCAATCATATACCTCTTATTACACTAGCAAAGGGAATCTTATCCTGGTTCCCTCATCTACTACCAGTATACCCACTCAGTCATGTCAATAACCATCTGATCTAAAGTTAAATGCTTCCACATCTAATCCACAAAGTGAAGTGGGTCTTTATCTCCCCTTCTTATGTCCCTATAAGTCCTTTTAAAATAACTAGTCACCACTAACATGATGGTTTATCGACCCATATGACATCTTGATCCCACCAAGACTGAGACATATAGGTATAAATCTAATTAATACTATGTATATCACCAAACCTAGGGGAATACCATTAATTAATGTCATAATTTCTAAGATTATGTCCTAAAACTCATCAATCATGGTGACATAGTAATTGAGGATGAACTAGATGAATTTGTATGCCAGGGTGAATAAAAAATGAATACCAAGATTTCATTCCCAATCATGATCAAAACCTTCCCCTTCTAAGCCAAGATAAAGACACCACATTCATCCTCCATGATACCCTCATTTTTGACAAGTCCTCTATCAAGAATAAGTCTATTTATTGTGCATCGAATCCTCCCTTATTTCATGAAATCTTCCATGGGCCTATCTTCATTTAATTCATTCCTCTTCCATCACTCCCCCATGTTGAGAGGTCACTTAGGGATAATAAATCTTCCACTATCAACATTACATCTTATACATTAGAGTCAACATCATAACCAATACACATTTTATTTGCATCAAGATCATGTTCAACACTAGTATCTAAATCAGATTCTTCATTAACATTAACCCTCATAGATATTGCAATAGATGATGATTATGACTGCTCTTTTGCAGATAATCATAATTTAGATGATAACCAATCACCAAGTGTATATTTTGATCCCAATAAAGATGATGAAGTCATAATTGAGTTTTTCCAAGCTCTATCTATAAAATATTGTCAAAGTGAATTCGATCTTACATTGGTTGCATATCGTACAAAAAGTCTCAGTGATCCTTTTAATATTATTGAGGACACTTTCTCCAATGCTAAGGCTATGAGTCCTAATTACCTTTTTGAGGAATATTCTTCCCATTACCCCCTTAATCCACCACATAACATTAGTAATCCACCTCACCTCCATAATCCCTATATCCCACTTTATGAAGGGAATGAATAGGTACATGCATAGTTGGATTTCCCTTTACATTCACCATCATGTGCCATAAACACAAAGGTCTAAGACCATATTATAAAATTTATAAATCATGATCAAATCATATTTGATCCCATACATCAAATTCAAGAAAAGTCATATCATCGGCCTAATCCAAAAAAGTCTTCCCTTAATAAAGCCCAATATCAGGCACTAGGGGACCATCTAAATCACAATCACTTATCCAGTCAAAAATTAATCTCCTCTGGTGAAGCCCAAAATTAGGCACCAAGGGGTAGTCATAGTCAAAACCCATTGATAATTAAAAATAATTTAAAAATTAATAATCATATGGCCAACCACCCTCTTAATTTTTGGATCAAATAATCAATGAATCAAAAGGTCTTGGATCCTTTAATCTAATGGTACAATCTAAAAAATCCCCTCCACCATATCCAATGGTATATGCAACTATTAAAACCCATTTCTACTCCCCATCTCATCATATTATTCATCATGATCATATCCCTCATTCACATTATATACCCCATCCTCACAATCATGACATGCTCCCATCGACACCATATCTACAATCACTAGGAAACATTGTCCTTCGTAGGGGTTAAAAAGACACCTGGTTAAAATGTCTAGAGGATGTTAAATTAATCTTTCATAAATGCCACTGAGATATCCAAGTGTTTTTTGAAGATCTAGATAATATAGACAATCCTACATCTTGCATTTCTCTAATAAATCAAGATATCATTAAAAAAAGTCAAAAAAGTAAAATAAAAAATCATTTGTCTAATGGTGAAAACCAATCTTTTGGTGCCTTGGGAAACTACCATGATGAAAACTAGTTTATAGAATCATTGTTAAATAATCTATTGTTTGCATGATACCTTAATACTTGGGTGCAAAATCTATCCATTTCTTGTTAATCACTAATCCATGTCATCTTTCAGTCCATTATTCCTACCCATTGTCTTCCATCATCTCATTCATCCTATTAGGTCGATCATTTCTTCTAGTCTTGGCCTTCATAAGGAAGTGGAAGATATCTTGATAAATGTTCTAGAATCATCTTGGCATATCTTCCAATGGACACTTAGGCAACTCAACATCTATTTCCTTCATGATGTGGTCATTAATGATCTCTAGTCCCTTCTTTCTTGGTCCTCATCCCCTTTTTTGAATCACCATCATCCTTTTATTGTCCCATCCATCATTCCTTCCATCCTTATATTGGTTTCTAATCTTGTTTTTCCCTTTTCTAGTAACCCCTTTTTTATAGTGTATAAACATAACCCAAAAAGACCAAAAAATTGAAATATTTCAAAAATCCTAAAAATCATAAAATTTGAAAAAGTCAAAAATAGTCCATGGTATCTTATCTTATGCCTAAACCCCTAGTCGCATCCATCTCTATCACATCATAAAATTCACCTTACCATCATAAACCACATCTAATACCCATCCCATATATGTTGTTTCCCATATCACCATCCCAAACAAATGACTATTATCCATCTCCTATTTTCCCATTCATAATCCTTGGATACTATATTTAATCTTTAATCCAAATCCTAGTGGTCACTTATCCCTCCATATCTTCATCATCATCATATATTTTGACTAGTTCTTATTGACATACACAACCTTTTTAAATAATTTATTCTAGAACCCATCACTTCTCTATCATTGCCTCTTCATACCTAGCACCCATCCAATCACTATTTTGATAGTGTGGAAGGTATTTGATCACATCATCCCCTAATATTCTTGCTAGATTGGACTCTTATAGGGTTTTGTCTTTTGGTAATCCTTGGTCATATTAATCTTCACCACCTTTTTTAAATCACCTCCTTTAACCACTCTTAGATTTGATTTCTAAACCAAATTAAAAAACTCATCATCACACCTCATCACTTTGTCCAACTTCTTATCCTAATCCAAGTCCAAAATATATTCTTATCTAAATCCCTATGCAATCCTCATCATCATCATTAGTGTATCCAAAATCCAAGTCTATCCTTAGCTCAAAATCACATCATGACCAACTTGGTCCTATCCATCACCCAATCACTCATCCCATCATTAGACAAGACATTGTAACACTACATGTAGATACTTGTATGCTCTATGTTGTTTGACTTGTTTGCATCATGTATATATCTTGTTTGTATTATGTTTTGTTTATTTCTTTTTAGTCTTGAATCATGTCTCTTTTTATCTATTGGGTAATGAATGAGGATGCTATGAGGTCACTAATGCTACAATAATGCTTATAAGTTCTATTGATGATGTAAAGTTTGATATTTGCCCATGTACTTTGGCACAACATCCTCTTGGTCATATCTATATCATGGGGTATATTGCCAAGTACTATATTTATTGGATTGCTTAGACTATGATGAGCCTTATGATAGCTATGATGATTTGATATCCTACACCCTCATCATTTATCTAATCATCCTTATTTCTCATCACTAATCTAATCCTCTTAACTCATCCAACTAACATATCATCTCTTACCCTCTAATCACTAACAAGTCTAATAATTATCACCATCATCATCTTCTACTCCATCAATCATTATTTATCCTCTAGTTATAACTACATCGGCCTGAGGTCTTTTTAGACTATGTAGGTAGCACTTGGCCATATTTCAGTGCCCAAGGCTAGCTTAACCACTATATCTCCCATCCATCCTCATTCCTCAGTCCTACATCCTTATAATCATTGAGATATAATATCAGTTATTCATCAATTAGTTGATCAATCACCATTATCATGATCATCTACCTATCTTTTTCATCAATCACCTAGACCTATCGACTGTGATCAACATATCACCACCTCCATATTTTATTCCATAACTCACTGATTAGTTAATTTATCACCTATTGTTCCCTTGGATGTTTCCTTGATAGGAGCATCATTGTTATTAATCACATTGTGGCTCATTGATTTGATGCCTCACAAATTCTTCCCCTTTGAATTTTAGGTCCCTCGATCATATCTTTTATTTTCTATCATCATCTTCATCATATCATTTGACTTTAGCTTTGAGATATACTCATCATTAATCTTATCAAATCATCAACTTATACTAGCCTATATCTCTCCCTTGTATGCGTCTTTACTTGGGATAAGTCTACAACTTGTGGCCTTTTAATCTTATCATCATCATGTTATGATTGATGAAATCTAGAATGAATTACATTAATTGAATTAACAAAATCACTATTAGAGGTGCTTATTTATATAACAAGAAGTGAAATTAAATCTCCTAATCTGTAGGGGATTATGACTCACAACACAACTAATCACACCTAGAAAATACCCCAAGTAACTAATCTATGTCAATCAAAGGTTAATAACACCTTGAGATATTTATTACAAAATAGATAGGATTAATTATTCTAACATTCCCCCTCTTAATTGATCATAGCCTGAAGAGAAGAAGAAACAGAATTCCTAAATTCATCAAACTTATCATGTGCAAGTGACTTCATGAAGACATCTGCACATTTATTTTGAGTAGGGAAATGTTAGAGCTATATGTTGTGCTACTAAACATGTTTGTGTATGAAATGAATCTAAACCTTTGTGTTTGGTTCTCTCATGAAACACTAGATTACAATAAAGATGTAGAATACCCTGATTGTCATAATTTAGAATTGTAGGCTGAGTTTGTGGAACTCTAAGTCCTAAAATAATGTGATGTATCCATTTTCATTTATAGATTGCTCTTATTGAAACATGATATTCTACCTCATGGAATATATAGAAACATAATTTTTCTTTTTACTTCCCCATGAAATCAGACCAGATCCTAGAAAGAACACAAATCTAGAAGTGGATTTCTTGTCATCAATAGAAGCTATATGATTTGCATCTGTGTATCCTATCAATAATAAATTATCATTCTTCTTTTACTTTAGGCCATACTCAAATGTACCTCTAATATATCTCAATACCTGATTTGCTACTTTCTAATGTGTCACCTTTGGTTCCTGCATGAAATGAGAAAGATAGCTAATAACATAGCTAATATCTGGCCTAATATATGTCAAATAAATGAGACTCTCAATCGGTTTCTAATATAGATGTGCATTTAATTATAGTGATAGATCTATATGAGACAATTGAAGTCTTGTTTCCATAGGTGTTGTAAGAGGATTGTAGTTCATCATCCTAATTTTATAGAATAATATCTTGGTATAATTCATGTGTACAAAAATGTGATGTTCTTTCTACCATACCTCCAAACCAAGACAATAGTGAAGCAACTTGAGATATATCAGAGCAAACAATCATTTGAGATTATTCTTAGTTGCATTGATCATCTTCACTTTGCTACTAGTAATGACTAGATCATCAAAACAAACAACCACTATAACAACCTCCCCCCATGATTTTTGAGGTAGATGTTAGGATCATATGGACTCATTTTGAATCCATGTTGTATGAGATACTCATCAATCTTGATGTACTAGGCTCGGGGAGCTTGTTTTAGCCCATAGAGAGATTTGATAAGCTTACACACTTTTTGTTCTTGATTAGGTGTCATAAATCTTTCAAGTTGAGTCATGTAGACTTCCTCTTTAAAATATATATTGAGAAAGGAACTTTTTATATCCATTTGATGGATTTTTCATCCAAATTGTATAGGCATAGAAAAAACCATTCTGATAGTCTTTATCTTAGCTATGGAAGCAAAAGTCTCCTCATAGTTAATGCCTTCTTTATGATCATACCCTTTTACAACAAGCCTTGCCTTGTACTTATAAATAATGCCATATGATTTGTAATTGGTCTTAAAGACCCGTTTGAATCCAATAGGCTTCTCTCCTAGTGGATGATCAATAAGCTACCAAGTGTTATTCTTCATTAGTGACTGATATTCTACATCCATGGCATCCTTCTAAGGTCTAGATTATAGGGATTTTGTTATTGTAGAGGGATCATATGTTTCTTACACAATACTCATAAGGGCCATATTAACCTCTTATCAAGCCATGATTTGAGTCCTCAATCTTGAAGTGGATGTATTTGGTACTCCATTCAAGTTAGCATCTCATATATTACTTGTATACCACTTGGGTATATGCTAAACTATAGGTGGTGGTGCTGGAGGTCATGTTTGACTATATTCTTATTCAATTTCACCATCACAGTCTAAAAATATTAGAGGACTTTTGCCTGTATAATTTGCCTATGTAAAAGGTGGATTGATTCCACTCTTTTCATCAAACACTACATCTCTACTGATTAGTACCTTTTTTGTTTTTGGATCAAGGAGCTTGTATGCTTTTGATTATGCACTGTATCCCACAAAAATATATTCCTTTATTTTATTATCCAACTTATTTCTTTTCCTCTTAGGAACATGCATGTATGCCTTGCAACCAAAAACTTGAAGGTGAGTTACCCTTGGTTTATTCCTTGTCCAAGCTTCATTAGGCATGATTCCATCAAGAACTTTGGTGGGTGACCTATTCAACAAGTAGACTACAGTGTGATAAGCTTTTGCCCAATATGTATTAGTCAATTTTGCATCCTCAACCATGCTATGAAGCATTTCCACAATCATTCTATTATGCCATTCTGTAACTATTGCATGTCTAACCTATGTGCCTTTTAAAACTAATCAAATATATTTAAACTCAAAATGTGTTTGTAATTTTGTTTTCCATGACCCATAATTATCATAATGAGTAATTGTGTGTCAAGGAGCACAAAATGTGGTCCAAAACTAGACATCAAGAAAGTTGTGAATGACAAATAAATACAAGTGTGTTTAAGTGTAGAAATAAAATGTGCATTTGTAAACTGTAAAGAAAATGAAAAAAATGCATACATAAATATGAATAATCATACACATGCACACAATGGATGTCAGACTCCATTGAAAATGTATCCAAAAATGCAATGGAAAATTGGACATTAGTTTCAATTGAAAATGTGTTCAAGGAGCAAATAAAGTTACAATTTTTTCATTGCAAGAGAATTTTAAGGTTTTTCAGAGAAAAATATCCCCCCTCCTTGTTTTAATATTTGAAATTTTAGAAAAAAAGGATTTTCACCTTACAATTTTCAATGTTGTGATGAATCAATAAATTTCACCAATAAAGTTTACAATCTAATATAGATTCAGAATAAATAGATTTTACAGCTATGAAGATCATGAAAAAACATAAAACCAAAAATTATGGAAATATGGGTTATTAATTTGTAAAAAATTTCCTTACAACTACATATATATCAAAAAAATAGCCAAGGTGAAAAAAAATCACCTTCTCAGGCTTCACGGATCAAAAGTTATGAGCCTTAGAAGAAAAGATCTTCAAGGATGGCTAATAGTGGTGAAGGACAAGCCCTTAGGGGCTAAAAACAATGCCCAATAGGGGGTCATATGGTGTGAAAAGAGGATGAAATTTTTTGGTGGTGTGATGGTGGTGCTGATAGTGGAAGTGGTGGATCTGGGTGGTGCTTCACCCAAAAAATTGATCCTACACCAAATGAAAACTTCTAAATTGTTCTCTAACTTCAAACTTTCACCACGGGTGCCTTGATGCTTCATTTTTCAAAAACAAATACTTTTTAGAAACATCTCAATGAGAGGGATCAAGTGATGTAATATTTTATCCATGATTATGCAAAAAAATAAGAAAAACCACCATTTTTTTGCTATTCCTCGTTTGTCCTATAAAAAAGAAACAAAAAAATAATAGACAATCACCAGAAGCTCCAAAAATTCTATTTTTTTTAAATTCATATTTTTATAAGTATAATTTATAAAAAATATAAGACTAGTTCTAGATATTCTATATGTTTTTATATCTGACAAATAATATAATTTTTTTGAATATGGAGATCTGAATATGCACAGATCTAAAAATTGATATAAAAAGGGTTTCAATAATTTTTTTTAATATTGTCAAATTAAAAATTTGATCAATATAAAATATATATTTTAGATTTGAAATTGCAAAATTAAACCCTCTTCTACATGCTGGATACAAATGAGTTTAAACCCTCATTAAAAAATTTCAATAAATGACTGAATATGTATCTTTTTAGCCTGAATAGATGTATAAATTGTCAAATTTTTTGCAAAAACAAATAAAATTTGTCTTCATCAACAAATTTTATCCTTCCACAAATTAACCAAAATTTTGGTAGTGTTTCAACTTGGGATGGCTGAAATTGGAGTAGTGTGATACATTTAGGGATCACACATACTTGGCTCTCGATCTCCATTGATTCTCCAATGCTTCAAAAAGACTCCTAAAGATTTCTTGCTCTGGTAACAAATAAAAGCTGGAATGAATCACATTAACTAAATTAATAAAATCACTACCGGAGGTACTTATTTTACAACAAGAAGTTAGATTAAATCTCTTAATCTGTAGGGGATTATGACTCACAACACAACTAATCACACCTAGGGAATACCCCAAGTAACTAATCTATATCAATCAAAGGTTAATAACACATTAAGACCTAATCAAAAAATAGTTAGGATTAATTATTCTAATAATTGATTCCTTCTTGGGATGTGTCAACAATCATGACATAATTATCTCTACTCCCTATGCATGTGACTTTGCCAAGGGCACCATCAATTTTTAGTTCATTACTCAAGTTGAATTCATATTCTTCATCTTCTATCTCATATTTGGCATCCCAAACCCTTGTCTATCCATCTCATCTAACCCATCATTTCTTCCTTCGAGTGGCCATCCATCTCATTTTTCCCTACATGTCCTCTCATGGGGGAAACAATCCCCTAACATCATTCACTAAAATTCATCCATGTAATGGGTTTATATTTGAAGGACCATTACTCTTTCTAATTCTCTCCACTTATAACGACCTTTTAAAGATGGGCAAAATGTATGCATCTAAATTTGCTTGCTTCATTTAACATCACTAATATAACTATTAGTCGACACTAATTCTATTTATCTAATTTATCCCATCTAATCCCATCCTAAAATCACCCCCTTCTAATCACTTATCTCATATATCCCATTCACTAATTATAGTCTTATCCCACTTTTTCATTAATTCCCTCAATCATCTCTTATCTTATTCTAATCCCCACTTAAATATTATTTGGGAATTTTAAATTCCTATGACCCACCCACCTACCTACTAAGGCTATTCCTAGGCTCTCCTACACCCCTAATCCCTAATCACTTACCTAATCCATATTTAATACACTACCTAATCATAATTAAACCATTTTAAGAGAATTCTATAATCCTCCAATTTTAGAATCCTCTCTATTCTCACCCTTCCTCTCTAGAAGCCCCTAAATCTAGAGGCTTCCAATTTTTTTTTTAATTATTTCTAATTCTCCACCATATATCTCCATAAGACAACTTTGAATTTCAGCCATTGATCCTTCCCTCCACATTCTATATAAATAATCCCCTCCCCCATGGCCAAACCATGAGAAAGAAATATACCAAATCCATGATTAAAAAAAATCCATGAGTCTGTCATCAACATCCATGATCAAACAACTAGCAATCACAAGCATCCATTGAATCCATGATCAAGCAACCATAATGTCAAAATTTTGAGTCCAAGGTAATCTCAATCCCAATATTCTTGTTTTTATATCTGTTTAATCATGGTTTAGAGTAATTAGCTTTAAGATTAGAATGATGGTTTGAATTGTGCATTTATCTATTGTGCATTTTGATTTTAATGGCTCTAGATCTTACCTAGGTAGTTGGAAATTTTAGGTTTTTGATATAATTATGCAATAAAATCCTTTGTGCTCAAATTTACATCTATATTTTAGCAACCATAGTGGGAGAAATCCTCCCAATTTAACAGTTTTACATCCAATAAGTGTTTTGGTAGCTTAAAAGTCTGATTTGATAAGGATAAGTGCCATATTTTGGAGAAAATTTCACTTATAGGTGGAAATCATAGTATTTATCTATAAGTTACAACATGGTACTTGTATTTTTATCCCTAGAATTCATGGTATTGCACTAACTACCTTATTTTAATTGTTAATGGTCTCTTTTTGGAAGTTTTTATTCTAGTGCAATACTGTAGATTTGTGAATCATGATATTGCACTAGTAATCACAATTTTGCATCACTAATTATGATTTTTTAGGAAAACAAGTCTGGTTGAGGTTCAAGTGTTTAACTATTAAGCCATAATATCACAACTTTGTGAATCACAATATTGACTTGCAAGTCATGATATTGCAACTATAGTCATGATATTATGATTTCTCCAAAATCTAATAACATTTATCCTTTGAAATTCTTGCCTACAAGTTTAATTTTGACATTTTCTATTTTTAGGGGACTAATAATCATGTAATTATCAAGTAAACTCCTCTTAAAATCTTATTTAAATTCTTTTGGATATTAACACCTGTATCTTTGCTAACTACATTTTTTCTAATTACATTTTGTGAAGGGTTTTTATATCTATAACTTACTATGTGAAGTTGGTAGGGTCCATAGGAAGCATAAAAAGGAGGAAGTCATCTATAAATAGGAATATCACATCATTAACCCTTTTTCCTATCTTTTGCAAAACCACTAATCACTTAGTCATGATTTTGCTTTGAGAATTAGGATATTGCATCAACATTAGTGGTATTATGATTTTGATCATTTTTGGTTGATTATATTTGTTATTAATATTTATGAAATCATAAGACATATTTGAGGATAACTCTAATCAGGGAAAAACCTTGCTATTTTATAGATTGTGCGTGAGTTTGCCCATTTTGATAAAAATCTTGATGTCATTTTATAAATATTGATACATCATTATAAGATTAAATATGCCATAATAATTTGTAAATAAGCATTTTGAAGCATCAAAATTAATCTGCCTTAACCATCTAAACATCTATACTAGCCAAAAGTCTAGAATTTTAAAGTTTTACACATTATCACAAAATTGCTAATCACAAAATTGTGATATTGCCCTATGAATCATGATATTACACTAAAAATCATGGTTTTGTAGTTTGGATATCATAGGTAACTATATGTTACAAAATTAAAACTCATGAATTATGATATTGCACTGGTAGTTGTGATATCACAATCTGAAGTTGTGATTTTTACTCATTTTGACTTTAAAATTGTCATTTTAAGTGTGTTTTTAGAGTCATTTTCAATGAATTTTGAGTCATTCTAGGCCTCCTACAAGGATTAAATTTGGCCCTCAAACCCTGTAAGGGGATATTCCCCTTGACCCCACAAGGGTTCCTACCCTTTGACCCCTACGTCATAGCCTGATCACCCCAAAGGAATTATAGATCCAAATCACAATTTTTTTGGGATGTTTTCTTAAGGCATATTAAGCTAACATTTTGTTTCTTATAGGGGTAAATTTTCACTTCCTAACATCTTATTTTGTAGGTCATATTTTCATCTAACATTTTATCTTGCAGGTTACCCCTCAAGATTATTAAATCAAAGCTACTAATCATTATCTTGCAGGTTACCTCTTTAAAAGTGCCAATCAAACTACTAATCATTTTCTTGCACGCTACTTGTCAAAGACCCCTTTTGGAATTTTGAAAATTATTTTTTTGAATCATTTCAATAATTTTATCTTATATCTTGTATATATCTTTAATATTTTTTTCTTTTATATTCTTGCATCTTATATATATCTCACACTTAATCTTACTCAGTTAATTAATCCTTTTATTTTTCTGTTCATCTCTTGAGGGCTATGGTGGTGTATGCTTTCCTCCTTGCATCCTAACAATGATTATTGGAGGATTAAAAAACACCAATAAACCCTCATCATTTTTATTTCTAGGGGTCAGTGATGTGGATTTCATCACCACACACTAGACCAAACTACATGTTCTGACAGAGTATAAAAATCAAAAGAGCTGTCATTAAATACCAAAGTGGAATTCCCCATAAAGGGTTTCATGGAGTGAAGGGTGGTTAAGATCCAATACACAAGGTGGTTAGATATCATCCTATATATACTTGGGCCCCATTATACCTTTTCTTATATCAAGGACTCCTCTATAAACCTTGTGTAAACCTAACATAGGACCTTTCGGTCATAATGGGTGAGTTACTACTAGAGTCAGTATCAGCTCCCAAGTGACCATCATGTACAGACAAGTTTAATAGGGTTTGGGAGATTTTGTAATGAACCACCAACCTATAGCTTCACACACAAAGTCATTAGATGGTGCAGTCATTAGGTTACACACCCTTGAGTTTACTAATCATAGGTTTGTGGTCTACTATTTGGGTGGGTGTTATGATAAACTAGTGCTGTTTGCGATCCAAGTCAACCTTTACCCAAACCTATACATGCCTATCTAGGTATTTTACACATATCATCTTGTATATACTTATCTCACCATTCTACCATCTTGTACATCCTCATCTCATCATCCTCTTATACATATTATCTTTGTATATCCTTATCATTATCCTATCCCATCTCCCAACTTGCCTTTATCCCCTCCTAGTCTAGCTATATCCACTCATCATTAATCATATCCCACCACTTACATATCCTAGTCACATATTATCATCTACACATTGTCCTAAGTCTCCTCTATCTATAATCAATCATTTGTCTTGACCTTGCCTTTGCCTAGTCACCTCATCCCCCATCTAATCTAACCTCATCTTATTTTATCCTAGTTGGATCTTTAGGTCACACCCTTGTCCCAACCATCCACATATAATTTACATTACCCCTAGTCATTTCATCATCACCTATCTATATTTTTTATTAATTATATAATCCTATCCCATCCCATCTTGAGAAAATTAGTCCAAGGCTTGAGCTAGTCCTCTTTTTACCCATCCATATCATCCTATCATTCTAGTCCACTATCACTCATAATTTTATGAGATCTCATACCTAGTCGGTATACTGCTAGCATCCTTCACTTTGTCATTTTCAATATAGCATCCAATAATCATCAATCTAGTATTTATCATACATTCATCTTTCCTATTCATAACTAGTACCCATCCAACCATCATTTTGATAGTTTGAATCTAGACACCCATCAAATCCCCCATCCTTTTGCTAGCTTGAAAACTAGGCATTGATGATAGATCATTAGTACTTATTATACTATTGGTTTGAAATCTGATCCTATTCATACATCATCTCGATCACATTTAATTCATCTCATCCTCATCATCACTTGTCACACTAGATTGGTCATTCAGACCTACTTTTTTTAAGAAACCATCTCTAGTCTATGTCTGCACCAGCCCCCCTTTATCATCCATCCCCATGGATTTGGACCTATTTTTTGTAGACCAATACATCTTAGCTATTAAGGATGAAGTCCTTTTATGAGCACTATAAATGGGTGCTCACCTACCTTTTGAACTCACTCCTATTTAGCCCAAACCAACATCCCACATCTTCACCCATCCATAACCCCTAGTTCATCAGGATCGATCTCATCATTCCTTAGTATAATAACCTTAATAAATCAATATGTCATGGATAATAAAGAAAACTTCCTCTTATGGATATTGGATATGGGTAATCATGTTCCCAAGTAAGTCCCTTATCAATCCTCATCCCCATCCCATTCCCTTCTTCCAGCCACTAGTCCTCATCCTAGTCACGGCCTTCTCAATTCACAAATTTCCTTGTTTAATAAGTATCTTGATGAAAACCTTCAGGTAGTATTCTTAAAATTCCTTGAGTTGGGTGTCTAATTTATCGAAGGCCTTGACCCCATTCAACTCACCTTAACCCTAAAATGTACTAATCCATAGTCAAATCTTCCATCCATGAGTCATATCCAATCATCTAACCCTTCTTACACTAGCAAAGGGAATCCTATCTTGGCTCCATCATCTACTACCAGTTTACCCACCTAATCATGTCAATAGCCATCTAATCTAAATTCCAATTCTTCCACATCTAAGTCATAAAGTGAAGTGGATACTTATACTTCCCTTCCTTGATCATTTCTAATATGATGGTCTATCCACCCATATGACATCTTGATCCCACTAAGACTAATCCATTTAGGTATAAACATAATTAATACTATGTATATCATCAAACCTAGGGGCATACCATTAACTAATGTCATAATTTCCAAGATTATGTCCAAGACCTCATCAACCGTGGTGACATAGTAATTGAGGATGAACTAGATGAATCTATATCCTAGGATGAATAAAAAGAGGAATGCCAAGATTTCATTCCCAATCATGATCAAGCCCTTCCCCTTCCAGTAAAGGTCAATACACCACATCCATCCTACATGATCTCCCCATCTTTGACAAGTCTTCTATCAAGAATGAGTCTATTTTCCATGCTCTGAATCCTACCCTATTTCATGAGACCTTTCATGGGCCTATCTTCATTCAATTCATTCCTCCTCCATCACTCCCCCATGTTGAGAGGTAACTTGTGAACAATAAATATTCCACTCATAACATTACATCTTGTACATTTGAGTCAACATTGGAGCTAGTACACATTTTATCTACATTAAGATCATGTTCAACACCAATATTTGAATTAGATTCCTCATAAACATCATACCTTATATATATTGTAATGAATGATGACTATGCCTACTCTTTTGATGATACCCATACTTTGGATGATAACCATTCACCAAGTGTATCTTTTTATCCTAATCAAGATGATGAAGTCACAACTAAGTTTTACAAGATCTATCTATTGAATAGTGTTAGAGTGAATCTGATCCTACTTTGGATTCATATCCTATATAAATTCTTATTGATCCTTTTGATATTCTTGAGGATACCTTCTCCAATAATGAGGCTATGGATCTTAGTGACCTTTATGAGGACTATGATACCCATTATCCCCTTAACCCACCACATAAAATTAATCATCTACCTTTCCTCTATAATCCCTATATGCCATATTCCAAAAGTTATAAATCATGATCAAATCATCTTTAATCCCATACACCAAAGTTCACAAAATTCATATCATCAACCTAATCCAAAAAAGTCTTCCCTTAGTAAATCCCAATATCAGGCACTAGGGGACCATCTAAATCACAATCATTTATCTAGTTAAAAATCAATCTCCTCTAGTGAAGCCCACAGTCAGGCATCAAGGGATAGTCAAAGTTAAACCCCATCAATAATTCAAAATAATGTCAAAAGTAATAATCATATGGATAACCATCCTCTTAATGTTTGGATCAAAGAATCAGTGAATCAAAAGGTCTTAGATCCCTTCATCTCATTGGATGAATCTAAAGAATCCACTCCACCATATCTAATGGTGTATGTAACTTTTGAACCCCATTTCTACTCCCTATATCATCATATTATTCATCATGATCCTATACGCCATCCTGACAATCATGACATGCTCCCATCCACACCATATCTATAATCTCTAGGAAACATTATCCCTTGTAAGGGTTACAAATACACTTGGTTAAAATGTTTAGAGGATGTTAAATCAAGAGTCAATAAAGGCCACCAGGACATCCAAGGATCTAACATCTGACATAAGGTCCTAGGATCACATACCTCTAGAATAGGTGTTAGGTATCATCAATCCGACATCTCACCTTTCTCCAATAAATTGAGATGTCATTCAAATCCTATATTTCATCTTAGAACCAAATCTTATTGGTCACCCGTCCCTCCATATCTTCATCATCATCCCTTTTGACTAGGTCTTATTGACAGACACAACCTTGTTAAATAATTTATTCTAGCACCCATCACTTATCTATCATTTCCTCTTCATACCTAGCACCTATCCAATCACTATTTTGCTAGTGTGGAAGGTATTTGATCACATCATCCCTTAATCTTCTTGTTATATTGGAATCTTACAAGGTTTTGTATTTTGGTAATCATTGGTCATCTTAATCTTCACCACCTTTTCCAAATCACCTCCTTTGATCACTCTTAGATTTTATTTCTAGACCAAATTAAAAAATTAATCATCACACCTCATCACTTTTTCCAACTTTTTATCCTAATCCAAGTCCAAAATCTATCCTTAACTAAATCCCTATTCAATCCTCCTCCTCATCATTAGTCTATCCCAAATCCAAGTCTATCCTTATCCCATAATCACATCATGACCAACTTAGTCTAGCCCATCACCCAATCACTCATCCCATAATTAGACAAGATATTATGACACTACATATAGATACTTGTGTGCTTTACTTTTATGCTCTATATTTCTTGACTTGTTTGCATCATGTATATATCTTGTTTGTCTTATGTTTTGTTTATTTCATTTTAGTATTGAATCATGTCTCTTGATATCTATTAGGTAATGAATGAGGATTATATGAGGTCACCAAAGCTACAATAATACTTATAAGCTCTTTTGATGATGCAAAGTTTGATATTTACCCATGCACTTTAGCACAATGTCCTCTTGGTCATATCTATATCATGGGGCATACTACCAAGTGATTTATTTATTGGATTGATTAGACTATGATGAGCCTTATGATAACTATTATGGATTTATCTCCTACACCCTCATCATTTATCTAATCATCCTTATTTCTCATCACTGATCTAATCCTCTTGACTCATCTAAATAAAATATCATTTCTTACCCTATAATCACTAACAAGTCTCATCATCATCACCATCATGATCTTCTACTCCATCAATTATTATTTATCCTCTAGTTAGAACTACATCAACCTAAGGTCTGTTAAGACTATGTAGGCAACACTTGGCCATGTTTCAGTGCCCAAGGCTAGTTCAGCCACTATCTCTCCCATCCATACTCATTCCCTAGTCCTACATCCATCCAATCATTGTGTTATAATATAAATCATTCATTAATAAATTTATTAATCACCATTATCATGATCATATTCCTAATATTTTACATTAATCTCTCATACCTATAAACTATTCTTGACATATCACAACCTTCATCTTTTCTTTCATCACTTACTGATTAGTTAATTTATCACTAATTTCTCCCTTGCATGTGTCCCTGATAAGAGCATCACTTTTATTAATCAAATTGTGGCTCATTAATTTGATGCCTCACCAATTCTTCCCCTTTGACTTTTAGGTCCCTTGATCATATCTTTTCTTTTCTATCATCACCTTCATCATATCGCTTGAATTTAGATTTGAGTAACACCCATCATTAATCTTATCATATCATCATCTTATCCTAGCCTATAGTTATCCTTTTCATGTGTCCTTTCTTGGGATACATATACATCTTGTTTTTTTTAATCTTATCATCATCATGTTATGTTTGATTCCCCTTTAGAATATGTCAACAATCATGACATAATCATCTCTACTCCCTATGCATATGTCTTTGCCCTAGAAATCATCAATCTATAGCTCATTATTCAATTTTAATTCATATTTTATCTCACATGTGGCTTCCCATACCCTTTTCTATCCATCTCATCTCACCCATATTTTCCTCTTTTGAGTGGCCATCTATCTCATTCTTCCCCACATGTCCTCTTGAGGGGGTAACATTCATCCATGAAATGGTTTTTATTTGAAAGATTATTACTCCTTACACTTAAATCCACTCACAATGCCATTTCAAGAGGGAAAAAATGTATGCATATAAGTTTGATCACTTCATTTGACGTCACTAATATCACTATTAGTTAACACTAGTTCCACTTATCTAATTTATCCCATCTAATCCTATCCTAAAATCACCCCTTCTAATCATTTATCTCATATATCCCATTTAGTAACTATAGTCGTATCCCATTTATTCATTAATTCCCCTAATCACATCTTATCTTATTCTAATCCCCACTTATCTATTATTTGGGAATTTTAAATTCCTATGACCCACCCACCCACCTACTAAACCTATTCCTAGGCTCTCTTATACCCCTAGTCCCTAATCACCTACCTTATCCCTTTCTAATCCCTTACCTAATATTAATTAACCCATTCTAAGAGGATTATAGAGTTCTCAAATTATAAAATCCTCTATATTCTCACCTTTCCTCTCTAGAAGCTACTAAATCTAGAGGCTTCCAAAGAATTTTTAATTCTTTTTAATTCTCTACCATAGATCTCCATAAGCCAACTTTGAATTTCATCCATTGATCCTTCCATCCATATTATATGTAAACAATCCCATCTTCCATGGCCAAACTATGAGGAATAAATATACCAAATCCATGATCAAATAATCCATGAGTCCATCATCAACATCCATGATGGAACAACTAGCAATCACAATCATCCATTGAATCCATGATCAAATAACCATAATGTCAAAATTATGAGTCCAAGGTAATATTAATTATAATATTCTTATTTTTTAATAGTTTAATCATGGTTTAGAGAAATTATCTTTAGGATTAGAATGCTGGTTTGAATTGTGCATTCATCTATTGTGCATTTTGATTATAAAGCTCTAGATATTACCTAGGTAGCTGGACATTTTGGGTTTTTGATATAATTGTGTAATAAAATCCATTGTTCTCAAATTTACATCTACAACATACACATAGGGACTATGTATATGTATCAAGTAATTTTAAAATGGTAATATATATACATACTTATACTTGAGTCAACTATGTCTACAAGTATTTACAAACAGAATATGCAAATATTAACACTGAAGTCGACGATGTATTTTAGATATT